>CM060923.1:107935000-109185000 GCA_030737875.1 Allium sativum
TGGCGCTGCAGTTCGCTATTTGGCGATTCGAACTTCAACTGGATATACAGGAGCCGTTTTAAGCCGGATTTTTGTGAAACAAGAAACGCTCAGAGCTGGTGGAGTATATCTTCCTAGTGGAAGAGAGAAATCAGGACTTCGTCGTGTAGATTTTGTTTTATGTCCAAATCAAATTTTAAAATAGTCGCTATGAAATTCCTTTATATTTTGCAACGCTTTATTTACGTTATAAAAGGATTTTCTATATAATTTGAACATCGATTTATATGGAAATTTGAATATTGAGTTATATACTCTGATATGGTTATTTTAGAGCTGTGATATATCGTATGTGAATATATACGATAATATTTATTTTTAAATATTTAATTTAATTATATTTAAATATATTTATATATTTAAAAGGTCAATTCAGCGCTTGAAAAATAGCCAGTTTTTCATACGACCTCCGGTTTCAACGAAACTAATTTTGTTGGATCCGCAGCGTCAAATTATTGTTAGATTCCAAGTTTGGTGATTTTTAGAGGCAGTGTGTGACCGTACGGATTTTTAGAGTGAGAAACAGTTAGTATTTTGACGGTTAAAAATACGCTGTGTGAGCATACGGAGTCGAAATTCGACAAAACCAGTTTCGTTGGGTCCGTAATGTCGAACTGAAGGTGCATGTCCAGTTTGGTGATTTTTGGGTATCGTATGTGATCACAGAGATTTTAGAGGATGAATGAAAACGGCGTTGGCTTAAAAATAAATATAAAATTCGATTAAAAAAATATTAAAACTTCTCTATATAATACCTCATTCAACCCTTAACCCTAATAACCTCTTCTCGCGGGTCAAAAATGCGCCGTCACCCAAGGAAAAATTCGAACAGTGGAAAATCGATTTCAAAAATCCCAATCAATTCAAAGTAAAATCTATAAATTCCATGACTAGTGTATTCGAATTCCTTTTGAGTTTCTCTTCCATTCTATATGCTTAATCCTGAGTTCGACTTTCGTTTTCGGGTATCCATGTCTGAACCGTGATATTAGGGTTCATCGTAGGGACAGATTCAAGCATCGATTGCAGTTCTTAGTGGTATATTTGGATTTCTGGTGAAGATTGGAGGATTGTGTGATTTTATTGTGGGTTTTGGTGAGATTTCCTGTCGCGAGTTGCTACAGCAACCCCTCTGGGTTGTGCGACGGAAATGCAGGGAGAACATCGAACGGGGTGTTGATGGTATAGAGAGGAAGAGGGAGGAAAGAGGGGATTTATGGTGATTTTTATTTGAATTTAAAACCATTGGAGAAGGAGAAAGGATGGATTAAAGATTTTGTTTTGGCTGTGAAGGGTGGATGAAAGTCACGATCGAAGTTTGGGGAAGATGAGGTAGTGGTGCGGATTTTTTCTGTTGGGCCGGGTAATTAAGGTTTGGGCCAAATCAAATATAGATATATATATTTTAGTTTTTATAACGCATACAAATTTGTAAACTAAATATCTTTGTCATACTAAATCAGATTAACGAACGGTCAGATCCGTTGGGACCGTATGGACGAGAGCTCCATAATGAAGCAGACCGCAAGTGAATTGGAGCCCGTTTGGATTTACGGTGAAATTAAATGCCTGAACCAAATCAGAGACCGATAATCGTTATTTAACGATCACCGACCAATGTGAGTAAATATCACTAACTCTGAACACTTTATATTTTTATAAAGTATTTTTTTGAAGTGATAGATATTGATTGAATTGCGGTGTGTTGGCTGTTTGGTTGAACTGCTAGTCAGTTGATTGGATTTATCGATAACGATATATATAAATCGTATCGAAATATTGATTCTGGTTATCAGAATATTTTACCTTCATGCTATATATGTTGACTGATATCTGTGGATGCAAGGGTTGTACTCTGATAATGGTATTGTATGCATATACTGCTTTTGATTTCAAGTTATGTGATATATTATATTTTATTCGTTCCGCTGTGAGATTCGTGTTACTCTGATGTTGTGTTCTTCTTTTTCTTCTTCTATTCTAATTTTCTATCTTATCTATCCTCACCCTCTAAATTCTTTCATTAACTATTCGGTAATTGTCGACCCTTGATGTTCGATATGTGTTATATATCGGATAACCAAGGTCGTCTTTTCCCGGGTCGTTACAGTGGTATCAGAGCTGAAGGTTAAGTATTACCTTGGCTCTGTGGCGTGATTCAGTAGAGATGGGGTTAGTAATACCCTAGACTGAGTTTGAGTGTATATATACGAGTGAACGTATTTGTTATTTGATATAAAATGATTTTATATTGTGGAGATTTATTGGTTGAGTTGTTTACAAATTCTGGTCGATCAGTTTGATCCACTGTATCGATAGGGGTTTCTAAACGCTTGAATACGACGAACCGACACAGTATGTTTTGAAAAAGGGTGAATGAAATAATTTTACCCAAATTATATTTTGATATAAACAAAGTATAGTTATTTGAAATATTATCATATATTGGATGTGTTGGTTGTTATTATAATCGAATAAGATTATAAAATGTGAAATGGTTATATAAATAACCAAATAGAATTCATATAAGTGAAATATATGAAATCAGATGAATTAAATTTGAATTTAAATCAGAAATGAAATTAAAACTCTGAAAATGTGAAGTGTGTAGAATGAATCTGGTTAAATATATGTGAATTTTAAAATCCTGGGAGATTTTAAATTTGTTACAGGCTTTGAAAGGGATATTTTGAAATAATTTCAAAATGAAAGTGTTTAGAGATGGTTTTATAGTATTGAACTCACTTCGATAGCTGGAAAGTAGATTCCGATGATGATCCGGACATCATCGGTGTTCATTTTCGAGTTTGTAAGTGACGGATTACTACCAAAGAGGTTGTTTTTGAATTGTTTTGAGAAAACAAGTTGTTTGATATTCCAAATAAATAATTTGATTTTTGGAAAAGGCTAAGCTGTTTAAAACTCCCAGAAACAGATTATTTGAAATAAACACAAATTAAATAGAAATTTGTGAAAGCAAATTCGAAATTGAACTGAAATTGAATTAGAATGGTATCAAGTAGAATTGGGCTGGATTAGAAATAATCTGGAATAGAAATGAATTATTGAGTAAGATATTTGAATTGAGATTGGAATTGCAGTTTGGTTGGAATTTTGCTTGGATAAGCGAATGGGTGTGTTGAAGATAAAAGTGATTTGAGTTTGACTGGGATGACAGTTGCATATGTTGGATTGGCAGCAGATGGAGGTGATATAATGATATGCCCGACAAAAAGGTGCACATTTATATTCATATGAGTTGATGAGATTTATGAGCCTGTTTGGCAAGCCGCTTGGCTGTTTGATTTTCTTTTGGATTGGAGAGGCCTGTGTGGCGGTTTGGGGATTTTCCCGATGCTCCCGGTACAAAGGAGGTGCTGGCGAAATTTTTTGGAAATTTCGGGTGTTAGAAAATTTTCAGGAGTTTTGAAAAATTTCATTTATAAAAATGAAGTAATAATTTAATTGAAATAAATAAATTCAGTTGAAACTGAAATTAAAGAAGTAAACGAATAATTCGAAACCAGTTAATAGGGTTGTTCTCTACCTTAGCAATTTCGAGGACGAAATTATTTTAAGGGGGGAAGAATGTAACGACCCGCATTTTCAGCAACAAAATAATTAATTTATCTAATTATTTGAATAGTGATTTAGAGAATTAAAGGGTCGTTGAATTGAATTATAGTGAATATTTAATTGAATTATATAATAGAATAATATATTTATTTCTGAAATAGTCAGAAATAGTGGAATTCACAGTATTGTGTGAATGGGCAATATAAAAAAAATATATAATTCAGTTTATATTAGATTATATTGACGAATATATTTATAAACGCCATTTGAACGTATAATTTATATTATAATTATAATATAGCTCGAAATGGCGCTGCAGTTCGCTATTTGGCGATTCGAACTTCAACTGGATATACAGGAGCCGTTTTAAGCCGGATTTTTGTGAAACAAGAAACGCTCAGAGCTGGTGGAGTATATCTTCCTAGTGGAAGAGAGAAATCAGGACTTCGTCGTGTAGATTTTGTTTTATGTCCAAATCAAATTTTAAAATAGTCGCTATGAAATTCCTTTATATTTTGCAACGCTTTATTTACGTTATAAAAGGATTTTCTATATAATTTGAACATCGATTTATATGGAAATTTGAATATTGAGTTATATACTCTGATATGGTTATTTTAGAGCTGTGATATATCGTATGTGAATATATACGATAATATTTATTTTTAAATATTTAATTTAATTATATTTAAATATATTTATATATTTAAAAGGTCAATTCAGCGCTTGAAAAATAGCCAGTTTTTCATACGACCTCCGGTTTCAACGAAACTAATTTTGTTGGATCCGCAGCGTCAAATTATTGTTAGATTCCAAGTTTGGTGATTTTTAGAGGCAGTGTGTGACCGTACGGATTTTTAGAGTGAGAAACAGTTAGTATTTTGACGGTTAAAAATACGCTGTGTGAGCATACGGAGTCGAAATTCGACAAAACCAGTTTCGTTGGGTCCGTAATGTCGAACTGAAGGTGCATGTCCAGTTTGGTGATTTTTGGGTATCGTATGTGATCACAGAGATTTTAGAGGATGAATGAAAACGGCGTTGGCTTAAAAATAAATATAAAATTCGATTAAAAAAATATTAAAACTTCTCTATATAATACCTCATTCAACCCTTAACCCTAATAACCTCTTCTCGCGGGTCAAAAATGCGCCGTCACCCAAGGAAAAATTCGAACAGTGGAAAATCGATTTCAAAAATCCCAATCAATTCAAAGTAAAATCTATAAATTCCATGACTAGTGTATTCGAATTCCTTTTGAGTTTCTCTTCCATTCTATATGCTTAATCCTGAGTTCGACTTTCGTTTTCGGGTATCCATGTCTGAACCGTGATATTAGGGTTCATCGTAGGGACAGATTCAAGCATCGATTGCAGTTCTTAGTGGTATATTTGGATTTCTGGTGAAGATTGGAGGATTGTGTGATTTTATTGTGGGTTTTGGTGAGATTTCCTGTCGCGAGTTGCTACAGCAACCCCTCTGGGTTGTGCGACGGAAATGCAGGGAGAACATCGAACGGGGTGTTGATGGTATAGAGAGGAAGAGGGAGGAAAGAGGGGATTTATGGTGATTTTTATTTGAATTTAAAACCATTGGAGAAGGAGAAAGGATGGATTAAAGATTTTGTTTTGGCTGTGAAGGGTGGATGAAAGTCACGATCGAAGTTTGGGGAAGATGAGGTAGTGGTGCGGATTTTTTCTGTTGGGCCGGGTAATTAAGGTTTGGGCCAAATCAAATATATATTTTAGTTTTTATAACGCATACAAATTTGTAAACTAAATATCTTTGTCATACTAAATCAGATTAACGAACGGTCAGATCCGTTGGGACCGTATGGACGAGAGCTCCATAATGAAGCAGACCGCAAGTGAATTGGAGCCCGTTTGGATTTACGGTGAAATTAAATGCCTGAACCAAATCAGAGACCGATAATCGTTATTTAACGATCACCGACCAATGTGAGTAAATATCACTAACTCTGAACACTTTATATTTTTATAAAGTATTTTTTTGAAGTGATAGATATTGATTGAATTGCGGTGTGTTGGCTGTTTGGTTGAACTGCTAGTCAGTTGATTGGATTTATCGATAACGATATATATAAATCGTATCGAAATATTGATTCTGGTTATCAGAATATTTTACCTTCATGCTATATATGTTGACTGATATCTGTGGATGCAAGGGTTGTACTCTGATAATGGTATTGTATGCATATACTGCTTTTGATTTCAAGTTATGTGATATATTATATTTTATTCGTTCCGCTGTGAGATTCGTGTTACTCTGATGTTGTGTTCTTCTTTTTCTTCTTCTATTCTAATTTTCTATCTTATCTATCCTCACCCTCTAAATTCTTTCATTAACTATTCGGTAATTGTCGACCCTTGATGTTCGATATGTGTTATATATCGGATAACCAAGGTCGTCTTTTCCCGGGTCGTTACATTAGGGAAGTTTAAAATATTGAATTTGAGAATTATTAAGTTTTAACTAGTTTTGCGATTATTGAACTAGTTCAGTTTAGTAAACTGAGTATGTTAATATTTGTACACTAAGCGAATATAAGTGTATGTTGAAATTTGAATTCGAGTATTGAATGAATTATAAACGTATATAAGTCAAACCAGTTTATAATAAGAGTTTAATAAGAAAGAACTATGGAAATATAATCGTATTCATTATAGTGAGTAGTTCAGAATTTAAGTAAGAAAAGTCCAAATTTGTTAGCATGCTTATTTAAGTAAGACAAATTGGTCGTTTGTATATACTTTTAAGTTATATAACGGTTAATAGCTTGAATTATTATGATATGATTCACAAAGGAATATTAGTATAGAAGAATATACTAAGTATGAGAACGAAGGTGAATAAAATAATTGGAGTAATAATAAACCAATTGGAAGGAATATGTAAGATTTAATTAGGTTGTTTTATTCGCTTTACGGTTTGATCTAGATTCGAGTGTGTGATTTTGTGGTAGCTTATACCGATCAGAGTTGGTATTTTTCGCTCGATTCTTGACGACGAATTTAGATACAGGATTCTTGATTTGATTCTGTGATTCTCTATCATAGTATAGCTATGTAAGGAGAATGGCGGTTCCTAATCATGAAACCAGATCTGAGTCCGCACTAGAGTGATCGAGTGAGCGATACTAGTCTGGAAGTGAAATTGTGTGATCGAATAAGTGACTGAGTTTGATATTGCGTACGGATGGCTTATGTATATCGTACGGGCTTTTTAAAAAATTCATGCTATGTTGTTGACTTATGGAAAATTTGAGAATTGAATCCTTGAATTGTTTGAGGTAGAGTGAATGATTGGTTAAGTGTTAACCCGAGGCTGTTGAGCATAAGGTGATACTTAATGAATTTTTTATCATCCTTATACGATAAGAGGGTTTGAACTTGATCAAAACATGAGATTTGAATTCTAGTAGTATTATACTTTTAAGTATTGATGTTTGATTGTTCCTTTGGTTACTCGTGTTGCAATTTCGAGGACGAAATATTTTAAGTGGGGGAGAATGTAAAGACCCGAAAAATCGAACACTTAATCTTCGAATATCGTAACAATTTGTAATATTGTTAAATGTTATAAATGTGATTTTATAACCTTGTAAAATATCATTTAACAAGTAATTAATGGTACTAGACTCATTTTAGAAAAATGCTTTCAAAAATATATTTTTGGTAAAATATTGATAAAATGACTGAAAATCATTTTATTGATAAATGGCTGTTTTCTCAATAAAAGTTGTTGAAAATTTTAGTGGATGTCTAATTATTCATTAGGAAAGTAATTAGTAAATAAAATTATTTTTCATATTTATGGTTAACTATTTTGATGATGTCATCATTTTCAAAAATGAGCATTTGAGGAAAGTTTTGTATTTTAGGTATTTAAATATTCAAATAAGTGATTTATAATTTAAGTATGCTTGTTTTAATTGTTTAAATAAGTTAACGAATTTATTTCCAAGTTTTGTTTACTTGAATAAATCATTTGATAAAGAACTAAAAATATGATCGAGATTCAACTTCCAGATTCGCATCCTATCGTTGAATAGAAGTTGTTTCACATCGTTGCAATGTTGTATGATATATATGCACATACATGCTTATACACATAAATGTATGCATAATTAGTCACATCAAAGGTTTATAAAATATCCTAAGTGTATGCATATAAGCTTCTTATATGTATACAAATGAATGCTTACTTTTTAAGCTTTGAAAAAGCAAACTTACCATCTCTTACACACCTTTCACTTCTCTTACACACCTTTCACTTCTTTTATGAGTATGTTTAGGGTTTTTAGGGCATTTTGGTCTTTTCCCATCCACCTTCTTTTTCCTATATAAGGAGGGGTATACCTCCTTTCTTACACAAAATTCCTAAGCAAAAGTGAAGCTTTTAATGGCTTATCTTCATCTTCTTCCTATTCCTTACTAACTTTCTCAAAGTACACTCAAATGAACTTCAAATCAAGCCAAACTTTGAGTGAAGCCTTCCTACACTATTACAAGATCTTCTAGCTAGTTAGAATTTGAAAAATCGAAGAACCTCTCCATTCCCTATTTTTGGCCGTGAGCTATATAAGGAAGGAAGCAAGGAAAAACAAGGGAAGGAAGGAGGTTGCTAGCTTGGATCTTTATTCTTATTCTTGGATCTTTATTCTTATTATTGGATCTTGGATTTCCTAAGGATTAAGGTGAGTTTACTCACTATTTAGGGCAACAAACATAAACCCTTTTGCATGTTTTTAACTCTTCTTAAAGATGCTTGAATGTTGGTAACTTATGTTAAAAATGTTAACTTGATTCTTACTTTCAAAGTAAGTGACATATGTAATCCATGCTAATGGATTGGAATGGACTTGAATGAACTTGGATTTGGAATTGAATTAACTTCTATAACAAGTGGAATGGACTTGAAACAAAGCACATAAGGATTAGTAGGGAATTGACATATTGTGGACTTGAACTTGAATGTGCACTTATAGCGATAGTCGCTATATATGCAGTTTTAATGGTTGTGTTTTCGATACATTGTATGGAACTTTGTAATGACGTCCTTAGTGATTTCTTATTATATTAAAATGGTTGTTTAACTTGTATGTTAAATTGAAGTAAGTTTGAAAGTGTGTGAAGCTAGAATAGTGATATGAGTGCACTTCCTAATTATTTGTTTATTGAATATCATGGTTACCGTGCTTAATTCTAATAAGCCAACGAGTAGGCTTATCTATCTGTGAGTGTCAAGAATGGGGTGTCTAGGCAAGGGGTGATATGCAACCAGTTCTCTAACTTACCTGGCCTCACTCTGGACCGAGGGATAGTTAAGTTGATAATGTCGGAAACGAGTTAAGTGCACGAAGTGTGATTTCTATAAGCATAAAATGGTTTTGGGTTTGTCGTGACAATGTGTTAATTACATTAGTCTTTAACCCTCTCAGATTATATCATGGAAGTAAATATAATTGAATCTTTAAACAAACATTTAAAGATAAATTATAAAGGATTGTTTTGGGTTTATTGTAAACATTGTTTTAGCAACACTTGTTTTAAACCCTTGGAATGTAGTTAAACTGGAATATACGGTTTAATGGTTTTGAATATACTTAGATCTTTAATAATTTATTTTAAAGATAGCAACAAGTATAGAAATCTTTCAGAATAAAGATATTGAATAAGATGTTTAACTTATAAAAGAGAAGAGGTTCTTTATTAAACAATGGTTTTAACCTCTTTGATTATATTTTAAGAAAAAATCTTAAAAATTGATTATGGTTATACTTATACCGGAGGGATAAGTATATGAATACGTTTTGTAGTATTGAAGTTATAGAGGGAATCTTAGAAGTGAATTATGGATATACTTATACCGGAGGGATAAGTATATGAATACGATTTTAAGTTTTCAAGACTATAAAGGGATAGTGAATTAGTAGAATATATACATATACACCTTTTATATGTATAAGTTGAATATATACGCAAGTGTATAAAGGAATATTAATCGAGTATGAGTTACTGATTAATAAGCAAAGTATTGTTAGACAAATGAAGTTTTATTAGATAAAAGAAGTTTACTAATAAAGGAATATTAATCGAGTATGAGTTATTAAGGAAATCTAGTTAGAGAAATGAAGTTTTATCAGTTAAAAGAAGTTATACTAATAAAGGAATATTAGTCGAGTATAAGTTATTGATTAATAAGCGAAGTCGTATTTGACAAATGAAGTTTTATTAGATAAAAGGAGTTTTACTAATAACAGAAGTTTTAATTAATGAAAGGTTAATTAAATGGTAATGGGATTAGAAGTCGTTTATATGAGTTAACCGTGCTTCAACTGTTTATCATGCTATGTGACTTGATAGTAATTTGATTGTTTAACATGCTTTGTAACCTTGATTGTGCCTTGGACGTTTATTCAATTGTTATGGAAATTAAGCGAGGCTGTTTTCCATATACAATCGTCTATTGTGTGAATTGTAGTCAGTTAATTGACTATAGAACTTGACCTTAAATCTAGCAACTAGTTTTGAGGAGACCGGGATTGGTAAGTGTTCTACTTATCAAAAACCGCTTCAAAACTAGTATACGGGTTCTATGTTTTGGAAGCGGCGGGGAAGTGAAGGCTATGTGGTGATTCGAGATCTATTGAGATGCTCAAACACATATAGTGATTCTAAGGTCTATGAAAGAATCTATGTGTGATTCCAAGATCTGTTGATGTATTGGAATCCATGTGTGATTCCGAGATCTATGAAGACATCTATGTGTGATTCCAAGATCTATTGAGCTGTGGGATTCCAACTGGGAATTCTTGTTCTGTTCGAGCGGTGAAGATTCATGTGAACGATGCTGAACGAAACCTCGACATCGGAAATGGCTAAAAACAGAGTAGGAGCACAATCTGGGGTTTTGCTAACCTACGGCAGGATATATTGACTCCATATCTAGTGTATGCTTATTACCAAATCGTTGCGGGAGCTCTTTGAAGTTGCGCGCGGGAGTTGGGTATATTTGGTTCCACGTGGTGCACTCCGGTGTTTTCGTGCGTGTGCCAGTTGTGTTTACCTTATGGTATATTTCATCTAGAGATATACGACGCTCGGAGGTACTTTCTGACCCTTGTGCATGGAGTTCGGATCTATATTGAGAGATCTCCGATGGAAAATCCAATATGCGAACGTGCCTTATCGGTTTTGTTTGTACACTTAATAGTTGTTGAATGTAACCAATGTAACCATTCCTTCTATGTGAATTTATTTATATTCTACACCCTAGACATTATTTATAATACAACTATACTTCTCATAATAAATGGTTGGTTTCAATTAAGGGGAAAACCGGAGCGGTAATCTGCATAGTTCCCTCAGTGTTGTTACATGCAATATGTATCTTGAGTTTCTCATACCAGACCGATGTCTGACGCTTAGTTTCTGTTTTCCCTAAAACCCACACGTACTCCTTCGAGTAGACTGAGTATAGCAGGTTTTACTTTGGATGCTTTGGAGCTTCTGGAAGAGAGTTGGAGTTCAACTTACCGTACTTTTTATATCCGCTGCATTATATGTTGTACATCAACAGTGATGAGGACATGTTGTTATGACTGTTCAAGTTGATGATAGGTTGGTCTTCTCTGATAGTTGTAAACATACAGTTTATTTTGTAAAGATCATTCTTTATATTATATGTTATCGTTCCGTTGTGAGATTCTGATATTGTGTCCTCTTCTTCCTTAGTCTATTTTCTTTTTATTTTATTTCACCCTAACTTTTCGTCTTCCCGACACTTGGGTGCTCGGCACGTAAATACCGTGGATGTATTAATGTCGACATTCGAGGGTCGAAAAGTCGGGTTGTTACAAAAGTCCTCAGTTTCAGATCCGATCTGTCCTTTGTCCTAGAGTTTTCTGATATGAGTCCAACGCACTTTGATTTGCTGAATTCTGAGCTAAAACGAACAAGATACGATCTTTTTAATACTGATTACTTTAATAGATAATTAATTAATTAATTATTTTCCTTAACCTTGCTTATTTAAAATCAGGTCGTTCAATTCCTTAATCCATCTTCTTCCTTCCTCAGTTAAACCGAACCCAACTCGTTCCAGAAGAGAACCCGCTCGTGCCCGCTTCCAGAAGCCACCAGCACCCGATTCGACTTCGCGACGACCTCCGCCCTGGGATCCTCCACCTGCGCCCCTGAATCCGCCCTGCTCGGTGGGGCCCCCTCCTCTAAATCAGCGCCCAAAGTCGGCTACTTCCAATCGATAATCCCGCCACCACAACACTCCTTCGAAGATCATCCCCATATGCAACGATAGAGCAAAGAAATCTCTTTGATTTCCCTTTTGAAGATTCGAATTTAATTTAGCGGATTGAAAGATATTTGGGATTGAAAATGGGATGTGATTGGCCATTGTTTCTGTAATGTGGCGGCTGCGTTTTAGTTAGAGGGAATTAAGGTATAGCGTATTGAACCGTATACTAGTATATATATGTGTATTTCTATTTATTTAAATTTTTTAATTCGATAAAGGCCCATCATCCTATACGAAATCCAATTCAAACCTAACGAGTGTCGTTCTAATAACCCCCGTCCTAGACACAATGGAAAATGTTTCGTAACCCAGTTCGGCTGTTACTATATGTTTTTCTTTAATTTAAAATATAAATCAATTAATTATTAAATTCGAACGTACATTTTAAATTACTGGGGCCACATACGGACTCTAAAAATTACAAAAAAATTATTTGTAGTTATGTTTTTACGATACGGTTCTAACGAGACTAATTTTGTCGAATTCTGAGACCGTTTGAAAAATGGCCTTTTTCAAGTCGATTAAATTTAACTGAAGCAGTCAAAACAAATTTTCTTTTGCCACACTCACATATTAATTCGAAAAATTATGAAAATTGAAACCTAGCAATAATTTTACATTCCGGTTCCAACAAAAGTTGTTTCATCGAAAACCGAGTTCGTTTGAAAAATGACTATTTTTAAGGGCCAAATATTATATTAATATATATATAAATTTCACAGCGACTTTTCCAAATTTTAAACTGGATATAACTTTCAAATTATAAAGTGAAATTTCAGTTTCTCAAATTCGTTAGAAAGGTATGATTAAACGGATTTAAATATTTTTTGTTTCACTTAATTCTGATTTAAAACGAATTCTATACAGTTGTTCAAAGTTCAAATTCAATTTTTCAAATTGCAGCGCTGTTTAAACTCCTTTTATAATTAAATTAAATTTATTCATTTTAAAATAAATTTTTAGTCGTTCTTATTTAAAATAAATTATTTTAAATATTAAAAATCCATTAAAATTTCTAAAATAAAAAATTTAAATTGGCCCCAAAACTCCGGGTCGTTACAATCGCCCCCACTTAAGATCTTTTCGTCCTCGAAAAGGAACGTAGCTAAAAGTTTGTTTAATTAACCAACCTAATTAAAATTTTATTTATTGTTTCCATAATTTTGTTAGTTAAATTAATTATCATTTCTATACTTTATTAGTTAAACTAATAATCAAACATCACAACCAGCAATCAATTGGGTGATTAACTTTTCAAATATATATAACTTGTATATATAGTCAAAACTCATATTTTTAGTGCAAATCACAGCAATATATTCTAACTAAGTGTTGGTTTTCATACCAGTCAATGGAAATATATAGAAATCCCAATTTCAAAACTCGAACTTAAATACTGATGATGTCCGGACATCACCAGAATTATCCCCGGCGTCTAAAGTGTGATTCTATATCTATCCAGTATTTTAAAACTTCGAATATCCGTTAATTACTCGTATATTCGAAATCTTTATATACTCGATTGTCCACATTAAAATATAATAATATACTCAAAGACGTATTTAAGAAAAAAAATTCAAAACTAAATTTGTTTTTACTTTTATTTTTAAAGAAAATAATACTCTTCACACTCGTTCTAGGATACTACTGATCCTATCTCTAACGAGTTATTCTCATTGGATATTACTAATCCAATCTCTGATGAATTCTTTCATTCGGTTCTAATGTGTCTTGTTCTCGAGCTCTATAAACCAAAGCTCTGATTCCAAATGAAACGACCCAAACTTCCCAGTAAATGAAAGACTGGATTGCTTTGAGAACAATACGCATTAGAACACAAACTGAAGAACATTTTATTGCTGATTACAACAATTACATCAGAGTACAAGAATATAACAGAGTATGAAAACTCATTACACAATTGAAATACAATAATATCAGAGACTTAAATTACATTTAAATAGCAGCGGAAAAATAATACAAATATACAACTGAAAAGAATACACGAATACAGAGCTTTCCGAATATCGCTTCAGCTGTAGACCAGGATCCTGTAAATATATCTGCAAAAAGCTACTAGACTGCCCATGTGGAAAATATGGGCACCCGAGTTTGCCAGTGAAACAAACTACAGGTCAGTCATGGGACTGGTATGAGAAATCTTAACTTAACTTATCTAATAATAAGGCTAATCACAAGACCACGTCGCTAACGCGGAATGGGTTTACTCCATTGGATTGCTAGTGCATAAAATAAAGTAAATCGTTAAACAACGCAATGCTTTTTTTTTTGAAAAATGAGACCATTATAAGACCCAAGTCCCATCACACAATGCAATGCAACACAAACCGGAGGATAGGGTTTTACCTTATAATGGTCAAAAGATGCTTGATACAATAAAATGGATTTAATATTAGTGTATATATGTTTTCAAAAACAATTTCAATCATAATATATCAATCATAGACGGCATGGCTACCATATGTCATGTCGCCATACTAGTTCTACAATCAAAACTAGGGCTGTCAATTTCCTACACGACTCGTGACCCGACCCGAAACCCGCACGGAAATTAGCAGGTTAACCCGATCCGTTTAGGTAGCGGGTCATTTTCGGGTCAACCCGAATTTGACCCGTTTATAAATGGGTGGGTTTAGGGTTGACCCGCTAACCCGATTTTGACCTGCCAAACCCGATTATATGTTGTGTCTCTTCCATATTGTTAGTCTTTTATGTATATTGTTAGTGTTAATCTTTTATGTATGTAGTAATCAGTATGCTGGTATATGTAAGTTGTTATATTTTACTAATTTATTCTTGTATGTTGTTAGTTATATTTTACTTATAACAACTATATCTCTTCCATACTGGTAGTCTTTAATTTATGCAGTATGGGAATATATACTTATGTATAGAAAATATTTTTTGGATATGGTGATTTCATGCTTTATATATGTGTTGTCAGTTGGCGACTTTGCAACTTGTTGCATGTTCGTGATTATATAACAGTGTGCATGTTGGTGATTTGACTCTTTTGTTACTTATATTAGTAGGCAATATCTATCAATGGGTCAAACGGATAAACTCGACCCAACACGACCCGACACAACCCATTTAGTTAAATGGGTTAGGCGGGTCGGGTCGGGTCAACCCGTTTATAAACGGGTCGGGTTAGGGTTGGGAAAATATGACCCGTTTAATAAACGGGTTGACCCAACCCGTTTATAAATCAACCTGAACCCGACTTGACCCGACCCGAACCCGACCCGACACGACCCATTGACAGCCCTAATCAAAACCGCAAGGTCGTATTGGAAATTGGATTTCCATCATGAAATCGTGGCTAGGGATCATCCTCTCCGATTCTAGACACTCTAGCAAATGCCTCAGGATCACACCTATGGGCAACCCTTGGAGCGGTAGGGCCAGTCCCCGCCTATCGGCAGTGGATTAGTTATGCTTGAACACACGCTTCCCGGTTCCTTTGAACCTATAGTATGACCACTAACGGCCTATAAAAATCTGAGGCGCCTCAAAATCCATCATCTACATAAGTTAAATGTTAGCCAGTTTAAGCACTGACACTACCACTAGCTCGAAAGAAACGTGTGCACTCCCTATGGTCCATATCCCGTTTTTGACTCATACCGGGGTGTGAGGCTCGCGAAGTCACGATATACACAAAGCTATGCCGTAATAGGCTATACTTTGATCATCCCACAAGGAACTTCTTTTCAACAAAATCCTTGATCATCTGCATCTTGGCGTGCCACATTGACAATCAATGCCATGCGATCAATCACTATTAATATATACCAGGGTGTTAAGTAGAGAATAAATCCTCCACCACCAAACAGACATACATTAACAGAAATCAATTTAATTCACATGGAACGAAATCCAATGTCAGACACCCATCCATTTACTAGCTTATGCTCCGGGTCTGAGCGAAAACCAAATCCGAACAATCAACAATAGTCCGGACGGCCACCACTGAAGCCCCTTCAAGGTAGCTACTCCCATCAAGGGTCTCTGTAGAAACACATCCATTCGATGTGAAGATCGTCGGTCTTCAACCACCGTCTTCATCTTCGACACTTCATCGTCGTAGTAGTTATTCGGAATGGGTTAAACCCGGTCTTCCCGAATAACTACGTATTTTTTTATAATTAAAAAACAAGTACTATAAAAACACATCCAACTCCTCAATCCAATTTAGAATATTCTTTTAATAAAATATTCTTATTATTCTATCAAAGATAAATCATTTAAGTTGATTGTTAAATATTTCTTTTAAAGATTTATTAAGAACCCAATTTGGTTTTAAATGTCACAAATCATTATTCAATGATTAATTAAATTTAAGAGATTAATCTTATCTTTAACTGGGTTAATGAACTAATGTCATTTTAAAACACCGTTCTCGATAAATCCAAAATAGACTTCCATTAAATATGGAATTTTCACAGAAATCAAATCTATATATAATTGTTATAAATTTCTGTATTCGACCAATAATATAAATGGAATAACGGCAACGCCTTTTAAATTCCATATGTAAAATCGGTTTTCTTTTATAGAAGCTTATCTCGGTTATAATTAATTCGAATTCTATTCAATTCCAATCTAATATATTAAATTGGAAATCTTTACTTTTGGAAAATTCCGATTTAAATCTTGATACAAGATTTATAAATTCCAAATCATATTCTTACTGTTAATTGAGTTAAAGAACAGATGTCGTTTAAAAACATTTTTCACGATAAACTCAATTCACAAATCATTTTCATTCCAATTACAAAATATAGTTTGAAACTCTAGTAATCCTAATTAAAAGATTTATTCTTTTCAACTGGGTTTAAGAAAGGTGTTATTGAAGACACCATTCAAGACAAACCCAAAATCCAATTTATTTAATTTCAATTAAATATTCACTAATTGGAAAACTTCATTAAATCTAAATTTAGTGATTTATTCTTGTTAATAACTAGTTCATTCAATAAAAATATATTTTTCTAAAATATATTCTTTTCTAAATGATTCTTTTTTTCCTAAGAAATATTCTTTTTCTAGAATATCCTTTATTTGAATGTGACTCAATCAACATCCATACATTGCATGTAATCAACAATCCTAATGAATAATTATCAGACACCCAAATGACGACCAAAGTGGAATTTATAACTGTGTGAGCATTAAAGTAAATAACTAACGCTCATCACAGACTGTCAATCCATCGATTGACAGATAACTAAATATTGGGATTAGTGTGTATCCAATATCATCCCAATACCCGTGTGGGGTTTCATCCATCAACCAAATAATAAATTATTTGTGCAGTTGGGCGATATGTGAAAATTATCGACCCAATCACATAAACAAGTCAGGTAACTTGTAAATGGAAGTGTAATATCCAGTTTGAATATACGAACATTATATTTAACACATCAAACATCTCAACATCACAGACAACATCTCAATTCTTTTTATTGTTGACAAATGACAATAAAAATCTTAACTCTTATTTATTTATCAAATTGTATATTCTTGGTCTCATTAAATTTAATGACTAAACGAATATTTTACTTCATCTCTTTCAAATGACAAAAATATCTCTTTTTATTCTAGTTCCTTTAAAGTGACAAAAATTGTAATTTTTGTCTATTTCCTTTTCAATATAAAAAATATGATACTTTTTTCAAATTCGTTTTAATGTAACAAAATAAGATAATTTTGTCTAATCTTTTCAATGGAACAAAATATAAATTTGTACTTCATACTTTTTAATGTGACAGAAATGTCCATTACTACTTCACTCTTTTTAATGTATAAGAATATACATTTTAACTCATTCTCATTTTAAAGTATAGAAATATACATCCTAAACTTCTTCTTATTAATGTATAAAAAGGTACATTTTTAACTTCTTCTTTTTAATGTATAAAAATGTACATTTTTAACTTCTTCTTTTTAATGCCTAAAAATATACATTTTTAGTGCCATTCTTATTACAACAAAAATGACTATTTTGATGCCATTTCACATTACACAAAAATGTTAATTTTGTCTAATCTTTATAATGTAAACAAAAATGTTAATTTAATTCTAATGCACATTTTTCACTAAAATGAGATTTAAATTCTTATGTACATTTTTCACTAAAAATGGGATTCTAATTCTAGTTTCATCCTTTACATAAAATGTAAATTCTAGTTCTAATGTCATCCTTTACATAAAATGTAAATTCTAGTTCTAATGTCATATTTTACATAAAATGTAAATTCAAGTTCTAATGTCATATTTTACATAAAATTTAATTATAGTTCAAATCCTTTTTATATTAACAAAATGCATAATCTTATCAGATATTTTTTATGTTAACAAAATGCATATTCTTGTTTTAATCTCTTTTAATGCTCAAAATGTTTATTTTAATTAATCCCTTTCTAATGCACAAAATGACTATTTCTGTTTAATCCCTTCCTACGAAAATGTTCATTTTTCTTTAACACGTTTTAATGTATACAAATGTTCATTATTCTTTAATACCTTTTAACATATACAAATGTTCATTGTTGTTTAATCCTTTTCAATACATAAGAATGTTCATTTTTATTTCATTCCTCCTTAATATACAAAAATGTTCATTTTTGTTCCATTCCCTTTTTAAAATGACCAAAACTGATAATTTTGCATAATTCTTTTTATATAAACAAAATGTGAATATAAATAAAAGAACAAACTTAAATTTCAATGTATACTTGCATTTGAGAATGCAAATAAAAGAATAAGTTTTAGTTTCAATACATATATTTGCATGGAGTAATGCAAACAAAAGAACAAACTTGATTTTTAATGCATATTTGCATTTGTAAATGCAAATAAAGGAACAAATTTTATCTTCAATATATATTTGCATTAGTGAATGCAAAATAAAAGAACAATTTTTAATTTCAAAGTATATTTGTGTTTATGAATGCAAATAAAAGAACAATGTTTATTTAAAATGAATATTCGCATTTGTGAATGCAAATAAAAGAACATATTTTTATTTCAATGAACTTGTTTTGACAAAAATGATATTTTCACTTCAAAAATCAAGTTTTGATAAGAGAGTGATTTTTATTTCATAAATCAAATTCTAACAAAAGTGTTATTTTTGTTTCACAAATCATGTTCTAACCAAAATGTTATTTTTATTCACTAACCACAATTTGACCAAAAATGTTATTATTCTATCCAATGTAAAAAAATGTATATTTTTAACAAATTCAATGTGTATAAAAAAAATGTGTATTTTCAACAAATGCTATTCAATGTAAACAAATATGAGAATTTTGATTTAGTTCTTTAATGTAAATAAATATGCCAATTTTTGATTGATTCTTTTATGTAAACAAAATGTTAATTTTGATTGGTTCTTTTATGTAAACAGAATGTTAATTTTTTTTATTCATTCTTTAAATTGACCAAAACTGGGGTTTTTATTTCAACACTTATGTTTTAACCAAAATGTTATTTTTTTTATTTCAATACTAAACAAATTTGACAAAAACCCTGTTTTAATGAAAACAATAAAATGAATGTTTTATTGTTATTCTATTTTTAAACAAAAATTGACAACTTAATTCATTTCAATAAATAGGATCAAAATAATAATTTAATATTAAATCAACAATTTAACAAAATAAATCCAAATAATGTTCTTATGCTGAATTGAAAATCTATCGCAATTCAACATATAACAAAATGATTTATTTTTATTGAAATGGCAATTCTATTCCAGATCAATAATATAACATGCGACATATCTTTTATTGAACACCTATAGATCCTTGTTTATAGGTCACCAACAAGAAGATAAGTTATTCACAGTTCAACACATAACAGATCTAAGTCATACAAAACCAATCATTCATCACAATCACCGCACAATCAACATTGAAATAAATATATACCTAGAACATGAATTTCATAGCGAATGAATATATATATATATATATACAACACCATGAAATAAATGATTTATTTTAATTTTTAAAAAATAGATATCTCACCAAATAAATTAGTTCTGAAATTTCAAAGTCCACAGTTTCAGATCCGGTCTGTTCTGTGTCCTAGAGTTTTCTGATACGAGTCCAACGCACTTTGATTTGCTGAATTCTGAGCTAAAACGAACAAGATACGATCGTTTTAATACTGATTACTTTAATAGATAATTAATTAATTAATTTCCATAACCTTGCTTATTTAAAATCAGGCTGTTCAATTCCTTAATCCATCTTCTTCCTTCCTCAGTTAAACCGAACCCAACTCGTTCCATAAGAGAACCCGCTTGCGCCCGCTTCCATAAGCCACCAGCACCCGATCCGATTTCGCCACGACCTCCGCCCTGGGATCCTCCACCCGCGCCCCTGAATCCGCCCAGCTCAGTGGGCCCCCCTCCTCTAAATCTGCGCCTAAAGTCGGCTACTTCCAATCGATAATCCCGCCACCACAACACTCCTTCGAAGATCAGTATGCAACGATAGAGCAAAGAAATCTCTTCGATTTCCCTTTTGAAGATTTGAATTTAATTTAGCGGAATGAAAGATATTTAGGATTGAAAATGGGATGAGATTGGCCATTGTTTCTGTAATGTGGCGGCTGCGTTTTAGTTAGAGGGAATTAGGGTATAGCGTATTGAACCGTATACTAGTATATATATGTGTATTTCTATTTATTTAAATTTTTTAATTCGATAAAGGCAAATCAGCCTATACGAAATCCAATTCAAACCTAACGAGTGTCGCTCCTAGCTAATAACCCCTGTCCCGGACACAATGGAATATGTTTCATAACCCAGTTCGGCTGTTACGATATGTTTTTCTTTAATTTAAAATATAAATCAATTAATTATTAAATTCGAACGTACATTTTAAATTACTAGGGCCACATACGAACTCTAAAAATTACAGAAAAATTATTTCTAGTTATGTTTTGACGATACGGTTCTAACGAGACTAATTTCGTCAAATTCTGAGACCGTTTGAAAAATGGCCTTTTTCAAGTCGATTAAATTTAACTGAAACAGTCAAAACACATTTTCTTTTGCCACACTCACATATTAATTCGAAAAATTATGAAAATCGAAACCTAGCGATAATTTGACATTCCGGTTCCAACAAAAGTGGTTTCGTCTAAAACCGAGATCGTTTGAAAAATGACTATTTTTAAGGGCTAAATATTATATTAATATATATATATATATATATATATATATATATATATATATATATGTATGTATGTATGTATGTATGTATGTATTTCACAGCGACTTTTCTAAATTTTAAACTGGACATAACTTTCAAATTATAAAGTGAAATTTCAGTTTCTCAGATTCATTAGAAAGGTATGATTATAAGGATTTAAATATTTCTTGTTTCACTCAATTCTGATTTAAAACGAATTCTGTACAGTCATTCAAAGTTCAAATTCAAAATTTCAAATTGCAGCGCTGTTTTAAACTCCTTTTATAATTAAATTAAATTTATTCGTTTTATAATAAATTTTTAGTCGTTCTTATTTAAAATAAATTATTTTAAATATTAAAATTCCATTGAAATTTCTTAAATAAAAATTTTAAATTGGCCCCAAAATTCCGGGTCGTTACAGGAAAGGGTTTAAAGAGGCGTTTTGTAGTTGTACCGCGTGACCCGTACAAATGAGGTTGTGGCGAAATTGTTCGGAAATTTAAGGAGGTAGAATATTTTTGTGAAAACTAGATAACTTGAAATCAATGTATCCATATATATAGAATTCGATAAGGAAACGAACTTCAAAATAGAATATTATAAACAAAAAGGAAATCTATAATTAAATCTAGTAAAGTTAGAAAGATAAACGTTTACGGGACTAAAAATGATTAATTGTTTTTTATGGTGTTCATTATTCGAGATAAGTAGTCTTGTCCATTTTGATGTTAAGAATGTTATTCAGTCAAGGTCTGAGAGGTGTTTATATGTAACGACACGGACTTAGCCTAGACCTAATCGATCGCTAAATCGATCAAGACTGTTCGAATTATGCATACGCTAACTTTGGCCATACAATACATCAGAACAAATAACAGAATATTTTTATAAACATCATAATAATGTTACATCAGAGTACAGAATATCAGTGTACATCGAAAAATAATAATACAAAGGAAGATTAATTTACAATAAGCTTAATACAATGCAGTGGAAATGAATAAACTAGCACAGCGGAAGACTATCAAGGCTATGGACACAGCTTTAAGCTTTGATCCAGAATCCTGCTCAATATATCTGCAAAAAAAGCTACTCGACTGCCCGTGTGGAAAAAGGGCACCCGATTTTTCAAAGTGAAACAAAATACGAGTCAGTCATGGGACTGGTATGAGAAATCTTTCCTAACTTATCTAACAATATAGTTAATCACAGGACCGTGCCGCTAACGCAGAATGGGTTTACTCCATTGGATTTCCAGTGCATAAATTAAATAAATTTTTATTCAAAACAAGGAAATGCTTTTTAGAAAAATGAAATCATTACAGGACTCAAGTCCCATCACATAATGTAACGCAAACCAAACGATAGAGTTTTATCTTATAATGATCAAACATGCTTGATACGTAGAAAATAATATTTTAATATTATTATTAATGTCTAATCAGTTTTAAAATACTTCAAAGTGAACGTATCAATCCTAGATGGCATAGCACCCCATTCTACTATGTCACCATATATAGGTTTACAATCAAAAACGTAATGTTATATTGGAAATTGGGTTTCCATCATGAGTCCAGGCTAGTGTCAATCCCCTTACCGATTCGAGACACTCTAGCAAATACCTCAGGATTCGGACGCTGGTGAACTCTTGGATCCTGCAGGGCCGATCCACAAATACTTTAGTGGATTGGCAATTCCTAAACAGACGCTTCCCGATCCTATTCAACCTATAAATTGGTCATTATCAACCTATATAACCGAGGCTTCGTATTCCATCATCCACATCAGTAAAATTTCAGGGCTTGCAAAACCCTGATACCACTTCTAGCTAGAAAGAAACGTGTGCACTCCCTACGTTCCATTGTCCCGTTTCTAACTCTTACCGAGGTGTGAGGCACGTGAAGTAACGCTATACACTACGTCTAAACAGGCCATGCTTTGATCATCAACCACAAGGCTATGCTTTTCAACAAAAGCCTCGATCATTTGCATCTTGGCATGCCACATGACAATTCATGCCATGCGATCAATAACTATCAATTATAACCTCTGAGCTCATGCGTCTCAGAGAAGGGTATTAAGCAAGAGAATAAATTCTTCGCCACTAAACAGATATATATAAAATAGACATCAATTCACATAGAATGAAATTCAACGTCAGACACACAACCATTTACAAGTTCGTTCTGGATCTTCACTAAACCGTAAACACCTTATTCCGCGTCCCGTATGTCCAATAAGGAAGAGAAGTGCTCGCTTATCCGGAAAATCAACAAGTACGTCCAGACAACTACCACTTTAACCCTCTACTGGGAGCTACCTAATGTCGGGCATCAGTAGTCATCCATTCGATGTGAAGATCACCGGTCTTCAATCACCGTCTCTAATATCTTCGATTTAAATCGTCGTATAATTATTTGAAATGAGACTGAACTTGGTCTTTTCAAATAATTCTCGCATATATAAAATTTAAACCACTTCATATCACTAATATTATTGTATAACAAATTATTGCTATTTTTATTTATATAAAAATAACCCAATTTAATTTAACGACGCTTCGGGTCAATAGGCGGCCCTAGCGCTATTCTTATCAAAATTTGATTTACACTTTTCTTGAAATATAACCGTCGGATTTTAACAAATTTTATATCTTTGGATAGAGCTTTCCAAAGAGGTCCTAATGGTTCCAGTTTTGGGAAAATACGACGGGCGGATCTTTCGGTATAATCGTTTAAAGTTGCGATTCGGGAACGCGAACTACCGTGCGCAATTCGTTTAATTTCAAATTATATTTATGTATATATAAAATTATATAAATATAAACCAATTGGCTATCCTCCTAACGTGTTTAACACACCAAATAAAAGAATATTTTATTAGCATATTATATCTACATGTTCATAATGTCAAGTAAATATGTATTTTATTTACATGACATTTTTACTAATGACAAATAAAAAGATAATTTTTATTTTCATTATTTGTATGGAATTTCTATTTTTGACTTTAACAAATAAAAAGAAATATTTTATTTATATATATATAATATTCAATGTATGATATGACCCATAAAAATGTTTATTTTAATTTGCATACAAATTCTAATGTCTGACTTAACGATAAAAATGTATCTTTAATTTTATATAAATTCTAAGGTATGTTTTGACAATAAAAATTATTCCTTAACTTGCATACAAATTCTAATGTATGTTTTGATAATAAAAATAATTCTTTAACTTACATACAAATTTTAATTTATTTTTTGACAATAAAAATGATTCTTTAATTAACATACAAATTCTATTTCAACAAATGCATAAAAATTGATACATCCATTTTTTTGTTGACAATTCTTGTAACACCCCGTATTTTCTGTGAATATTAAAGTAACAAATTAAAGAATACTTAATTTCAAAATTGGGAATTAAGCAAAACGGGTTACGCCGTTGCGTTCGCCTCGGAATTATGCTTGAAATAAAGTCCGAGTTTGCGTAAATCGGGCTCCGTATGGAAAAGTAATGGAGTTCAGAAGATTTCAAGTTTAAACAGAAATTAAATTATAGTAATAATTAAAGGTCAAAATTGTTCAAAATTCGAAATTCGGTTAGAGCAGGCTGAGTGGGAAATTTCCCGCTCAGAGGTGTCGAACCCCCCTAAGGGGAGTCGACATAGGTGTCGACCCCCTACAGGGGTGTCGACATAGGCGGTTACCCCCCTTGTAGGGAGTCGACCCCTTTGAGATCTAATTCCTGTGACGAACTTTTATAGCCCTGAGCTGATGTGGCCTTCTCTGATTGGCCTGATGACAAATTTCTGAGGTATTAGGGATTATGTGTCGTGTTTTGGTTAGCTGGATGACACATCTCTTTGGTTTGGATGGCTCTGATTACTCCTAGACTAATCTGAAGGCTAGAATTTATCCTAGACTTCTATATAATCACCCCAAACCTCAATTATCTTTTCTTAATCCTAGCAATGTAAATTCACGTTGTTTTCATATTTGAATACCTGATTGCATTCTTGACATGTAATGAAATGAATCGAAGTCTATGCTTGGTTGTAAGATAATCTTTTCAGATTTATCCCTATCTTTCTATTGAATCTGTGTCTTTACATGCCTTAGAGGTCATTTCTATTGATTAAATCAGGCCTATCTTTGTTGTACATCAGGTTTATAGTCCTCTTTAGTTCGTGATGTTATTCTTATGCCTACAATGATGATTGTATCAGTTTATTCAAGAATCTATCTTTGATGGATCTAAATCTCTTGTATTAGGTTTGTTGTTACATGCCTATTTTTATGCCTATTCTTATTTTGTGCTCCGTCTCTCTCTCTTCCACTATTTCCTTTTTCTTTTATGAACCTGGGTTACCTTCTAACCTAGGCTGAAATCGCGAAATACGTATGATTGGAATACGGGGAATATTTTGGGTAAATGTTGGGCACAATGTATTCGGTGAAATAAATGGGCATAAATATTCGGTGAAATTGTTGGACATAATTTGTAACTTGCGATTTGGGGTATAAATGTTATTGTTGCGAACTTGGAGTAAATTAAAATATTAAATCTAGATTGGGTGGAAACTGTAAATTGGAATATTAAATATAGATTGGGAATAACTATTGGTTGGGATGCGAAGCATAATGTATATTGCGATTTTGGGGCATGACTATTATTGCAAATTTAGGAAGATTGGGTGTAACCTATTTTGAGTAATAACTTGTAATTGAATTTGTTGGGCATAACTTGGGAGTTGGAACATGACTAGTTTTGTGAATTTGGGATAATTTGCATATAAAATCTAGACTTGGACATGTATTGTAAATATGTAAATTGGCTAAAAAAGAACGTGCCTAACCCGAGGTTAGATTGAGTTGCGGTGTAAGACTGCCCGGAACTGCCCAGCACATCCAACGACCGCAACAATATAGATCTAATGTGAGAGGTTAGCGCGTTAAGCCCAAAACCCGAGGTTAGAATGAGTTTGTGGTAGATGTCTGCCCGAAACCGCCCGGCACATCCAGCAACTGCAAACAATAGTTCTAATATGAGAGGTTGAGGCATTAATGAATGAATTAATGCTAATGAACGAACAGGCTAAGAATGGTAGGGTTAAGTTAACACAAGAGGGTAACACTTAACCAATATAACATGATGTGTGATAGGGCAATGCTTAACCAATGTAACATGATAAGTGGTGGGGTTAAGTAACACTATATGTCAACACATAACCAATGTAACATGACAAGTGGTAGGGTTAAGTAACACGAGAGGGCAACACTTAACCAATGTAACATGACAAGTGGTGGGTCAAGTTAACACAAGAGGGCAACACTTAACTAGTGTAACATAATGAACAAGTAGGGTTAAGTTAATGGGAAACACTTAACCAATATAACATGGTGAACGAATGGGGTTAAGCTAAGGGGAAACACTTAACCAGTATAATATGAATAATGAATAGGGTTAAGTTAATAGAAAACACTTAACCAATTACAACATGATGAACGAGAAGCGTTGAGTTGATAAGAAACACTTAACCAACATGACATGACGTATGGATGGGTTAAGTTAACCTGAATGGATGGATAACACTTAGCCAATTTGCAGGGTATACGAATAGACCCTAGGAAACCCTAGTAACGGGGACCCATTTCAGCAGTAACCCACATAGATGTATCACGGTACCCTGAACTAGGAAGTGTGAAGCACGATTACTGGACTGATTATTAGAGGTCAAAATAGCGGTAGGGGGTACGTCAGTGTAGGTTCCGACGGATTACTTGCGTACATGTACTCCGGAGTTGAAAAAGCAGGCACTAGGTACCAGTAGTTATACACAGTGCATCTTGAATCGTATCGGGTTGCTATCTTAGGGAATGATACATTATATGGTGGGACCAGTACATGGTATCTACACGCAAGAGAGGGCCGACTAACACAGACACAAGGAAAATTAATACAAGTAGGGAGCCGATCGATAGTGTAGTAAGGGTACATCTAACATCTTCATGGCAATTGGGCTGATTGAGGTAAGATCCTCATACTAGATGTACACCTGAAGGCTACCACAATTGCTGGGTTGGGATCACCTTATTATATAACATAGGATATTAGTTGGGACACTAGTAGGGGATACAGAACCTTTTTCACAGGATACTAGTTGGAACACAAGTAGGGAATACGAATCGTTCTATAAAAGACACTAGTTAAGATGCTAGTTGGGTGGTGCAAAGAAAATAGGAAATCAGAGAAAGGACCAAAGCGCATTCAGTGTATCTTACCTTGTCATATCTAATGATCATCATTTGTTATCTTGCTATGCTTACTATCATGGTTATGACTGGTATCCAGTTTATTCATGTCATGATGCTTTTAGCTATTTACATGTTGAAAGTCACTGGACTTTCCAGGCTTTATGCCTGACTCTGTTTTGATTCTTCTCTCTTCTTCTGTTTCCCTCCCCTAGGTTCATAGGGAGGTAATATTAACACTTAGCTCAGTTTTCTTTCCAAGCTCGAAGATAGACGATGTATTGGTTTGGACTCTCCTTTCCACGTTTATGGCTGGCTCATGCTTTATTGGGGAATATCATTGTCATTTCATGCTTCTTTATCTTGTTAAACAAGACAGATGCTTTGATGTAATGGGTATTGGTGTTTGGTGCTGGAAAACAATCTTTGTACAAGTTGTTTTACCAAGTTGTTGTTTTATCAATAAAGTAAAGTTTTATTTATTTTCCATTGTTTATTTTGTCTGTTTTGTAATTTTTCCGTTCTATACAGTTATGACGCTCCACTGAATTAATGCATTCCCTTTATGAGTGACCTTAACGAAGATGGGGTGTTACACATGGTATCATAGCTAAAGGTTACCAGAATAGATAAAAGATTTTTAAAAAGCATATTTTAAAAGGGGTTTTTTCTAAAACATGTTTTAAAGAAGCATTTTTCAAGAGAAAAGTATTGTTTTTTTAAAAAAAAGGCATATTCCCAAAAGCCATATGCACTACCTTTCGATTCTCTGTTTGAATCTCTTCTTCCTTTCTTTTCTCCATAGTTTCATAGGCATACGACACATGTCAAGGGCGAAGTAGTGCCTAACCACCATCCGCAGCCGCAGTAGTTTCAACTGCGGCTAATTTTCTTTCAAGCCTTGTAGGTTGTCGTGCGATGGAGGTAGTTTTGAGAAATTAATCAGCAAGCTACACAAGGATAATAAAGATGAGAATAAGGGAGCTTGGGCTAAGAAGCACAAGACCAAGGGTAAGAAGCTTGTTGATATGGCTTAATCCACGCAGAAGGAGAAAGGTGAAAAGAAAGAGGTCAAAGTGGAAGAATCACAAACAAGGGATTAGAGTATAAAAAGGGTGGAAGAAATAATAGATCCCGCGATAAGAGGAAGTTTCTTTTCTGTGGTATAGCGAGTCATTTAATTGTAGGAAGAAGAAGACAGGTGGTTGTTTTCATTATGGTGAAGCAAGGCATCTTATCAAAGATTGCCCAAAGGACAAGGACAAAGGCAATTGCATGCTCTCACTGCTAGTGTACCTAAGAGGGGTAGGAACATTTCTGTTGAAAGTTTAGTTTTTCTTTTCAATCATCTTGTTAGAATTTTGGTTGGTTCTGGCGCATCACATTCTTTTCTATTTGCTTCCATAATTGTGTCTCTGCACCTTAGAACTTGTATAGTAGAAGATCCCATTATTCTCTAAAATCCAATTGGTGGTTCGGCTCATTTATCTTTGGTTTGCAAGGATTTGAGAATAGTTATATTACGTATTGAGTTTAAGTGTAATGCTTATGTTTTTGGTTTCATGGGCTATGGATTGATTCTAGGCATGAACTAGTTAGCTAATAATTGTGAAAGGAGGGTAGTTAAACTTTTAACTTGCCTTGGGAATACCCTCGAGAATTCGTGCGATCCTAAGGAATCAGTTCGGCTTAGCACCTAGAATCACTTGATGCATCTATCGACGATTTGCAATC
This sequence comes from Allium sativum, assembly GCA_030737875.1. Taxonomy (NCBI): domain Eukaryota; kingdom Viridiplantae; phylum Streptophyta; class Magnoliopsida; order Asparagales; family Amaryllidaceae; genus Allium; species Allium sativum. The sequence goes on from CM060923.1 coordinate 107,964,179, forward strand.
CGTTGGAGTAGTCCATGAGTATGCAGATGTTTTTTATTAGGTTAGGGGTTTGTCCTCTAAAACGCGAGATAGACTTCCGCATATATCTAGTTGACAATGCAAAGCCAGTTACATTACTTGTACGACACATGAATCCAAGGGAAAGGAAGGGCTCAGCGAGCAAGTTAAAGTGTTGCTTGAGAAGAGGTTTATTAGACGAAGTATTTCTGAATGGGGTGCTCCAGTAGTATTCGCTAATAAGGCGGATGGTTCACTTTGCCTATGCGTAGATTATAGAGAATTAAACAAGTTGACTAAAGAAAAATAGGCACCCACTTCCAAGAATAGATGATTTGTTTGACCAGCTTGTAGGTGCGTCTGTTTTCTCCCAACTAGATTTGGCTACAGGGTTTCATAAGCTAAGAGTAGCTGAGGACAGTATAGACAATACTACTTTTAGGACCCCTGACGGTTTATTTGAGTGGCTCGTCATGCCATTCGTTTAACGAATGCACCCGCTTATTTTGTTGACTTGATGAATAGGGTGTTTAGGTAGTTCCTTAATAAGTTTGTAGTAGTCTTCGTGGACGATATCTTGATTTTCTCAAAGAACGAGGAAGAACATGCTTTGCATTTAAGAGAAGTCATGGATACACTTCGAGCACATCAACTTAAGGCAGAGTTCCCCAAAATGTCATTTTTGGAGAGAAGAAGTAAGGTTTATAGGACATGTAGTGTCCAAAGAAGGGATAGCAGTAGATCTCGCAAAAGTAGTTGCGGTGCAAGACTAAAAGGTCCCAAGGATTGCAACTGAAGTAAGAAGCTTTCTTGGACTAGCGGGCTAATATAGGAAGTTCATTAAGAACATTGCGAAGGTATTAGCCCCACTTACTGGATTAATGAAGAAGAATCTAACCTTTGCTAGGGGTATTGCTTGTGATGTCGCTTTCCAGCGATCGAAGAGGGTTCTTACAATGGCCCCAGTTTTGACTTTTACCTTATGGTAGTAAAAGGTTTAATGTATACACGGGTGCATGCGCCAAGGGACTAGGCGTCATTTTGATGTAAGAAGGAAGGGTAAGGTCGTAGTGGATGCCTTATGTGACGGCAAGGAATTTCGCTCGGTCCGAACCAGTCGCTGAACCGACTCAGACCGTTCGAAATGCCCTATCGTTTGAGAACACGACAAAACAGAACGCATACAGAAGAACATTTCACTATATATTACAACAGTGCATCAGATTACAAGAATATACAGAGTATAAACAAATAAATATTACACAGAAATATCAGAGATTCAAATTACATTTAAATACATAGCAGCGGAAAATAATACAATACACAACTAGAAGGAGATATACGGATACAAAGCTTTCTGGATATCGTTCCAGCTGTAAACCAGGATCCTGTGAATATAAATCTGCAAAACCGAAACTACTAGCTGCCCGTGTCAAAATAGGGGCACCCAGAGTTTAGGTTAAAACAATAAACTCCAGGTCAGTCATGTGACTGGTGTGAGAACTAAAACAGTTATAATTCTTTATTTTAAAGTTAGGTAAATCAAGGGACCACGCCGTATAACACGGAACGGGTTTCCTCCCAAGAATACCAGTGCATAAAATAAACAACGCAATGCTTTTTCGAAAAATGAAGCTGTTATAAGACCCAGGTCCCATCACACAATGCAACGCAAGCCGGAGGATAGGGTTTTACCTTATAACAGCCAAACATGCTTGATACGTTTAAAACAAATCATTTGATACTATAATAAGTGTATAGTGTCAAAACAACTTCAATCATAAATATAAATCATAGACGGCATGAGTGCCCCATCCCACTATGTCGCCATACTAGGCTCTACAAATAAAGCCGAAATACACGTATCGGAAATTGGATTTCCATCATGGTGGCTCCTGATTCGAAAGATCGCTCGCGTAGTACAAATCACCGCGGCTTACGTCTCAGCGAGAGAAAACACCGCTATGCACATCCGCACTTTTGGGGACTCAAGTATCACCGCGGCTTACGTCCCAGCAAGAGAAAACACCGCTTACTCTATCCCTCCGAGCACGAAGCTCAATATCGGTCGACCGAATCCACTACACTAAAAAAAATGTATACTGATCAAACCATTAGTTTACCACCATCCCGGGCTATGAGGCTCGCGGATCAACGCTATACACAAAGCCACGCTATCTCAGCTGCGCTTTGATCATCAACCACCAAACTTTGCTTTTCAACAAAAGTTTGGATCACTGCATCTCAGTATGCCACACTATCAATCCATATCGTACCACTGATTTCTGCCAATATATAACCTCTGAGCTCATATGTCTCAGAGAAGGGCGTTAAGCAAGAGAATAAATTCTCCGCCGCCAAACAGATATATATTTAGCAGAGATCAACAAATACAATATAAAGGAATACAATGTCTGACACACCATCCATTTACAAGTCCGTTCTAGGTCTGAACGAAACCGGAGGCACTTTCCTCGCATATCCATCCATCTCCAAGTACGTCTGGACGACCACCAACTATTTCCATCCTCTTGGGTGTACAGCCCAATCAGGATCGTCAGTAATTATCCGAACGATGTGAAGACTTCCGGTCTTTAACCACCATCTTCATCTTCGACTCATCGTCGAATCGGTTATTCAGAATGGGTATAAACCCGGCCTTCCCGAACAACCCGCGTATTATTAAAACGAATGTTACACAAACACAGCATACGCCTCATTCCAATTCATTAGTCACTAACCGCAAATTAGCCAGAGAACAATTCCCCAAACATTAACCCCGAAGGTCGAAACCAACATCAGATCAATACCCAGGAAACCATTCATCTTTGCCAACCTACAGCTAGTTTCTAAACTCCACATTCTTAGGGAAAGGTTCCCATTAATTTTATCCAAGATAAATCCTTTAAAATTTATCCTGTAATCTCCCTTGGGATGTCGTTTAAAACCAAATTATGGTTTTTCCAACTAGTCGAGATTAGCGAACCACAACGAAGTAATTATTTATTTTATTTCCCAATCCCAACCTATTCATCCCATGAAGCAAAACTGGTAATACTCCATATCTAACACCACAGTGTTATCGGTAAAATTAATTACCATTTCACGTTCAAATCTAATTAAAGATTTAACTATCGCTTTGGAGCAAAAACTGGCGATACTCCATTCTCGCTCACTTTCCAAATTTGATAATTTAAATTATCAATTCACATTTCAATCAGTTTGCAGATTCATTAAAACCCCTTTACTGGGTTAAAGAACTAGGTGTTATTTAAAACACAGTTCACGATAAACCCAAATCACTTCTAGTTTAATTTAATTCAAATATATTAAGAATCCCGATTATTTAAAACCCCTTTTTAAATCTAATTTATTTAAAAACAAATCGAGTTTTAAATTTAGTTCAAACTAGTTCATTTTGATAAAAATCTATTTTTATCTTTTCGAATATGGAGTTTTTCATCCCAAAATTTCCCAAATCATTTCTAATGATTTTACACAAATTATTGATATTTTTAATTATTTTTATCAAGGCCCGTACAGTCGATTTCCATCAATGGCCATCGAACTGCACTTATAGCGACCTTTTTCGAATTTGATTTGGACATATCTCCAAATCCAACCGTTAGATTTCAAATTTCTAATCTTCGTTAGAAAGATCTTTTCGATACGAACCCAATGGTTCCGGTTTTAGGAGAATCCGACGGTCGGATCTCCCGTAATGTCCGTTTGAAATAAATGGTCGAAATTCACGAACTGCCGCTGCGCGGCGCGTTCTATTCAGGCCATTATATATAATATATATATATATTATATATATACATCGTCGATTACCTTTTTAAAACGAATTTTATAAGTCATTTCAAATTTGTTTTAAAGACAATTTCAACTTTTAATTCAAATTCAAATTAAAATTGAATTCTCCCTTATAAATTCAATTCGAATTCGTTTTCAATTCATTTCAATTCGAATTCGTTTTCAATTCATTTCAATTCGAATTCGTTTTCAATTCATTTCAATTCTAATTCGTTTTCAATTCATTTCAATTCGAATTCGTTTTCAATTCATTTCAATTCGAATTCGTTTTCAATTCATTTCAATTCGAATTCCGTTATATATTCAATTCTTTTCGAAATCGTTATATATTCAATTCATTTCGAAACCGTTATATATTCAATTCTTTTCGAAATCGTTATATATTCAATTCATTTCGAAACCGTTATACATTCAATTCATTTCGAAATCGTTATATATTCAATTCATTTCGAAATCGTTATATATTCAATTCATTTCGAAATCGAATAAATCGATATAAATATCGTTTACGTCAAAATGGCGTCAATCTAATCAATACGACTTCATAAATTTCTATTCTCAAATATTCTATTTCAAATATTTCTTTTTCAAAATAGTTGTTATTATCAAAATATTTCGTTCAACACATGACCAATCTCAATGAATGAGTACTGTCAACACATGAACTTTTATTTTATATCGATAAAGATGTAAATTTTAATATTAAAATATTTCGTTCAACACATGACCAATCTCAATGGATGAAACTGTCAACACATGAACTTTTATTTTATGTCGATAAAGATGTAAATTTTAATATTAAAATATTTCGTTCAACACATGACCAATCTCAATGGATGAAACTGTCAACACATGAACTTTTATTTTATGTCGATAAAGATGTAAATTTTAATATTAAAATATTTCGTTCAACACATGACCAATCTCAATGGATGAAACTGTCAACACATGAACTTTTATTTTATAATATTCTTTATTTTTCAAATTGGAATGAGGCCCAATCAATTACCATATAAAGTTGATTATATGGATTTTCATACAACACATGTATATCATAGCATTGAAAAATAATCAACCATCAACCAAAGTGCACTACACTGTATAAGCATCAAATATAGATATTCAACGCTTATAACAGCCTGTCAATCAATCGATCGACACATTTAATCAATCAGGATGAGTGAACTTCAAATTTCATCCCAACACCCGTGTGGGGTTTCAAACAATCAAACACATGTTTTATTTGTGCAGTTGGGCGATGTGTAAAATTTATCGACCCAATCAACGTCAGTCAAATCAGTGTACATAAACAAACCGTCTGGTTTGTAAATGAATATTTTATTTATTTACATCACGTTAAAAATTATATTTTTAACGATATAACATTTTATTCCAACATATGAATTTCTATTCAGTTCATTCTTTAAATAAAATGATATTTTTATTTTTCTAACTTATTTCAGAAAATTTCGGCGGCATAACGGCACGATACTAGAAACGGGACAAGGCCTAGCCTTATCCCCGGTCTAGTGAAGGCCCACGCCATTTACACATCAATCAAATCAATTTATTTCACTCAACAATTTAATTTCAAATCAAATCATCTTATCAACTACACAACCAAACAATTCAACAAACAAGCCATCCATGGTCTGTGGATGACGGGTGTCGGGTGCTACTAAGCACCGTCTGCATCCTAGTATATATATACATATATATGCATAACTAGAATAAGAAATTTAGAGTGAGGAGTTCTCACCCTTTCGCTAAACTGAATGACGCAATTCTTCATGGGTAGGAAATCTTCACTGTGCTTTTCTTTCGTCTATTTCGTTGCCCTTATCCACTACCTATTTAAAAATCACATTTTTACTTTGCTATTCAATATATAAAAATCGAATTTTTATTTCGAAGTTCAATATAAAAAAATCACATTTTTATTTCGAAGTTCAATATATAAAAAATCACGTTTTTACTTTGCTATTCAATATATAAAAATCGAATTTTTATTTCGAAGTTCAATATATAAAAAATCACATTTTTACTTTGCTATTCAATATATAAAAATCGAATTTTTATTTCGAAGTTCAATATATAAAAAATCACATTTTTACTTTGCTATTCAATATATAAAAATCGAATTTTTATTTCGAAGTTCAATATATAAAAATCACATTTTTATTATAAGGTTTTCGCCTTTATAAAAAATAAAGTTTTCGCTTTTATAAAAATAAAGTTTTCGCTTTTATAAAAATAAAGTTTTCATCTTTATAAAAACCAATCTTTTCTATTTTAAAGATCAAATCTTTTTCTATTACAAAGTTTAAACTTTTTCTATTTTAAAGTTTAAAATAAAATCAGTTTTTTTATACCTTTTAAAAATTCAGTTTTTAGTTTATTTTAAAAAAAACAGTTTTAAAATTCTTTTTAAAAATTCAGTTTTTAAAATTCATTATCAAATCAGTTTTTATATTCTTTTAAATACAGTTTCCCTTTCTTTTTTTTTTACCTAAAAATTCAGTTTTAACTCTTTTAAAAACAAAACAGTTTTTATCTTTTAAAAGATTCAGTTTTTAATTTTTTTCAAAAAATCAGTTTCTCTTTTATTAAAAATGCAGTTTTTTATCCTTTTTAAAATATGCAGTTTTTTTCTTCTTTCAAAATGCAGTTTTGCCTTTTTCAAAATGCAGTTTTTTTTTCTAACAAATCAGTTTTTATTTTCCCTTTTAAAAATTCTGTTTTAAAAACCTAAAACAAAAATCAGTTTTTGATCTTTTATAATTTCAGTTTATAAAACTAAAAAGAAACAGTTTTCAAATCATAAAAAAAACAGTTTATATATTTACTGTAAAACAAAAACAAAAGCAAAAATAAAATAATCTAGAGGCTCACCGATTTCGAATGGGAGGAGGAGTCGGCGGTGGTCCAGTGGGTGGAGGCGCTCGGAGGTTCGCGGCAGGTTCGAGGGTTACTGCTTCGATTTCGTCGCGATGATGCTCGAGGGTTTCGTGGTGGAGGTGGCTTCGAGGTGGCGTCGAGGGTTCGTCGGTGGCTCGATTGTCGGCGGTGGCTTCCAGGTCGGGGGCGGCGGCGCGATTTAGGTTTAGGTTTTCTCCTTTTTTTTTTATTTCGTTCTGGTATAATGAAACGGGGGGGGGGGGGCAACGAAGAGAAAAGGAGGGAAGAGATTTTTTTTTTATTATTATTTAATTATTAAAAAGTTGACTTTCACATACGACCTCTAAACGAGGCCCACCGCCTGTCGCCCATAGCGTTTCACCCCCATTCCGAACACAATGGGATATGTACCGCAAGCGGAATTGATCGTTTGAATCAGTTTCCGTTGAATTTACATTTAAATCACCATCTTGAATTTTAAACGTACCTTTCAAATTACCGGGGTCACATACTAACTAGAAAAATTCCAGAAAAATATTTTCTAGCTTCGTATTGACGATACGGTCCTAACAAAACTAGTTTCGTCGAATTCTGAGACCGTTGGAAAAATGGCCAATTTCCAGTCGATTAAAATCAACTGAAACTGGTCAAACGCGTTTTCCTTTGCCACGCTCACATATTGATTCGAAAAATTATGAAATTTGGAATCTAGCAATAATTTGACACTGCGGATCCAACAAAACTGGTTTCGTCGAAATCCGAGGTCATTTGCAAAATGTCCATTTTTAAGGGCCTGAATTCCATAGCGACTATTCAGAATTTTCAACTGGACATATCTTTTTATTCCCGATATGAAATCTTGATTTTTCGGATTCGTTGGAAAGATATTCACGAATCGATCCTAATGTTTTTGGTTTCACCAAAATCCGGATTGTTTTGCACCCGGTACATTCAATTGAAGTTTGAAATCGAATTATCGAACTACTGCGCCATTTTCAATTCTATTTATAATTATATATAATTATTTATATTCTAACGACGACGCGTATAATATCTACGTTCGAATTATATTCAAAATAAATTTCCGTCGATATCATTTAAAATAATTCATTTTAAATAATCAAAATTCGCTAAAATTGCCAAAATAAAAATTTTAAACTGGCCCAGATTTTCGGGTTGTTACACCTTAAGAAGAAAAAGGTTGACTTCAAGTTCTCTTATGTGAAAAGGAAAAGTTCAGAATATATATCAACCTTTGATTTTAAAACCTTCAGTTAAGTTAGTAGTTGGCGTAGCTAGGAGTAAGACCTACGCTTTTGGATTAAATAGGGACTTCATAAGGAAAAGATTCTCAGATAGTTGACGCAATGGATAAGTTAAGTAGAGAAGAGACCTCTAATCACGTTAATAACTACACCTGATAACATGATTAGCATCTATTTATTTTCAAGAGATAGGTCTTCCACATGGAATACCCTCTAGTGAATTTTGGAAGACCTTTTGGAAGACCTTTTTAGCATGACACAACAAAAGTTGTAGTGCCGAGTATACTAAAAGGAGAAAGGGTGGAACGAGAGGCAACTGTGAAATGAGTTCCAATTCTTTTTTTGGAAACAGAAATTTAGAAGCTACGCAATCGTGGAGTTAAGATAGTCAGAGCACAAAAGGGTGAAGATCAAAACGATGCGACTTAGAAGGCTGAAGACTAGATACGCGCATCATACCCTTTTTGAGGGCATATCCTTGATCCCTCTTTTTCTGTAAAGTTTGTTTGCATGCTAGTCTTTATCTTTTAACTATATCCTCTTGGTCCTATCCTCGATCCTTAGGTAGAAGCCAATGGATGTAAAAATGTGTTTGAGACATGTTATGTTTGGTGGATGCAAGTGGATGTAAGTCTTTGCTAGTGGTTGCTCATGGATGCATGTAGACACACACACTAGGTATTAGATCGGCTCAGTCACTTTCATATTGCATATGCATGTATGTATTTATATATAAACTGAAACTTGATGTGTTACCATATGGACGTTGCATTTATATGAATGATTGTGCACTCATGTAGGAGTTACAAAATATGATTAGGAATAATTGCATACATTATGGACTCAAAGCACCGACATGATTCGCATCAAGGAGGTCAAGTGAATAAGTAGACCGCCTGATTTTGCATTAGATAAGGACATATACACACTATGCATATGATCATGAAAACATTAGAAATCTTTTAAGGATAATGGATGCCCGTGATTGATGGTTGAGTAGATGGATGTTGGATGTTAGGATACATTCTTCTTAACTTAGAGATTTCGGGGACGAAATCCTTTAGGGAGGGGGGAATGTAACACCCCGTATTTTCTATGAATATTAAAGTAACAAATTAAAGAATAATTAATTTTAAAAGTGGGAATTAAGCAAAACAGGTTACGCCATTGTGTTCGTCTCGGAATTCTGCTTGAAATAGAGTCCGAGTTTGCGTAAATCGGCCTCCGTATGAAAAATTTATGGAGTTCAAAAGATTTCAAGTTTAAACAGAAATTAAATTAAAATAATAACTAAAAGTCAAAACTGCTCAAAATTCGAAATTCGGTCAGAGCGGGCTGAGCGGGAAATTTCCTGCTCAGAGATGTCGACCCCCCCCCCAAGGGGAGTCGACATAGGTGTCGACACCCCCCCTCCGTACGGAGTCGACCCCTTTGAGATCCAATCGCTGTGCCGAATTTTTATAGCCCTGAGCTGATGTGGCCTTCTCTGATTGTCCTGATGACAAATTTCAGAGGTATTAGGGCTTATCTATCATGCTGTGGTTGGCTGGATGACACATCTCTTTGGTTTGGATGGCTCTGATTACTCCTAAACTAAACTAAAGGCTAGAATTAATCCTAGACTTCTATATAATCACCCCAAACATCAACCCTAGGCCTCATAACCCTATTCTATGAAGCCGTCATGCTGTTCATCCCCAAACTAGCCTAGCCGTCATTCTTCAACCTAAATTCAAGAAGAAAATAAGAGAGCCTCAAATCAAATTAGAAGACTAGTTTTGCTGCAACAACAACGATTCAATTATCTTTTCTTAATCCTAACAATGTAAGTTCATGTTGTTTCAAATTTGAATACCTGATTGCATTCTTGATAGGAAATAAAATGAATCGAAGTCTATGCCTGATTGTAAGATAATTGTAACAACCCGAAAATCTGGGCCAGTTTAAAATTTTTATTTTGGCAATTTTATCGAATTTTGATTATTTAAAATGGATTATTTTAAATAATATCGACGAGAAATTTATTTTGAATATAATTCGAACGTATATATTATACGCGTCGTCGTTAAAATATAAATATTTATTTTAAATTATAAAAGGAATTGAAAATGGCGCGGTAGTTCGAAAATTCGATTTCTAATTTCAAATGAATATACAGAATTCTATACAAGTCAGAATTGAACGAAACAAGAAATATTTGAATCTGTATAACTATATCTTTGTAACGAAGTTAACAAACTGAGATTTCATTTTAGAAATGATAAGATATGTCCAGTTTAAAATTAGAAATAGTCGCTGTGGAATTTATATATATTTTTATATATATAAGGCCCTTAAAAATAGCAATTTTGCAAACGACCTCGGATTTCGACGAAACCAGTTTTGTTGGGTCCGCAGTGTCAAGTTATTGCTAGGTTTCAAATTTCGTAATTTTTCGAATCAATATGTGAGCATGGCAAAGGTAAACGCGTTCGACCGATTTCAGTTGATTTTAATCGACTGGAAATTGGCCATTTTTCAAACGGTCTCAGAATTCGACGAAACTAGTTTTGTTAGGACCGTATCGTCAATACGAAGCTAGAAAATATTTTTCTAGAATTTTTCTAGTTAGTATGTGGCCCCGGTAATTTGAAATGTACGTTTAAAATTCAATATAGTGATTTAAATGTAAATTAAAAGGAAACTGATCGAAACGGTAGAAACAGCTTGCGATACATATCCCATTGTGTTCGGAATGGGGGTAAACCGCTATGGACGACAGGCGGTGGGCCTCGTTCCGAGGTAGTATGAAAAAGTCAACTTAGGGTTGAATTAAATAAAATTAAATAAAATAAAATAATAAAATCCCCCTTTCCTTTATCAGAAACCCCCCCCCCCCCCGATTAATTTCATTTTTCACAAATAGAAGAAAAAAAAAAAAAAAAAAGAGGAAGATCGAGGAAGGCGGAAGCCGTCGCCTGGCCTCCGACGCGGGCCCCTTCCAGCGCCGCATCCCTCACCGATGACGGAAACCCCCCCCCCACCTCACCGATGACGGAAACCCCCCCCCCACCTCGCGATGACGGAAACCCCCGCCCCCTCCATCTTCTCCTCCCGCTCCTTCTTCCCCGCCTCCCACAGCCACCGCCGGCCAACCCAGGCTCCTCCGCCGAACCCTCCAACCGCCGCGATAGAGCAGCGCCCCCCCCCCCCCTGTAAGATTCTTTTTATTTATTTATTTATTTATTTATTTTTACTTTTATGTTAATTTATAAAAACTGATTTGTAATTAATTTATAAAAACTGATTTGTATATGATTTTAAAACTGATTTTATCAGCATTTTCAAAACTGTTTTTTTTTTTAAAAAAGCATTTTAAAAACTGATTTATAAAAAAATATAAAAACTGAGTTTTTTTTTTATAGAACTTTAAAACTGATTTAAAAAGATTTAAAAAAAAAATGATTTTATAGGATTTTAAAATAAAAGTAAAACTGATTTTATTTTTTTTAAAAGGTTTAAACTTTAAAATAGAAAAGGCGGAATTTTTATTGAATAGAAGTAATAAAAATATGATTTTTATATTTTTAAAGTATTAAAAAAATATAATCTTTATAGGATAGAGAATATAAAAATATCATCTTTGTGTATGTAGCAAAATAAAAATCTGATTTTTATTTTCTATACGTCGAAATAAAATGCTGATTTTTATAAAGATGAAATCTTTATAGTTGAAAAGGCGAGATCTTTATATATAGGATAACGAGGTAAAAATAGAATTTTTATCTATATAGTAGCGGTGTAAAAATAGCATTTTTATCCATATAGCGTCAAAGTAAAAATGTGATTTTCATATATTGAACTTCGAAATAAAAATTCGATTTTTATATATTGAATAGCATAAGAAAAATTCGATTTTTATATATTGAATAGCATAAGAAAAATTTGATTTTTATATATTGAATAGCGTAGTAAAAATTCGATTTTTACGTATGTAGTGAAAGCGGACAACGAAGGTGACAAAAAGGCGAAACGACGAAGACTTCTGCAAAGTCTAGTGGTGAAGATTGGATAGCTATCGGTGAGAATTTCTCACCTTTCTATTTCTTTGCTAGTTATATATTTATACTAGGATGCAGACGGTGCTTAGTAGCACCCGACACAATCGTCCACAGACCATGGACTTGTTTGTTTGACTGTTTGGTGATTGATTGCGATATTGGTTTGAATGTGGTTTGTGGTGTGAAAAATCGAATCGATAAATTGGTTAGGATTAGACGTGCGCCGTTATAAGGCGAGGGAGTAAGGCTAGGTTAGACCCTTACTCCAAATTTTGTGGTTTGCATAATGAAATTGATTTGATTGATGAGTGAATGGCGTGGGCCTTCACTAGACCGGGGATAAGGCTAGGCCTCGTCCCGTTTCTAGTATCGTGCCGTTATGCCGCCGAAATTTTCTAAAACATGTTAGAAAAATAAAAATATCATTTTATTAAATAAATGAATTGAATAGAAATTCATAGGTTGAAATAAAATGTTTTATCGTTAAAAATATAATTTTTAACGTGAATATGAAAATAGTGAAGTGAATAAATAAATATTCATTTACAAACCAGATGGTTTGTTTATGTACACTTATTTGAATGATATTGATTGGGTCGATAAATTTCACACATCGCCCAACTGCACAAATAAAATCGGTGTTTGATTGTTTGAAACCCCACACGGGTGTTAGGATGAAATTTGAAGTTCACTCATCCTGATTGATTAAATATGTCGATCGATTGATTGACAGGCTGTTATGAGCGTTGAATATCTATATTTGATGCTTATACAGTGTAGTGCACTTTGGTTGATGGTTGATTATTTTCAATGTTATTATATACATGTGTTGTATGAAAATCCATATAATTAATTTTATATGGTAATTGATTGGGCCTCATTCCAATCGTGAAAATAAAGAATATTTTGATAATAACAAATATTTAGACAATAGGAAATATTTGAAATAGAATATTTGAAAATAGAAATTTATGAAGCCGTGTTGATTAGATTGACGCCATTTTGACGTAAACGATATTTATATCGATTTTATTCATTTTAAAATGAATATTGAAAAGTAATCTCGAAATCGAATATTTCGAAATGAATTGAATTGAAAATATTTCGAAATGAATTGAATTGAAAACGATTTCGAAATGAATTGAATTGAAAACGATTTCGAAATGAATTGAATTGAAAACGATTTCGAAATGAATTGAATTGAAAACGATTTCGAAATGAATGGAATTGAAAACGAATTCAAATTGAATTGAAAGCGAATTGAAATGAATTCAAATTGAATTGAAATTTGAATTGAATAGAAATGAATTTTAAAACGAATTTAAAATGAAGAATTCAATTTTGATTTGAATTGAAAAGAAAGTTGAAAATGTTTTTGAAACGAATTCAAAACTATTTATATAATTCGTTTTAAATAGGAATCGACGAAGTATATATTATATATATAATATATATAATATAATGGCCTGAATAGAACGCGCCGCGCCGCGGCAGTTCGTGAATTTCGACCATTTATTTCAAACGGACATTGCGGGAGATCCGACCGTCGGATTCTCCTAAAACCGGAACCGTTGGGTTCGTATCGAAAAGAGCTTTCTAATGAATGTTAGAAATTTGAAATCTAACGGTTGGATTTGGAGATACGTCCAAATCAAATTCGAAAAAGGTCGCTGTAAGTGCAGTTCGATGGCCGTTAATGGAAATCGACTGTACGGGCCTTGATAAAATTATTAAAAATAGTAATAATTTGTGTAAAATCATAAGAAATGATTTGTGAAGATTTGGGATGAAAAACTCCATATTTGAAAAGATAAAAATAGATTTTTATCGAAATGAACTAGTTTTGAACTAGAATTATAATTCTATTTATTTTTAAATAAATAAATTGAATTTGAAATGGTTTTGAAAATAACCAAAATTTCCAATGATTGCATTGGAGTGGATTTGAATCGAAATTGTCTTCGGAATATTTCGATGTTGGAATTCGTGATATTACAGGTGTTATGGAAATTTGAAAGATATATATTTGTATCGTTATTTCCAATACGACATTTGTTAGTCGTAGAATTCGATATTGAATATAAGCCGATATATTTTCTATTCAGAGCCTTGTATTGAATATCGAATGTGATTTGGGTTTGTCGTGAATGGTGTCTTCACTAACACTGTTCTTGAACCCAGTTGAGAAAAGATTAAATCTTTTTATTTAGATTTAATGAAGTGTACCAATTAAATAATATTTAATTGGAATTGAATTGATATTGATTTTTGGGTTTATCGTGAACAGTGTTTTAAATAACACTCGTTCTTTAACCCAATAATTAATGGAATGTGATTTTGGGTTTATCGTGAACCGTGTTTTAAATGACACTGATTCTTTAACCCAGTCGAAGATTAAAACTAAGGGGAGTTTTAATGAATCTTTAATTAGATTGAAATGATCGAAAATGGAGTATCACCAGTTTTGCTCCTGGCGATAGTTAAATCTTTAATTAGATTTGAACGTGTAATGGTAATTGAATTTACCGATAACACTGTGGTGTTAGATATGAAGTATTACCAGTTTTACTTCATGGGATAAATAGGTTGGGATTGGGAAATTGAAACAAATGATTACTTCGGTAAGTTTCGTTAATCCCGACTAGTTTGAATTGAGATTCAAAAATAGAATAAAGAATAAATTCAAGGAATTTATCTTGGATAAAATTAATGGGAACATTTCCCTATGAATGTGAAATTTAGAAACTAACTGTCGGTTGGCCAAGCAGAATGGTTTTCTGGATATTGATCTGATGTTGGTTTCGGCCTTCGGGGTTAATATTTGGGAAGTTATTCTCTTGATTAATTTACGGTTAGTGACTAATGAATTGGAATGAGGCGTATGTTGTGTTTGTGTAACACTTATTTAAATATACGCGAGTTATTCGGAAAGACCGGGATTGTCCCATTCTGAATAACTGATACGACGATAAGTCGAAGATGAAGACGATGGTCGAAGACCGGAGGTCTTCACGTCGTTTGGGTGATAACTGATGATCTTGATTGGGCTGTACACCCAAGAAGATGGAAACAGTTGGTGATCGTCCAGACGTACTTGGAGATCGATGGATATGCGGGGTACTAGGTGCCTCCGGTTTCGTTCAGACCCAGGACGGACTTGTAAATGGACTGTGTGTCTGACATCGGATTTCATTCTGTGTGACTGATATCGGTTGCATAGGATGGTTTGCCGGTGTGGCATGCTAAGATGCAAATGATCAAGGCTTCTGTTGAAAAGCAAAGTCTTGTGGTGATGATCAAAGCACGGCCTTTGTGGCGTAGCTTTGTGTAACGTTTACCTCGCGTGTTTCACACCCGGTATGAACCAAAAACGGGAGACGGACCTCAGGGAGGACTTGCGTTTCTTTCTAGCTAGAAGTGGCGTCAGTGGTTTTACACGCCCTGACGAGTTTGACTTATGTGGTTGTTGCGGTTGCGAGGCGCCTCGGTTATATCGGTTTCGGCCGAATGCATTCTGGTCGGCTGACGGACCAGACTTACACCCCATAGGGTGGGGAGACGTAGTGTTCAGGCATAATAATCCACATCGGTGGACCGGCCCTGAGGATCCAAGGCTTGCCTGCGCGCTTGCCTGAGACACGGGCTAGAGCGTCTCGAATCGGTTGAGGACTATCTTTTGCCTCGGTTCATAGACGGAAATCCAATTTCCAAATACGTGACATTTGCGGTTTTATTTGTAAACCTATATATGGCGACATAGTGGCATGGGACGCTCATGTCGCCTATGATTGATACTTATGATTTGAAGTTGTTTTATACACTATGCACTTATTATAGTATCAAATGATTTGTTTTAAACGTATCAAGCATTCTTTGGCTGTTATAAGGGAAAACCCTATCCCCCGGCTTGCGTTGCATTGTGTGATAGGACCTGGGTCTTATAACAGCTTCATTTTTCTTTATTTAGCATTGCGCTGTTTATTTATGCACTGGTATTCTTGGGAGGAAACCCGTTCCGTGTTATACGGCGTGGTCCCTTGATTTACCTAATGATTTAAAATAAAGATTAATAACTGTTTTAGTTCTCACACCAGTCACATGACTGACCTGGAGTTTATTGTTTTAACCTAAACTCTGGGTGCCCTTATTTTGACACGGGCAGCTAGTAGTTTTGGTTTTGCAGATTTATATTCACAGGATCCTGGTTTACAGCTGGAACGATATCCGGAAAGCTTTGTATCCGTATATCTTCTTCTAGTTGTGTATTGTATTATTTTCCGCTGCTATGTATTTAAATGTAATTTAAATCTCTGATATTTCTGTGTAATATTCATTCATACTCTGTATATTCTTGTAATCTGATGTATTGTTGTAATATACAATGAAACGTTCTTCTATATGCGTTCTGATTTGTCGTGTTCTCAAACGATAAGGCGTTTTCGAACGGTCTGGGTCGGTTTAGCGACTGGTTCGGACCGAGCGAGATTCCTTGCCGTCACATTTGGTATCAGAGCTTTGGTTTACAAAGCTCAGAGAACAAGGCACATTAGAACCATACGAAAGAATTCATCAGATATTGGATTAGTAATATCCAATTAGAATGACTCGTTAGAGATGGGATCAGTAGTATCCTAGAACGAGTGTGAAGAGTAGTGTTTTTGATAAATAAAGGTGAAAACAAATTTTGTTTTGAAAATTTAAATCAACTATTCGTATTTGATTATTTGTTTATATTGATTTTGGACAATTCAGTATATAAAGAATTTGCATATACGCCTTGCAAACGTATATTCAAAGTTTTAATATATTGGGTAGATATAGAATCACATTCTAGTTGCCCGGGGATGGTTCTGATAATGCTGCAGCGTTACCAGTATTTATTTTCGAGTGACGAAGGTGTGATTTTCTATATATTTCCATTAGGCTGGTGTGAGAACCAAAACTTATATAGTTAGAATACGTTGTTGTGAATTGGCATCAAAAACATGATTTTCTTTATATATAGTAAAATTATGAATTTGAAACTCTAATTCACTAATTGATTGATGTTTGTGTTGTTTAATTAATTGTTTGATAATTTTGAACCATTATGCCTAATTTGATCAAATATTGAATTGTATTGAAAATCGGTTGCATTTGCTTGCATATGCATATATATCTTTGAACAGGTCATAGCAAGGAGGCTAGAGCAGAGAATAAAATTTGTTTGCCCGACAAATAGGTACATGTTTACTACATAATTTCCTGTTTTGTTTGGGTGATGATGATTTTGTGAGCCTATTGGCTAGCCGCTTGGCTTTTTCTTTTTCTTTTTGAGATCTGAAGGACCGGGGAAGCTATTTGAAATTCCCCGATGCTCCCGGTGCAGGGGAGGTTATGGCGAAATTTTTCAAAAATTTAGGGTGTTAGCCAAATTTTTGAGATTTTAGAAAATTCTCAGAAACTAAAGAGTTGGAGAATAGAAGCCAGACCGAGCGTAGGGCTGAATAATCAAACCACTTTCGACTTTGTTCCTTTTCGGGGACGAAAAGTTTTAAGTGGGGGAGATTGTAACAACCCGAAAATCTGGGCCAGTTTAAAATTTTTATTTTGGCAATTTTATCGAATTTTGATTATTTAAAATGGATTATTTTAAATAATATCGACGAGAAATTTATTTTGAATATAATTCGAACGTATATATTATACGCGTCGTCATTAAAATATAAATATTTATTTTAAATTATAAAAGGAATTGAAAATGGCGCGGTAGTTCGAAAATTCGATTTCTAATTTCAAATGAATATACAGAATTCAATATAAGTCAGAATTGAACGAAACAAGAAATATTTGAATCTGTATAACTATATCTTTGTAACGAAGTTAACAAACTGAGATTTCATTTTAGAAATGATAAGATATGTCCAGTTTAAAATTAGAAATAGTCGCTGTGGAATTTATATATATTTTTATATATATAAGGCCCTTAAAAATAGCAATTTTGCAAACGACCTCGGATTTCGACGAAACCAGTTTTGTTGGGTCCGCAGTGTCAAGTTATTGCTAGGTTTCAAATTTCGTAATTTTTCGAATCAATATGTGAGCATGGCAAAGGTAAACGCGTTCGACCGATTTCAGTTGATTTTAATCGACTGGAAATTGGCCATTTTTCAAACGGTCTCAGAATTCGACGAAACTAGTTTTGTTAGGACCGTATCGTCAATACGAAGCTAGAAAATATTTTTCTAGAATTTTTCTAGTTAGTATGTGGCCCCGGTAATTTGAAATGTACGTTTAAAATTCAATATAGTGATTTAAATGTAAATTAAAAGGAAACTGATCGAAACGGTAGAAACAGCTTGCGATACATATCCCATTGTGTTCGGAATGGGGGTAAACCGCTATGGACGACAGGCGGTGGGCCTCGTTCCGAGGTAGTATGAAAAAGTCAACTTAGGGTTGAATTAAATAAAATTAAATAAAATAAAATAATAAAATCCCCCTTTCCTTTATCAGAAACCCCCCCCCCCCCCCCCCGATTAATTTCATTTTTCACAAATAGAAGAAAAAAAAAAAAAAAAAAGAGGAAGATCGAGGAAGGCGGAAGCCGTCGCCTGGCCTCCGACGCGGGCCCCTTCCAGCGCCGCATCCCTCACCGATGACGGAAACCCCCCCCCCCACCTCACCGATGACGGAAACCCCCCCCCACCTCGCGATGACGGAAACCCCCGCCCCCTCCATCTTCTCCTCCCGCTCCTTCTTCCCCGCCTCCCACAGCCACCGCCGGCCAACCCAGGCTCCTCCGCCGAACCCTCCAACCGCCGCGATGGAGCAGCGCCCCCCCCTGTAAGATTCTTTTTTTTTATTTATTTATTTATTTATTTTTACTTTTATGTTAATTTATAAAAACTGATTTGTAATTAATTTATAAAAACTGATTTGTATATGATTTTAAAACTGATTTTATCAGCATTTTCAAAACTGTTTTTTTTTTAAAAAAAGCATTTTAAAAACTGATTTATAAAAAAATATAAAAACTGAGTTTTTTTTTTATAGAACTTTAAAACTGATTTAAAAAGATTTTAAAAAAAAAAAATGATTTTATAGGATTTTAAAATAAAAGTAAAACTGATTTTATTTTTTTTAAAAGGTTTAAACTTTAAAATAGAAAAGGCGGAATTTTTATTGAATAGAAGTAATAAAAATATGATTTTTATATTTTTAAAGTATTAAAAAAATATAATCTTTATAGGATAGAGAATATAAAAATATCATCTTTGTGTATGTAGCAAAATAAAAATCTGATTTTTATTTTCTATACGTCGAAATAAAATGCTGATTTTTATAAAGATGAAATCTTTATAGTTGAAAAGGCGAGATCTTTATATATAGGATAACGAGGTAAAAATAGAATTTTTATCTATATAGTAGCGGTGTAAAAATAGCATTTTTATCCATATAGCGTCAAAGTAAAAATGTGATTTTCATATATTGAACTTCGAAAGAAAAATTCGATTTTTATATATTGAATAGCATAAGAAAAATTCGATTTTTATATATTGAATAGCGTAGTAAAAATTCGATTTTTACGTATGTAGTGAAAGCGGACAACGAAGGTGACAAAAAGGCGAAACGACGAAGACTTCTGCAAAGTCTAGTGGTGAAGATTGGATAGCTATCGGTGAGAATTTCTCACCTTTCTATTTCTTTGCTAGTTATATATTTATACTAGGATGCAGACGGTGCTTAGTAGCACCCGACACAATCGTCCACAGACCATGGACTTGTTTGTTTGACTGTTTGGTGATTGATTGCGATATTGGTTTGAATGTGGTTTGTGGTGTGAAAAATCGAATCGATAAATTGGTTAGGATTAGACGTGCGCCGTTATAAGGCGAGGGAGTAAGGCTAGGTTAGACCCTTACTCCAAATTTTGTGGTTTGCATAATGAAATTGATTTGATTGATGAGTGAATGGCGTGGGCCTTCACTAGACCGGGGATAAGGCTAGGCCTCGTCCCGTTTCTAGTATCGTGCCGTTATGCCGCCGAAATTTTCTAAAACATGTTAGAAAAATAAAAATATCATTTTATTAAATAAATGAATTGAATAGAAATTCATAGGTTGAAATAAAATGTTTTATCGTTAAAAATATAATTTTTAACGTGAATATGAAAATAGTGAAGTGAATAAATAAATATTCATTTACAAACCAGATGGTTTGTTTATGTACACTTATTTGAATGATATTGATTGGGTCGATAAATTTCACACATCGCCCAACTGCACAAATAAAATCGGTGTTTGATTGTTTGAAACCTCACACGGGTGTTAGGATGAAATTTGAAGTTCACTCATCCTGATTGATTAAATATGTCGATCGATTGATTGACAGGCTGTTATGAGCGTTGAATATCTATATTTGATGCTTATACAGTGTAGTGCACTTTGGTTGATGGTTGATTATTTTCAATGTTATTATATACATGTGTTGTATGAAAATCCATATAATTAATTTTATATGGTAATTGATTGGGCCTCATTCCAATCGTGAAAATAAAGAATATTTTGATAATAACAAATATTTAGACAATAGGAAATATTTGAAAATAGAAATTTATGAAGCCGTGTTGATTAGATTGACGCCATTTTGACGTAAACGATATTTATATCGATTTTATTCATTTTAAAATGAATATTGAAAAGTAATCTCGAAATCGAATATTTCGAAATGAATTGAATTGAAAATATTTCGAAATGAATTGAATTGAAAACGATTTCGAAATGAATTGAATTGAAAACGATTTCGAAATGAATTGAATTGAAAACGATTTCGAAATGAATTGAATTGAAAACGATTTCGAAATGAATGGAATTGAAAACGAATTCAAATTGAATTGAAAGCGAATTGAAATGAATTCAAATTGAATTGAAATTTGAATTGAATAGAAATGAATTTTAAAACGAATTTAAAATGAAGAATTCAATTTTGATTTGAATTGAAAAGAAAGTTGAAAATGTTTTTGAAACGAATTCAAAACTATTTATATAATTCGTTTTAAATAGGAATCGACGAAGTATATATTATATATATAATATATATAATATAATGGCCTGAATAGAACGCGCCGCGCCGCGGCAGTTCGTGAATTTCGACCATTTATTTCAAACGGACATTGCGGGAGATCCGACCGTCGGATTCTCCTAAAACCGGAACCGTTGGGTTCGTATCGAAAAGAGCTTTCTAATGAATGTTAGAAATTTGAAATCTAACGGTTGGATTTGGAGATACGTCCAAATCAAATTCGAAAAAGGTCGCTGTAAGTGCAGTTCGATGGCCGTTAATGGAAATCGACTGTACGGGCCTTGATAAAATTATTAAAAATAGTAATAATTTGTGTAAAATCATAAGAAATGATTTGTGAAGATTTGGGATGAAAAACTCCATATTTGAAAAGATAAAAATAGATTTTTATCGAAATGAACTAGTTTTGAACTAGAATTATAATTCTATTTATTTTTAAA
Source organism: Allium sativum (assembly GCA_030737875.1). Lineage (NCBI taxonomy): Eukaryota > Viridiplantae > Streptophyta > Magnoliopsida > Asparagales > Amaryllidaceae > Allium > Allium sativum. The sequence continues at coordinate 107,985,698 of CM060923.1, forward strand.
TAAATAAATTGAATTTGAAATGGTTTTGAAAATAACCAAAATTTCCAATGATTGCATTGGAGTGGATTTGAATCGAAATTGTCTTCGGAATATTTCGATGTTGGAATTCGTGATATTACAGGTGTTATGGAAATTTGAAAGATATATATTTGTATCGTTATTTCCAATACGACATTTGTTAGTCGTAGAATTCGATATTGAATATAAGCCGATATATTTTCTATTCAGAGCCTTGTATTGAATATCGAATGTGATTTGGGTTTGTCGTGAATGGTGTCTTCACTAACACTGTTCTTGAACCCAGTTGAGAAAAGATTAAATCTTTTTATTTAGATTTAATGAAGTGTACCAATTAAATAATATTTAATTGGAATTGAATTGATATTGATTTTTGGGTTTATCGTGAACAGTGTTTTAAATAACACTCGTTCTTTAACCCAATAATTAATGGAATGTGATTTTGGGTTTATCGTGAACCGTGTTTTAAATGACACTGATTCTTTAACCCAGTCGAAGATTAAAACTAAGGGGAGTTTTAATGAATCTTTAATTAGATTGAAATGATCGAAAATGGAGTATCACCAGTTTTGCTCCTGGCGATAGTTAAATCTTTAATTAGATTTGAACGTGTAATGGTAATTGAATTTACCGATAACACTGTGGTGTTAGATATGAAGTATTACCAGTTTTACTTCATGGGATAAATAGGTTGGGATTGGGAAATTGAAACAAATGATTACTTCGGTAAGTTTCGTTAATCCCGACTAGTTTGAATTGAGATTCAAAAATAGAATAAAGAATAAATTCAAGGAATTTATCTTGGATAAAATTAATGGGAACATTTCCCTATGAATGTGAAATTTAGAAACTAACTGTCGGTTGGCCAAGCAGAATGGTTTTCTGGATATTGATCTGATGTTGGTTTCGGCCTTCGGGGTTAATATTTGGGAAGTTATTCTCTTGATTAATTTACGGTTAGTGACTAATGAATTGGAATGAGGCGTATGTTGTGTTTGTGTAACACTTATTTAAATATACGCGAGTTATTCGGAAAGACCGGGATTGTCCCATTCTGAATAACTGATACGACGATAAGTCGAAGATGAAGACGATGGTCGAAGACCGGAGGTCTTCACGTCGTTTGGGTGATAACTGATGATCTTGATTGGGCTGTACACCCAAGAAGATGGAAACAGTTGGTGATCGTCCAGACGTACTTGGAGATCGATGGATATGCGGGGTACTAGGTGCCTCCGGTTTCGTTCAGACCCAGGACGGACTTGTAAATGGACTGTGTGTCTGACATCGGATTTCATTCTGTGTGACTGATATCGGTTGCATAGGATGGTTTGCCGGTGTGGCATGCTAAGATGCAAATGATCAAGGCTTCTGTTGAAAAGCAAAGTCTTGTGGTGATGATCAAAGCACGGCCTTTGTGGCGTAGCTTTGTGTAACGTTTACCTCGCGTGTTTCACACCCGGTATGAACCAAAAACGGGAGACGGACCTCAGGGAGGACTTGCGTTTCTTTCTAGCTAGAAGTGGCGTCAGTGGTTTTACACGCCCTGACGAGTTTGACTTATGTGGTTGTTGCGGTTGCGAGGCGCCTCGGTTATATCGGTTTCGGCCGAATGCATTCTGGTCGGCTGACGGACCAGACTTACACCCCATAGGGTGGGGAGACGTAGTGTTCAGGCATAATAATCCACATCGGTGGACCGGCCCTGAGGATCCAAGGCTTGCCTGCGCGCTTGCCTGAGACACGGGCTAGAGCATCTCGAATCGGTTGAGGACTATCTTTTGCCTCGGTTCATAGACGGAAATCCAATTTCCAAATACGTGACATTTGCGGTTTTATTTGTAAACCTATATATGGCGACATAGTGGCATGGGACGCTCATGTCGCCTATGATTGATACTTATGATTTGAAGTTGTTTTATACACTATGCACTTATTATAGTATCAAATGATTTGTTTTAAACGTATCAAACATTCTTTGGCTGTTATAAGGGAAAACCCTATCCCCCGGCTTGCGTTGCATTGTGTGATAGGACCTGGGTCTTATAACAGCTTCATTTTTCTTTATTTAGCATTGCGCTGTTTATTTATGCACTGGTATTCTTGGGAGGAAACCCGTTCCGTGTTATACGGCGTGGTCCCTTGATTTACCTAATGATTTAAAATAAAGATTAATAACTGTTTTAGTTCTCACACCAGTCACATGACTGACCTGGAGTTTATTGTTTTAACCTAAACTCTGGGTGCCCTTATTTTGACACGGGCAGCTAGTAGTTTTGGTTTTGCAGATTTATATTCACAGGATCCTGGTTTACAGCTGGAACGATATCCGGAAAGCTTTGTATCCGTATATCTTCTTCTAGTTGTGTATTGTATTATTTTCCGCTGCTATGTATTTAAATGTAATTTAAATCTCTGATATTTCTGTGTAATATTCATTCATACTCTGTATATTCTTGTAATCTGATGTATTGTTGTAATATACAATGAAACGTTCTTCTATATGCGTTCTGATTTGTCGTGTTCTCAAACGATAAGGCGTTTTCGAACGGTCTGGGTCGGTTTAGCGACTGGTTCGGACCGAGCGAGATTCCTTGCCGTCACAATAATCTTTTCAGATTTATCCCTATCCTTCTATTGAATCTATGTCTTTACATGCCTTAGAGGTTATTTTTATTGATTAAATCAGGCCTATCTTTGTTGTACATCAGGTTTATAATCCTCTTTGGTTCGTGATCTTATACTAATGCCTGCAATAATGATTGTATCAGTTTATTAAAGAATTTATCTTTGTTGGATCTAAATCTCTTGTATTAGGTCTGTTGTTACATGCCTATTTTTATGCCTATTCTTGTTATATGCTCCTTCTCTCTCTCTCTCTCTTCCCCTATTTCCTTTTTCTTTTATGAACCGGGTTACCTTCAAACTAGGCTGAAATCGCGAAATACGAACGATTGGAATATGGGGAATATTTTGGGTAAATATTGGACACAACGTATTTGGTGAAATAATTGGGCATAACATATTCGGTGAAATTGTTGGACTTAATTTGTAACTTGTGATTTGGGGTATAAATGTTACTATTGCGAACTTGGGGTAAATTGAAATATTAAATCTAGGTTGGGCAGAAATTGTAAATTGGAATATTAAATCTAGATTGGGCATAACTATTGGTTGGGACGTCAAGCATAATGTATATTGTGATTTTGAGGCATGACTACTATTGCAAATTTAGGAAGATTGGGTGTAACCTATTTTGAGTAATAACTTGTAATTGAATTTGTTGGGCATAACTTGGGAATTGGAACAAGACTAGTTTTGTGAATTTGGGATAATTAGCATATAAAATCTAGACATGGACATGTATAGTAAATATGTAAATTGGCTAAAGATGAACATGCCTAACCGGAGGTTAGATTGAGTTGCAGTGTAAGACTGCCCGGCGTCGCCCGGCGCATCCAGCGACCGCAACAATATAGATATAATGTGAGAGGTTAGCACATTAAGCCCAAAACCCGAGGTTAGAATGAGTTTGCGGTAGAAGTCTGCCCGGAATCACCCGGCACATCCAGCAACCGCAAACAATAGTTCTAATGTGAGAGGTTGAAGCATTAATGAATGAATTAATGCTAATGAACAGACAGGCTAAGAATGGTAGGGTTAAGTTAACACAAGAGGGTAACACTTAACCAATATAACATGATGTGCGATAGGGCAACGCATAACCAATGTAACATGACAAGTGGTTGGGTTAAGTAACACAAAAGGGCAACACTTTACCAATGTAACATGACTAGTGGTAGGGTTAAGTAACATGATAGGGTAACACTTAACCAATATAACATGACAAGTGGTAGGGTCAAGTTAACACAAGAGGGCAACACTTAACCAACATAACATGATGAACGAGTGGGGTTAAGTTAATGGGAAACACTTAATGTAGTGGCCCGAAAATCCATACCAATTTGAGTTGACTAATATCCTACACGTTCAACTCAAAGTGCACAAAAATTCAGATCATTAATAGAAAGAAATAAGAGGATGAGATAGGAAAGATAGAACTAATAGAATAGAAGAAGAAGAACATTAGAGTCAGAGTAAACACGAAACTCACAGCGGAATGAATAAATTGTATTATAACATAACTTTGAAATACAAAATCTGGATTTGTACTTACATATCATATCAGAGTATAACTCATTTACATCACAGCGGAAATGATCTCTACATAACTAATGGTGAAGCCTTTTGCTTTGAGCTCCTCCAAGTAAATCTGCAAATCCTGAAACACTTGACTGCCCGTACAAGTTTAGGCACCCAAGAGTTTAGGGAAAACGAACAAAATAAACTCTGGGTTAGTCATGGGACTGATGTGAGTAAATTTCAACCATATCGTTTAACTTTGAAAATCCTTTGAAACAAAAGGATAATAGTATGACCAGCCCGCACATAAAACTAGACGGTTTATACCTTACTATAACACAAATATTTTGATATCAAAATTCAGTGATATTATGATAATGTCTAATCATATAAATAACCAAGTAGCAGAATGCTTGCATCTCACGCTCCACATATATAGTATAAAATCATAAACCGCAGGGCACTTATTGGAGATTGGATTCCAACAGAAAAGATATGGGTGCACCTTCCTATCAGTGTACTCTAGAGGGGATACACTCAGGGTTCAACAAGAACGTCTTGCAACCCAGCCACACATGACCGCTCACTCATTTAGCTTGAGTGTCGCGAATATATTGCTACCCACCGTTATTGGCCATCCAACCGTCATCCGAAGATACAGAATCGAAAAAGAAGAAAAATTATGAATTTTCTCTAGATCGGTGACAATACACCCTACTTGGGTATGACCCAACTAGTCATGCTGCCCAGCCCAACTTTTGTTACTTACTGGTTGTGAGGCTAGAGGCTATGTCTATCTTTAGAATGTCTGATCACCATTCACTTTGAATGCCACATCGTCAAACTCGTCAATTCACTAATCGTCTTCCAAAAATATCACGGGTATAAAAAGCTAAGAGGAACGAATTCCTCCGCCACCAGACGTAATACCTTTAAAAGATCAATCATACGTGATTTATTAGGTATACTCTGTTAGACACTCGTCCATACAAGTTGTCCTGGGACTGGACAAGCAGAAAGCATCGCTTTGAAACAGGACGACCCTTGCATTTAACTCCGTCTTCAATTTTCTTTAGCATAATATAATATGTAGCACTTATGCCTATACGGAGTGGTTTCAGATAACATATCCAACCGTTCTCTCTGTATTGACGACGATGGTCAAAACTTCGATAGCCGGTTATTTAACTATCGAAGTAAAAACAATATCCATTCTAATGTACAACCAAACATCACACAAACACTGGCCCTTTTATTCAATACTAACTTTCTAGTTTCCCATATTTTTATAAACTCTTCTTTATTTCCCTTTATAAATAATGCAATACGCTGCTATAATCCCCTTTATAACTACTGCAATACGCTGCCATATTTCCTTTATAACTAATGCAATACGCTGCTATATTCTACTTTTTAACTAATGTAATACGCTGTTATATTCCCCTATATAACTATTTCAATACGCTGCTAAATTCCCCTTTATAACTACTCTCGACATAATAGTCACGCTTAAGCCTAGTCAACAATGTTATTTTATTGTTGTAGTTCAAAACTTAATATCGATTCCTCGTTTGATTTTAATTTATTGGTTTCAAACCAAATACTAACCCCCTTGTCAAACTCTGAATTATACAGTATATGATTCCTAAAGATATCATTGTTTTAATAATATTCGACATCGTCGAATTAAAATTACAAATCCTTATGTCTTTACTTGAGATAATTTCACCATACCTTTGAATGGTTTTCCATTTTCCCATTTCTAAACACAATCTTATACTCCCTAAACAATTTAACAATAATTATTTTGTTTCATCATAAATATTGTTTTTAAATCAAATTACTTGTTTTACAAAACCAAACAAGTTATTGCACCCTTGCCTAATCAATATTAGACTCCTATTATAAATAATAGATTTTCCTCTTTAAACTTAAATTCCTTCCTAATCTATTTACGGTATTTAAATAACTGTTATTTCAGGGCCGGTGTAAAACCCACATCCCCAACAAACAACAATCAATGGCAGATTATCTATCACATCATATAATGCAATATATGGAAACAACAAATATAATTATTTCAACTAATTTATCAGCGATTCATCCAATCAACCATCACACATCATTTAACCATTATTTATCAATATTAAATAACGATTATAATACTATAAAAATGATCAGAGTTTGTGAGTTTACTCACCATGGTGCGTTAACCGTTAAATAACGATTTGTGTCAGTTAATAGAACTGAATCCAGTATTTTATCTCGAAATTCCAGTTGCTACCATTTTCAACCATGTCGGTTCCACAACTAAGGTCTCGTCGTCACGATGGATCTGGTCGCGTTCAACTTCGTTTAGATCTTAATTAGGCAGCATAGTCTTCTTCGAGTCACGAGATTAAACTCGGTCTTCCTCATTACATACTCGAACCCTGCTCATCGACACCATCATCTCTAAGTTTTACAATAGTCTTCACACACGCTACACCCTCCTTTGTAACCATCCTACCCTCGCCATGCTTCACTTTCTACACGCTGCCTCCACCATTTTTTTTTCAAACGAACTGACATGCTGACTACACCAATTTCCTCTAGCATCGTGGACTCCCATACATTACGCTGACTTGCATGCTTCACCTCCTTTGTGAGCTCCATGCAATAACGTGATTTCTTCCATCGAACAGTAGAACGATTGAACAAGAATATACATATCACTTTAAAAACGCTGCTCCTCCCATATGTATGTACCCAGCACTAAGACTTTGTTGCACCAGGTCTTCATGTTACAATCATCAACCTCTTATCTCTATTTCCTTTCCTCTAAAAGAATTCACTCCCTAATATTAGGAAAGCAGACCACTTCAAATCTTTTCATCCACAATCCTTATATCATGACAACATAAAAATGACACTCAAACCCTCACTGCAAATCTCATCTTCTCCACGGATTCTATGTCTTCTTCCCAAAAGCTTGCTACAGTCTTCACCTTTTCCCCTTAAGAAACACACAAGGCTTCCTAGATTCTCCCACAAGTGACCGTGGGACGAACCAATGCCTGCATCGGACTCCCCATAACTCGATCTACCACCCCAGCATCATCACTTTACCTCCGAGCTGCTGCTCTAAATCACGACTGCTTGGTTATGTAGTAGGCAAGCGGCACTATTTTCAATTGGACTCCACCGGCGTTTGAAGCCCCAACCCACTAGTCCCCAATACGCTGAACCCCGAGCAACCCGAACCCGTTCCTTCTTTCCACCATAATATTTTCGTACTCACATTTCTAGTTTCCTTAATTTATTTATTAATTTTAGTTTTTGAAGTGGGAATTCCTTGCTGAAAATTGAAGAGCGAAGGCGTGTATTTATAGATTTTTAATCTCTTAGTGATAAAGGAATAGGACGTGGGTAGGTCTGCTGTAGTAGGGGGTAGGGGTATGGAGTTTTATTTTCATGTAAGCTACCTGGATGCAAACAAATTAGGCCATTGGTGTATGGGTTTTCATAATCCTAGTTTCTTTAAAGTAAGTAGCATGTTTTCTACAGCATGGAGGATCAATAGCTTACATATGAAAGTTGTCAAGGGTTTTGTTTTCTAGTTCAAAATATCTACATGCCTAGGTGTATAAACATATATAAAAAGGCTTGTAGACTTCAATTCTAAGTAAGGGTGCACAGTTTCCCTTATAATAGGTATGCATAGGCTTAATAGCTTCCATGCTGGTACATTAAATAAAAAGTGTAAAAGTAAATGTTGGATTTTTGATTTCCAAAGCAAAGTTATACGGTTTCTGTTACACCAAATTTCATTGTGTCATGGATTGCTATAGACAGAAATAAAAATACAGTCTTGTCCAGCGAGGTGTCGCGATCCCAAAAATACAATAATATCGGTAGATAAACTCATTCTGTGAAATCCCGAAATATTGATATAGGGTGCACAATATTTCAATTAAAAAGTTGCATATTAAATTAATCAAAAATTACAGTTAAATTCTAAAAATTAAATTATCACTATGTCTCAAAAGAACCCTATCCAAATTCAAATCAGATATCTAGTTATTTCAAATAAACCGTTATGGCGAAAGCGAATATACCGTTGTTTTTTTGAATATTTAATTTGGACGTAACTTACAATCTGTAACATGAAATCTTGGTTGTTTTTCATTCTTTTAGAAAGATACAGTTCAACGGATTCCAACGCTTCTTATTTCAAAGAAATCCGACTAATAACGGATCTTGTACAGTCAGTTGAATTTCAGAACGTTAAATTACAAACTATCGCGATATTACGGGCTTGATTATATTTAATATATATTTATATGTGTTCAACTTCATTTTAATTAATATATAAATCCACTTAAATTACGAATTCAATATTTAAACTGATTTAAATATTCAAATACAAACTGATAAAAATGTGGGACGTTACATTCCTTCCACCTTAAAAGAATTTCGTCCTCGAAATTACTAAGGTAGAAAAAATGCTATGATCTCTATTAATTCCGTTAAAAATCATCTTTGTATTATTTCTTAACTTCTGGTTCAACTGAATCAAATAATTAAGATATTAATTTATTTCCACTGATTTTCAAAGTTCAAAAAATCTTTCATCGCCTTAAACATCCAATAAATTTTGTCAGCATCTCCTCTGCACGACTCAATCTAGATTACTACAATCTGCCTCTCTGGATTTTCCTTCTCTGTTAGGCATTCAACTCTATCTCTGCCATCTGCTATCAAACTAGCACACATCCAAACATTTCCAATTGATCTCCAATCAATTTTTTCTCCAACCTAATCTTTCGCTTTAACTAAGCAAAATTTCATTTTACTCCAATTCTATTCTCAATTCTTAACCTTGTTAACTTTTATTACGACATTCCATTTACTGATTTATTTCTCAAATCAGTTATCTTCATCTCTAAATTTGAAATTCGATTCTTATTCTCAAGACTCAATTCATGTTAACTAGTGGAATCTCCAATATTTCTCTTTTACAATTTCTATTCTGGATCGTTCCAAATTCAGTCCAATTTTGTTTATCTGAGTTTAAGTTCCACTTTTACCATTTTAACTCCATAAGTTAAATCCTTATTTCAGAATTCAAATTCCTGGGATTTATTTCAAATTATTTTGAAATCATATTGTAACGAACCGGGATTTTCGACTCCGAAAATCAACATCAAACTATCATGTTGACCATTCAGACATCGAACATCCCAGATCATTAATAGAAAGAAGTTAGAGGGTGAGAATAGATAAGGTAGAAATATTGAATAGAAGAAGAAGAAGAAACACCATACAGAGTCTCACATCGCAGCGGAACAAAATATAATACAGAAATAAATCTTTATTGAGAACTTTGCAAATACTTACAATATTAGAGTACATCAACATCTGGACAGTGATAATCTGTCCTCATACAACACACAGCGGAATACTAGTAATATCATACGTCTGGACTCTTCCAGCTCGTCTCTTCACAGCAGTCGATAACCTGAACCTGTACAACCCAGCCTAACCCGAGCATTTACAAAACACCGGGTCAGTCTGGTGAACCAGAGTGAGATAAACTCGCACAGTATTAAGGGTAAATTATCCAACTTGATTTTAGAGTTCAAAAATCTTTTTCAAAAGAAAGGATAATCATAAGACCAAATCCACACATAAACACGGACGGTTTTTACCTTACGATAACCCAAAACATTTTTGAAATCAATATCTTGTCTGATATTATAATAATGTCTAAATACAAGTAAATAGAATCTAGTGGAACGCTTGCATCTCACGCTCCACATATATAGTATACAATAAAAACCCGCAGGCGCTTATTGGAGATTGGATTCCAACTTGACAAGTTATGGGTCCACCTTCCGATAGTGTATCTCTAGAGACGAATACACTGGGTTCAACAAGAACGTCTTGCAACCCGGCCCTCACATGACCGACCACTCATTTCGCTTGAGTGTATCGAATGTATATCACCGACGGTTGGGATCAGCAACCGTCTCCCGATAAGGGACAGCATCGAAACATAGATTTAAGAAGCAAATAGGATTTCCTCTAGATAGGTGATCATACACCCTAATGGGAGCGACCCACATAGCCATGCTGCCTGCCCGATTTTTGTCATTTCCCAGTTGATGAGGCTTGAGGCCAGAATTAACTCTTGACATCTGGTCGCCATTTATTTTGAATGCCACATCGTCAAATCCATCAGATATCACTAATTGATATCCACAAAAATACTCTAGTTGGAAGCTAGAGAATGGCAATTCCCTGCCAACAACTATCGTACGTTTGAAGAAATCAACGTACGTGATCCTTTGGAAATACTCTGTCAGACATCCGTCCATATAAGTCATCCAGGAACAGGATGAACCGAAGGCACTCTCCTACTGCATCCATATAGGAATCACCCCATGGATCAGTAGCGAGAAGTCCTTGCAACCCGTTGATTCCAACCACGACAGAATCACGGTTTATCTCTGCTTGCCAGGCAGAGAGTATTAGTGGTTCTTCCGTTTGTGAAAATCCACGGTCTTCACAGCACCATCTTGATCATCTTCTGATATCTCCCCGTATTTGTTGGTCGGAATGGTTTTCGAATATAAATTCGATCCCGGTCTTTCCATACCAACAATCGTGTTGGGCGGGTTTGATAGTCGGTGTTTTAACTATCAAAGTATTCAGTGTTTCAAACATGACACTCCAATGAGTTCACTGATTCAGTATTTAGCATCATTTGGCCTTTGACAATCTAATTTCCTTTTTGTTAAATTGAAACTTCCAATTCTTTTAATATTCAAAAATATGATATTTGAATAACTCTAATTTTTGATTTAACTCTAATCGATTAACTAATATTCGACTTAACTCCATTCGCTTGACTCTAGATCGCAGCGATCACAATGGTTACGCCTGATTCCCTCAGGAAACATCCGACCGCCGTAGGCTATCTGCAGCCCTGCGAATTACGCTAACAGCCGTACGAAATGGCAACTTAGCCGAATAATTATATTTGGCTAATTCTATCTCGAATAACTATATTCAATTTCCCATTTTGAAATCTCATTTAAAATTCTCCTTTTTACTTGACCTCGTTTTCAAATAACGTTAATGTAAAATTAACATCTTAACACTTTGAAACTCATTTATATGTTTTGGTTTATCTTAAACCCTTTTATCGAATTTTCCTTCGACTTAATTCAAATGATTAAGCAATATTTAATTCAAGCTCTCATTCTCGCTTAAAATTCCTTTTATAACTTCGTTAAAAACTTAGGTTTAAAATAAAACCTATTCATGAACTCCTCATTTCGCTTGATCAAATAATCACCCAAGCTAAACCATTCGGCTTATTTCTTATTTCCGTACTTATCAAACTGATTAACTTTCTAAAATCACTTAATAATAAATCAAAGTCTTAAATAAGTAAACTATTCATTTATCTCTCTTTATATAACTTTTATTCAAATTAGTATATTCCAAGATTCTATTTCTAGTTATAAAATAAATTTTATAACTGCATCTCTATCGATTCACCTGACGGTGAATCAATATCTATAACCCGATTGATTTTTAAAGGCCATACTCTGCCAAACACTTAACCAATATCGCCCATTGGTTTAAACCAAACAGATGTTGAATATCCAGTCAATAATCAACCATCAAATCAATCACACAAACAGATCAGTTCATATATGATCATATGAAAATAAATAATACATTTGAGGAATCCGGTTGGATCCCTCCAACCTGTTCTTCCCTGTATTCAAATGGTTATCTCAAATCTGAATGTTCAGTTTTGTTTAACTGATAACACTAAATAACAACCATTTAACATCAACCACAAGCAATTCAAACAATGCAACCATTTTAAACACGTTTATAAATAAACGTGACCAACCAAGGTGAGTTACCTTTATTGGAACCAATCGTTAAAAATAACGATTTGGTAATTTCACTGAAATTAATCACAGTTTAATTTCATCAGTTAAATCAACAGATAAGCAGATAACTAGCAAAACAGTCAACCATTGGCAAGCAGAGCACACAAAATAAAAATACCCAATTTTTATAAAATATAAAAAGGGTAACTGAGTGAGTTTAACTCACCTCATCTTTCTTTCATCGTCAGAACGGTTAGTTTCAGCTACTTTCAACATCGTCCAATTCCAGCTTTATAATGTTGCATTCGTCGACACGGTATCAATGTTCCGTTGTTTGGTCCGAGTCTGTGTACGTATGACGCAGTAAAATTTGTAATTGTTATTTACTATTTAAATAGACATAAAAATAAAACAAATTATTAACCAAATTTCTATTTTCGTTTAACAAACCAGATCAGCTCGCTTAAACTAATCTAGGTATATTTGGTTTCCTAGTAAACCGATTGGTAACTTTAAACTATACCCAAGCATGTATATTTTTAATAACTTGAGTAACATTTTTCACCTTATCACCTTAACGTTGATTAGGCACGCTTCCTATAATGATAAACACGGTTAGGTATTTTAATCCTAGATTAGGGATAACATAAAAACTCCGCAACGTTAAAACTCACCATGCACAGCCCACTTCGAAACCAAGTCCGTACCATACTCTCCTCCCTGTTGAACAACAACCGCCCATGGTCCCACCTTGTTGCCTGTTGTTTCCTTTTACACGCAACCCTCATATTATCGTGAGCGCAACCACCCTTCTAACGCCGGAACCGATGCTTCAGGCACTCCGCTTGCACCCATATTCCCTTCTCACTGTGACAACCGTCTTCATGCAAACGTTTGCCGCGACCACGCCTGAACGCCTCTCCATGTTCTTGAACGCATACAGCACCCCTCTTGTTCACACTCCACATACCTACCTTGCTACAGCATTTAACTTCCCTCTTGCCTTGACCGCTTCCTTTCTTTTACGTGAGCGAAGGCCTTAGTTTATAGGATGGAATGGGGAGAATGAGGATACACATAATATATATGTTAGAAGGAAACATGAGGATGGCCACAGATTTTTCATATGAGAAAGGAGAGAAGCTTTCGGATTCCAGGATTCCTCCATGAAGCGAATGAAGAAAACAACAACCAACCGCATGTATTTATAGTAGAGAATTTACGTGGTCTTCACGGTGTATAGCTTTGCAGAATAGGATAGAATAGGGTGTGTCTCGAGAATTTCTTGGTCGGCACGGTTAGAAAATTTTGCAGACAAGGAATAGACAGTTGCAGATATCGTTCAAGACAAGCATGTGAAGTAGCTGGGATTAGCCGAAGAGAGTATAGATTAGCTGAAAATGTCACATGCACCTCCTTGTTCTGTCCTTAAGAGAAGTAAAATCACGCATGTGCTTTTATATACATTGGCTGGTAGAAAAAGTTTATATATTTTTTATATTTTCCTAGTGAAACTTGACGACGAAGTAATTGATTAAAATTACTACATACGATTCATGTTTTCTAATAGAAAAGCTAATCTTAGTGTAAAAAGGTATTCCGAACCTAATGGAACAAGTTTCGTCGAGATCCGAGGTCGTATGAAAAAATTTCCTTTATGAAACCAGAAATGAACACACGTTTAATTTTTCCACGGTCACCAGATAAATCAAATCAACTTGAAACTGCGAAGTCTGACAATAACTTTTCGATACGAACCCAATGGCACTAGTTTCGTCGCATTCTGAGACGGTTTGCCCGATAGGCTGTTTTTACCCCGAACCGCTATACCCTTTTTAACGCCAAATTTCTTGATCTCTAAAAATAACAAACTATATACATATCCTGACTCTAATCGACGATACGAACCCAACGGAACTGGTTTCGTGGCCTAATTCGATCATCTGCTCAAGTTACACTCAAATGTCCCTTTATTTATTTGAATGCGCGCTATAGAATTTGAACGGGCGTTTATGGTTGCTGTGGTCACATACGATATCGGTTTTCCACGCAATTCACCACCATACAATAATTCAGTGATACGGTCCCAATGAAACTGGTTCCATCGAAATCTGAGTCCGTTTGCAAAACGGCTATTTTAAAGGCCTATAATTTAATAACGATTTTCCATAGCGACTATTTCAAAATTTGATTTGGCCATAAATATCAAACTATAACACGAAATCTGGATTTTTCTCTTTCATATGAAAGCTATTGCCAATACGGTTCCACCGTGTCTTGTTTCACAGAAATCCGACTTATATCGAAGACTGTATTCTCAGTTGAAGTTCAAAACTCCAATTTACGAACTGCACGCCATTTTCAAGCTCGAATTTATATTATATATAAATTATAACGTTCAACTTCGTTTTTAATAACGAATTAAATATTAAATTTCATTATATTCCCAATATGATATTTAAAACTAATTTAAATATTCTTATTCAAATGGTCGAAAAACACGGGTCGTTACATTCTTCCCCCCTTAAAATAATTTCGTCCTCGAAATTGCTAAGGTAAGAAAGAACGTTATAAACTCATTAAATTTCAAATCTAATTTATTATAAATCAGAAACCAATTCAATACTGTAAATAAATATTTTCAAAGATATCGAAAATTTTCTAACACTTTATATTTCCGGAAAATTTCGCCAGCACCACTTTTGTACGGCTCAATCGGTACAACTCCAACTCGCCTTTCTAGGCCTTCTCCATTCCAAAAGAAAATAAAACAGCCAAGCGGCTTGCCAAATAGGCTCACAAATCACCAAACCCATATAAAAATAAACGTGTACCTTTTTGTCGGGCATATTATTATATCCTCTCCATCTGCTACCCTGTCAGCCTATACAAATGCATCCTCCAACCAAAATTCCAATTTTATCTTCAAAACCAAATCCTTCACGAGTCCAAGCCAAATTCCATTCTTAACTCAATCATCATCCATCATTAATTCCAACCAACACTATTTCAGATTCTTGTTTCACAAATTTCAAAATCTGATTCTACTCGATATATTATATCCTGATTTAATTTCCAGTTCATTGGTTTCAGTCCAATTCATATTTGTTTTCACAAATTTCTGTTTAATTTGTTTTTGTTCAAAGAGTTTTTAAACAGTTTAGCTCTTTCAAGAAAATCAAATATTCCTTTTACAGGCTTCAAAACAACTTGTTTTTCTCAAAGCAATTCAAAACAAAATTTTGGTAGTAATCCGTCACTTAGAACTCGGAAATGAACACTGATGATGTGGCCAGCATCCTCAGAGTTATTTCCCAGCTATCAAAGTGAGTTCAATACTATATCTTTTCAAAACATCAATTTTAAACACTTCCATTTTGAAATCTATTTCAAAATAGAATTCACTATGCTTGTAACAAATTTAAAATCTCTCAGGATCTTAAAATTCTCATATATTCAATTCAAGTTCATTTGCAAACACCTTTCCCACTTTTAGGAATTTTAATTTCCAATTCTGATTTTAATTCCAGATTTAATTATATGCTTTTATATTATACGAACTCAAATTGGTTATTTATATAACCATCTCAATCATAAACGACCAACACATCCAATATATTATAATACTTCAAATATATATCATTCTTTTATATTAAAATATAAATTGGGTAAAATTATTTCATTTACCCTTTTTCAAAAACATACTGTGTCGAATTATTCTGTTCAAGAGTTTAGAAACACTTATCGACACAGTTTGCATTACTGTATCGACCAGAATTCATAAACTACTCGACAGAACAATCAACACAATATAAACAGTTTTTATATCAATTTACAAATACGCGCTCATATATATACACTCAAACTCAAATCTAGGGTATTACTAACTCCATCTCTACTGAGTCACGCCACAGAGCCAAGGTAATTACTTAACCAATAGCTCTGATACCACTGTAACGAACTGGGATTTTTGACTCCGAAAATCAACATCAAACTATCATGTTGACCATTCAGACATCGAACATCCCAGATCATTAATAGAAAGAAGTTAGAGGGTGAGAATAGATAAGGTAGAAATATTGAATAGAAGAAGAAGAAGAAACACCATACAGAGTCTCACATCGCAGCGGAACAAAATATAATACAGAAATAAATCTTTATTGAGAACTTTGCAAATACTTACAATATCAGAGTACATCAACATCTGGACAGTGATAATCTGTCCTCATACAACACACAGCGGAATACTAGTAATATCATACGTCTGGACTCTTCCAGCTCGTCTCTTCACAGCAGTCGATAACCTGAACCTGTACAACCCGGCCTAACCCGAGCATTTACAAAACACCGGGTCAGTCTGGTGAACCAGAGTGAGATAAACTCGCACAGTATTAAGGGTAAATTATCCCACTTGATTTTAGAGTTCAAAAATCTTTTTCAAAAGAAAGGATAATCGTAAGACCAAATCCACACATAAACACGGACGGTTTTTACCTTACGGTAACCCAAAACATTTTTGAAATCAATATCTTGTCTGATATTATAATAATGTCTAAATACAAGTAAATAGAATCTAGTGGAACGCTTGCATCTCACGCTCCACATATATAGTATACAATCAAAACCCGCAGGCGCTTATTGGAGATTGGATTCCAACTTGACAAGGTATGGGTCCACCTTCCGATAGTGTATCTCTAGAGACGAATACACTGGGTTCAACAAGAACGTCTTGCAACCCGGCCCTCACATGACCGACCACTCATTTCGCTTGAGTGTATCGAATGTATATCACCGACGGTTGGGATCAGCAACCGTCTCCCGATAAGGGACAGCATCGAAACATAGATTTAAGAAGCAAATAGGATTTCCTCTAGATAGGTGATCATACACCCTAATGGGAGCGACCCACATAGCCATGTTGCCTGCCCGTTTTTTGTCATTTCCCAGTTGATGAGGCTTGAGGCCAGAATTAACTCTTGACATCTGGTCGCCATTTACTTTGAATGCCACATCGTCAAATCCATCAGATATCACTAATTGATATCCACAAAAATACTCTAGTTGGAAGCTAGAGAATGGCAATTCCCTGCCAACAACTATCGTACGTTTGAAGAAATCAACGTACGTGATCCTTTGGAAATACTCTGTCAGACATCCGTCCATACAAGTCATCCAGGAACAGGATGAACCGAAGGCACTCTCCTACTGCATCCATATAGGAATCACCCCATGGATCAGTAGCGAGAAGTCCTTGCAACCCGTTGATTCCAACCACGACAGAATCACAGCTTATCTCTGCTTGCCAGGCAGAGAGTATTAGTGGTTCTTCCGTTTGTGAAAATTGTAACAACCCGTAAAATGCGAGCCAGTTTGAAATTTTTATTTTGGCGATTTTAGCGAATTTTGAATATTTAAAATGAATTATTTTAAATAATATCGACGAGAAAATTTATTCTGAATATAATTCGACGCACATATTATATACGTCGTCGTTAGAATATAAATAATTATATATAATTATAAAAGGAATTGAAAATGGCGTGGTAGTTTGATAATTCGATTTCAAACTTCAATTGAATGTACCGGGTGCAAAACAATCCGGATTTTAGTGAAACCAAAAAACATTAGGATCTAATTGATGATATCTTTCCAACGAATCAGACAAATCAAGATTTCATAGCGGGAATCAAAAGATATGTCCAGTTGAAAATTCTGAATTGTCGCTATGGAATTCAGGCCCTTAAAAATGGACATTTTGCAAATGATCTCGGATTTCGACGAAACCAGTTTTGTTGGGTCCGTGATGTTAAGTTATTGCTAGATTCCAAATTTCATAATTTTTCGAATCAATATGTGAGCGTGGCAAAGGAAAACGCGTTTGACCATTTCAGTTGATTTTAATCGACTGGAAATTGGCCATTTTTCCAACGGTCTCAGAATTCGACGAAACTAGTTTTGTTAGGACCGTATCGTCAATACGAAGCTAGAAAATATTTTTCTGGAATTTTTCTAGTCAGTATGTGACCCCGGTAATTTGAAATGTACGTTTAAAATTCAATATATAGGGATTTAAATGTAAATAAAACGGAAACTGATTGTAACGATCAAATCAGCTTGCGATACATATCCCATTGTGTTCGGAATGGGGGTAAAACGTTATGGGCGACAGGCGGTGTGCCTCGTTTCGAGGTCGTATGAAAAAGTCAACTTTAGGTTGAATTAAATAATTAAATAAAAAAAAACCCTCCCTCCTTTTAGTTTCTGCCCCCCCCCCCCCCCGTTTCAATTTCATTCCAGAGAGAAAAAAAAAACCGATGGCAGCAAACCGGTCGGCCTACCAGTCGCGCCGCCCCATTGCCCTTCCCCATCGCCACGACGCCCTCCCACAGCAGCTCCGGCCACCCTCCTCTACTCGCGCCTCTCTCCTCTTCGTATAACCCTTGGATTCAACCCGTAACCCTAACCCCTAAATCGATTGAAGACCGACGCCGCCACCTCCCCTCACCGCCCAGACCCCCTCCGAGCCGCCGACGAGCCCCCCTGTAAGTTTTGTTTTTATTTATTTATTTTCATTTATTCACCGATTTTTATTTAAATATGAAAACTGATTTTTATTTAAATATGAAAACTGATTTTTATTTAAATATGAAAACTGATTTTTATTTAAATATGAAAACTGATTTTTATTTAAATATGAAAACTGATTTTTATTTAAAATATGAAAACTGATTTTTAATTTGAACTTTAAAAGGAAAAAAGATTAGGACTTTAAAAAGAAAAAGATTAGACTTTTAAATAAGGAAAGTTAGGATCTTTAATTGTATAACGTTGGGTTTTTTTATATGATAAAAGTTGTGACTTTTAAACTAGAAAAGATTCGATTCTTTGAAATAAAAATTCGATTTTTATATATTGAACTTTGAAATAAAAATTCGATTTTTATATATTGAACTTTGAAATAAAAATTCGATTTTTATATATTGAACTTTGAAATAAAAATTCGATTTTTATATATTGAATAGCGAAGTAAAATTCGATTTTTACATAGGTAGTGAAAGCGGGCAACGAAGATGAAAAAGGATGCGATGACGACGAAGACTTCTCTCAATGAAGTGCCGTGGAGCTAGGATAGCTATCAGTGAGAATTTCTCACCTTTCAATTTTATTTCTAGTTATATATATATACTAGGATGCAGACGGTGCTTAGTAGCACCCGACACAATCGTCCACAAACCATGGACTTGTTTGTTTGGTTGCGTAGATTAGTTGGATGATTTGATTTGAAATTGAACTGTTTGGTGAAATAAATTGATTGATTGATGTGTGAATGGCGTGGGCCTTCACTAGACCGGGGATAAGGCTAGGCCTCGTCCCGTTTCTAGTATCGTGCCGTTATGCCACCGAAAATTTTCTAAAATATGTTAGAAAATAAAAATATCATTTTATTGTGTAAATGAATAATAGAAATTCATATGTTGGAATAAAATGTTTTATCGTTAAAAATATAATTTTTAACGTGAATATGAATATAGTGAAAGTGAATAAAATAAAATATTCATTTACAAACCGGACGGTTTGTTTATGTACACCTATTTGAAGGACATTGATTGGGTCGATAAATTTTACACATCGCCCAACTGCACTAATAAAATCTGTGTTTGATTGTTTGAAACCCCACACGGGTGTTGGGATGAAATTTGAAGTTCACTCATCCGGATTGATTGAATATGTCGATCGATTGATTGACAGGCGGTTATAAGCGTTAGATATCTATATTTGATGCTTATACAGTGTAGTGCACTTTAGTTGATGGTTGATTGTTTTCCAATGCTATTATACATGTGTTGTATGAAAATCCATATAATTAACTTTATATGGTAATTGATTGGGCCTCATTCCAATTTTGAAAAATAAAGAATATTATAAAATAAAAGTTCATGTGTTGACAGTACTCATCCATTGAGATTGGTCATGTGTTGAACGAAATATTTTAGTAATAAAATTTACACCTTTATCGATATAAAATAAAAGTTCATGTGTTGACAGTTTCATCCATTGAGATTGGTCATGTGTTGAACGAAATATTTTGATAATAAAATTTACACCTTTATCGTTATAAAATAAAAGTTCATGTGTTGACAGTTTCATCCATTGAGATTGGTCATGTGTTGAACGAAATATTTGGATAATAACAACTATTTTGAAAAAGAAATATTTGAAATAGAATATTTGAAAAATAGAAATTTATGAAGCCGTGTTGATTAGATTGACGCCATTTTGACGTAAACGATATCGATTTCGAAATGAATTGAATATATAACGATTTCGAAATGAATTGAATATATAACGATTTCGAAATGAATTGAATATATAACGATTTCGAAATGAATTGAATTGAAAACGATTTCGAAAGGAATTGAAAACGAATTCAAATTGAATTGAATAGAAATGAATTTTAAAACGAATTTATAAAGAAGAATTCAATTTTGATTTGAATTGAAAAGAAAGTTAAAATAGCTTTTGAAACGATTTTAAAACTATTTATATAATTCGTTTTAAATAGAAATCGACGAAGTATATATTATATATATTATATATATAATATAATGGCCAGAATAGAACGCGCCGCGCCGCGGCAGTTCGTGAATTTCGACCATTTATTTCAAACGGACATTACGGGAGATCCGACCGTCGGATTCTCCTAAAACCGGAATCGTTGGGTTCGTATCGAAAAGAGCTTTCTAACGAATATTAGAAATTTGAAATCTAACGGTTGGATTTGGAGTTACGTCCAAATCAAATTTGAAAAAGGTCGCTGTAAGTGCAGTTCGATGGCCATTGATGGAAATCGACTGTACGGGCCTTGATAAAATTATTAAAAATAGTAATAATTTATGTAAAATCATAAGAAATGATTTAGAAAGAATTAGGATGAAAAACTCCATATTTGAAAAGATAAAAATAGATTTTTATCGAAATGAACTAGTTTTGAACTAGAATTATAATTCTATTTATTTTTAAATAAATAAATTGAATTTGAAATGGTTTTGAAAATAACCAAAACTTCCAATGATTGCATTGGAATGGACTTGAATCGAAATTGTCTTCGGAATATTTCGATGTTGGATTTCGTGATTATACAAATGTTGTTATGGAAATTTGAAAGATATAGACATGTATATCGTTATTTCCAATACGATATTTGTTAGTCGTAGAATTTGATATTGAATATAAGCCGGTATATTTTATATTCAGAGCCTTGTGTTTAATATCAAATGTGATTTGGGTTTGTCGTGAATGGTGTCTTCACTAACACTGTTCTTGAACCCAGTTGAGAAAAGATTAAATCTTTTTATTTAGATTTAATGAAGTGTACCAATTAAATAATATTTAATTGGAATTGAATTGATATTGATTTTTGGGTTTATCGTGGACAGTGTTTTTAAATAACACTCGTTCTTTAACCCGATAATTAATGAAGGTGATTTTGGGTTTATTGTGAACTGTATTTTTTAATGTCACGGATTCTTTAACCCAGTCACAGATTAAAACTAAGTGGAGTTTTAATGAATCTTTAATTAGATTGAAATAATCGAAAGGGAGTATCACCAGTTTTGCTCCAAGCGATAGTTAAATCTTTAATTAGATTTGAACGTGAAGTGGTAATTGAATTTACCGATAACACTGTGGTGTTAGGTATGAAGTATTACCAGTTTTACTTCACGGGATAAATAGGTTGGGATTGGGAAATTAAAACCAATGATTACTTCGGTAAGGTTCGTTAATCTCGACTAGTTGAATCGAAATTCAAAAGAAGAATAAATTCAAGAAATTTATCTTGGATAAAATTAATGGGAACATTTCCCTATGAATGTGAAATTTAGAAACTAACTGTCGGTTGGCCAAGCAGAATGGTTTTCTGGATATTGATCTGATGTTGGTTTCGGCCTTCGGGGTTAATATTTGGGGAATTATTCTCTTGATTAATTTACGGTTAGTGACTGATGAATTGGAATGAGGCGTATGTTGTGTTTGTGTAACACTTATTTAATATATACGCGAGTTATTCGGAAAGACCGGGTTTATCCCATTCTGAATAACTGATACGACGATAAGTCGAAGATGAAGACGATGGTCGAAGACCGGAGGTCTTCACGTCGTTTGGGTAATTACTGATGATCTTGATTGGGCTGTACACCCAAGAAGATGGAAACAGTTAGTGATCGTCCAGACGTACTTGGAGATCGATGGATATGCGGGGTACTAGGTGCCTCCGGTTTCGTTCAGACCCAGAACGGACTTGTAAATGGACTGTGTGTCTGACATTGGATTTTAGTCTGTGTGATTGATTTCTATTAAATATATATCTGTTTGGCGGCGGAGAATTTATTCTCTTGCTTAACGCCCTTCTCTGAGATGTACGAGCTCAGGGGTTATATATTGATGGATATCAAACGCATGGAGTGAATTGCCTGTGTGGCATGCCTAAGTGGCAAATGATCAAGGATTCTGTTGAAAAGCAAAGTCTTGTGGTGATGATCAAAGCACGGCCTTTGTGGCGTAGCTTTGTGTAACGTTTACTTCGCGAGTTTCACACCCGGTATGAACCAAAAACGGGAGAGGACATCAGGGAGGACTTGCGTTTCTTTCTAGCTAGAAGTGGCGTCAGTGGTTTTACACGCCCTGGCGAGTTTGACTTATGTGGATGTTGCTGTTGCGAGGCGCCTCGGTTATATCGGTTTCGGCCGATGCATTCTTGTCGGCTGACGGACCAGACTTACACCCCATAGGGTGGGGAAACGTAGTGTTCAGGCATAATAATCCACATCGGTGAACCGGCCCTGACGATCTAAAGGGTTGATGCGTTCTGATCCTGAGGGGCGGGCTAGAGCGTCTCGAATCGGTTGAGGACTATCTTTTGCCTCGGTTCATAGACGGAAATCCAATTTCCAAATACGTGACTTTGCGGTTTTATTTGTAAACCTATATATGGTGACATAGTGGGATGGGGCATTCATGCCGCCTATGATTGATACTTATGATTTGAAGTTGTTTTATACACTATGCACTTATAGTAGTATCAAATGATTTGTTTTAATCGTATCAAGCATTCTTTGGCTGTTATAAGGGAAAACCCTATCCTCGGCTGCGTTGCATTGTGTGATGGGACCTGGGTCTTATAACAGCTTCATTTTTCTTTATTTAGCATTGCGCTGTTTGTTTTATGCACTGGTATTCTTGGGAGGAAACCCGTTCCTTGTTATACGGCGTGGTCCCTTGATTTACCTAATGATTTAAAATAAAGATTAATAACTGTTTTAGTTCTCACACCAGTCCCATGACTGACCTGGAGTTTATTGTTTTAACCTAAACTCTGGGTGCCCTTATTTTGACACGGGCAGCTAGTAGTTTTGGTTTTGCAGATTTATATTCACAGGATCCTGGTTTACAGCTGGAACGATATCCTGAAAGCTTTGTATCCGTATATCTCATTCTAGTTGTGTATTGTATTATTTTCCGCTGCTTTGTATTTAAATGTAATTTAAATCTCTGATTTTTCTGTGTAATATTCATTTATACTCTGTATATTCTTGTAATCTGATGCATTGTTGTAATATACAGTGAAATGTTCTTTTGTATGCGTTCTGTTTTGTCCTGTTCTCAAACGATAGGGCATTTCGAACTGGCCTGGATCGGTTTAGCGACTGGTTCGGACCGAGCGAAATTCCTTGTCGTCACAGTTGGTATCAGAGCTTTGGTTTACAAAGCTCAGAGAACAAGACACGTTAGAACCATACGAAAGAATTCATCAGATATTGGATTAATAATATCCAACGGGAATGACTCGTTAGAGATGGGATCAGTAGTATCCAAGAACGAGTGTGAAGAGTATATTTTTCAAATGAAAACAATTTTGTTTTGAAAATTTAAACCATTTTATAAGTATTTGAATATTTATTTATTTTGAATATGGACAATCTAGTATATAAAGGTTTTGCATATACGCGTCATGAACGTATATTCAGAAGTTTAATATATTAGATAGATATAGAGTCGCACTCTAGTCGCCCGGACATGGTCCTGATGATGAAGTATACCATCACCAGCAATTTATATTCGAGTGACGAACGTGTAATATCTATATATTTCCATTAGACTGGTGTGAGAACCAAAATTAGATAGGGCCTATTGTTGTAATTTGACATCAAAAATCTGATTTTTGTATATGTATCAAAATTATCAATTTGAAACGTTAAATTCACTAATTGATTGATGTTTGTGTTGTTTGTTTATTTGTTTGATAATTTTGAACCTTTATGCCTAACTGAATCAAACATTGAATTGTATTGAAAATTGGTCGCATTTGCATGCATATACATATACTTATATTGAGCAGGTCATAGCAAGGAGGCTAGAGCCAGAGAATAAAATTTGTTTGCCCGACAAATAGGTACATGTTTACTACATAATTTACTGTTTTGTTTGGGTGATGATGATTTTGTGAGCCTATTGACTAGCCGCTTGGCTTTTTCTTTTTCTTTTTGAGATCTGAAGGACCGGGGAAGCTATTTGAAATTCCCCGATGCTCCCATTGCAGGGGAGTTATGGCGAAATTTTTCGAAAATTTAGGGTGTTAGCCAAATTTTTGAAATTTTGAAAATTCTCAGAAACTAAAAAGTTGGAGAATAGAAGCCAGATCGAACGCAGAGCTGAATAATCAAACCACTTTCGACTTTGTTCCTTTTTGGGGACGAAAAGTTTTAAGTGGGGGAGATTGTAACAACCCGTAAAATGCGAGCCAGTTTGAAATTTTTATTTTGGCGATTTAAGCGAATTTTGAATATTTAAAATGAATTATTTTAAATAATATCGACGAGAAAATTTATTCTGAATATAATTCGACGCACATATTATATACGTCGTCGTTAGAATATAAATAATTATATATAATTATAAAAGGAATTGAAAATGGCGCGGTAGTTCGATAATTCGATTTCAAACTTCAATTGAATGTACCGGGTGCAAAACAATCCGGATTTTAGTGAAACCAAAAAACATTATGATCTAATTGATGATATCTTTCCAACGAATCAGACAAATCAAGATTTCATAGCGGGAATCAAAAGATATGTCCAGTTGAAAATTCTGAATAGTCGCTATGGAATTCAGGCCCTTAAAAATGGACATTTTGCAAATGACCTCGGATTTCGACGAAACCAGTTTTGTTGGGTCCGTGATGTTAAGTTATTGCTAGATTCCAAATTTCATAAATTTTCGAATCAATATGTGAGCGTGGCAAAGGAAAACGCGTTTGACCATTTCAGTTGATTTTAATCGACTGGAAATTGGCCATTTTTCCAACGGTCTCAGAATTCGACGAAACTAGTTTTGTTAGGACCGTATCGTCAATACGAAGCTAGAAAATATTTTTCTGGAATTTTTCTAGTCAGTATGTGACCCTGGTAATTTGAAATGTACGTTTAAAATTCAATATATAGGGATTTAAATGTAAATAAAACGGAAACTGATTGTAACGATCAAATCAGCTTGCGATACATATCCCATTGTGTTCGGAATGGGGGTAAAACACTATGGGCGACAGGCGGTGGGCCTCGTTTCGAGGTCGTATGAAAAAGTCAACTTTAGGTTGAATTAAATAATTAAATAATAATAAAAAAAAACCCGCCCTCCTTTTAGTTTCTGGCCCCCTCCCCCCGTTTCAATTTCATTCCAGAGAGAAAAAAAAAAACCGATGGCAGCAAACCGGTCGGCCTACCAGTCGCGCCGCCCCATTGCCCTTCCCCATCGCCACGACGCCCTCCCACAGCAGCTCCGGCCACCCTCCTCTACTCGCGCCTCTCTCCTCTTCGTATAACCCTTGGACCCAACCCGTAACCCTAACCCCTAAATCGATTGAAGACCGACGCCGCCACCTCCCCTCACCGCCCAGACCCCCTCCGAGCCGCCGACGAGCCCCCCTGTAAGTTTTGTTTTTATTTATTTATTTATTTTCATTTATTCACTGATTTTTATTTAAATATGAAAACTGATTTTTATTTAAATATGAAAACTGATTTTTATTTAAATATGAAAACTGATTTTTATTTAAATATGAAAACTGATTTTTATTTAAATATGAAAACTGATTTTTATTTAAATATGAAAACTGATTTTTATTTAAATATGAAAACTGATTTTTATTTAAAATATGAAAACTGATTTTTAATTTGAACTTTAAAAGGAAAAAAGATTAGGACTTTAAAAAGAAAAAGATTAGACTTTTAAATAAGGAAAGTTAGGATCTTTAATTGTATAACGTTGGGTTTTTTTATATGATAAAAGTTGTGACTTTTAAACTAGAAAAGATTCGATTCTTTGAAATAAAAATTCGATTTTTATATATTGAACTTTGAAATAAAAATTCGATTTTTATATATTGAACTTTGAAATAAAAATTCGATTTTTATATATTGAACTTTGAAATAAAAATTCGATTTTTATATATTGAATAGCGAAGTAAAATTCGATTTTTACATAGGTAGTGAAAGCGGGCAACGAAGATGAAAAAGGATGCGATGACGACGAAGACTTCTCTCAATGAAGTGCCGTGGAGCTAGGATAGCTATCAGTGAGAATTTCTCACCTTTCAATTTTATTTCTAGTTATATATATACTAGGATGCAGACGGTGCTTAGTAGCACCCGACACAATCGTCCACAAACCATGGACTTGTTTGTTTGGTTGCGTAGATTAGTTGGATGATTTGATTTGAAATTGAACTGTTTGGTGAAATAAATTGATTGATTGATGTGTGAATGGCGTGGGCCTTCACTAGACCGGGGATAAGGCTAGGCCTCGTCCCGTTTCTAGTATCGTGCCGTTATGCCGCCGAAAATTTTCTAAAATATGTTAGAAAATAAAAATATCATTTTATTGTGTAAATGAATAATAGAAATTCATATGTTGGAATAAAATGTTTTATCGTTAAAAATATAATTTTTAACGTAAATATGAATATAGTGAAAGTGAATAAAATAAAATATTCATTTACAAACCGGACGGTTTGTTTATGTACACCTATTTGAAGGACATTGATTGGGTCGATAAATTTTACACATCGCCCAACTACACTAATAAAATCTGTGTTTGATTGTTTGAAACCCCACACGGGTGTTGGGATGAAATTTGAAGTTCACTCATCCTGATTGATTGAATATGTCGATCGATTGATTGACAGGCGGTTATAAGCGTTATATATCTATATTTGATGCTTATACAGTGTAGTGCACTTTGGTTGATGGTTGATTGTTTTCCAATGCTATTATACATGTGTTGTATGAAAATCCATATAATTAACTTTATATGGTAATTGATTGGGCCTCATTCCAATTTTGAAAAATAAAGAATATTATAAAATAAAAGTTCATGTGTTGACAGTACTCATCCATTGAGATTGGTCATGTGTTGAACGAAATATTTTAGTAATAAAATTTACACCTTTATCGATATAAAATAAAAGTTCATGTGTTAACAGTTTCATCCATTGAGATTGGTCATGTGTTGAACGAAATATTTTGATAATAAAATTTACACCTTTATCGTTATAAAATAAAAGTTCATGTGTTGACAGTTTCATCCATTGAGATTGGTCATGTGTTGAACGAAATATTTGGATAATAACAACTATTTTGAAAAAGAAATATTTGAAATAGAATATTTGAAAAATAGAAATTTATGAAGCCGTATTGATTAGATTGACGCCATTTTGACGTAAACGATATCGATTTCGAAATGAATTGAATATATAACGATTTCGAAATGAATTGAATATATAACGATTTCGAAATGAATTGAATATATAACGATTTCGAAATGAATTGAATATGTAACGATTTCGAAATGAATTGAATTGAAAACGATTTCGAAAGGAATTGAAAACGAATTCAAATTGAATTGAAATTTGAATTGAATATAAATGAATTTTAAAACGAATTTATAAAGAAGAATTCAATTTTGATTTGAATTAAAAAGAAAGTTAAAATAGCTTTTGAAACGATTTTAAAACTATTTATATAATTCGTTTTAAATAGAAATCGACGAAGTATATATAATATATATTATATATATAATATAATGGCCAGAATAGAACGCGCCGCGCCGCGGCAGTTCGTGAATTTCGACCATTTATTTCAAACGGACATTACGGGAGATACGACCGTCGGATTCTCCTAAAACCGGAACCGTTGGGTTCGTATCGAAAAGAGCTTTCTAACGAATATTAGAAATTTGAAATCTAACGGTTGGATTTGGAGTTACGTCCAAATCAAATTTGAAAAAGGTCGCTGTAAGTGCAGTTCGATGGCCATTGATGGAAATCGACTGTACGGGCCTTGATAAAATTATTAAAAATAGTAATAATTTATGTAAAATCATAAGAAATGATTTAGAAAGAATTAGGATGAAAAACTCCATATTTGAAAAGATAAAAATAGATTTTTATCGAAATGAACTAGTTTTGAACTAGAATTATAATTCTATTTATTTTTAAATAAATAAATTGAATTTGAAATGGTTTTCAAAATAACCAAAACTTCCAATGATTGCATTGGAATGGACTTGAATCGAAATTGTCTTCGGAATATTTCGATGTTGGATTTCGTGATTATACAAATGTTGTTATGGAAATTTGAAAGATATAGACATGTATATCGTTATTTCCAATACGATATTTGTTAGTCGTAGAATTTGATATTGAATATAAGCCGGTATATTTTCTATTCAGAGCCTTGTGTTTAATATCAAATGTGATTTGGGTTTGTCATGAATGGTGTCTTCACTAACACTGTTCTTGAACCCAGTTGAGAAAAGATTAAATCTTTTTATTTAGATTTAATGAAGTGTACCAATTAAATAATATTTAATTGGAATTGAATTGATATTGATTTTTGGGTTTATCGTGGACAGTGTTTTTAAATAACACTCGTTCTTTAACCCGATAATTAATGAAGGTGATTTTGGGTTTATTGTGAACTGTGTTTTTAAATGACACGGATTCTTTAACCCAGTCACAGATTAAAACTAAGTGGAGTTTTAATGAATCTTTAATTAGATTGAAATAATCGAAAGGGGGTATCACCAGTTTTGCTCCAGGCGATAGTTAAATCTTTAATTAGATTTGAACATGAAGTGGTAATTGAATTTACCGATAACACTGTGGTGTTAGGTATGAAGTATTACCAGTTTTACTTCATGGGATAAATAGGTTGAGATTGGGAAATTAAAACCAATGATTACTTCGGTAAGGTTCGTTAATCTCGACTAGTTGAATCGAAATTCAAAAGAAGAATAAATTCAAGAAATTTATCTTAGATAAAATTAATGGGAACATTTCCCTATGAATGTGAAATTTAGAAACTAACTGTCGGTTGGCCAAGCAGAATGGTTTTCTGGATATTGATCTGATGTTGGTTTCGGCCTTCGGGGTTAATATTTGGGGAATTATTCTCTTGATTAATTTACGGTTAGTGACTGATGAATTGGAATGAGGCGTATGTTGTGTTTGTGTAACACTTATTTAATATATACGCGAGTTATTCGGAAAGACCGGGTTTATCCCATTCTGAATAACTGATACGACGATAAGTCGAAGATGAAGACGATGGTTGAAGACCGGAGGTCTTCACGTCGTTTGGGTAATTACTGATGATCTTGATTGGGCTGTACACCCAAGAAGATGGAAACAGTTAGTGATCGTCCAGACGTACTTGGAGATCGATGGATATGCGGGGTACTAGGTGCCTCCGGTTTCGTTCAGACCCAGAACGAACTTGTAAATGGACTGTGTGTCTGACATTGGATTTTAGTCTGTGTGATTGATTTCTATTAAATATATATCTGTTTGGCGGCGGAGAATTTATTCTCTTGCTTAACGCCCTTCTCTGAGACGTACGAGCTCAGGGGTTATATATTGATGGATATCAAACGCATGGAGTGAATTGCCTGTGTGGCATGCCTAAGTGGCAAATGATCAAGGCTTCTGTTGAAAAGCAAAGTCTTGTGGTGATGATCAAAGCACGGCCTTTGTGGCGTAGCTTTGTGTAACGTTTACTTCGCGAGTTTCACACCCGGTATGAACCAAAAACGGGAGAGGACATCAGGGAGGACTTGCGTTTCTTTCTAGCTAGAAGTGGCGTCAGTGGTTTTACACGCCCTGACGAGTTTGACTTATGTGGTTGTTGCTGTTGCGAGGCGCCTCGGTTATATCGGTTTCGGCCGATGCATTCTGGTCGGCTGACGGACCAGACTTACACCCCATAGGGTGGGGAAACGTAGTGTTCAGGCATAATAATCCACATCGGTGGACCGGCCCTGACGATCTAAAGGGTTGATGCGTTCTGATCCTGAGGTGCGGGCTAGAGCGTCTCGAATCGGTTGAGGACTATCTTTTGCCTCGGTTCATAGACGGAAATCCAATTTCCAAATACGTGACTTTGCGGTTTTATTTGTAAACCTATATATGGTGACATAGTGGGATGGGGCATTCATGCCGCCTATGATTGATACTTATGATTTGAAGTTGTTTTATACACTATGCACTTATAGTAGTATCAAATGATTTGTTTTAAACGTATCAAGCATTCTTTGGCTGTTATAAGGGAAAACCCTGTCCTCGGCTGCGTTGCATTGTGTGATGGGACCTGGGTCTTATAACAGCTTCATTTTTCTTTATTTAGCATTGCGCTATTTGTTTTATGCACTGGTATTCTTGGGAGGAAACCCGTTCCGTGTTATACGGCGTGGTCCCTTGATTTACCTAATGATTTAAAATAAAGATTAATAACTGTTTTAGTTCTCACACTAGTCCCATGACTGACCTGGAGTTTATTGTTTTAACCTAAACTCTGGGTGCCCTTATTTTGACACGGGCAGCTAGTAGTTTTGGTTTTGCAGATTTATATTCACAGGATCCTGGTTTACAGCTGGAACGATATCCGGAAAGCTTTGTATCCGTATATCTCATTCTAGTTGTGTATTGTATTATTTTCCGCTGCTTTGTATTTAAATGTAATTTAAATCTCTGATTTTTCTGTGTAATATTCATTTATACTCTGTATATTCATGTAATCTGATGCATTGTTGTAATATACAGTGAAATGTTCTTTTGTATGCGTTCTGTTTTGTCCTGTTCTCAAACGATAGGGCGTTTCGAACTGGCCTGGATCGGTTTAGCGACTGGTTCGGACCGAGCGAAATTCCTTGCCGTCACAAAAATCCACGGTCTTCACAGCACCATCTTGATCATCTTCTGATATCTCCCCGTATTTGTTGGTCGGAATGGTTTTCGAATATAAATTCGATCCCGGTCTTTCCGTACCAACAATCGTGTTGGGCGGGTTTGATAGTCGGTGTTTTAACTATCAAAGTATTCAGTGTTTCAAACATGACACTCCAATGAGTTCACTGATTCAGTATTTAGCATCATTTGGCCTTTGACAATCTAATTTCCTTTTTGTTAAATTGAAACTTCCAATTCTTTTAATATTCAAAAATATGATATTTGAATAACTCTAATTTTTGATTTAACTCTAATCGATTAACTAATATTCGACTTAACTTCATTCGCTTGACTCTAGATCGCAGCGATCACAATGGTTACGCCTGATTCCCTCAGGAAACATCCGACCGCCGTAGGCTATCTGCAGCCCTGCGAATTACGCTAACAGCCGTACGAAATGGCAACTTAGCCGAATAATTATATTTGGCTAATTCTATCTCGAATAACTATATTCAATTTCCCATTTTGAAATCTCATTTAAAATTCTCCTTTTTACTTGACCTCGTTTTCAAATAACGTTAATGTAAAATTAACATCTTAACACTTTGAAACTCATTTATATGTTTTGGTTTATCTTAAACCCTTTTATCGAATTTTCCTTCGACTTAATTCAAATGATTAAGCAATATTTAATTCAAGCTCTCATTCTCGCTTAAAATTCCTTTTATAACTTCGTTAAAAACTTAGGTTTAAAATAAAACCTATTCATGAACTCCTCATTTCGCTTGATCAAATAATTACCCAAGCTAAACCATTCGGCTTATTTCTTATTTCCGTACTTATCAAACTGATTAACTTTCTAAAATCACTTAATAATAAATCAAAGTCTTAAATAAGTAAACTATTCATTTATCTCTCTTTATATAACTTTTATTCAAATTAGTATATTCCAAGATTCTATTTCTAGTTATAAAATAAATTTTATAACTGCATCTCTATCGATTCACCTGACGGTGAATCAATATCTGTAACCCGATTGATTTTTAAAGGCCATACTCTGCCAAACACTTAACCAATATCGCCCATTGGTTTAAACCAAACAGATGTTGAATATCCAGTCAATAATCAACCATCAAATCAATCACACAAACAGATCAGTTCATATATGATCATATGAAAATAAATAATACATTTGAGGAATCCGGTTGGATCCCTCCAACCTGTTCTTCCCTGTATTCAAATGGTTATCTCAAATCTGACTGTTCAGTTTTGTTTAACTGATAACACTAAATAACAACCATTTAACATCAACCACAAGCAATTCAAACAATGCAACCATTTTAAACACGTTTATAAATAAACGTGACCAACCAAGGTGAGTTACCTTTATTGGAACCAATCGTTAAAAATAACGATTTGGTAATTTCACTGAAATTAAACACAGTTTAATTTCATCAGTTAAATCAACAGATAAGCAGATAACTAGCAAAACAGTCAACCATTGGCAAGCAGAGCACACAAAATAAAAATACCTAATTTATATAAAATATAAAAAGGGTAACTGAGTGAGTTTAACTCACCTCATCTTTCTTTCATCGTCAAAACGGTTAGTTTCAGCTACTTTCAACATCGTCCAATTCCAGCTTTATAATGTTGCATTCGTCGACACGGTATCAATGTTCCGTTGTTTGGTCCGAGTCTGTGTACGTATGACGCAGTAAAATTTGTAATTGTTATTTACAATTTAAATAGATATAAAAATAAAACAAATTATTAACCAAATTTCTATTTTCGTTTAACAAACCAGATCAGCTCGCTTAAACTAATCTAGGTATATTTGGTTTCCTAGTAAACCGATTGGTAACTTTAAACTATACCCAAGCATGTATATTTTTAATAACTTGAGTAACATTTTTCACCTTATCACCTTAACGTTGATTAGGCACGCTTCCTATAATGATAAACATGGTCAGGTATTTTAATCCTAGATTAGGGATAACATAAAAACTCCGCAACGTTAAAACTCACCATGCACAGCCTACTTCGAAACCAAGTCCATACCATACTCTCCTCCCTGTTGAACAGCAACCGCCCATGGTCCCACCTTGTTGCCTGTTGTTTCCTTTTACACGCAACCCTCATATTATCGTGAGCGCAACCACCCTTCTAACGCCGGAACCGATGCTTCAGGCACTCCGCTTGCACCCATATTCCCTTCTCACTGTGACAACCGTCTTCATGCAAACGTTTGCCGCGACCACGCCTGAACGCCTCTCCATGTTCTTGAACGCATACAGCACCCCTCTTGTTCACACTCCACATACCTACCTTGCTACAGCATTTAACTTCCCTCTTGCCTTGACCGCTTCCTTTCTTTTACGTGAGCGAAGGCCTTAGTTTATAGGATGGAATGGGGAGAATGAGGATACACATAATATATATGTTAGAAGGAAACATGAGGATGGCCACAGATTTTTCATATGAGAAAGGAGAGAAGCTTTCGGATTCCAGGATTCCTCCATGAAGCGAATGAAGAAAACAACAACCAACCGCATGTATTTATAGTAGAGATTTTACGTGGTCTTCACGGTGTATAGCTTTGCAGAATAGGATAGAATAGGGTGTGTCTCGAGAATTTCTTGGTCGGCACGGTTAGAAAATTTTGCAGACAAGGAATAGACAGTTGCAGATATCGTTCAAGACAAGCATGTGAAGTAGCTGGGATTAGTCGAAGAGAGTATAGATTAGCTGAAAATGTCACATGCACCTCCTTGTTCTGTCCTTAAGAGAAGTAAAATCACGCATGTGCTTTTATATACATTGGCTGGTAGAAAAAGTTTATATTTTTTTATATTTTCCTAGTGAAACTTGACGACGAAGTAATTGATTAAAATCACTACATACGATTCATGTTTTCTAATAGAAAAGCTAATCTTAGTGTAAAAAGGTATTCCGAACATAATGGAACAAGTTTCGTCGAGATCCGAGGTCGTATGAAAAAAATTCCTTTATGAAACCAGAAATGAACACACGTTTAATTTTTCCACGGTCACCAGATAAATCAAATCAACTTGAAACTGCGAAGTCTGACAATAACTTTTCGATACGAACCCAATGGCACTAGTTTCGTCGCATTCTGAGACTGTTTGCCCGATAGGCTGTTTTTACCCCGAACCGCTATACCCTTTTTAACGCCAAATTTCTTGATCTCTAAAAATAACAAACTATATACATATCCTGACTCTAATCGACGATACGAACCCAACGGAACTGGTTTCGTGGCCTAATTCGATCATCTGCTCAAGTTACACTCAAATGTCCCTTTATTTATTTGAATGCGCGCTATAGAATTTGAACGGGCGTTTATGGTGGTTGTGGTCACATACGATATCGGTTTTCCACGCAATTCACCACCATACAATAATTCAGCGATACGGTCCCAATGAAACTGGTTTCATCGAAATCTGAGTCCGTTTGCAAAACGGCTATTTTAAAGGCCTATAATTTAATAACGATTTTCCATAGCGACTATTTCAAAATTTGATTTGGCCATAAATATCAAACTATAACACGAAATCTGGATTTTTATCTTTCATATGAAAGCTATTGCCAATACGGTTCCAACGTGTCTTGTTTCACAGAAATCCGACTTATATCGAATCCTGTATTCTCAGTTGAAGTTCAAAACTCCAATTTACGAACTGCACGCCATTTTCAAGCTCGAATTTATATTATATATAAATTATAACGTTCAACTTCGTTTTTAATAACGAATTAAATATTAAATTTCATTATATTCCCAATATGATATTTAAAACTAATTTAAATATTCATATTCAAATTGTCGAAAAACACGGGTCGTTACACATATATTATTCAAAACATTTGAATTTCTGACAAATTGTTTCCTCATAATAACTTAAAACAAAATCTTTGGTAGTAATCCGTCACTTAGAAACTCGAAAATGAACACCGATGATGTTGCGGTCATCGTCGGAATTATTTTCCAGTGACCAAAGTCAATTTAATACTATATTTCTTTCAAAACTCATTTTCAAATACTTTTTATTTTGAATTTTATTTCAAAATACCGTTCGCAGCATTTGGAAAACATTTTTAAATCTCCCAGGATTTTAAAATTCCCGTATATTTAATTTAAATCCATTTACAACGACTTATCAAATTTCTAGAGTTTTAACTCCAATCTTGATTTATCATCAGATTCAATTTAACTGATTTATATATTATACTTATATAACATTTCGATTTGTTATTTATATAACCATCTCAATTATAAATCCCATTCGATCATAATAATGAACAACACATCCAATATACTATAATAATCTCAAAATATATACTTCTTTTATATCAAAATATATTTTTGGGTAAAATTATTTCATTTACCCTCTTTTTCAAAACATACTGTGTCGAATTACTCTGTTCAAGAGTTTAGAAACACCTATCGATGTAGTTTGCACTACTGTTTCGATCAGAATTTATAAACCACTTGTCAAACCAATTAACACAATATAAAACCATTTTTATATAATTTACAAATACGTTCACTCATATATATATATATATATATATATACACACACTCAAACTTAATCTAGAGTATCACTAACTCCATCTCTATTGAGTTACGCCACAGAGCCAAGGTAATCACTTAAACTTCAGCTCTGATACCAACTGTAGTGGCCCGAAAATCCGTACCAATTTGAGCTGACTAATATCCTACACATTCAACTCAAAGTGCACGAAAATTCAGATCATTAATAGAAAGAAATAAGAGGATGAGACAGGAAAGATAGAACTAATAGAATAGAAGAAGAAGAAGAACATTAGAGTCAGAGTAAACACGAAACTCATAGCGGAATGAATAAATTGTATTATAACATAACTTTGAAATACAAAATCTGGATTTGTACTTACATATCATATCAGAGTATAACTCATTTACATCACAGCAGAAATGATCTCTACATAACTAATGGTGAAGCCTTTTGCTTTGAGCTCCTCCAAGTGAATCCGCAAAGCCTGAAACACTTGAATGCCCGTACAAATTTGGGCACCCAAGAGTTTAGGGAAAACAAACAAAATAAACTCTGGGTCAGTCATGGGACTGGTGTGAGTAAATTTCAACCATATCGTTTAACTTTGAAAATCCTTTGAAACAAAAGGATAATAGTAAGACCAGCCCACACTTAAACATAGACGGTTTTTACCTTACTATAACCCAAATATTTTGATATCAAAATTCAGTGATATTATGATAATGTCTAATCATATAAATAACCAAGTAGCAGAACGCTTGCAACTCACGCTCCACATATATAGTATAAAATCATAAACCACAGGGCGCTTATTGGAGATTGGATTCCAACAGACAAGATATGGGAGCACCTTCCTATCAGTGTACTCTAGAGGGGATACACTCAGGGTTCAACAAGAACGTCTTGCAACCCAGCCACACATAACCGCTCACTCATTTAGCTTGAGTGTCGCAAATATATTGCTACCCACAGTTATTGGCTATCCAACCGTCATCCGAAGATACAGAATCAAAAAAGAAGAACAAATTATGAATTTTCTCTTGATTGGTGACAATACACCGTGCTTGGGTATGACCAAACTAGCCATGCTGCCTAGCCCAACTTTTGTTATTTCCTGGTTGTGAGGCTAGAGGCTACGTCTATCATTAGAACGTTTGATCACCATTCACTTTGAATGCCACATCGTCAAACCCGTCAATTATATAATCGTCTTCCAAAAATATCATGGGTATAAAAAGCTACAAGGAACGAATTCCTCCGCCACTAGACGTGATACCTTTAAAAGATCAATCATATGTGACTTATCAGGTATACTCTATCAGACACTCGTCCATACAAGTTGTCCGGGGACTGGACAAACAGAAAGCATCGCTTTGAAATAGGACGACCCTTGCATTTAACTCCATATTCAAATTTCTTCAACATAATATAATTTGCAGCGCTTGTGCCTATACGGAGTGGTTTCAGATAACATATCCAACCGGTCTCTCCGTATTGACGACGATGGTCAAAACACTTCGATAGCCGGTTATTTAACTATCGATGCAAAAACAACATCCGTTCTTATGTACAACCAAACATCACACAAACACTGGCCCTTTTATTTAATACTAACTTTCTAGTTTCCCATACTTTTATAAACTCTTCTTTATTTCCCTTTATAACTAATGCAATACGCTGCTATAATCCCCTTTATAACTACTGCAATAAGCTTCCATATTTCCTTTATAACTAATGCAATATGCTGTTATACTCCCCTTTTCAACTAATGCAATACGCTGCTATATTCCCCTTTATAACTATTTCAATACGCTACTAAAATCCCTTTTATAACTACTCTCGAGATAACAGTCACGCTTAAGCCTAGTCAACAACGTTATTTTATCATTGTAGTTCAAAACTTAATATCGATTCCTTATTGGATTTTAATTTACTGGTTTCAAACCAAATACTAACCCCCTTGTCAAACTCTGAATTATATAGTATATGATTCCTAAAGGTATCATTGTTTTAATAATATTCGACATCGTTGAATTAAAATTACAAATCCTTATGGCTTTACTTGAGATAATTTCACCATTTCTTTAAACAGTTTTCCATTTTCCCATTTCTAAACACAATCTTATACTCCCCAAACAATTTAACAATAATTATTTCGTTTCATTATAAATATTGTTTTTAAATCAAATTACTTGTTTTACAAAACCAAACAAGATATTGCATCCTAGCCTAATCAATATTAAACTCCTATTATAAATAATAAATTTTCCTCTTTAAACTTAAATTCCTTCCTAATCTATTTACGGTATTTAAATAACTGTTATTTCGGGGCCGGTGTAAAACCCACATCCCCAACAAACAACCATCAATGGCAGATTATCTATCACATCATGTAATGCAATATATGAAAAAAAACAAATATAATTATTTCAACTAATTTATCAGCAAATCATCCAATCAACCATCACACATCATTTAACCATTATTTATCAACATTAAATAACGATTATAATATTATAAAAATGATCATAGTTAGTGAGTTTACTCACCATAGCGCGTTAACCGTTAAATAACGATTTGTGTCAGTTAATAGATCTAAATCCAGTGTTTTATCTCGCAATTCCAGCTGCTAACATTTTCAACCATGTCGGTTCCACAACTAAGGTCTCGTCGTCACGATGGATCTGGTCATGTTCAACTTCGTTTAGATCTTAATTAGGCCGCACAGTCTTCTTCGAGTCGCGAGATTAAACTCGGTCTTCCTCATTACATACTCGAACCCTGCTCATCAACATGTTTTACAATAGTCTTCACACACGCCACACCCTCCTTTGTAACCATCCTGCACTCGCCATGCTTCACTTTCTACACGCTGCCTCCACCATTTTTTTTTTCAAACGAACCGACATGCTGACTACACCAGTTTCCTCTAGCATCGTGGACTCCCATTCGTTACCCTAACTTGCATGCTTCAGCTCCTTTGTGAGCTCCATGCAATAACGTGATTTCTTCCATCAAACAGTAGAATGATTGACCAATTATATACATATCACTTTAAAAACGCTTCTCCTCCCATATGTATGTACCCTGCACTAAAGCTTTGTTGCACCAGGTCTTCATGTTACAATCTTCAACCGCTTATCACTATTTCCTTTCCTCTAAAAGAATTCGCTCCCTGATATTAGGAAAGGAGACCACTTCAAATCTTTCCATCCACAATCCTTATATCATGACAACATAAAAATGATACACAAACCCTCACTGCAAAACTCATCTTCTCCACGGATTCTAAGTCTTCTTCCCAAAAGCTTGCTACAGTCTTCACCTTTTCCCCTTAATGAACACACAAGGCTTCCGAGATTCTCCCACAAGTGACCGTTGGACGAACCAACACCTGCAACGGACTCCCCATAACTCGATCTTCCACCGCAGCATCATCACTTTACCTCCGAGCTTCTCCTCTAAATCACGACTGCTTGGTTATGCAGTGGGCGAGCGACACCATTTTTAATGGAACTCCACCGGCGTTTGAAGCCCCAACCCACCAGTCCCTAGTACGCTGAACCCCGAGCAACTCGAACCCTTCCTTCTTTCCACCATAATATTTCCATACTCTCACATTTCTGGTTTCTTAATTTATTTATTTTAGTTTTCGAAGTGGGAATTTCTTGCTGAAAATGGAAGAGCGAAGGCGTGTATTTATAGATTTTTAATCGTTTGTGATTAAGGAATAGGACGTGGGTAGGTCTGCTGTAGTAGGGGGTGGGGGTATGGAGTTTTCTTTTCGTGTAAGCTACCCGGATGCAAACAAATTAGGCCATAGGTGTATGGGTTTTCATAATCCTAGTTTCTTTAAAGTATGTAGCATGTTTTCTACAACATGGAGGATCAATAGCTTACATATGAAAGTTGTCAAGGGTTTTGTTTTCTAGTTCAAAATATCTACACGCCTAGGTGTATAAACATATATAAAAAGGCTTGTAGAGTTCAATTCTAAGTAAGGGTGCATAGTTTCCCTTATAATAGGTATGCATAGGCTGAATGGCTTCCACGCTGTTACATTAATTAAACAGTGTAAAAGTAAATGTTGGATTTTTGATTTCTAAAGCAAAGTTATATGGTTTCTGCTACACCAAATTTCATTGTGTTACAGATTGCTATAGACAGAAATAAAAATACAGTCGTGTCCAGCGAGGTGTCATGATCCCAAAAATATAATATTATCGGTAGATTAACTCATTCGGTGAAACCCCGAAATATTGATATAGGGTGCACAATATTTCAATCAAAAATTTGCATATTAAATTAATTAAAAATTACAGTAAAATTCTAAAAATTAAATTATCACTATGTCTCAAAAGAACCCTGTCCAAATTCAAATCCGATATCTATTTATTTCAAATAAACCGTTATGGCGAAAGCGAATATACCGCTGTTTTTCTGAATATTTAATTTGGACGTAACTTACAATATGTAACACGAAATCTTGATTTTTTTTCACTTCTGTTAGAAAGATTGTAATGACCCAGATTTCTGTAACATCCGAGTTGACTATATACTTCATACGTCCAACCCAAATATCACGAAAATACGAAACATTTTTTTTAGAAGAAAGAGGTAGAAGAAGAACGGAAATAACAACACAGAATCTCACATCGCAACGGAACAAAATATAATATATTATAACTTTTGAAATACAAAATCTCACTGTATAACATACAATTATCAGAGTACAACACTTACAACATAGCAGAACAAACTATAACTAGATAACGCTGAAGCCTCCTGCTCCAAGCTCCTTTAGATATATCTGAAAAATCCTGAACTACTTGACTGCACGTACAAATTTAGGCACCCAAGAGTTTAGGTAGAACAAAACAAATAAACTCCGGGTCAGTCATGGGACTGGTATGAGTAAACAGTTTAAAACAGTTTCAGAAAACTAAATGATATCTCATAAGACCACGCCGTATAACACGGAACGAGTTTTTCCCTTATGAGAATCCAAACACTTGATTTAACATTTCAAAATCCCTTTTGAAAGGAACGATAATCTTTATATCAAAACTCTTTTGATATTA
This sequence comes from Allium sativum, assembly GCA_030737875.1. NCBI lineage: Eukaryota > Viridiplantae > Streptophyta > Magnoliopsida > Asparagales > Amaryllidaceae > Allium > Allium sativum. The sequence continues at coordinate 108,026,669 of CM060923.1, forward strand.
TAATAATGTCTAAATCGAGTAGATAACAATCTAGTGGAACGCTTGCATCTCACGTTCCACATATATAATATACGATCAAAACCGCAAGCACGTATTGGGTAATGGATTTCCAACTATGACAAGGTATGGAACCACCTTCCGCTGGTATATCTCTAGAGGAGAATACACCGAGTTCAACAAGAACATCTTGCAACTCAGCCACACATGACCGACCACTCATTTCGCTTGAGTGTATCGAATGTATATCACCAACGGTTGGGATCAACAACCATTTCCCGAATGGGACAGCATCGACAATAGATTTTTAGAAGTAAATGAAACTCTAGATCAGGTGATTCTACACCCTAATAGGTGCGACCTACATAGCCATGTTGCTTGCCCAATTTCTGTCATTTACCGGTTGATGAGGCCAGAGGCTACGCTTTATCATCACACCAGATTCACTTCGAATGTCACATCGTCAAAACCATCAAATCACCGATTGGCGTCCTCAACAGTACATTACGTGTTAGCTAAAAGTAGTTTCCTTCTCCGCTTCCACTCTTGGTACGGTTGAAGAAATCTATGTACGTGACCTTTTTTGAAATACTCTGTCAGACATTCATCCGTACAAGTCACCCAGGAACAGGATGAGCCGAAGGCACAATTTCCATAAATGGAAAAAGTCCTTGCACTCTACTCCGTCTTCGATTATCTTTATATAATCTGATTCGCAACGCTACTGCCAATACGGAGTGGTTCTTCGGATAATAATCCAACCGGTCTCTCCATATTGACAACGATGGTCAAAACTTCGATAGTCTGTGATTTAACTATCAAATAAAAACAAGTGTTTCGATAGTCGATGATTTAACTATCGAATAAAACAAGTGTTCATCCAATTATCAAACAATCATTAAGCCCTTAATTAATATTCCATTAATTTAATCTCTTCTCTATTTCTTTATCAATATTTTGTTAAACAAATATTTTCAATAACCATATTGGCATTTCACGTTATTTTCTAACTTTAGAAAATATATGATACTTTATAATTGGAAAATATTCAAATTACTTATCTATTTTCCTATCTCGTTCATTTCTGTGCTTAGGAAATATTCTTTATTATATTTCCAAGCTTTCACTTATTTGGGTTAAAACAGATGTTGTGTAAAACATCGTTACGACCACGCAAATACTATATTCAATTAGCTCTTATTCAACATTGATCTTCGAGCCTGAAATCTTACTGTTTATTTGTTAATAATGAAATCAATCAAGTTGGGGTATAATTACCTCTCAGACCTTGACTGAATAACATTTATAACGTCAAAACAGATAAGACTACTTACTCGAATAATCAATACCATACAACTACTGATTCACTTTTAAACACGTATACACTTCCTCTTTCTATTCTTACTAGATTTTATTCTAGACTTCCTTTTTGATTATACTATTCTATTTCTAAGTTCGTTTTCTTATCGACTTCTATACATATCGATATATTGATTTCCAACTATCAAATTATCTTAAAAATATTCTAACTCCTTAAATTCCCGGAAAAATTCGCCATAACCTCCTTTGTACCGGGAGCATCGGGAAAATCCCCAACTGCCACATAAGCCTTCTCTAATCAAAAAGAAAAAGAAAAGCCAAGCGGCTAGCCGATACGGCGCATAAAATCTCATATGGAAATTAAATACATACTTTTTGTCGGGCATTCTATTTATATACCTTCTAACACTTTATTCCAAACCTGTCTCCTGTATATTTATACATGTCCAATCTATTTTAACTATACCAATCTTTTTAACTAAATTTGTTAATTAAATCTGTTAGTTAACTTCTTAGTCTAATCCACTTCTATTTATCCAAATCTATTTATTATAGATCCCATTTGAATTTCTACATTCAAATTCCATTTGAAATACTATATTCAAATTCTATAGTTAAACACCATTTGAATTCTATTTCAATTCCTTATATTCAAAGTCCATTTGAATTCTCTGCATTATTTATAAACAACGTTTTTTACTTCAATTCAAATCCCACCTTTCCATTTATAAACAACGTTTATAAATTTAATTCAAATCCCATATTTTCATTTGTAAACAAAGTTTATAAATTCGATTCAAATCCCATATTTTCATTTATAAACAAAGTTTATAAATTCGATTCAAATCCCATATTTTCCTTTATAAACAAAGTTTATACATTTATACTCGTTTTATATATCTTCAAAACAAGTAAATATTTCCTATAATTCATTAAAAATTCAAATCCTATTTAAAAAAAATAGAATTCACTTTTTAAATCTCAAATACCCTTTCAGGGTATTTTATAAATCAATATCCCAAGCCCTAGGGATATTTAAACAATCAAATCAACCAATTTTCAATCATTTGATTTTTAACACATCATATATGAAAATATATGAAATCAAACAAACAACAACAGATAATATATTTTTGAGGAATCCAGTTGGATTCCTCCAACCTGTTTTCCTGCATCCACAGACGTTAGTCAACATAGTAATACCCATCCTGCTTCGAGGCAGGATATCGCGGTATAGAAGGTCATCCACTAATCATAGCGTAGGGCGTATAGGGTAATCATCCGCTATGAAACCGCGGGCATCCGCTAATGAGACTGTGGGAATCCAACCAATCATCAACCCAATATATATATATAATAGTCAACCAATCCTAAATAACTATATATATTTTAAAACAATCAAACAGCATTCAAACAAGCACAGACAATTATTTTTAACTATATAAAAATAATTCTAAATAAAAGGTGAGATTTACTCACTGTGTATTTTTCTTTTGCAACCCATTCCAATTTTAACTCCTGATTAAGCAGCCTTCAACTACGAATTACTCGAATAACTTTATTTGGAAAAATATCGTATACCTTTATATGATATTCCTCGGTTAATAATTATTTATGTGTATATATATAAATAAGTATTCATACCTACAAATAATGAACTTAAGCAGAACATGGTTTAAATAAATTACCTAATTTTTATATCCTCTCTTCTCAGTCTAATGCTTATAACCCCATTCTGAAATTCCAATTTACTTTCGCAGCTACTGTCAAACTCCATTCCTCCATGCAACATCCAAAAGCAACAGATTAAACCTCAGTCACCACTTCAGTACATTGTATTCACGTTTGCACTTTACCACAAAACATCGTGTACTTCCCCAAAAACCCAGTGAACTCCTCACTGCCGAGATAGAGGCATTCATGCCTTTTACCGTTACCGAAGTCACAGTCGCCATCAAAAGGTCGGGTGCGTAGACCTTCCCCAAATCGATGATGCTCAAATCGATCTTCAGCGCATGGTGATGTCTGCGAGGCCTATGAGCTCCAGACGAAGTCCGCGATTCCAATTCCAACCCTAATACCGTGCTCAGAAATCTCGTCGATCGATTTCTACTGAAGCTAGACCCATTCGAGTTCAAAGTCGCAATCCCCCAAATCGCGAACCCTAACAGAACCAGTCGCGAGCTTCCATTCGACGTCGAGCTTCATCTTAAACTCGAACACCAGCAAACCCCGGTCCTTGATTTGAAGACGGCCTCAGGAATCGTGACTTACGAGTTTGATTTGGAAAATAAAAGCCTGCGGTGACCATTTTTGATTGAAGAGGTCGGTCCATTTTCTGTTTGATTATATAATGATTCGGGGAGGGTATGTTTGTGGAGATAAGGAAGAACACGGGAATGGTTTGTTTGTGGGGATAAAGAGTGTCACGGGGATGGTTTCAGTCCACACCAAAAAGAAACTCATTTTTAAAATATTTTTATTTTATTTTAAATCAGTATCCTTTAAACTAAAATACCCAGACTCCTCTCTGAACCCAACAACTGTCAATTTTAGGGTAATACCCCTATTCTGGACACACTGGGATAGGTCACGAAGTCCGATTCGATCATCTGTAGAAGATATTAATTTAAATTGATATCAATTAATTTCAGACAATTTATTCTCCTCGATAATAAATTAATATTATTATCGATATAAATTCAAATAAAATTTCCTATTAATTATTTGAACTGTATTTAATTCAAATCAAATTTTGAATTCAACTAAATCCATTTTCGTATTCTAATAATTTAATATTTTCAGTATTAAAACGAAATTGATTATTTAGAATTGATAACTTAATCTAACTAATCCATTTATTTTATTAACTCAGATATTTAAATCCAGATTAAATATTTAAAATTAGCTGACCGAAATCCCGGGTCATTACAATCTTCCCTACTTAAAATAATTACGTCCTCGAAATTGCTAAGGTAGATAAAGTGCTACAAAGTCATTTATCTTTTCAAAACATATTTATGTTGATACTCAACATTTCAAACTTCCTTACGTAAATCTCTTTCGAATAAATCCCTATACGATAACTCCTCCCTTCGAATAACTATATTCGATAATCTCTCTTTCGAATAACTAGATTCGAAAATCTTTCTTCGAATAAACTATATTCGATTTCACTCCGTTCGCTTGACTCTAGATCGCATCGATCACAATGGTTACGCCTGATTCCCCCAGGAAACATCCGACCGCCCTAGGCTATCTGCAGCCCTGCGAATTACGCTAGCAGTCGTACGAAATAGCAACTTATCCTGAGTAACTATGTTTGACTAACTCTATCTCAATAACTATATTCGATCAACTTTAATTGAATAACTAACATTCAATTAAATTCTAATTCGATTAACTATGTTCAATTAACTCTATCTGGTTAACTCTTAATTTGAATAACAAATATTCGATAAATTCTAATTGAATAACTAATATTCGATTAACTCTACGGATTAACCCTAACTGATTAACTCTATCTGGTTATTTTTTACTCTAATCAACTTATTCTAACTCTAATCGATTATTTCTAACTCTAATCGACTTCTCCTCTTCGAATAACTCCTATTGGATAACATTTATTCATTTATAAAGATTTGCTTTTAGTAACGGTTCTTCACTTTATAATTGTTCTCTTTAACAACGTTACTTCACTTATACAACTGTTGTGTACCCCTTCTATTTAAAACTATCGGTGTTAAAAACCAATATCTCTTCTCTATATAAGTTCAGACTTATATATTCCATTTATCGAATGATAAATATTTAATTTAATTTATAAACTGTTATTTATAAATTAATCTTTTCTATTTATCTGTTAAAAACATATTTCCATTTTCTATTCATCTCTTAAATGTTCCTTTGATTAAATTCTATTTATTTAACAGATAAATATCTCATTTATAACATTCTATTTATTTTATATAAATAGATATTTCCATTTAATCTATTTGTAAATGTTTTACAAATATTTCCTTTTAAATTCTATTTGTAAATGTTTTTACAAATATTTCTCCTTCTATTTGTTTGCACATAACTTCCTTTGTATTTGTGTTACAAATATATTTTCTTTAACTCTTTTGTTTTTCTTTATTCACACCCAATTCATATTTCATTCACATTGATTTCACTCAATTTATTCATTTTGATCTTTTTAACTTACTTAAGTTAAATTTTATTTCAATCGTTCACATTCCCATTAACTAGTTGCTAATTAACCGTTTTGCCTATTTCACCCTTTTTATTTGAATATAACTTGTTCAAATATATGTCCACTTAATTATAAACTAATCTAATTATATTTTCAACTCGAGTTATATATTCAATTTCGAATATAAATTCTCAATCTCTTTCACTTATCCAAAAACCCAATTTCGACTCAAATTTCCTTTAACTAATTATTCTCCAATTTAGTTAATTCTATTTAACCATTTAAAATATGATTTTTGTCTTAAAAATCATTTCACTTACTTCGCTGGAGTTCATATTTATTTTATATCTCCAGTCTGGATTTTTCTAATTCCAATTCGGATTTTATTTCCTAAAAATCCTTTTATTTATTTACTTAAACCGTTATGGTTTTATAATGGTCCTGGCGCTGCTTTCTAAAAATTTGATTTTTGACATAACTCAAAATCTATACGACGAAATCCAGATTTTTCTCTTTCATTAGAAAACTATTGTTCAACTGGTCCCGACGATTCTTGTTTCAAAGAATTCCGACTTCAATTGAGTTCTGTATACTGAATTGAAGTTCTAATCGCCAATTTACGAACTACCACGCTACGACGAGCTCGTTTTAATTATATTTATAAATATAAACGTTTTAACTTTGTCTATAATAAATTCAACTCCATTCTGATATATTTTAAATATATATCAAATCCATTTCATAATATTCCCGATCTATTTCACTTCTATTTATTCAAATCCTATATATTTACAATATTCAAATTCCATTTGAATCTCTTAATTCAAACTCTATATTTGAATTTCCTTCTATTCAATTTCTATTTGAATTTCCTTTGTTCAATTTTTATTTGAAATCCTTCATTCAAAAACCCATTTCAAATCCCTTATTCAAATTCCATTTGAAATCCTTTATTCAATTTCTATTTAAATTCCTTTGTTCAATTTCTATTTAAATTCCATTGTTCAATTTCTATTTGAAATCCTTTGAATTTAAATTCTATTTTAACTCCTTTGAATTCAAATTCTATTTCAACTCCTTTGAATTCAAATTCTATTTAATTTCACTTTGAATTCAAATTCTATTTAATTTCACTTTGAATTCAAATTCTATTTAATCTCCTTTTATTTAAAATTCTATTTCAAACTTTATATTTTCTTTGAATTCTAATATTCAACCTCCACTTTATATTCTCTTTGAAATTCTATTTAACCAAATTCCATTTGAATTCTAATATTCAAATCTCTATTTGACTTTTCTTTATTCAAATCCATTTGAATTTCTATATTGAATTTCTATTTTGAATTTTCTTTATTCAAATTCTATATTCAAATGTCATACTCACCTTTTATTTGAATTATATATATTTAAAATTCCATTTCAAATCCTATTTAAATTCCTATATTTACTTCTATTTGAAATTTATATTCCAATTCCCATTTCAAAATTCCCTTGAAGTAATATAAATATATACATATTTTTATATCTATCTCAAATTCAAAACATTTGAATTTTCAAACAACTTGTTTCTTTTCAAACAAATTTCCATCAAAACTTTTCTAAGGCAGCAATTCATCACTTAGAAACTCGAAAATGAACACTGATGATGTCGCGACCATCATCAGAATTATTTCCCAGCTACTGAATGAGTCCAGTGCTATATTTCTTTCAAAATCCATTTAGAAAAATATTTTCCAAACTCCCAGGATTTTAAATTCTTAATTCTGGTTGGAATTCAATTTCAATTTATCACATTCGTATATTTGATTTCATATACAAATTCCATTGGTTATATATAACTATTTCTGTTTTTTTCTTTCCCATAATCTAATTTTATTATAATCCTAACAATCAACTTAACTATTTAAAACAATATCGTGTCCATTCTTCTGTTCAAGTGTTTATAAACTCCTATCGACATCGTGGCGTCCCACGATTCGACCAAAATTTATAATCCACTGAACAGACTAGCCAACACAATATAAAACAGTTTTTATATCAAATAACAAATACACTCTCTCGTATATATACACACTCAACTCATTCTACGATACTACTGATCATATCTCTAATGAGCACATTCCAACAAGCCTAGGTATTCGCTCAACCTAAGCTCTGATACCAACTGTAATGACCCAGAATTCTGTAACATCCGAGTTGACTATATACATCATACGTCCAACCCAAATATCACGAAAATACGAAACATTTTTTTTAAAGAAAGAGGTAGAAGAAGAACAGAAATAACAACACAGAATCTCACATCGCAGCGGAACAAAATATAATATATTATAACTTTTGAAATACAAAATCTCACTATATAACATACACTTATCTGAGTACAACACTTACAACATAGCGGAACAAACTATAACTAGATAACGCTGAAGCCTCCTGCTCCAAGCTCCTTTAGATATATCTGAAAAATCCGGAACTACTTGACTGCCCGTACAAATTTAGGCGCCCAAGTGTTTAGGTAGAATAAAACAAATAAACTCCGGGTCAGTCATGGGACTGGTATGAGTAAACAGTTTAAAACAGTTTCAGAAAACTAAATGATATCTCATAAGACCACGCCGTATAACACGGAACGGGTTTTTCCCTTATGAGAATCCAAACACTTGATTTAACATTTCAAAATCCCTTTTGAAAGGAACGATAATCTTTATATCAAAACTCTTTTGATATTATAATAATGTCTAAATAGAGTAGATAACAATCTAGTGGAACGCTTGCATCTCACGTTCCACATATATAATATACGATTAAAACTGCAAGCACGTATTGGGTAATGGATTTCCAACTATGACAAGGTATGGAACCACCTTTCGCTGGTACATCTCTAGAGGAGAATACACCGAGTTCAACAAGAACATCTTGCAACTCAGCCACACACGACCGACAACTCATTTCGCTTGAGTGTATCGAATGTATATCACCCACGGTTGGGATCAACAACCGTTTCCCGAATGGGACAGCATCGACAATAGATTTTTAGAAGTAAATGAAACTCTAAATCAGGTGATTCTACACCCTAATAGTTGCGACCTACATAGCCATGTTGCTTGCCCTATTTCTGTCATTTACCGGTTGATGAGGCCAGAGGCTACGCTTTATCATCACACCAGATTCACTTCGAATGTCACATCGTCAAAACCATTAAATCACCGATTGACGTCCTCAATAGTACATTACGTGTTAGCTTAAAAGAAGTTTCCTTCTCCGCTTCCACTCTTGGTACGGTTGAAGAAATCAATGTACGTGACCTTTCTGAAAATACTCTGTCAGACATTCATCCGTACAAGTCACCCAGGAATAGGATGAGCCGAAGGCACAATTTCCATAAATGGAAAAAGTCCTTGCACTCTACTCCATCTTCGATTATCTTTATATAATCTGATTCGCAACGCTACTGCCAATACGGAGTGGTTCTTCGGATAATAATCCAACCGGTCTCACCATATTGACAACGATGGTCAAAACTTCGATAGTCTGTGATTTAACTATCAAATAAAAACAACTGTTTCGATAGTCGATGATTTAACTATCGAATAAAACAAGTGTTCATCCAATTATCAAACAATCATTAAGCCCTTAATTAATATTCCATTAATTTAATGTCTTCTCTGTTTCATTATCAATATTTTGTTAAATAAATATTTTCAATAACCATATTGGCATTTCACGTTATTTTCTAACTTTAGAAAATATATGATATTTTATAATTGGAAAATATTCCAATTACTTATCTATTTTCCTATCTCGTTCATTTCTGTGCTTAGGAAATATTCTTTATTATATTTCCAAGCTTTCACTAATTTGGGTTGAAACAGATGTTGTGTAAAACATCGTTACGACCACCCAAATACTATATTCAATTAACTCTTATTCAACATTGATCTTCGAGCCTGAAATCTTACTGTTTATTTGTTAATAATGAAATCAATCAAATTGGGGCATAATTACCTCTCAGACCTTGACTGAAACATTTATAACGTCAAAACAGATAAGACTACTTACTCGAATAATCAATACCATACAACTACCGATTCACTTTTAAACACGTATACACTTCCTCTTTCTATTCTTACTAGATTTTATTCTAGACTTCCTTTTTGATTATACTATTCTATTTCTAAGTTCGTTTTCTTATCGACTTCTATACATATCGATACATTGATTACCAACTATCAAATTATCTTAAAAATATTCTAACTCCTTAAATTCCCGGAAAAATTCGCCATAACCTCCTTTGTACCGGGAGCATCAGGAAATCCCCAACTGCCACATAGGCCTTCTCCAATCAAAAAGAAAAAGAAAAGCTAAGCGGCTAGCCGATACGGCGCATAAAATCTCATATGGAAATTAAATACATACCTTTTTGTCGGGCATTCTATTTATATACCTTCTAACACTTTATTCCAAACCTGTCTCCTGTATATTTATACATGTCCAATCTATTTTAACTATACCAATCTTTTTAACTAAATTTGTTAATTAAATCTGTTAATTAACTTCTTAGTCTAATCCACTTCTATTTATCCAAATCTATTTATTATAGATCCCATTTGAATTTCTATATTCAAATTTCATTTGAAATACTATATTCAAATTCTATAGTTAAACTCCATTTGAATTCTATTATTCAAATTCTATTTCAATTCCTTATATTCAAAGTCCATTTGAATTCTCTGCATTATTTATAAACAACATTTATAACTTCAATTCAAATCCCACCTTTCCATTTATAAACAACGTTTATAAATTTAATTCAAATCCCATATTTTCATTTATAAACAAAGTTTATAAATTCGATTCAAATCCCATATTTTCATTTATAAACAAAGTTTATAAATTCGATTCAAATCCCATATTTTCCTTTATAAACAAAGTTTATACATTCTATACTCGTTTTATATATCTTCAAAACAAATAAATATTTCCTATAGTTCATTAAAAATTCAAATCCTATTTAAAAAAATAGAATTCACTTTTTAAATCTCAAATACCCTTTCAGGGTATTTTATAAATCAATATCCCATGCCCCAGTGATATTTAAACAATCAAATCAACCAATTTTCAATCATTTGATTTTTAACACATCATATATGAATATATATGAAATCAAACAAACAACAACAGATAATATATTTTTGAGGAATCCAGTTGGATTCCTCCAACTTGTTTTCCTGCATCCACAGACGTTAGTCAACATAGTAATACCCATCCTGCTTCGAGGCAGGATATCGCGGTATAGAAGGTCATCCACTAATCATAGCGTGGGTCGTATAGGGTAATCATCCGCTATGAAACTGCGGGCATCCGCTAATGAGACTGCGGGAATCCAACCAATCATCAACCCAATATATATATATATATATAATAGTCACCAATCCTAAATAACTATATATATTTTAAAACAATCAAACAGCATTCAAACAAGCACAGACAATTATTTTTAACTATATAAAAATAATTCTAAATAAAAGGTGAGATTTACTCACCGTGTATTTTTCTTTTGCAACCCCTTCCAATTTTAACTCCTGATTAAGCAGCCTTCAACTACGAATTACTCGAATAACTTTATTTGGAAAAATCTCGTATACCTTTATATGATATTCCTCAGTTAATAATTATTTATGTGTATATATATAAATAGGTATTCATACCTACAACTAATGAACTTAAGCAGAACATGGTTTAAATAAATTACCTAATTTTTATAGCCTCTCTTCTCAGTCTAATGCTTATAACCCATTTCTGAAATTCCAATTTACTTTCGCAGCTACTGTCATACTCCATTCCTCCATTCAACATCCAAAAGCAACAGATTAAACCTCAGTCACCACGTCAGTACATTGTATTCACGTTCGCACTTTACCACAAAACTTCCTGTACTTCCTCAGAAACCCAGCGAACTCCTCACTGCCGAGATAGAGGCATTCATGCCTTTTACCGTTACCAAAGTCACAGTCGCCATCAAAAGGTCGGGTGCGTAGACCTTCCCCAAAACGATGATGCTCAAATCGATCTTCAGCGCATGGTGATGTCTGCGTGGCCTATGAGCTCCAGACGAAGACCACGATTCCCATTCCAACCCTAATACCGTGCCTATAAATCTCGTCGATTGATTTCTACTGAAGCTAGACCGGTTCGAGTTCAAAGTCGCAATCCCCCAAATCGCGAACCCTAACTGAACCAGTCGCGAGCTTCCATTCGACGTCGAGCTTCATCTTAAGCTCGAACACCAGCAAACCCCGGTCCTTGATTTGAAGACGGCTCCAGGAATCGTGACTTACAAGTTTGATTTGGAAAATAAAAGCCTACGGTGACCATTTTTGATTGAAGAGGTCAGCCCATTTTCTGTTTGATTATATAATGAATCGGGGAGGGTATGTTTGTGGAGATAAGGAAGAACACGGGAATGGTTTGTTTGTGGGGATAAAGAGTGTCACGGGGATGGTTTCAGTCCACACCAAAAAGAAATTCATTTTTAAAATATTTTTATTTTATTTTAAATCAGTATCCTTTAAACTAAAATACCCATACTCCTCTCTGAACCCAACAACTGTCAATTTTAGGGTAATACCCCTATTCCGGACACACTGGGATAGGTCACGAAGTCCGATTCGATCATGTGTAGAAGATATTAATTTAAATTGATATAAATTAATTTCAGACTATTTATTCTCCTCGATAATAAATTTATATTATTATCGATATAAATTCAAATAAAATTTCCTATTAATTATTTGAACTGTATTTAATCCAAATCAAATTTTGAATTCAACTAAATCCATTTTCGTATTCTAATAATTTAATATTTTCAATTTTAAAACGAATTTGATTATTTAGAATTGATAACTTAATCTAACTAATCCATTTATTTTATTAACTCAAATATTTAAATCCAGATTAAATATTTAAAATTAGCTGACCGAAATCCTGGGTCATTACAAAGATACAGTTCAACAGATTCCAACGCTTCTTATTTCGAAGAAATCCAACTAATAACGGATCTTGTACACTTAGTTGAAGTTCAGAACGTTAAATTACGAACTTCCGCGATATTATGGGCTCGATTATATATAATATATATTTTTATGTGTTCAACTTCGTTTTAATTAATATATAAATCCACTTATATTACAAATTCAATATTTAAACTGATTTAAATATTCCAATACAAACCGATAAAAATGCGGGATGTTACACTTAACCAATATAACATTGTGAACGAATGAGGTTAAGCTAAGGGGAAAAACTTAACCAATATAATATGATGAATGAATAGGGTTAAGTTAATAGAAAACTCTTAACTAATTACAACATGATGAATGAGAAGGGTTAAGTTAATAAGAAACACCTAACTAACATGACATGACGTGTGGATGGGTTAAGTTAACCTAAATGGATGGATATCACTTATCCAATTTGGGGGGTATACGAATAGACCTTAGGAAACCCTAGTATCGGGGACACATTTCAGTAGTAACCCAGATAGATATATCACGGTACCCCGTACTAGGAAGTGTGGGGCACGATTACTAGGCATATTATAAGCGGTCAGAATAGCGGTAAGGGGTACGTCAGTGTAGGTTCCGACTGATTACGGGCGTGCACGCACTCCGGAGTGGAAAAAGCAGGCACTGGGCACCAGTAGTAATATACTGTGCATCTTGAATCGTGTCTGGTTGCTATCATAGGGATTGATTGTAACACCCGTAAATTTAAATATTAAAGTTAACAAATTAAAGAATACTTAATTTCAAAGTGAGAATCAAGGGAAACGGGTTACGCCATTGTGTTCTTCTCGGAATTTTGGTTGAGATAGAGTCCGAGTTTGCGTAAATTGGACTTCGTACGAAGAAGTTATAGCTGTCGGAAGTTTCCAGAAATTCAAATTCAAATTCAAAAACGAATTCAGACTCAGAACTGGGAAGGGCAACAAATTTCCCGCCCAAGGCCAGGTCGACCTAGGGGTCGACCCTAGTGTCGACCTCCCTTTATACAGGTCGTACTTCGTGTTAACCTGGGGGTCGACTTGGGGGTCGACCTCCCCCCTCCCAGGGAAGATCTGAAAGATGACGATTTTGTGACTTAGTGCTGAGTCATTAGGGCTGAGGTGTCGCTCTATCTTGACTGGATGGTCTTGATTGATTCTAGGTTGATCGGATGGCCTAAATTAATCCTAAATTCCATATAAACACACGTAGACTCAAACCCTAAAACCAAATCAAAATTAGAACCATGGTCGTCATGCTATCACCTTGCAACCTAGAATAGCTGTCATCAACTAGAGGAAAAGTAAAGCTAATCAACTCAAGTCTATAACAACAACAACGAATTTGCCCACTTCAAAGGCGAGCTAAATCAATTTCAGAACTCAGACCCCAGAACTCAAGACCTTCTTTGAGTTGTGAGTTCAATTTCTTTAATAAGATAATTAACAACTTAATTGGGTTGAGATATAAATTGGGTTATATGGCTATGTTTGTGAAACATTGGAAAGTGTGATATTTTGTGAATATATGCTAATCGTTCATAATGACAGTTTTTGTTGTAGATTCCTTTGTATATGCCCAATCACCTATGTTCAACTTGATTCATGTTTGACATCATTTTATATGTAAGTTTGGGTGTAGATTATATGCTAGTTCTATGAAAATTGTACACAAGTTTACAAGAGAACCAAGTGAAATGACTATATGCAAGTTTAGGTAGAAACTGGATTCACATATATGCAAGTTTACACCTTTAGATTTAGATCTATGACGTACATAGTTATATGCAAGTTTGTGACTATGGCCTATGCATGTTTATGATGAGAACTATATTCATATATGTAAGTTCACAGCTTTAGGCCTATGTTTAGATTCATGACAATAACAAGTTTATGTTAGATATGTTGTAATATTTATTTGTAAATTAGATCCAATTTGTATGTTATGCAAATTTGCGGCGTTTCTTCTTTTTATGTGTTAGACTAATTGCTAGTCTAATATATATATATATATATATATATATGTCATGATAAACGAACGAACAACGTGGGGACGATGGGGGTAATATTGAATTGAGAATTGGCATAAATGGCCTTAAAAAGGCATATAATCAATTTAAGACATTAATTGGAAATATTGGCATTTATGGACATAATTTTAAGAGACAATTATGGATATAAGTATATTTGGAATTTATTGACAAATTTGAATAGGGATATTAATCTACTTTAGGGTTAAATAAAGATGTGTAATAATAAACCGCCTAAGACACGAGGTTAGACTCTTTTGTGGTGTAAGACTGCCCGGACCTGCCCGGCAAATCCTGCAGCCACAAATGCCAGTCTAATGTGAGAGGTCAAAGACATAAATTAAATGCGTAACAGTTGTAATGACACGAGGTTAGGCTTGTTTGTGTTGTCAGACTGCCCGGACCTGCCCGGCAAATCCAGCTGCCACAAATGCCAGTCTAATGTGGGAGGTCTTTACAAGGTTACGGTGTTAATGAATTAAGAAACACTTAACCAGATAAACATGTGGTGGGACATGGGGGTTAAGTGGGTGCCCTGGGTGGCATGTGAAATTAAGTGGGTGCCTTGGGTGGCATGTGAAATACGATTAGATGCACTTAGCCAAAATTGAAACATGTAAGAAGACACGAATAAGAATGAGGTTAAGTGGGGAAGACCTTAGAGGGGACCAAGCATAGGTAGAAAGCTTGTGTCATGCATGGGGGCCCTTTTCAAACCAGCAACACATTTAGTGTCTTTGTGGGCTCGACCGATGTCGAGGATGGGACACGCGTACTGGGTTTGATTGTAAGAGGTCAAAACGGGTTAGCGATGGCAACACAAGTCCAATGGGGTCATGTACGTGTGTGGGCCCGGGCTGGTAGGTAATACGTTGTTGCATCATGTAGGTATAAGCCGTGCATTTTTGGTGGTATTGGGTTGCCACTTTGGGGAGTGATACACCCCACTGTGGGGCCAGCACAGGTATCTACGAGTTAGGGAGTCGATCAAATGGGGGTAGTGGGTACACCTAGTGGAGATAGGGGCAGACGAAACCTATGAAGGCAGCTTGGGGTACACGAAACTACCATTATCATTATTAAGTTCTGTAGGCGGGATCAACTTTTAGGGTGTTTGGTGTGGTGCAATGTAGTAATTATCTTATAGAGATTAGGTGCGCCTTTAACGTTATCTTTGTTCGTCTTATTTCCTTTGTTTGCTCTGTTATGCCCATTTGTTCACAATCATTTCCTTATTTTCCAGCTTACGCCTTATCCTAGTTATTTTAATGATTATATTGTTAAAGTTATTGCACTCGCAAGACTTTGTGTCTAACCCCATTTGTTTCCACCTCTTTTCTTCCTCCCTTCCCCCAGGTGCTCAGGGTGGAACTAGTACTGGTGGAGCTTGATTGGACAGCTTTATCCCTTTCTTTTGGAAGTTGCTTGGATTGCTGAAGTAAAGTTCAGCCTATCTTATTTATGGCTAGTTTATGTTGGGGTTATGTCTTTTATTTTAAGTACTCAGAACTTATTTGTTAAGATGGATAACAAGTGTATTTGGTTTTGTAGTTGGTTTTTGATTTTATGTAACCAAACTATTTCTCCGCTGCAATAAAAGTGGTTTTTATTTTCCAAGTACCAATATATTTATCTGTCTTGTTTACTTTTCTGTTCTATACACAATAAACGCTCCACCAAAATTAAGGCATTCCCTTTTTGAGTGACCTTAATGGAGATGGGGTGTCACACGTGGTATCAGAGCTGAAGGTTGCCAGACCAGATATGAATTTTGAAAAAAAAAGCTATTTTTCAAAAAGCACTTTTATAAAGAAATGCTTTCAAAAATACGTTTTAAGGAGAGTATTTTCAAGAGAACAGTTTATTTTAAAAACATAACCCCCAAGAGCCATTTATCTTTCTTTCAAATTCTTCCTTTGATTCTCTTCATTTTCTTTTCAGCATGTCTAGAATTCCCGAGATACCCGAGGGGATACCGATACCAGGGTGGTTTAGAAGGTATCTGGAAGATAGGACCCATGTCGAAGGCCCGGAAAATGCTCCTCCTCCCCATGTTGACACTTTCGCAAAAATATGTAAGGACTTTCGGGCAATGAGCGGGAAACCTTTTCATCGGTCGGAGACGTTTGTTGAAGCTCGAAATTGGCTAAAGGAGGTGGAAGAATTGTTTGGAATCATTGAGGTAGAAGATGGGAGAAAGGTCCAGTTAGCTGCCTGGTTAATGAAGGATGAGGCCTCGTTTTGGTGGGAAGTCACTAATGGAGAGCGTCCAGTTGATACATAGCCAGATTTCAGGCATAGGTTTTAGGCAAAGTTTCTCTCACAGCCGAAGAGAATCTATACATGGAAAGGTTTTTGGCATTAAGGCAGGGAAATATATCAGTGAAAGAATACGTCAACAGGTTCAATCAATTGGCGAAATTTGGCTTGGACTTGGTGAATACACTCGAAAAAAGGCCCTGAGATTTGTTAAGGGTTTGAACGAGATGCTACATGGGTTAGCTATGACCCACATCCATATGGGGGCCACCTTTGAGATACTAGTTAACCTGGCGCTTATGCACGAAGAGGAGAAAGGCGCCAATGCTAGTAAGGCACCTGAGAAGAAAGGGGATCAAAAGAAACCACAACTGCAACAGCAGAACAAGAAGGGTGGTAAAGACAACAAAGGCAAGGGAAAGAAAAGATGCTTTAACTTTGGGACACCAGGCCATCTAAGCAAAGACTGTAGGAAGAAGAAGAAGATTGGTTGTTTCCACTGTGGCGAAGCAGGACATCTGATTAAGGACTGCCCAAAGAAAGGGCAGAGGGAAGGGCCTACCTCTGGAGGGCAGATTCATGCTCTCATGGCACCATAGCAGGCAACGGGGCAGATCCAGGCTCTCGCAGTCCCACCGCTGCAAGAACAAGGTAGAGCGATTTCCGTTGAAAGTTTAGTTTATATTTTTGATCATCCTGTTCGCACACTCTTTAATTCTGGTGCATCGCACTCTTTTATATCTACTGCTTTAGTTGAGTCGCTACGCCTAAACACCAGTATAGTAGAGGATCCCTTAGTTGTTTCAAATCAAATTGGGGGCTCAGCCTATCTGTCGATGATTTGTTTGGATTTGGAAATTACTATACTTAGCGTTGGTTTAGCTGTGATGCTTATGTTTTGGTCTTCACGGGCTATGAGTTTATTCTAGGCATGGATTGGTTATCCAGTAATGGAGCCGTCGTAGATTGTGAAAAGAGAGAGGTTAGGCTTATGACTCGCTAGGGCAACACTCTCGAAATCTCTTGTAATCCCATGAATTCTGTTATGCTAAGTTATCTAGAATCGCTAGACGCATCTGTTGAGAATTTGCTGTAACGACCCGCATTCAACGTATCATAAGATCGTAGGATATTTATTTCTTTCACTCAGGAAGTCGAATGGTCATGTAACTTTGGGAGACGACTATTGGAGTCATTTCCCATGTTCATGATTTTTCCCAATTTTTAAATGACCATTTTACCCCTAGTTGGTACTGTTTTGGCCATAACTTTTGACTAGAAGGGAATTTTGACCTGAAACCACTTCCATTGGCTCCGGATGATGGTTTACAATTCCATAGAGTGGTAACATTAGCCAAACGGACTCACCGTTTGGAAGATATGGCTGAAACAATTTTCAGATAGTGAAAAACAGCTTATTTGGGCTTAATTGGGTAATTAGCAGCTAGGCCCAAAGGGGATTTCGGGATTTGAGATGTATAAGGGCTGATTAGGGTTAAAAAACATTTCTTTCAGCCGCCACTTTCATTCTTGGAACTCTAGCAATGGCCTCCAACACCCAAATCACTTCTAATCAAGTTTTGGCTTAATCTACATCAAATTAAGGAGAGAAAACACAAAAGCAAGGTTAGAGATGCTGTTAGACATCAGTATTCACCCAAATCAGCAAGGTTTCAGTACTGAGAAATTTATTTGTGGCCAAGGTGAGTGATTAGCATTGTTTTGACACTAATTAGAGTTAATTAAGGGTAATTAGTGAAGATTAGCGAATTTATACACTAATAAATTCTGGAAAAATGTCTATAAATTCGAAAATAATATTTTATGGCTCTGGTAGAAATTTGGTTTAATTTGGTTAAGTTTTGTTAACCCTATGATTAGTTTTGCTTAAACATGCTTAAGGGAAAATATGGGGTTTTGGGTATATTTGATCCATTTTGACATGTAAATTCATTGTTTTGGTGTTTGTGGTTAGTTTGTTATGTTGCTATGATTGTTTGGGATGATTTGTGATTGATTAGTATAGTTAGATTTGTCGAAACATCATCGAATGGCGTAAACAAGTTGCTGGAAAAAGTCGCAGAAAGTTGTGCAGGGTTTCGGATCGGATCGGGTATGGGCTCGGATCGGGTAGGGAGCTGGGCAAGGAATCCGACCCGAACTGGAATCTGGCACAAAGAAGTTTGGCAAGAAGGAAGGCCACTGCTTCGAGTTGGAGTTGGACAGAGGATGGGATCAGAGCCATGGAGCAGGATCAGATCGGAGTAGGCTAGGGAGCGAGATCGGATCGGAGGAGGCAAGCGAGGGGGATCGGATCGGAGCTATGGAGCAGGATCGGATCAGAGCTATGGAGCTGGATCGGATCAGATCGGCCAGACGAGGCACAGGAGCTGGAGCACGAACTGAATGGGGGATGGCAACCCGACCCGACCCGATGTGGAACACCCGACCCGAACCGATGCAGCGCTGTGAACCCGAACCAAACTGAACGGGGAGACTGGGGATGATTCATCCGAACCGAACCGATTGAAACAGATGGGGCCAAACTGAATTGAACTTCCATCCCTTCTACGCGACGACTCTTTTGAAGACCAACTCCAATTCGATCAAAACCAGAGAAGCAAAGGAAGTCCAAATGAGGAACTTTGACTCAGGATCCAGCTGGGAACCAATGAGTGGGCTTCATGATTGGGCTTTGCTGCGGGACGTGTGCCAAGGGGCTATTGATGTCTATGACTTTGGATCACTATGTATGGGAAGTACGTGAACGGATTCAGGGCCACAGTGGCCTAGGTACGACTAAAGGGCTATAAACCAATAAAGTGGGGTCATTTGTAAAGATTTGGTCATGACTCCATGTGATAAGCTTGGTAGTAGCAGTAGTTGTACAAGTTGAACACCGTCACTACTTCGATGGGTCTAGTGATTGACAGTGGTGGACATCGTACGCTTTACGCACTGAGTGAGAGATGTGAGGATGATTGCTATGGATGATTTGTTTGCTATCATTATGACATGCACACCCCACCCCCGTATTCTTACACTATTTATTATGGCACCTTAGAGTATTGTACGGTATGTGGTACTAACTCTTTGGTTGCAGGTCCAGTTTCAGGTATGGTTTAGTATACCTGTTATTGTTCTGTTTAGATGCTTATCGCTCATACCAGGCTTTATGTCTGACCCAGAGTTTTATGTCTCCTCTTATTACTCTGGGTGCTCACACGGGCAGACTAGAGAAAGGTTAGTTGGTGATGCACGGGTAGATGATCCGGAGACGAGCAGGAGTCTTCCATGTAATATATATATAGTATTCTCCCTGTGTTGTTGAAGATCACTGCTTGGGCATTGGTGGTGCATCTTCTACTTTAGCTTTCTTTTGTTTAGAGACAGTAAATTTGAAAAGTTGTAATAAGCTGTATTTGGATTTCCGCTGCTCTGATGTTCATGTTGGTTTTTAGCTATCAGCTTATGCACTGTCTCACCTGTTTTATGTCAAGTATGTTATTATTATATTTTATCCCATGCGCTGTGAAACATTCTACAGGTTCCTCGTTAGTTAATTCCCTTCTTCCCTTTCCTTATGACGACCTGTTCCGTGCTAACTGGACATGTGTACAGCGCACTTTCGGAGGGAATGTCGGTTGGTGCGAGGCAGGCCGTCACACTTGGTATCAGAGCACTAGGTTGCGTAGTTAACCTAGGGATGTTATCAGGGAGAGATAGTCGTATTTGTGATTACTTTGGTTTTCAAAATCTATATGTATATATACTATTACTAGTATAAGGATGAAGTCGTACTGCACTAGCACCACTATGGGGTCGTTAATCGTTTCCTTTTACAGATTGACGATGAGCCGATATGTTAGAGGTACCGGTAGAGGGGCCAATAATGGGAATGCTGCTGACATGAGGACGATGTTTACTGACCTCATGAGAGAGATGCTTAGGGACGTGCAGAGGGCAGCTCCCAATGATGGAAATGGTGGTGGTCCAATAGTGCAGGCGCCGAGGGTCGACTTTGCCAAGCTGAATAAGGATTACACTAGTCTTTGTGGTATGCCGTTCCACGGAACGAAGTCGGCCACGGATGTTTAGGATTGGTTGGATAGTTGCGAACGTATCTTCGAGGATTTGGGCATCGAGGATGCGATAAAGAGAAAGCTAGTGTCCCGTCGGCTGCAAGGGCGGGCAATGAATTGGTGGAATGCTATAAAGGAAGCTACTCCCGAAGATTAGATTACTTGGGAGCAGTTTAAGGTTCGCTTTAGCGAGAAGTTCATTCCATCTGCTCAGAAGTCAGTGCTGTTTAAGAAATTCTTGGAGCTCAAGCAGAATGGCAGAGCTGTCTCGGAGTATATTGCTGAATTCGACACTTTGTCAAAATATGGGTTATCTCTTATTGATACTGCCGAGAAGAAGAATGAGAAATTCATAATTGGTTTGGATCAGTACTTGGGGGAAAGGCTTATTAACCACATCGATGAGACGTTTGAATCGATTGTGGGGAAAGCATTGAGATCAGAAAGTCTCTACCCTAAGCCGAAGACCGAGATTGCATCCGCAGATGAGCCAAAGCCACAAGCAAGTGGTGGAGGCAAGGGTGGTTCCCAGAATAAGAGAAAGTAGAATCAGACTAAGGATGGCCAGAAGAAAAAGAATAAGTAAGATGTTGAGTGCTTCAGCTGTGGTAAGAAAGGCCATTATGCTAGTAATTGTCAGGCCAAGCCAGCGGATAGGAAGTTCTTCAACTGTGGCCAAATGGGACATCACAAGGACAAGTGTCCACAGCCCCCTAAAGAAAAGCAAATGGTGAAAGCCTATGCCCTTAATGTTATTCCTTTGTCGAATACCCCAACTGCAGCGGAGAAAGGAAAGAATGTCGTCATTCAAGGTATGCTTTCTGTTTATGATGTTCCTATTAGAGTTTTGTTTGACACCGGAGCTTCCAGTTCTTTCATATCTAGTGACCTGGTAGATAGGCTGGGATTGGAGCCCGAGATTGTCGATAGACCTTTAGTAGTGACGAACCCGATTGGTGGTTCGACAAGTCTTAGCATGATTTGTCGTCATGTGGTCTTATCGAGTCATGGATGCATGTTTGTTTGTGATTGCTTTGTTTTGGGCTTTACTGGGTTTAGCATTATTTTGGGAGTAGATTGGCTCCAAAGATACGGGGTGGTGGTAGACTGTGAGGGCTTTTTGGTGACAGATAGAGCGGATGGTGGGCGGAGGATAGTGTATGGTGGTCTACCCAGTGAGGGGGTATTGGCTAGTTTTCTAAACTCCCTCGACATTCCGCATAGTGAGTTGTCAGGTTTGCCCGTGGTTGGCCAGTATCCGTATGTTTTCGAAGAAGTGACCGGGCTTCCACCACATCGAGAGATTGAGTTCCGTATTGATTTGGTGAAAGATGCCAGACCTATAGTGATGCCACTTCGTCGTATGGCACCAAGGGAGCAGCGAGAGCTCGAGGTGCAAGTCAGCGATCTTTTGAAGAAGGGATTTATCAGAAGGAGTGTTTTTGAATGGGGAGCACCAGTTGTGTTTGCTACCAAGGCAGATGGTTCCCTTCGTTTGTGTGTAGACTACCGCGAGTTGAATAAAGTGACGAGGAAGAACAAGTATCCGCTACCGCGGATAGATGATTTGTTCGATCAGTTGAGTGGCACGAGAGTATTTTCTCAGCTGGATCTCGCGATAGGTTTTCATCAGCTTAGAGTGGAAGTTGAGAGCATAGCTAAAACGGCATTTCGAACGCCGTTTGGATTTTATGATTGGTTGGTCATGCCATTCGGGCTGACCAATGCCCCAACATATTTTGTAGATCTTATGAATAGGGTATTCAGAGATCAGTTGAATAAGTTTGTCCTTGTGTTCGTTGATGATATTTTGGTCTACTCGAGGACAGAGGAAGAACACAAGGAACATTTAAGAATAGTGATGGAGTTGTTGAGAAAACACCAATTGAAAGCAAATTTTTCTAAGTGTCACTTCTGGAGGTGGGAAGTGAGGTTCTTGGGCTATTTGTTTCAGAGAATGATATCGCCGTGAATCCTGCGAAGGTGGCTACGGTGCAAGATTGGTCTATGCCCAAGAATGTAATGGACATAAGAAGTTTCTTGGGATTAGCTGGATATTATCGTAAGTTTGTCCAAGATTTCTCCAAGGTAGCAGCACCGTTGACCCAGTTGACCAAGAAGAATCAAGCTTTTGTCAGGGACGAATGGTGTGAGAATGCATTCAAGAGTCTAAAGGACAAGTTGACAAGCGCACCAGTGTTAGTCATTCCTAAGGGGAATGAAGAGATGACGGTATACACGGATGCCTGTGGTACCGGACTGGGTGTTGTATTGATGCAAGGCGGTAGGGTTGTAGCTTATGCAAGTCGGCAATTGAAACAGCACGAGAGAAGATACCCTACCCATGATTTGGAATTGGCAGTGATCGTGTTCGCGTTAAAGATGTGGAGACACTATCTCTTGGGAGAAAGATTTGAGTTGTTTACAGATCATAAGTCATTGAGGTATCTCTTCTCCCAGAAGGATCTAAATCTCCGGCAACAAAGGTGGTTAGAATTCTTGACTTCCTATGATTTTGACATCGCATATACACCGGGAAAGGGCAATGCGGTGGCTGATGTATTGAGTAGGAGACATGCCAGTTTAGGGGCTATGCTTCTAGAATGGAAGCAACTGGAGTATATCGCGGGGTTTGATTTCAGACCAAAGTGCGAATTGGATCCAGAAATGTTAACAAGTTTGACGATCAGACCCACTTTGGTTGAACGGATCGGCTCTAGTCAGAGGAACGATCCTAACCTATTGGAAATCATCTCCAAGTTAGAGATGGGTATCAATGAGGAGATGAACAAGTATGGGCTTGATCGAGATGGATGGCTTAGAAAGAGTGGAAAGCTTGTTGTACCCAATGTCAATGGATTGAGAGATGAAGTGCTTAGAGAATGTCATCACTCAAAACCGACTATACATCCCGGTGGTAACAAGATGTATCGAGATATGAAGCAGACCTACTACTGGGAAGGGATGAAAAGAGACATTGGGAAGTTTATATCCAAGTGCATGAATTGCCAGCTAGTTAAAGCTGAGCAAAAGAAGCCTAGTGGGTTATTGCAACCATTAGAAATTCCCGAATGGAAATGGGAGCATGTCTTGATGGATTTCATCGATGGTTTACCAAAGACTAGATCGGGACATGATAGCATTTGGGTAATTGTGGATCGATTGACTAAAAGTGCAAGATTTATACCAGTCAAATAGACCAGAAAGGCAGCCAAGTTGGCAGAATTGTATATGAAGTGGGTAGTGAGATTTCATGGAGTACCTAAGAGAATTGTGAGTGACCGAGACCCGTTGTTCATTAGTGGGTTTTGGAAGAGCTTACAAGAGGCTCTAGGGTCAGAGTTACATCTCAGTACCGCATATCATCCTCAGACCGACGGTCAGACGGAGAGGGTGAATCGTATTTTGGAAGATCTCTTGAGAGCTTGTGTATTGGATTTTGGTTGATCATGGGATGACCATTTGCATCTAGTAGATCTTGCATATAACAATAGTTACCAATCTAGTATCGGTATGGCTCCGTTTGAAGCTTTGTACGGAAGACCGTGCAACTCACCATCATGTTGGAAAGAGACTGGCGAGAAGTTTATGCTTGGACCAGATGTGGTGAGGGAAACTACAGATAAGATCAAGATCATTCAACAATGAATGAAGGCTGCCCAAGATAGGCAAAAGAGTTATGCTGATAAGAGGAGAAGAGACTTAAAATTCTCCGTTGGAGACTTGGTGTTTGTCAAGATTTCTCCGTTGAAGAGCGTAATACGATTTGGCAGGAGAAGCAAGTTGGCACCAAGATTTGTCGGCCCATTCCCTGTTCTTGAACTAGTCGGTAATTTGGCATATAGAGTTGGCTTACCAGAGAAGATGGCGGGAGTTCACAATGTATTTCATGTTTCCCAACTAAGGAAGTTCGTTCACGACCCAAATATGACTATTTCACCTGATCAGTTAGAGGACTTCGAAGTAGAACCCGAGGCGGTTGGGAACCGCAAGCCGGCCCGTATTGTTGAGCACGACATGAAGCAACTTCGAAAGAAGGCGGTGAAGCTAGTCAAGGTTCAGTGGGGCGAGGACGAGAATGATTGTACTTGGGAGACAGAGGAGAACATTAGGAAGACATATCCAGAACTCTTTGCCTGGTAAGATTTTGACTTCGATTTAGTTTTCCGCATGCTAGGGTAGGCTTGTTTGCTTGTTTTGCATGTTTGATCGATGTATGTGGTTGTTAGGCAGGCGGGATCTTTTGTAAGTCTTGGGTTAAGGAATTTCGGGGACGAAATTTCTTAAGGGGGGGAGAGTGTAACGACCCACATTCTACGTATCATAGGATCGTAGGATATTTATTTCTTTCACTCACGAAGCCGTATGGTCATGTAACTTTGGGAGACAACTATTGGAGTCATTTCCCATGTTCATGATTTTTCCCAATTTTTAAATGATCATTTTACCCCTAGTTGGTACTGTTTTGGCCATAACTTTTGATTGGAAGGGAATTTCGACCTGAAACCACTTCCGTTGGCTTCGGATGATGGTTTACAATTCCGTAGAGTGGTCACATTAGCCAAACGAGCTCACCGTTTGAAAGATATGGCTGAAACAAGTTTCAGATAGTGAAAAACAGCTTAATTGGGCTTAATCGGGTAATTAGCAGCTAGGCCCAAAGGGTTTCGGGATTTGAGATGTATAGGGGCTGATTAGGGTTAGAAAACATTTCTTTCAGCCGCCACTTTCATTCTTGGAACTCTAGCAATAGCCTCCAACACCCAAATCACCTTCTAATCACTTTCTAATCAAGTTTTGGCTTAATCTACATCAAATTAAGGAGAGAAAACACAAAAGCAAGGTTAGAGCTGCTGTTAGACATCAGTATTCACCCAAATCAGCAAGGTTTCAGTACTGAGAAATTTATTTGTGGCCAAGGTGAGTGATTAGCATTGTTTTGACCGAATTTATACACTAATAAATTCTGGAAAAATATCTATAAATTCGAAAATAATATTTTATGCCTCTGATAGAAATTTGGTTTAATTTGGTTAAGTTTTGTTAACCCTATGATTAGTTTTGCTTAAACATGCTTAAGGGAAAATATGGGGTTTTGGGTATATTTGATCCATTTTGACATGTAAATTCATTGTTTTGATGTTTGTGGTTAGTTTGTTATGTTGCTATGACTGTTTGGGATGATTTGTGATTGATTAGTATAGTTAGATTTGTCGAAACGTCGTCGAATGGCGTAAACAAGTTGCTGGAAAAAGTTGCAGAAAGTTGTGCAGGGTTTCAGATCGGATCGGGTATGGGTTCGGATCGGGTAGGGAGCTGGGCAAGGAATCCGACCCGAACTGGAATCTGGCACAAAGAAGTTTGGCAAGAAGAAAGGCCACTGCTTCGAGTTGGAGTTGGACAGAGGATGGTATCGGAGCCATGGAGCAGGATCAGGATCAGATCAGAGTAGGCTAGGGAGCGAGATCGGATCGGAGGAGGCAAGCGAGGGGGATCGGATCAGAGCTATGGAGCAGGATCGGAGCTATGGAGTAGGATCAGATCGGGGCTATGGAGTAGGATCGGATCGGCAAGACGAGGCACAAGAGTTGGAGCACGAACTGAATGGGAGATGGCTACCTGACCCGACCCGAAGTGGAACACCCGACCCGAACCGATGCAGCGCTGTGAACCTGAACCGAACTGAACGGGGAGACTGGGGATGATTCATCTGAACCGAACCGATTGAAACAGATGGGGCCAAACCGAATTGAACTTCCATCCCTTCTACGCGACGACTCTTTTGAAGACCAACTCCAATTCGATCAAAACCCGACATGCAAAGGAAGTCCAAATGAGAAGCTTTGACTCAGGATCCAGTTGGGAACCAATGAGTGGGCTTCATGATTGGGCTTTGCTGCGGGACGTGTGCCAAGGGGCTATCGATGTCTATGACTTTGGATCACTACGTATGGGAAGTACGTGAACGGATTCAGGGCCACAGAGGCCTAAGTATGATTAAACGACTATAAACCAATGAAGTGGTGTCATTTGTAAAGACTTGGTCATGACTCCATGTGGTAAGCTTGGAAGTAGCAGTAGTTGTACAAGTTGAACACCGTCACTAATTCGATGGGTCTAGTGATTGACAGTGGTAGACATCGTATGTTTTACGCACTGAGTGAGAGATGTGAGGATGATTGCTATGGATGATTTGTTTGCTATCATTATGACATGCACACCACACCCCCGTATTCTTACACTATTTATTATGGCACCTTAGAGTATTGTACGGTATGTGGTACTAACTCTTTGGTTGCAGGTCCAGGTTCAGGTATGGTTTAGTATACCTGTTATTTTTCTATTTAGATGCTTATTGCTCATACTAGGCTTTATGTCTGACCCAGAGTTTTATGTCTCCTCTTATTACTCTGGGTGCTCACACGAGCAGACTAGAGACAGGTTAGCTGGTGATGCACGGGTAGATGATCCGGAGACGAGCAGGAGGCTTCCACGTAATATATATATAGTATTCTCCCTGTATTGTTGAAGATCACTGCTTGGGCATTGGTGGTGCATCTTCTACTTTAGCTTTCTTTTTTTTAGAGACAGTAAATTTGAAAAGTTGTAATAAGCTGTATTTGGATTTCCGCTGCTCTGATGTTCATGTTGGTTTTTAGCTATCAGCTTATGCACTGTCTCACCTGTTTTATGTCAATTATGTTATTATTATATTTTATCCCATGCGCTATGAGACATTCTACAGGTTACTCGTTAGTTAATTCCCTTCTTCCCTTTCCTTCTGACGACCCGTTCCGTGCTAACTGGACATGTGTACAGCACACTTTCGGAGGGAATGTCGGTTGGTGCGAGGCGGGCCGTCACATTTGCAGTCTGTTAGAGTGGTCCGTGAATATTCGGACGTCTTCGATGAAGTTCGAGGTTTACCTCCGAGGCGTGAGATAGACTTTCGAATATACTTAGTAGATAATGCAAAGCCAGTTGCATTACCAGTGCGCCACATGGCTCCGAGAGAGAGAGAGAAGAGAACTCAGTAAGCAAGTGAAAGAATTGCTTGAGAAGGGGTTCATAAGAAGAAGTATTTCGGAGTGGGTTGCTCCATTCGTTTTTGCTATAAAAGATGATGGTTCACTTAGATTGTGCATGGACTATAGAGAGCTGAATAAGCCAACAAAGAAGAACAGACACCCATTACCGAGGACAGACGATTTATTCGATCAGTTGGTGGGAGCTTCGGTTTTCTCGCAACTGGATTTGGCTACAGGGTTTCATCAGCTAAGGGAGGCTGAAGATAGCATCGATAAGACTGCATTTAGAACTCCTGACGGTTTCTTCGAGTGGCTCATCATGCGTTTTGGTCCGACGAATGCACCCTCATACTTTGTTGACTTAATGAGTAGGGCGTTTAGGGAGTTTCTGAACAAGTTTGTGGTAGTCTTTGTAGACGATATTCGGGTTTTATCTAAAAATGAAGAAGAGCATGCCCTACATATTAGGGAAGTCTTAGAGACCCTACGAGCGCATCAACTTAAAGCTAAGTTCTCTAAGTGCCATTTTTGGAGAAAATAAGTGAGGTTCGTAGGACACGTAGTCTTTAAAGAATGGATAGTTGTGGATCTCGCTAAGGTAGTGGCAATCCAAGATTGTAAAATGCCTAAGAATGCAATAGAAGTAAGAAGCTTTTTAGGGGTGGCTGGTTATTATAGGAAGTTCATTAAGGACTTCGCGAAGATATCAGCCCCTCTCACTCGATTAATGAAAAAGAACTTGACTTTTACTTGGGACATTGACTGTGACGATGCTTTCCAATGTCTGAAGAGGTCTTTGACGATAGCTCCAGTTTTAGTTTTGCCAGACAGGAGTAAGACATTCACTTTATATACCGATGCTTGCGGAACAGAGCTTGGCGCAGTTTTAATGCAAGAGGGAAGGGTGATATGCTATGGTGGAAGACAGTTGAAAACCCACGAGAAAAATTACCCTACCCATGACTTGGAGTTGGTAGCCATAGCTTTTGCGCTTAATTCATGGCGTCATTATTTGCTTGGTAAAAGGTTTGAGTTGTATACAGACAATAAGTCGCTAAAGTAATTATTCTCTCAGAAGGACCTAAACTTGAGGCAACAGAGATGGATGGAGTTTTTGGCATCCTACGATTTTGAGATCGCATATACCCCTGGTAAGGGTAACGTTATAGAAGACGCCTTAAGTAGAAAGAAGTTAACTTTAAGTCCTTTGTTTATAGAGCGGTAGAGTTTGGAGTACATATCTTCCTTTGACTTCTGACCCTCTGTCGATTATGTACCCGGATTGTTGGCATCATTAGAGGTCCAACCTACACTTTTGGAGTTGGAGAGGCACAGCGGAACGACCCATAGTTGGTTAAGATAGTAGGAAAGCTTAAAGGATGGGAGTCCTCAAGACATCTTGATAGATATGCTATAGACGAGGGAGGTTGGCTACGTAGAGATGGAAGACTTTGCGTACCACAAGACGAAAGTTTGAAGAAGGCAATTCTTGAAGATTCACATTGCTCTAAGACGACCATACATCCCGGTGGTGATAAGATGTATAGGGATACGAAGCGAGTTTTCTTTTGGGCCAGATTGAAGAAGGACGTGGCCGAGTTCGTTGCTAGATGCTTAGTGTGCCAGCAAGTCAAGGCGAAGCAAAAGAAGCCCGGAGGTTTGCTCCATCCGTTAGAGATTCCGCTTTGGAAATAGGGAAGCGTTTCCATGGATTTTGTAGATAGGTTAACAAGATCGAGGAAGGGTAATACGGAGATTTGGGTAATTGTAGACCAACTTACTAAAAGTGCCCATTTTATTCCAGTTAAAAGTAGAAGGACCGCCGCATGGTTAGCATCCATTTACCTTAGAGAAATAGTTCGATTGCATGGCGTACCCTCCAGAATTGTGAGCAATAAAGATCCTATTTTCACAACCGAATTTTGGAAGAGCTTACAAGAGGTTGTTGGGATGCATTTATGCTTAAGTACCACTTACATCCTCAGACGGACGGCCAGACTGAGAGGGTGAATCAGATTCC
Source organism: Allium sativum (assembly GCA_030737875.1). Classification (NCBI taxonomy): domain Eukaryota; kingdom Viridiplantae; phylum Streptophyta; class Magnoliopsida; order Asparagales; family Amaryllidaceae; genus Allium; species Allium sativum. The sequence goes on from CM060923.1 coordinate 108,056,642, forward strand.
AGAAGACCTTCTGAGTCTATGCCTTCTAGACTTTGGAGGAACAAGGGAAGAACACCTTCCACTAGTAGAGTTCGCCTATAATAATAGTTTTCAGGCTAGCATTGGGATGGCACCTTTTGAGGCTCTTTATGGACTACCGTGTCGATCACCTACATGTTGGTGCGAATCTACAGATAAGGTTTTTCTTCGTCCCGACATGATTAGGGAGACTTCGGAGAAGATAGACCTGATTCGACGGCGAATGAAGACAGCGCAGGATCGACAGAAGTCATATGCTGATAAGAGACGAGCCGATCTTGAGTTCAATGTTGGGGACATGGTTTTTATTAAGGTGTCACCGTTGAGAAATGTAGTCCGTTTTGGATCGGTAGGGAATTGGCACCAATGTTCGTAGGACCCTTTCCAATTACAGAGAGGATTGGGCAGATGGCGTACAGAGTAAAGTTACCAGAGAAGCTCAGCGGAGTTCATGACATGTTTCACGTTTCACATTTGCATAAGTGTTTACACAATACGGCAGAAGTGGTAGAGCCAAGCACGCACGAAGAAGTGGAAGTAGAGCGCAATGCCACGATCAAACGAGCTCCTACGCGCATTCTTGGATCGGAGGTCAAAAAGATTCGCAACAAAGAGGTCAACTTGGTCAAAGTGCAATAGGGAGATGATCAAAGAGACGCGACTTGGGAGACGGAAGATAAGATGCATATGCTGTACCCTTTCCTTTTTGAGGGTATGTTTTAATTTCTCCTTTTTCCACCGCTTTATTGATACTTGTCTTATCTTTTAGTATTATCTTTGCGATGACATCTTCGATCTTTAGTTAGGAAGAACCCTATGGTTGAAACATGTGTTTGAGACATGTTATGTCTGATAGATGCAAATGGATGCAAGTGGTTGTTAGTGGTCGCTCGTGGATGCATATACACACACCTTAGGCACTAGATCAGCTCAATCACCTTCATGTTGCATATAAATGTGTGTGCATATTTAAATTAAAGGATGTATAATAGTTGGGTTATCATATGGATGCTGCACTTTGATGAATGGTTGTGCACGCATGTAGAAATAATATGTATCGATAGGATTCTTTCGCATACATAATGGACGCTTGACACTATCATGATTTGCATTAAGGAGGTCAAATGAATCAGTAGACCGCCTGAATTTTCATTAGATAAGGAACATATATACACACTTCTTGCATATGTTCATACAGCATTAGAAATTTTGTAAGGACAATGGATGCCTATGTTTGATGGTTGAGTAGATGGATGATTGGATGTTAGGATATGCATTCACCTTAACTTGAAGATTTCGGGGGAAAAATCCTTTAATGAGGGGAGAATGTAACACCCCGTAATTTTAAATATTAAAATTAACAAATTAAAGAATAATTAATTTCAAATGTGAGAATCAAGAGGTTATGCCATTGTGTTCGTCTCGAAATTCTGGTTGAGATAGAGTCCGAGTTTGCGTAAATTGGATTTCGTATGAAGAATTTATGGCTATTGGAAGTTTCCAGAAATTCAAATTAAAATTCAAAAACGAGTCCAAACTCAGAACTGGGCAGTGTGGGAAATTTCCCGCCCAATGCCAGGTCGACCTACGGGTCGACCTTGGTGTTGACCTCCCACTATATAGGTCGACCTTAGTGTCGACATGGGGGTCGACCTGCCCCCCTGGGCAAATCTGAAAATGACGATTTTGTGACTTAGTGCTGAGTCATTAGGGCTGAGGTGTCACTCTATCTTGACTGGATGGTCTTGATTGATTCTAGATTGATCGGATGGCCTAAATTAATCCTAAATTCTATATAAACACATGTAGACTCAAACCCTAAAACCAAATTAAAATTAGAACCATGGTCGTCATGCTATCGCCTTGCAACCTAGAATAGCCATCATCAACTAAAGGAAAATTAAAGCTAATCAACTCAATTCAACTCAAGTCTATGACAACAACAACGAATTTGTCTACTTCAAAGGCGAGCTAAGTCAATTTCAGAACTCACATCCCAAAACTCAAGACATTCTTTGAGTTGTGAGTTCAATTTATTTAATAAGATAACTAACAAGTTAATTGGGTTGATACAAATTGGGTTATATGGCTATGTTTGTGAAACATTGGAAAGTTTAATATTTTGTGAATATATGCTAGTTGTTAATAATGACAGTTTTTGTTGTGGATTCCTTCGTATGTGCCCAATCACCGATGTTCAACTTGATTCATGTTTGAAACCATTTTACATGTAAGTTTGGGTGTATATTATATGCTAGTTCTATGAGAATTGTACACAAGTTTACGTGGGAACCAAGTGAAATGACTATATGCAAGTTTAGGTAGAAATTGGATTCACATATATGGAATTTACACCTTTAGATTTAGATATATGACGTACATAGATTTATGCAAGTTTGTGACTATGGCATATGCAAGTTTTTGATGAGAACTATATTCATATATGTAAGTTCACACCTTTACGCCCATGTTTAGATTCATGACAATAACAAGTTTATGCTAGATATGTTGTAATCTTTATTTGTAAGTTAGATCCAATTTGTATGTTATGCAAATTTGCGGCGTTTCTTCTCTTTTATGTGTTAGGCTAATTGCTAGTCTAATATATATATATATATATATATATATATATTATGTCATGATAAACGAACGAACAACGTGGGGACGATGGGGGTAATACTGAATTGAGAATTGGCATAAATAGCCTTAAAATAATTACTTTAAGACATTAATTGGAAAAATTGGCATTTGTGGACATAATTTTAAGAGACAATTATGGAAATAAGTATATTTGGAATTTGCTGACAAATTTGAATAGGGATATTAATCCACTTTGTGGTTAAATAAAGATGTGTAGTAATAAACCGCCTAAGACACGAGGTTAGACTCTTTTGTGGTGTAAGACTGCCTGGACCCGCCCGGCAAATCCAACAGCCACAAATGTCAATCTAATGTTAGAAGTCAAAGGCATGAATTAAATGCGTAATAGTTGTAAGGACATGAGGTTAGGCTTGTTTGTGGTGTAAGACTGCCCGGACCCGCCTGGCAAATCCAGCTGCCACAAATGCCAGTCTAATGTGGGAGGTCTTTACAAGGTTACGGTGTTAATGAATTAAGAAACACTTAACTAGATAAACATATGGTGGGACATGGGGGGTTAAGTGGGTGCCCAGGGTGGCATGTGATATTAAGTGGGTGCCTTGGGTGGCATGTGAAATACGATTAAATGCACTTAACCAAGATTGAAACATGTAAGAAGACATGGTTAAGAATGAGGTTAAGTGGGGAAGACCTTAGAGGGGACCAAGCATAGGTGGAAATCTTGTGTCATGCATGGGGCCCTTTTCAAACTAGTAACCCATTAAGTATCTTTGTGGGCTTGACCCAAGTAGAGGACGAGACACGCGTACTGGGTTTGATTATAAGAGGTCAAAACAGGTTAGCGGTGGCAACGCAAGTCCAACGGGGTCATGTGCATGTGTGGGCCGGGGCTGGTAGGTGAGACGTTGTTGCATCGTGTAGGTATAAGCCGTGCGTTTTTGGCGGTATTGGGTTGCCACTTTGGGGAGTGGTACACCCCACTGTGGGGCTAGCACGGGTTTCTACGAGTTAAGGAGCCGATCGAATGGGGGTAGTGGGTACACCTAGTGGAGATAGGGGCAGACGACACCTATGAAGGCAGCTAGGAGTAAACAAAACTACATTATCATTATTAAGTTTTGTAGGCGGGATCAACTTTTAGGGTGTTTGGTGTGGTGCAATGTAGTAATTATCTTATAGTGATTAGGTGCGCCTTTAACATTATCTTTGTTCATCTTATTTCCTTTGTTTGCTCTCTTATGCCCATTTGTTCACAGTCATTTCCTTATTTTCCAACTTATGTGTTATCCTAGTTACTTTAATGATTATATTGTTAAAGTTATTGCACTCGCCGGACTTTATGTCTGACCCCTTTGTTTCCACCTCTTTTCTTCCTCCTTCCCTCCCCCCCCCCCCCCCCGAAGTGCTCAGGGCGTAACTAGTGCTAGTGGAGCTTGATTGGACAGCTTTATCCCTTTCTTTTGGAAGTTGCTTGGATTACTGAAGTAAAGTTCAGCCTATCTTATTTATGGCTATTTTATGTTGGAGTTATGTCTTTTATTTTAAGTACTCAGAACTTATTTGTCAAGATGGATAACAAGTGTATTTGGTTTTGTAGTTGGTTTTTGATGTGATGTAACCAAACTATTTCTCCACTGTAATAAAAGTGGTTTTTATTTTCCAAGTACCAATATATTTATCTATCTTGTTTACTTTTCTGTTCTATACACAATAAACGCTCCACCAAAATTAAGGCATTCCCTTTGTGAATGACCTTAATGGGGATGGGGTGTCACATTGATACCCCTTATGGTGGGACTAGCACAGGGTATCTACATGCAAGAGAGGGCTGATTGATACAGACACAAGGAAAATTAATACAAATAGGGAGCCGATCGATTGGGTAGTAAGGGTACATCTAACATCTTCATGGCAATTGGGCTGATTGAGGTAAGATCCTCATACTAGATGTACACCTGAAGGCTACCACAATTGGGGGTTTGGGATCACCTTATTATATAACATAGGTTACTAGTTGGGACACTAGTAGAGGATATAGAACTTTTTTCATTGGATACTACTTGGGACACCAGTAGGGAATATGAATCGTTCTATAAAAGACACCAGTTAGGATGCTAGTTGGGTAGTGCAGAGAAAATAGGAAATCAGAGAAAGAACCACAGCGCATTCAGTGCATCTTACCTTGTCATATCTAATGATCGTCATTTGTTGTCTTGCTATGCTTACTATCATGGCTATGACTTATATCCGGTCTATTCAAGTCATGATGCTTTTGCCTATTTACATGTTGAAAGTCACTGGACTTACCAGGCTTTATATCTGATTCTGTTTTGTTTCGCTCTCTTTTCTTTTGTTTCCCTCCCCCCAGGTTCATAGGGAGGGAATATTACCACTTAGCTCAGTTTTCTTTCCAAGCTCGAAGATAGATGATGTATTGCTTTGGACTCTCCTTTCCACAGTTATGGCTAGCTCATGCTTTATTAGGGAATATCATTGTCATTTCATGCTTCTTTATTTTGTTAAACAAGACAGATTTCCACAGCTATGGCTTGCTCATGCTTTATAGGGGAATATCATTGTCATTTCATGCTTCTTTATTTTGTTAAACAAGACAGATGCTTTGTTATAATGGGTATGGGTTTTTGGTGCTGGAAAATAATCTTTGTACAAGCTGTTTTAACAAGTTGTTGTTTTATCAAAAAAGTAAAGTTTTATTTATTTTCCGCTATTTAAATTTTATCTATTTTGTAATTTATATGTTCTATACACTTATGACGCTCACTGAAGTTAACGCGTTCCTTTGTGAGTGACCTTAACGGAGGTGGGGTGATACAATTTTAGTTCAATAAAATGATTAAAAAGTGATTCATTCATTTTGTGGACAATTCTATTTCAACAATATGATCAAAAAGAGATTCATTCGTTTTTTTGACGATTCTAGTTCAACAAAATGATTAAAAAATGATTATTTCATTTTGTTGACAATTCTAGTTCGACAAATTACTAAAAAGTGATTATTCATTTTTGTTGATAATTCTAGTTCGACAAAATTAATATTTTTGCTCAAAGACAAATCTATTTAACCAAAATATTATTTTTGTTATAATTCCAATCTATTTAACAAAAATGTAACTATTGTTTTAACTCTTACCTATTTTACAAGAATGTAATTTTTGTTTTAACTCTTATCTAGTTAACAAAAATGTAATCTTTGTTTTATCTTACCTAATTAACAAAAATGTAATTTTTTGCTTTCAACCATCATATTTTGACAAAATGTAAAATTTTTGTTTTAACTATTATATTTTGACAAAAATGTATATTTGTTCATTTTTGTTTTCAACTAATCTATTTTGACTAAATGTTCATTTTTGTTCAGCTTTTCTAATTTGACAAAATGATCATTTTTTTTCAACTATTCTAATTTGACAAAAATGTATATTTTTGTTCAACAATTATATTTTGACAAAAATGTATATTTTGTTTCAACCATTATGTTTTAACAAAAATGTATATTTTGTTTCAACTATTCTAATTTGACAAAATGTTCATTTTTAGTCAACTATTCTAATTTAACAAAAATGTATCTTTTTGTTCAACAATTATATTTTGACAAAAATATGTATTTTGTTTCAACCATTATGTTTTGACAAAAATGTACATTTTGTTTCAACTATTCTAATTTGACAAAATGTTCATTTTTATTCAACTATTCTAATTTGACAAAGATGTATATTTTTGTTCAACAATTATATTTTGACAAAAATGTATATTTTTTTTCGACTATTATGTTTTGACGAAAACGTATATTTTTTTTGTTTTAACTAATCTTTTTGACAAAAATGTATATTTTTGCTTCAACTAATCTTTTTGACAAAAATGCATATTTTTGTTTCAACTAGTATGTTTTGACAAAAATGTATATTTTTGTTTCAACTAATCTTTTTGACAAAAACGTATATTTTTGTTTCAACTTATCTTTTTGACAAAAATGTGTATTTTCGTTTCAATTAATCTTTTTGACAAAAACATATATTTTTGTTTCAACTAACTTTTTTGACAAAAACGTTTATTTTTGTTTCAACTAATCTTTTTGGCAAAAATATATATTTTGTTACAACTTTAAAAAAACATGATAATTTAAATCTAGTTATTCTAATTAACAAAAAGGATAATTTTTGCTTCACTCAATTCTAATTAACAAAAATGATAATTTTTGTTCAACTAAATTTTAATTAACAAAAATGTTAATTATTTTTTCAACTATTTTCTTACAACAAAATGTTCTTCTTATTTCAACTATTTTATTTCAATAGAAATGTCTTTTTTATTTCAACTATTTTGTTTCAATAAAAATATCTTTTTTTATTTCAACTATTTTGTTACAACAAAAATGTCCTTTTTATTTCACCTATTCTAATTGTCAACGATGACAATTTTAATCCAACGATTATAATTTGACAAAAATGACAATTTTAATTTAACAATCCTAATTTGTCAACAATGACAATTTTAATCCAACAATCCTAATTTGACAAAATTGAGAAACTTAATCCAATAATTCTAATTTTTCACAATGACAATTTTAATCCAATTATACTAATTTGTCAAAATACTAATTTTAATCCAATTATACTAGTTTGTCAAAATGACAATTTTAATCCAACACTTTTTTTTCAACACTTTTATTGAACACAAACATCATCAAATCAATGGATCTACATAACAACATCAACTCTAGATCAAATTACGTTTCATACAAATAGATTTTAACAGCATATGGATAATACCACAATCATGATTAAGTAATTTTAATTCTGTATTAAAAAAAAGAGTAGAATTTCTTGTAGGCAATTCTATATATTTTCAGTTATGTAAATAAATAAATAACTGCATAGAGTTTTTAGTGAGGATTTCTCACCGTTCTTTTTCAATCAAACCGCTCGACTTCGTGTCGATTGGAGAGTGCTTGTAACAACCCGAAAATCTGGGCCAGTTTAAAATTTTTATTTTGGCAATTTTAGCGAATTTTGGTTATTTAAATTAGATTATTTTAAATAATATCGATGAGAAATTTTATTTTGAATATATTAGAACGTATATATTATATACGTCGTCGTTAGAATATAAATATTTATATATATTTATAAATAGAATTGAAAATGGCTCGGTAGTTCGATAATTCGATTTCAAACTTCAATTGAATGTACCGGGTGCAAAACAATCCGGATTTTAGTGAAACCAAAAACATTAGGATCTAATTGGTAATATCTTTCTAACGAATCTGACCAATCGAAATTTGATAGCGGGAATCAAAGGATATGTCCAATTGAAAATTCTGAATAGTCGCTATGAAATTCAGGCCCTTAAAAATAGACATTTTGCAAACGACCTCGGATTTCGACGAAACCACTTTTGTTGGGTCCGCAGTGTCAAATTATTGCTAGATTCCAAATTTCATAATTTTTCGAATCAATATGCGAGCGTGGCAAAGGAAAACGCGTTTGACCAGTTTCAGTTGATTTTAATCGACTGGAAAATGGCCATTTTTCCAACGGCCTCAGAATTCGATGAAACTAGTTTTGTTAGGACCGTATCGTCAATACGAAGCTAGAAAATATTTTTCGAGAATTTTTAAAGTTAGTAGTGACCCCGGTAATTTGAAATATACGTTTAAAATTCAATATAGTGATTTAAAGGTAAATTTAACGGAAACTGATTCGAACGATCGAATCAACCTACGAAACAAGTCCCATTGTGTTCGGAATGGGGGTAAAACACTATGGACGACAGGCGGTGGGCCTCGTTTCGAGGTCGTTTGAAAAAGTCAACTTTTAGTAAATAAATAAATTATATAATAAAAAAAAATATCTCCCTCCCCTTTTACCCGCTCTGCCCCCCCCCCTTTTTTTCCATTTTCGATCGATAATACAGAAAAAAAGAAAAAAAAGGAAGAAAGGCGATCGACGGAAGGGGGGAAACCCTTGCCGCCCGCCTGCTTGGTCCACCGCCACCCTCCCCAGTCAATCGCCGCCACCTCGCTCGAGACCCCCACCCCCCTAGCAGCGCCGCGAGCCACCCAGAACCCCCTTCCTATCGCGAAGCAGCCTCCCCCCCCCCAGATCGATTCGAACCCATCCCCTCCTCTCGAATCCAGAAACCGAGGCCACCATCAAATCGAAGACCACCTGAGCCGCCTCGTGAAGGCCACCTCCAGCGTCGCCTTCAGCATCACCGCCTTCACCGCCCGCAGCGAACCCATCCCCTCCTCCGATCAAACGTAGTGAGTTTTCTGATTTCTGTTTCATTTTGTTTTATATAAAAATCCGATCTTACATGTTTTTTTATATATATGTTTTCTTATTCTGATTTTATACGTTTTAAAAACTGAAGTTCTAGAAAAGAGAGTGAAATTCTATGATTTTTATATTTGTTAAAGTATTAAAAATATAGTCTTTACCATATAGCGATTATAAAAATATGATTTTTATATTTTTAAAGTAGTAAAAATATAATCTTTTATATTGTAGAAAGATAAAAAAAATAAAATAGTTTGCTTTGAAAAATATAAAATAGTTTGCTATGAATTTTTATATAAAATAGTTTGCTTTGAAAAATATAAAATAGTTTGCTTTGAAAAATATAAAATAGTTTGCTTTGAAAAATATAAAATAGTTTGCTATGAATTTTTAAATAAAAAAGTTTGCTTTGAAAAATATAAAATAGTTTGCTTTGAAAAATATAAAATAGTTTTCTTTGAAAAATATAAAATACTTTGCTATGAATTTTAATATAAAATAGTTTACTTTGAAAAATATAAAATAGTTTGCTTTGAAAAATATAAAATAGTTTGCTTTGAAAAATATAAAATACTATGCTATGAATTTTTATGTAGAATACTTGGATTTGAAAAACACAAAAAGTTGTTTTTATAAAATATTTATGAAGTTGATTTTATAAAATGTATAAAGTAAAAATTCGATTTTTATATATTGAATAGCATGTATAAAAATTCGATTTTTATATATTGAATAGCAAAGTAAAAATTCGATTTTTATATATTGAATAGCAAAGTAAAAATTCGATTTTTATATATTGAATAGCAAAGTAAAAATTCGATTTTTATATATTGAATAGCAAAGTAAAAATTCGATTTTTATATATTGAATAGCAAAGTAAAAATTCGATTTTTATATATTGAGTAGCGAAGTAAAAATGTGATTTTTATATACATAGCAACAATATAAAAATGTGATTTTTATATATGTAGTGACTACGGACAACGAAGGTAACAAAAAGGCGAGAACGAAGAAGATTTATATCAAAGAAGAGTCAAGATGTTTGGATAGCTATAGGTGAGAACTTCTCACCTTTCAATTTAATTTTTCTAGTTATATATATATATATATATACTAGGATGCAGACGGTGTTTAGTAGCACCCGACACCCGTCATCCACAGACCATGGATGGCTTGTTTGTTAAATTGTTTGGTTGAGTAGTTAGTTAGAATATTTGATTGAATGGAATTGTTTGGTGAAATGAAATTGATATGATTGATGTGTGAATGGCGTGGGCCTTCACTAGACCGGGGATAAGGCTAGGCCTCGTCCCGTTTCTAGTATCGTGCCGTTATGCCGCCGAAATTTTCTATAATAAGTTAGAAAAATAAAATATCATTTTATTTAAAGAATGAACTGAATAGAAATTTATATGTTGAAATAAAATGTTTTATCGTTAAAAATATAATTTTTAATCTGAATGTGAATAAATAAAATTTTCATTTACAAACCAGATGGTTTGTTTATGCACACTGATTTGACTGACATTGATTGGGTCGATAAATTTTACACATCGCCCAACTGCACAAATAAAATATTTGTTTGTTTGTTTGAAACACCACACGGGTGTTAGGATGAAATATGCAGTTCACTCATCCTGATTGATTAAATATGTCGATCGATTGATTGACAGGCTGTTATAAGCGTTAGATATCTATATTTGATGCTTATACAGTGTAGTGCACTTTGGTTGATGGTTGATTATTTTTCAAAGCTATTATATACATGTGTTGTATGAAAATCCATATAATCAACTTTATATGGTAATTGATTAGGCCTCATTCCAATTTAGAAAATAAAGAACAGCATAAAATATAAGTTCATGTGTTGACATTACTCATCCATTGAGATTGGTCATGTGTTGAACGAAATATTTTAGTAATAAAATTTACATCTTTATCAATATAAAATAAAGGTTCATGTGTTGACAGTACTCATCCATTGAGATTGGTCATGTGTTGAACGAAATATTTTGATAATAACAACTATTTTGAAAAAGAAATATTTGAAATAGAATATTTGAAAATAGAAATTTATGAAGCCGTGTTGATTAGATTGACGCCATTTTGACGTAAACGATTTATATCGATTCTATTCATTTTGAAATGAATTGAATATAAAACGATTTCGAAATGAATTGAATATAAAACGATTTCGAAATGAATTGAAAACGATTTCTAAATGAAATGAATTGAAAACGATTTCGAAATGAAATGAATTGAAAACGATTTCGAAATGAAATGAATTGAAAACGAATTCAAATTGAATTGAAAGCGAATTGAAATGAATTCAAATTGAATTGAAATTTGAATTGAATAGAAATGAATTTTAAAACGAATTTATAAAGAAGAATTCAATTTTGATTTGAATTGAAATGGAAGTTGAAATTTCTTTTGAAACGAATTTAAAACAATTTATATAATTCGTTTTAAATAGAAATCGACGAAATATATATTATATATATTATATAATGGCCTGAATAGAACGCGCCGCGCCGCGGCAGTTCGTGAATTTCGACCATTTATTTCAAACGGATATTACGGGAGATCCGACCGTCGGATTCTCCTAAAACCAGAACCGTTGGGTTCGTATCGAAAAGAGCTTTCTAACGAATATTAGACATTAGAAATCTAACGGTTGGATTTGGAATTATGTCCAAATCAAATTTGAAAAAGGTCGCTGTAAGTGCAGTTCGATGGCCATTGGTGGAAATCGACTGTACGGGCCTTGATAAAATTATTAAAAATAGTAATAATTTATGTAAAATCATAAGAAATGATTTAGAAAGAATTGGGATGAAAAACTCCATATTTGAAAAGATAAAAATAGATTTTTATTGAAATGAACTAGTTTTGAACTAGAAATATAATTCTATTTATTTTTAAATAAATTGGATTTGAAATGGTTTTGAAAATAACCAGAATTTCCAATGATTGCATTGGAGTGGTTTTGAATCGAAATTGTCTTCGGAATATTTCGATGTTGGAATTCGGGATTATGCAGATGTTGTTATGGAAATTTGAAAGATATATATATTTATATCGTTATTTTCAATACGACATTTGTTAATCGTAGAATTTGATATTGAATATAAGCCGGGATATTTTCTATTCAGAGCCTTGTATTTAATATCAAATGTGATTTGGGTTTGTCGTGAATGGTGTCTTCATTAACACTGTTCTTGAACCCAGTGGAGAAAAGATTAAATCTTTTTATTTAGATTTAATGAAGTGTACCAATTAAATAATGTTTAATTGGAATAGAATTGATATTAATTTTTGGGTTTATCGTGGACAGTGTTTTAAATAACACTCGTTCTTTAACCCGATCATCAATGAAATGTGATTTTGGGTTTATCGTGAACCGTGTTTTAAATGACACTGATTCTTTAACCCAGTCACAGATTAAAACTAAGTGGAGTTTTAATGAATCTTTAAGTAGGTTGAAATAATCGAAATGGAGTATCACCAGTTTTGCTCCAGGCGATAGTTAAATCTTTAATTAGATTTGAACGTGAAATGGTAATTGAATTTACCGATAACATCGTGGTGTTAGATATGAAGTATAACCAGTTTTACTACATGGGACGAATAGGTTGGGATTGGGAAATTAAAACAAATGATTACTTCGGTAAGTTTCGCTAATCCCGACTAGTTTGAATTGATATTCAAAAATAGATTAAAGAATAAATCCAAGAAATTTATCTTGGATAAAATTAATGGTAACCTTTCCCTATGAATGTGAAATTTAGAAACTAATTGTCGGTTAGCCAAGCAGAATGGTTTTCTGGATATTGATCTGATGTTGGTTTCGGCCTTCGGACTTAATATTTGGGGAATTATTCTCTTGATTAATTTACTGTTAGTGACTGATGAATTGGAATGAGGCGTATGTTGTGTTTGTGTAACACTTATTTAAAATATACGCGAGTTATTCGGAAAGGCCGGGTTTATCCCATTCTGAATAACTGATATGACGATAAGTCGAAGATGAAGACGATGGTCGAAGACCGGAAGTATTCACGTCGTTTGGGTGATTACTGATGATCTTGATTGGGCTGTACACCCAAGAAGATGGAAACAGTTGGCGATCGTCCAAACGTACTTGGAGATCTGTAATAACCCGGAAAATACGAGCCAATTTAAAATTTTTAAATTGATTATTTCAAAGCAATTTGAACCATTGAAATAGATTATTTCAATAAATTAGTGAATTAGAAATAGTAAGTCAGTTTGAAAATTGATATTTTGCAAACGGCCTCGGAATTCGACGAAACCACTTTTGTCGGGTCCGGGATGTCAAACTATTGCTAGGTTTCAAATTTCATAATTTTTCGAATCAATATGTGAGCGTGGCAAAAGAAAACGCGTTTGACCAGTTTCTGTTGAATTTTATCGACAGGAAATTGGCCATTTTGCAAACGGTCTCAGAATTCGACGAAACTAGTTTTGTTAAGACCGTATCGTCAATACGAAACTAGAAAATATTTTTCTGGAATTTTTCTAGTTAGTATGTGACCCCGGTAATTTGAAATGTACGTTTAAAATTCAATATAAGGATTTAAATTGTAAATTCAACGGAAACTGATTGTAACAATCAAACCAGCTTATGATACATATCCCATTGTGTTCAGAATGGGGGTAAAACGCTATGGACGACAGGCGGTGGACCTCGTTTCGAGGTCATATGTAAAAGTCAACCCTTGTGCATAATTAAATAATTAAATAATAAAAAAAAAAATTCTTTTCCCCCTTTTTCCTTCTGCTTGGCCCCCCCCCCCCCCCATCATTTGCTAGAGAAATAAAAAAAAAAAAACCTAAAAACTAATGCGAGCCGCCGCCGAAGACTTCGCCGAAGCCCCCACCGCCCGACCAACCTCCTCCTCCCACCGAACGAACCATCGAGCAACCCTCGCCCTCGACACCCCGAAGCAGCCCCCACCGCCCTGCCGCCTCAGAACCTCCGAACGCCGCCTCAGAGCCGCCGACGACGCCTCCTCCACTTCGAGATCCACGGTGAGTGAATAGGTTAATTTATTTTATTTTTATTTTGTTTTATAAAACTGATTTATAAAACGATTTAAAAACTAATTACTGTATTTTTTTTATTAGATTTGAAAACTGTTTTTTTGTTTTATAAAACAGAATTTTTATAAAGAATTAAAACTGAAATTTTAAAAACTGTTTTGAAAAGAATTTTAAAAACAGAATTTTTGAAAAGAATTATAAACTGATTTGAAAAGAATTTTTAAAACTGATTTTTATGAAGTTATAAAAACAAAATTTTGAGAAAAAAAAAAGATTTAAAAACAGAATTTTTAAAAGATTTAAAAACAGAATTTTTGAAAAGAAAAATAAAAACTGATTTTTAAAAGAAAAATAAAAACTGATTTTTAAAGAAAATAAAAACTGATTTTATTTTAAAGATTTAAACTTTGAAATAGAAAAAAAAGGTTTAAACTTTGAAATAGAAAAAGGTTTAAACTTTGAAATAGAAAAAGGTTTAATCTTTTAGTAAAAAAAGATTTGAACTTGCAAAAATAAAGATCATATTTTTAAAAATAGAAAAGACGGAATTTTTGTTAAGTAGAAGAAGTAAGATATGATTCTTATATTTTTAAAGCAATAAAAATATAGTTTTTACATCATAGGAATATTAAAAATATAATCTTTGTTTTTAAAATATGATCTTTATATATTGAATAACATAGTAAAAATTCGATTTTTACTTATGTAGAGAATACGGGAAACGAAAGCGGCAAGAAGACGAAATAGACGAAGATTTCCATAAAGGAAGAGTTGTGTTATTGGATAGCTACTGGTGAGAAATTCTCACTCTTCAATTTCTTTTTATAAATATATATGTGTGGAAATAAAAGTGAATTGCTATATACAAATATTTATATATATATATATATACGCCCCCTCGTCCACAAACCATGGACGATATTTATTGGTTGAAATTGTGGTGAAAATTGGTTGACGGCAAATTGTTGTTTGGGATAGATTTGTGGTTGGTATTGAATTGATTGAGGTTGAAATATACCCGTTTGTGAATGGAAAATATTTGGTTGAAACCACATAGGATTAGTTTGTGGTAATGAAATAAATATAAACATGCCGCCTGCGTGCGAATTAGATGCATGATCCCCATTGTCAAAAACCGCGAGGTTTTAAGGTAGAGCGAGGAGCCGTACTAGGGACGGTGCCGGTTTAACTACCCTGCCGTTATGCTGCCGAAATTTTGAATAATCTTTGTGTGTTAGAATTATTTTCATATGTTGAAATTATTTTACATGCATTGAAATTAAAGCCATATATTGAAACTATGTCCATGTGTGGAAATATTCATGTGTTGAAAAGTGTAGTGTGAAAATAAAATTCATTTGTGAATGAATGAAGTGTATAAACAATAAAAATCACATTTTTATATATATATGAAGTATGAAAAATATTCGCCTTATATAAATGGTTTCAATCATAAAAATCACATCTTTCTAATATGAACAACATAAATAAATTGTCCATGTGTGGAAATACTCATTTGTTGAGAAATGTGTGTAGTGGAAAAGTTCATGTGTTGAATAAAAAGATTGAACAATAAAAATTACATTTTTATTGAAACTATGAAGTGTTGAAACCATACATTGGTTGAATAAATATTTTAAATGATAAAAATATGATTTTTATCATATGTGTGATATGCTAAAGATATGCGGACGTTGAAATAAATATTTGTGATAGAAATATTATTCCTAACATGCATAGGAACTAAATAAAATAGTCATGTGTTGAAATCTATTTTAGTTCGCCAAAATTATCATCTTTGAAATGTGAAGTGTTAAAAATATCCACTTGTTCAAATAAACGTGCATGAGTTGAAATATACATTAACTAGCTAATGATATGATTTTAGCCTATGCATGCGACATTAGAATGAATGGTATTTTTAGACCAAAGCAAGTCAAATATGAAGTTGAATAGAAAATGATAAATGTTAGAAATTGTATATATGTGCATGCATATCTATTGAACAGGTTAAAGCAAAAGGGGCTAGAGAAGAGGAATAAAATTTTGTGCCCGACAAATAGGTACACATTTACAGATTTGTTTGGGTGATGATTTTATGAGCCTATTGGCTAGCCGCTTGGCTTTTTCTTTTTCTTTTTGAGATTAGAACGACCGGGAACGCTATTTGCGATTTCCCGATGCCCCCGGTACAGGGGAGGTTATGGCGAAATTTTCCAAAATTTTAGGGTGTTAGAAAAATATTTGAAGTGAAAACGATATAGAAATTATTGAATGGTCTATATTTATATTAATATATAAATATAAATATAATTAAAACGAAACGTGGCCGTGCAGTTCATATTTTGAAACCGTGATTTCAAATGACTAGTGCGGAAGATCCGACCATTGGATTTTCCCGAAGCCTCAACCGTTGGGTTCGCCTTGGAAATATCTTTCCAATGGCACCAACTTTGTGAAGATCCGACGGTTGGATTGTCTGGAATGTTTAATTCAAAATTAGTGGAAAACAGCGCCAGAAACGATTATATTTATATATATATATAAATATAATTAAATTAAATCGAATAACGACGCTGCAGTTCGTAAATTGAAATCGTAACTTCAAATGGTTAGTGTGGAAGATCCGACCGTCGGATTTTCCTAAAACTGGAACCGTTGGGTTCGTTTTGAAAAGACCTTCCTAATGGTGTAAAATTTGTGAAGATCCAACGGTTAGATTTTCCTATATGTGTAAAACAAAATTAGTGGAAAGCAGCGCCAGTGCATCGCCACGACCTGAAACGTCGTTTAATTAATTATGGCCGTTTTTAAATTAAATAAAAATGGCGATATATCGTTATTAAGTGCTATAGACGATATAGAGTGAAAATAAACCAATTTTGTTGTGTTTGCTTGATATGTGATGGTTGAATGTATTTGACGTGAAAATTATAACTAAACAACTGAAATGTGAATGTTGAATAGTTCAACCTTGTGATTAATTGGTTTGAAAATCTAAATATACGTGGGTTATTTGAAAAGGCCGAGTTTATCTCATTTCAAATAATCGATCGACGTTGAGAAGTCGAAGAGTCGAAGACGACTGAAGACCGACGATCTCCACGTTAGATGGATGGGCGCTACTGATACTCGTGATTGGAGTAGCTACCATGAAGGAATTGAAGTAGTAGCCGTCCAAACATAGTGTTGATTGTACGGATATGCGAGGAATTGGTGCCTCCGGTTTCGTTCAGACCCAGAACGGACTTGTAAATGGACTGTGTGTCTGACATTGGATTTTGTTCTGTGTTGATTGATCTCTGTTAAATATATATCTGTTTGGCGGCGGAGAATTTATTCTCTTGCTTAACGCCCTTCTCTGAGACGTACGAGCTTAGAGGTTATGTATTGACAGAAATCAGTCGCATGGAGTGGATTGCCTGTGTGGCACGCCTAAGTGGCATATGATCAAGGCTTCTGTTGCAAAGCAAAGTCTTGTGGTTGATGATCAAAGCATGGTCTGTGTGACGTAGCTTTGTGTATAACGTGAATTCGTGAGCCTCACACCTCGGTATGAGTCAAAAACGGGAGAATGACCCAAGGAGTGCATGACGTTTCTTTCTAGCTATGGTGGTGTCAGTGACCTCCCAGCCCTGACATTTATATCTACTTTTCACCTGTGTGGTTGTTGGAATGCGAGGCGCCTCGATTATAGGTCTGTAAGGACCGGGAAACGTGTGTTCAGGAATAATTAATCCTCAAAAGTAAGAGAGGACCGGCCTTGGAGGATCCAGGGGATTGCTGTGTGCGGTCCCGAGGCATTTGCTAGAGTGTCTCGAACGGAGAGGAGCTTGCCCCTTGCCTCGACTCATGAAGGAATCCAATTTCCAATACGATATGTGTGGTTGTGATTGTATTACTAGTACGGCGACATAGTAGATAGTAGCTATGCCGCCTAGGATTGATATTTATGATTGAATTTGCTTTTGAAACATATATGCACTAGTAATAATATCAAACACCTTGTTTATTCGTATGAAGCATCTTTGGCCATTATAAGGTAAAAACTCTATCCTCCGGCTTGCGTTGCATTGTGTGATGGGACCTGAGTCTTATAATGGCTTCATTTTAGAAAAAGCATTGCGTTGATTTAATCGTTTGTTTTATTTCATGCACGAGCACTCATTGGAGTAAACCCGTTCCGCGAAAGTGGCGTGGTCCTTTGATTTGCCTTATTGTTGTTAATAAGTTGAATAGATTTCTCATACCAGTCCCATGACTGACTCGTAGTTTGTTTCACCTTGCAAACTCGGGTGCCCTCATTTTCACACGGGCAGCCTAGTTACTGGTTTCTGACACACCTTTTGGCTCATGGCGAGGCTTGACTACACCGTGCTGACTTGGATTTTCTCCGCCATTATTGTATCTATATTATGATTCCGCCACTGGCGATGTAGACTGATATTCCTTTTGTGTACTCTTTATGTATGATTCCGCCTCAGGCGATGGTGACTGATTATGTATCATTATGTACTAAGTTGTATCCTGTACTGTGCTTCTCTGATGTGATGTTATCTATATGATTCCGCTGTCATATGTGTGTAAATTATTCTATTTTCTGTTTATGCTATTATCTGTGATCTGCTAATGATGATTAATGTGTTATATTCCAATGATTATCCTTAACACCGTGTCACGGGGTTTTGGGATCGTCACAGCTGGTTTCAGAGCTTTGGTTAACCTTAGTTCTGGAGTCTAACACATTAAACACTTCGTCAAGATAGAATCAGTAGTATTCTAAGGCGAGTCGCTCATTAGAGATAGGACTAGTAAAGTCCTAGAATGAGCTGAGAAGAATAGCAAAAACAATTGATCAGTCCATCGTTATCTTTCCATAGGAATTTCTGCTTAACTATGCAAGTGTTTCCTTTTCGAGGACGAAAAGTTTTATGTAGGGGAGATTGTAATAACCCGGAAAATACGAGCCAATTTAAAATTTTTAAATTGATTATTTCAAAGCAATTTGAACCATTGAAATAGATTATTTCAATAAATTAGTGAATTAGAAATAGTAAGTCAGTTTGAAAATTGATATTTTGCAAACGGCCTCGGAATTCGACGAAACCACTTTTGTCGGGTCCGGGATGTCAAACTATTGCTAGGTTTCAAATTTCATAATTTTTCGAATCAATATGTGAGCGTGGCAAAAGAAAACGCGTTTGACCAGTTTCTGTTGAATTTTATCGACAGGAAATTGGCCATTTTGCAAACGGTCTCAGAATTCGACGAAACTAGTTTTGTTAGGACCGTATCGTCAATACGAAACTAGAAAATATTTTTCTGGAATTTTTCTAGTTAGTATGTGACCCCGGTAATTTGAAATGTACGTTTAAAATTCAATATAAGGATTTAAATTGTAAATTCAACGGAAACTGATTGTAACAATCAAACCAGCTTACGATACATATCCCATTGTGTTCAGAATGGGGGTAAAACGCTATGGACGACAGGCAGTGGACCTCGTTTCGAGGTCATATGTAAAAGTCAATCCTTGTGCATAATTAAATAATTAAATAATAAAAAATATTCTTTTCCCCCTTTTACCTTCTGCTTGCCCCCCCCCCCCGATCATTTGCCAGAGAAATAAAAAAAAAAACCTAAAATCTAATGCGAGCCGCCGCCTGACCCTCGAGCCGCCGCCGAAGACTTCGCCGAAGCCCCCACCACCCGACCAACCTCCTCCTCCCACCAAACGAACCATCGAGCAACCCTCGCCCTCGACACCCCGAAGCAGCCCCCACCGCCCTGCCGCCTCAGAACCTCCGAACGCCGCCTCAGAGCCGCCGACGACGCCTCCTCCACTTCGAGATCCACGGTGAGTGAATAGGTTAATTTATTTTATTTTTATTTTGTTTTATAAAACTGATTTATAAAACGATTTAAAAACTAATTACTGTATTTTTTTTTATTAGATTTGAAAACTGTTTTTTTTTGTTTTATAAAACTGAATTTTTATAAAGAATTAAAACTGAAATTTTAAAAACTGTTTTGAAAAGAATTTTAAAAACAGAATTTTTGAAAAGAATTATAAACTGATTTGAAAAGAATTTTTAAAACTGAATTTTATGAAGTTATAAAAACAGAATTTTGAGAAAAAAAAAGAGATTTAAAAACAGAATTTTTAAAAGATTTAAAAACAGAATTTTTGAAAAGAAAAATAAAAACTGATTTTTAAAAGAAAAATAAAAACTGATTTTTAAAGAAAATAAAAACTGATTTTATTTTAAAGAATTAAACTTTGAAATAGAAAAAAAAGGTTTAAACTTTGAAATAGAAAAAGGTTTAAACTTTGAAATAGAAAAAGGTTTAATCTTTTAGTAGAAAAAGATTTGAACTTGCAAAAATAAAGATCATATTTTTAAAAATAGAAAAGACGGAATTTTTGTTAAGTAGAAGAAGTAAGATATGATTCTTATATTTATAAAGCAATAAAAATATAGTTTTTACATCATAGGAATATTAAAAATATAATCTTTGTTTTTAAAATATGATCTTTATATATTGAATAACATAGTAAAAATTCGATTTTTACTTATGTAGAGAATACGGGAAACGAAAGCGACAAGAAGACGAAATAGACGAAGATTTCCATAAAGGAAGAGTTGTGTTATTGGATAGCTACTGGTGAGAAATTCTCACTCTTCAATTTCTTTTTATAAATATATATGTGTGGAAATAAAAGTGAATTACTATATATAAATATATATATATATATACGCCCCCTCGTCCACAAACCATGGACGATATTTATTGGTTGAAATTGTGGTGAAAATTGGTTGACGGCAAATTGTTGTTTGGGATAGTTTTGTGGTTGGTATTGAATTGATTGAGGTTGAAATATACCCGTTTGTGAATGGAAAATATTTGGTTGAAACCACATAGGATTAGTTTGTGGTAATGAAATAAATATAAACATGCCGCCTGCGTGCGAATTAGATGCATGATCCCCATTGTCAAAAACCGCGAGGTTTTAAGGTAGAGCGAGGAGCCGTACTAGGGACGGTGCCGGTTTAACTACCCTGCCGTTATGCTGCCGAAATTTTGAATAATCTTTGTGTGTTAGAATTATTTTCATATGTTGAAATTATTTTACATGCATTGAAATTAAAGCCATATATTGAAATTATGTCCATGTGTGGAAATATTCATGTGTTGAAAAGTGTAGTGTGAAAATAAAATTCATTTGTGAATGAATGAAGTGTATAAACAATAAAAATCACATTTTTATATATATATGAAGTATGAAAAATATTCGCCTTATATAAATGGTTTCAATCATAAAAATCACATCTTTCTAATATGAACAACATAAATAAATTGTCCATGTGTGGAAATACTCATTTGTTGAGAAATGTGTGTAGTGGAAAAGTTCATGTGTTGAATAAAAAGATTGAACAATAAAAATTACATTTTTATTGAAACTATGAAGTGTTGAAACCATACATTGGTTGAATAAATATTTTAAATGATAAAAATATGATTTTTATCATATGTGTGATATGCTAAAGATATGCGGACGTTGAAATAAATATTTGAGATAGAAATATTATTCCTAACATGCATAGGAACTAAATAAAATAGTCATGTGTTGAAATCTATTTTAGTTCGCCAAAATTATCATCTTTGAAATGTGAAGTGTTAAAAATATCCACTTGTTCAAATAAACGTGCATGAGTTGAAATATACATTAACTAGCTAATGATATGATTTTAGCCTATGCATGCGACATTAGAATGAATGGTATTTTTAGACCAAAGCAAGTCAAATATGAAGTTGAATAGAAAATGATAAATGTTAGAAATTGTATATATGTGCATGCATATCTATTGAACAGGTTAAAGCAAAAGGGGCTAGAGAAGAGGAATAAAATTTTGTGCCCGACAAATAGGTACACATTTATAGATTTGTTTGGGTGATGATTTTATGAGCCTATTGGCTAGCCGCTTGGCTTTTTCTTTTTCTTTTTGAGATTAGAAGGACCGGGAACGCTATTTGCGATTTCCCGATGCCCCCGGTAAAGGGGAGGTTATGGCGAAATTTTCCAAAATTTTAGGGTGTTAGAAAAATATTTAAGTGAAAACGATATAGAAATTATTGAATGGTCTATATTTATATTAATATATAAATATAAATATAATTAAAACGAAACGTGGCCGTGCAGTTCATATTTTGAAACCGTGATTTCAAATGACTAGTGCGGAAGATCCGACCATTGGATTTTCCCGAAGCCTCAACCGTTGGGTTCGCCTTGGAAATATCTTTCCAATGGCACCAACTTTGTGAAGATCCGACGGTTGGATTGTCTGGAATGTTTAATTCAAAATTAGTGGAAAACAGCGCCAGAAACGATTATATTTATATATATATATAAATATAATTAAATTAAATCGAATAACGACGCTGCAGTTCGTAAATTGAAATCGTAACTTCAAATGGTTAGTGTGGAAGATCCGACCGTCGGATTTTCCTAAAACTGGAACCGTTGGGTTCGTTTTGAAAAGACCTTCCTAATGGTGTAAAATTTGTGAAGATCCAACGGTTAGATTTTCCTATATGTGTAAAACAAAATTAGTGGAAAGCAGCGCCAGTGCATCGCCACGACCTGAAACGTCGTTTAATTAATTATGGCCGTTTTTAAATTAAATAAAAATGGCGATATATCGTTATTAAGTGCTATAGACGATATAGAGTGAAAATAAACCAATTTTGTTGTGTTTGCTTGATATGTGATGGTTGAATGTATTTGACGTGAAAATTATAACTAAACAACTGAAATGTGAATGTTGAATAGTTCAACCTTGTGATTAATTGGTTTGAAAATCTAAATATACGTGGGTTATTTGAAAAGGCCGAGTTTATCTCATTTCAAATAATCGATCGACGTTGAGAAGTCGAAGAGTCGAAGACGACTGAAGACCGACGATCTCCACGTTGGATGGATGGGCGCTACTGATACTCGTGATTGGAGTAGCTACCATGAAGGAATTGAAGTAGTAGCCGTCCAAACATAGTGTTGATTGTACGGATATGCGAGGAATTGGTGCCTCCGGTTTCGTTCAGACCCAGAACGGACTTGTAAATGGACTGTGTGTCTGACATTGGATTTTGTTCTGTGTTGATTGATCTCTGTTAAATATATATCTGTTTGGCGGCGGAGAATTTATTCTCTTGCTTAACGCCCTTCTCTGAGACGTACGAGCTTAGAGGTTATGTATTGACAGAAATCAGTCGCATGGAGTGGATTGCCTGTGTGGCACGCCTAAGTGGCATATGATCAAGGCTTCTGTTGCAAAGCAAAGTCTTGTGGTTGATGATCAAAGCATGGTCTGTGTGACGTAGCTTTGTGTATAACGTGAATTCGTGAGCCTCACACCTCGGTATGAGTCAAAAACGGGAGAAGGACCCAAGGAGTGCATGACGTTTCTTTCTAGCTATGGTGGTGTCAGTGACCTCCCATCCCTGACATTTATATCTACTTTTCACCTGTGTGGTTGTTGGAATGCGAGGCGCCTCGATTATAGGTCTGTAAGGACCGGGAAACGTGTGTTCAGGAATAATTAATCCTCAAAAGTAAGAGAGGACCGGCCTTGGAGGATCCAGGGGATTGCTGTGTGCGGTCCCGAGGCATTTGCTAGAGTGTCTCGAACGGAGAGGAGCTTGCCCCTTGCCTCGGCTCATGAAGGAATCCAATTTCCAATACGATATGTGCGGTTGTGATTGTATTACTAGTACGGCGACATAGTAGATGGTAGCTATGCTGCCTAGGATTGATATTTATGATTGAATTTGCTTTTGAAACATATATGCACTAGTAATAATATCAAACACCTTGTTTATTCGTATGAAGCATCTTTGGCCATTATAAGGTAAAAACTCTATCCTCGGGCTTGCGTTGCATTGTGTGATGGGACCTGAGTCTTATAATGCCTTCATTTTAGAAAAAGCATTGCGTTGATTTAATCGTTTGTTTTATTTCATGCACGAGCACTCATTGGAGTAAACCCGTTCCGCGAAAGTGGCGTGGTCCTTTGATTTGCCTTATTTTTGTTAATAAGTTGAATAGATTTCTCATACCAGTCCCATGACTGACTCGTAGTTTGTTTCACCTTGCAAACTCGGGTGCCCTCATTTTCACATGGGCAGCCTAGTTACAGGTTTCTGACGCACCTTTTGGCTCATGGCGAGGCTTGACTACACCGTGTTGACTTGGATTTTCTCCGCCATTATTGTATCTATATTATGATTCCGCCACTGGCGATGTAGACTGATATTCCTTTTGTGTACTCTTTATGTATGATTCCGCCTCAGGCGATGGTGACTGATTATGTATCATTATGTACTAAGTTGTATCCTGTACTGTGCTTCTCTGATGTGATGTTATCTATATGATTCCGCTGTCATATGTGTGTAAATTATTCTATTTTCTGTTTATGCTATTATCTGTGATCTGCTAATGATGATTAATGTGTTATATTCCAATGATTATCCTTAACACCGTGTCACGGGGTTTTGGGATCGTCACAAGATCGATGGATATGCGGGGTACTAGGTGCCTCCGGTTTCGTTCAGCCCCAGAACGGGCTTGTAGATGAACTGTGTGTCTGACATTGGATTTTAGTCCGTGTGATTGATCTCTATTAAATATATATCTGTTTGGCGGTGGAGAATTTATTCTCTTGCTTAACGCCCTTCTCTGAGACGTACGAGCTCAGGGGTTATATATTGATGGATATCAAACGCATGGAGTGAATTGCCTGTGTGGCATGCCTAAGTGGCAATTGATCGAGGCTTCTGTTGAAAAGCAAAGTCTTGTGGTGATGATCAAAGCAAGGCCTTTGTGGCGTAGCTTTGTGTAACGTTTACTTCGCGTGTTTCACACCCGGTATGAACCAAAAACGGGAGACGGACATCAGGGAGGACTTGCGTTTCTTTCTAGCTAAAAGTGGCGTCGGTGGTTTTACATGCCCTGACGAGTTTGACTTATGTGGTTGTTGCTGTTGCGAGGCGCCTCGGTTTGATCGGACGATCCGGGTCCGATGGAGTCATTCGTTGGCTCGTTTGCGCCCCAAAGTGCGGGGAGACGTATTGTTCAGGCATAATAATCCACATCGGTGGACCGGCCCTGACGATCCAGGGGGCAGTTGCGGCTGTTCCTGAGACATGGTAGGCTAGATTGTCTCGAATCGGTTGAGGACTATCTTTTGCCTCGGTTCATAGATGGAAATCCAACTTCCAAATACGTGACATTTGCGGTTTTAATTGTAGAACTAGTATGGCGACATGATATATGGTACCCATGCCGCCTATGATTGATACTTATGATTTGAAGTTGTTTTATACACTATGCACTTATAATAGTATCAAACAATTTGTTTTAACCGTATCAAGCATTCTTTGGCTGCTATAAGGGAAAACCCTATCCTCGGCTGCGTGGCATTGTGTGATGGGACCTGGGTCTTATAACAGCTTCATTTTTCTTTATTTAGCATTGCGCTGTTTGTTTCATGCACTGGTATTCTTGGGAGGAAACCCTTTCCGTGTTATACGGCGTGGTCCCTTGATTTACCTAACTTTGAAAATAAAGATTAATAACTGTTTTAGTTCTCACACGAGTCACATGACTGACCTGGAGTTTATTGTTTTAACCTAAACACTGGGTGCCCCTATTTTGACACGGGCAGCTAGTAGTTTTGGTTTTGCAGATTTATATTCACAGGATCCTGGTTTACAGCTGGAATGATATCCGGAAAGCTTTGTATCCGTATATCTCTTCTAGTTGTGTATTGTATTATTTTCCGCTTCTATGTATTTAAATGTAATTTAAATTTCTGATATTTCTGTGTAATATTCTTTTATACTCTGTATATTCTTGTAATCTGGTGCATTGTTGTAATAAGCAAGGAAATGTTCTTTTATATGCGTTCTTTTGTGGCTTGTTCTCGAACTATCCGGCGCTTTCCTTTACGGGGAAGTTACGGGTTTTCACAGTGCTAAAACGGAGAGAGGAGAGAGGCGCATAGAGGGGGCCCACGGCGGCGGGTTCGATCCTCCCCAGGTGGTGCGGTGGCGCTGCAAACGGCGGCGGTTTGGGTGATGTTGCGCTCAAAATACGGGGCTCCAAACACTACAACCGTACGGATTTGTAGAATAAAGGGACAGCTATAAAATTCACAAAAGAGTGGAGGGATTTTATTGAGAGGATAAGGATTTATTAAAGGGAGAAGGAAGGAGCGTTCTGGCCATGAAAAGAAGAAGATGGCAATGGCTTATGTTTTGTAATTAGGGTTTTGAAATGGGAAAGAGGCTGCTGTATAAATGATGTTTGCTTTAGGTTTAGGGGAGTTTAGGACATTTTATAATAGAGCTAATTTATTATTATTCCTTATTTAATTACTATTTTATTCATTTATTTATGAGGTCTGAAGATTGTAAATACAAAGAGGAGAGGGAACATGTAACACCCCGTATTTTCTATGAATATAAAGTTACAAAACAAAGTATAATTAATTTTTAATTGAGGAATTAAGGGAAACAGGTTATGCCATTTCGTTCGTCTCAGAATTCTGCTTGAGATAGGGTCCGAGTTTGCATAAATCGGACTCCGTATGAAGAAGTTATGACCTTCAGAAGTTTCAGAAAAATTAAAACAGCTCAGCTCGAAATTCAGATTCGAATTCAAAATACACACCCGGGCTGGGTGGGAAAATTCCCGCCTAGGACCTAGGTCGACCATGGGGTCGACCTCCCCTCTTTTCAAGACCTGAGGACAGATTCAGTTTACTTTATTTGGACGCCCGTTCTGACCAGATTCGTTGCTCCTAAGCTACTTAAACACCACCAAACCTCACTTTCTCTCCACACAACTTCATTTCGCCTATACTCTGCCCTAATTCATATTAAAATAAATCAATGGCGTCACTACTCTGCTGAAACCTAAGATAGAACTAGTGCTTCTTCTTCTTCCAATCTGAATAGGATTAAAAGATACCAAATCAATGCCTACATCAATGGAAAGCTAAATCAACTCCAGAAAATCAGATCTCAGCATTGTTCTTCTCTTTCTTAAACCACGAATTGTGAGTATAGTTATTTTCAGATATAAAATTTAATTATGATCTTGACATGGTTATAAATCTGAATTGGAGATTATGCATCAGATCTGTTTTTCTGTGTAGATCTATCTTATTAATACTATTGTAACTATTCTGTATCTCTTCCTTCCTTCTGTTCTATAGTCAGGCTACTACGAGCCTGAGCCAAATCTCATAAGAGATTGACGCACATATGCTAAATTTGGGGAAAATAATGAATGATGCATAATTGGGCATGACTGATTTGTGACTGATTTAAGAAATGGGCGTATGTTGTAATTTAATATCTAGATCTAGGCATACTATATATGATGGTTTATGATTTGGAAGGTGGAGAATTATTGTATGCCAACATTTGACTTGTAATTTAGGAACATAATACATGATCTGATTTTTAGGACATAATATATGTTGTAAACTTAAGATCTAGATTTAGGGGCATATTTTATATGACGATCTATAACTTGAAAGAAAACATATATATGATTTAGGCATAAAAGGTCTATATTAAAAATAGGATAACTATTCATTGTGAATACACATAAATGGGGATTTTGGATATTTACATACGCTGAAATCAAAGGCTATAATTTGGCATAATTCATATTGTATATCATGATTTGGGGTTTTTGGAGAATATTCTGTACTATGTAAATTTAACTAGAAATTTGGGGCATATGTTATAATGTGAATTATAACCATGATTTGAGCATGTAAAATTAGGCTTAATTTTATGATTAAGCGAGGAATGTCAATGGAATTTTAAGGGAAGATTAAATCTGTTAAATTGCCTAATCTGCTAAATCTGTTGAAACTAAAGGCGGTAATTTGGGTATAAAAATTTGTAGGCTCGATCTAAAATTGTTCAAGACATGTTAATAGAAATGTGGATAATTTGTTGTAACTTGTAAAGAAGTTAATCTGTTGAATTGGCGAAATAATTCTGATATTGGCATAATCTGTGAATGAATACTTTAGATAAAAAATAAGAATGCCGAGACATGAGGTTAGACTCTGTTTGCGGTAGAAGCCTACCTGGACCCAACCGGCTTAACCAGCAACTGCAAACTGTCAGTCTAATGTAAGAGGTCGTAGGCATAAAGATGCTTAGACATAATGTTAGGTCTGGCTTGTGGCAGAAGCCTGCCTCGAACCGCTCGGCACATCCAGTGGCCACAAGCTACCGACCTAATGTGAGAGGTCTGTGCCCTAATATTTAATTAATGCAAATCTAAGATAAATATGATACCTAAAACGTATTGGGTAGATAAGGTTAAATCAAATGGACTGATGAATCTAATAAAACTGTTTGAAAATCTATAGGCTCAATACAAGGTTAGGTGAAACAATCTGTAGGTCTGTTAATCTGTATATCTGATCTATTAGTCTGAAAACTTGTTAACTTGTATGTCTGATCTGAAGACTAGTTAATTTGAACTTTGTACATCTGAAATCTGTAAGCAAGTTAATCTGAAATCTGTTAGTCTGGGGACACAAGGTTAGGAGGGGTAATTACTTGTGTCATCTGTTGTTTGGGACCCATATTTGTCAGTAACCCTTTCTGGTATCAAAACTATGACCCAAAACTAGGTAGGGGTCTAGGGCACGCTTACTGAACTAATTGTAAGAGGTTCACTCTGATAATGGGGAGGGGTGTTGATGGCGCATTCCATTCGGGTCATGTGCGTGCATGGATCTGGTCTGCTTTGAGGATGTAAGACACCGTGACATCTGTAAATAGGTCTGTGTCTATAGGTTTCCACTTTAGGGAGTGATACACCCTTCTGTGGGGCCGACATAGGGTATTTATGTATTAGGGAGTCGATCGCTTGGGGTAGAATTTAGGGTACACTTAGTTCTATCTATTTCTATTAGGGTACCGTCTGTTTCTATTGGGGTGCCGCATGTTTCTGTTAGGGTGGTAACACCTGTCTATTTCTGTGTGGTACCGTCTGTTGGGGTGGTAAAGGCCCATTACTAGTGTACACCTAATTCTAGCATTCTGTTTCCATAAGGAATATTCTTTTTTCATCTCTGATTCCGTTTCTGCTTCTGTTTCTGTACCGTCTGTCTCTGTTCGGGTGGTAAAGGCCCATTACTAGCACCGTGTTTCTGAAGAGATCGTTCTGTTTTCTTTTTAGATATTAGGACAACACCAAATTCTGTTATACTAGTATTAGTGCAAAGAAGTGAAAACCAAGTAAGAAGCTTAGTTTAGCCTATATCATTTTGTCTCTTCTGTTAAACTACTACTCCCATTATGGTTATCTCTCATCCAGTTTTATTTGCATGTCATGATACTGTTATCTGTTTATATGTTGAAAGTCACAGGACTCACCAGACGTATGTCTGACCTAGTTTGTTTTGCCTCTTTTCTTCCGTTCCCCCCAGGTTCTCAGGGTAGAAACATAGGAGCTTGATTCAGGTTTCATCTGCTTGAAGTTCTAGAAGTGCTTGAAAAATCGCTTGGCTTTGATTCTACCTATTTATGGCATTCTCTGTTGGGGATTATGGCTTTAAAATTATGCATTCTAAAAGATTTTGATAAGACTGATATTTGTGTACTTGGGTTTTGTTATTATGATGTAATCAAACTTATTTCTGTTCCTGCTGTAATAAAATTATAAATTTTTCAAGTACTATTTTACATATCTGTCTTGTAAATTTCTGTTCTGTTTACTTATAATGTTCCACCGAAGTTAAGGCATTCCCTTTGTGAGTGACCTTAACGGAAGTGGGGTGTTACAGAACAAAAGGGGGAATAAAGGGAATTGTTTCATATATAAAAGTTAATTTGAATGATAAATAGAAGAGGAGAGAGAGTAGAGAATAAATGCACAAGTTATTTTCCCCATATGCCTCTTTGTATTTACAAATGAATTAAATGCTTACTTTATTTTATCTAATTGTTTATGTTGTGCAACTTTTTAAATTTCAAAACACATAATATTAAATATCAAAATTTAAGGAGCTTATTTAGTTGTAAGAAAGAATAAATAGAAGAGAAATATATATATATATATATACACACACACACATATTGTTGATTTAAAGGAAAGTATTAAAGATGACGTTTTTTAATTTAACAATGCCTAATTGTAACATAATGACATGTTTATCTAACACTAAATATTATAACATAACGGCATGTTATCATATTTTATTTAGAATCTACCTATTATTTTAAATCAACATATTCAATGCTCGTGCAAGATTAAATAAAATAAATAAATATACATACATGGAGTTGATTTGTTTTTGAAGAGAGATAATAAAAGGAAAAAACAAAGAGAAATAAAGGGATGTATGTTTAAGAAATAAGAATACATGTGTGAAAATAGAATGAAAAGAAATAAATTAATAGAATAAAGGACAATAAATTAATAAATAAAGTAAAGAAATGAATGCGAGATTAATGAAAACAATGGAGTAGAGAGAAAAGAGGTAGTGAATTTGATGAAGTTAGAAAACGAAAAGAAAGCATACTAAACTTGCATGAAATATGAATGAGCCAAGAAATTATGTGTTGATTTTATTATTAATTATCGTAAAACTCTTATATTAAAGTTTTTAACAAAACAATGACTCAACTACTGTTTTCTTTTATTATCAATTGTTTAGAGTTAATTACTACAAATATACATACAATTTGATATTATTTTCAATTGTTATAAACCATTATTTATCTAATTACAAATAATTGTTTATTAGAAATAAATTTGAAATCATACATAAATAACATCATAATTTT
Source organism: Allium sativum (assembly GCA_030737875.1). NCBI lineage: Eukaryota > Viridiplantae > Streptophyta > Magnoliopsida > Asparagales > Amaryllidaceae > Allium > Allium sativum. The sequence goes on from CM060923.1 coordinate 108,087,511, forward strand.
ATTTAATTTTTTAAACTTAATAGTTTAATTTAATAATGAAAATTTTAATTTTTGATGCATTTTCTAATAAAATTTCCTAAAAATAAAATTTTAAATTGGTTCTGATTTTCCGGGATGTTACAATCTCCCCACTTAAAATATTTTCATCCTTGAAAAGGAACAAAGCTGAAAATTGTTTAACTAACCAACTCAACTTTCATTCTTTTATGGGTTTCAAAAATTTTATTAGCTGAACTAATAATCACACAACAAAATCATCAATCAATTAGCTGAATAGCTTTTCAAATATATATAACTTTTATATATTTAAAAATCATATTTTCTAAGATCGGATTATATATATAATCCCAAACACGTTAATTATAAACTTGTAACTCTCACTCATTCTAGGGCATTTCTAACCCCATCTCTAACGAGTTTTCTCATTCTAGGATACTACTGATCCTATCTCTAACGAGTATTCTTACATAGGACATTACTAATCCTACCTATGATGAGTCTTTTATTCAGTTCTAACGAGTTGTACACCAAAGATTTGGATTAACCAAAGATCTGATACCCACTGTAATGACATGGATTTAGTCCAAACCTAATCAATCACTAAATCGACTAAGACTGTTTGAATTCCGCATATGCTAACTTTGGGCATACAATACATCAGAACAAATAATAGAAGACTTTTATAAACATCATAATAATGTTATAACAGAGTACAGAATATCACAGTACATCGAAAAATAATAATACGACGGAAGATTAATTTACAATAAGCTTAATACAATGCAGCGGAAATGAACAAACTAGCACAGCGGAAGACTATTAATGTTCTGGACATAGGCTCAAGTTTCGATCCAGAATTCTGCTTAATATATTAGCAAAATAAGCTAATCGTCTGCTCGTGAGGAAAAGAGGGCACCCGAGTTTGCAAAGTGAAACATACTACGAGTCAGTCATGGGACTGGTATGAGAAATCTTTCCTAACTTATCCTACAATATGGCTAATCACAGGACAACGCCGCTAACGCGGAACGTTTTTACTCCATTTGATTGCTAGTGCATAAATTAAATAAATTTTTATTCAAAACAACGCAATGCTTTTTAGAAAAATGAAATCTTTATAAGACTCAAGTCCCATCACACATTGCAATGCAAACCGGAGGATAGAGTTTTACCTTATAATGATCAAAAATGCTTGATACGTAGAAAATAATATTTTAATATTATTATTAGTGTTTAATCAGTTTTAGAATACTTCAAAGTAAATGTATCAATCTTAGGCGGCATAGTACCCCATCCTACCATGTCGCCATATATAGGTTAATAATCAAAATCGTATTGTCGTATTGGAAATTGGGTTTCCGTCATGAGTCAAGGCTAGAGACGATCTCCTTACCGATTCGAGATACTTTAGCAAATGCCCCCGGATTCGGACGCTGGCGAACCCTTGGATCCTGCAGGGCCGGTCCATAAGTACTTTAACAGATTAGCAATTCCAGAACACACGCTTCCTGGTCCTATTGAACCTATAAATTGGTCACTATCAACCAATATAACCGAGGCTTCATAATCCATCATCCATATAAGTAAAATGTTAGGGCTTGCAAAACCCTGATAGCACTTCTAGCTAGAAAGAAACGTGTGCACTCTCTGCGTTCCCATGTCCCGTTTCTGACTCTTACCGGGGGTGTGAGGCTCGCGAAGTAACGCTATACACAAAGTTATGCCTAAACAGGACGTGCTCTGATTATCAACCACAAGGCTCTGGTTTTAAACAAAAGCCTCGATCATTTACATCTTGACATGCCACATTGACAATTCACGCCATGCGATCAATAACTATCAATATATGACCTCTGAGCTCATGCATTTCAGAGAAGGGTGTTAAGAAAGAGAATAAATTCTCCACCACCAGACAGATATATATTAAATAGACAACAATTCACACAGAATAAAATTCAACGTCTGACACACATCCATTTACAAATCCGTTCTAGGTCTGAACGAAACCGGAGACACCTTATTCCTCGTCCCGTATGTCTAATATGGAAGAGAGGTGTTCGCTTATCCGGACAATCAATAATTACTTCCAGACAACTACTACTTTAACCCTTTACTGGGAACAACCCAATGTCGGGCATCTGTAGTCATCCATTCGATGTGAAGATCGCCGGTCTTCAATCACAGTCTTCAATATCTTCGATTTAAATCGTCGTATAATTATTTGAAATGAGATTGAACTCGGTCTTTTCAAATAATTCTAGCATATATATAATTTAAACCATTTCATACTGCTAATATTATTTTATAACGATTTATCGCTATTTTTATTTATATAAAAATAGCGCAATTTAATTTAATGACACTTCGGGTCAATAGGCGGCACTGACACAGTTCTTATCAAAATTTGATTTGCACATTTCTCGAAATATAACTATTGGATTTTAACAAAATTTATATCGTTGGAAAGATCTTCCCAAAGCGGTCCTAATGGTTCAAGTTTTGGGAAAATCCGATGGTCGGATCTTTTGGTATAATCGTTTAAAGTTACGATTCCGAAACGTGAACTACCGTGTGCAATTCGTTTAATTTTAATTTATATTTATATATGTATAATTACGTATAAATATAAACCAATTGGCTATCCTACTAACTTGTTTAACACACCAAATAAAAGAATGTTTTATTGGCATATCATATCTACATGTTCATAATGTCAAATAAATATGTATTTTATTTACATGACATTTTTGCTAATGAAAATTAAAAAGATAATTTTTATTTTCATTATTTGTATGCCATTTCTATTTTTGTCTTTAACAAATAAAAAGAAATATTTTATTTGTATATATATAATTTTCAATGTGTAACATGACCCATAAAAATGTTTATTTTAATTTGTATACAAATTCTAACGTATGACTTAACGATAAAAATATATCTTTAATTTGTATACAAATTCTAAGGTATGTTTTGACAATAAACATTATTCTTTAACTTACATACAAATTCTAATGTATGTTTTAATAATAAAAATGATTCTTTAACTTACATACAAATTCTAATGTATGTTTTGACAATAAAAATGATTATTTAATTAACATACAAATTCTATTTCAACAAATGCACAAAAAGTGATACATTCATTTTTTTTGTTGACAATTCTAGTTCAATAAAATGATTAAAAAGTGATTCGTTCATTTTGTTGACAATTCAATTTCAACAATATGATCAAAAAGTGATTCATTCGTTTTGTTGACAATTCTAGTTCAACAAAATGATTAAAAAGTGATTATTTAAATTTGTTGACAATTCTAGTTCAACAAATTACTAAAAAGTGATTATTCATTTTTGTTGATAATTCTAGTTCGACAAAATTAATATTTTTGCTCAAACAAAAATCTATTTAACCAAAATATTATTTTTGTTATAACTCCAATCTATTTAACAAAAATGTAACTACTGTTTTAACTCTTACCTAATTAACAAGAATTTAATTTTTGTTTTAACTCTTATCTAATTAACAAAAATGTAATTTTTTTATCTCTTACCTAATTGACAAAAATGTAATTTTTTGCTTTCAACCATCATATTCTAACAAAATGTAAATTTTTGTTTTAACTATAATATTTTGGCAAAAATGTATATTTTGTTACAACTAATCTATTTTGACAAAAATGTTCATTTTTGTTTTTAACTAATCTATTTTGACAAAATGTTCATTTTTGTTCAGCTATTCTAATTTGACAAAATGTTCATTTTTATTCAACTATTCTAATTTGACAAAAATGTATATTTTTGTTCAACAATTATATTTTGACAAAAATGTAAATTTTGTTACAACTAATATGTTTTGACAAAAATGTACATTTTGTTTCAACTATTATAATTTGACAGAATGTTCATTTTTATTCAACTATTCTAAAATGACAAAAATGTATACCTTTGTTCAACAATTATATTTTGACAAAAATGTATATTTTGTTTCAATCATTATGTTTTGGCAAAAATGTACATTTTGTTTCAACTATTCTAATTAGACAAAATGTTCATTTTTATTCAACTATTCTAATTTGGCAAAAATGTATATTTTTTTCAATAATTATATTTTGACAAAAACGTATATTTTGTTTCAACCATTATGTTTTGACAAAAAGTACATTTTGTTTCAACTATTTTAATTTGATAAAATGTTCATTTTTATTCAACCATTCTAATTTGACAAAAATGTATATTTCTGTTCAACAATTATATTTTGACCAAAATGTATATTTTGTTTCAACTATTATGTTTTGACAAAAATGTAAATTTTTGTTTCAACTAATCTTCTTGACAAAAATGTGTATTTTTGTTTCAGCTAATCTTTTTGATAAAAATGTATATTTTTGTTTCAACTTATATGTTTTGACAAAAACGTATATTTTTCTTTCAACTAATCTTTTTGACAAAAATGTATATTTTTGTTTTAACTAATCTTTTTGACAAAAATGTATATTTTTGTTTAAACTAATATGTTTTGACAAAAATATATATTTTGTTACAACTATAAAAAAAACATGATAATTTAAATCCAATTATTCTAGTTAACAAAAATGATAATTTTTGCTTTACTCAATTCTGCTTAACAAAAAAAGATAATTTTTGTTTAACTAAATTCTAATTAACAAAAATATTAATTATTGTTTCAACTATTTTCTTACAACAAAATGTCCTTCTTATTTCAACTATTTTGTTTCAATAAAAGTGTTTTTTTTATTTCAACTATTTTGTTTCAATAAAAATGTCTTTTTTTATTTCAACTATTTTGTTACAACAAAAATGTCTTTTTTATTTCAACTATTCTAATTTGTCAGCAATGACAATTTTAATCTAACAATTCTAATTCGTCAACAATGACAATTTTAATCCCACAATCTTAATTTGTCAATAATGAAATTTTAATCCAACAATCCTAATTTTACAAAATTGACAAACTTAATCCAATAATTCTAATTTCTCACCAGTATTATTTTAATCCAATTATACTAGTTTGTCAAAATGACAATTTTAACCCAATTATACTAATTTGTCAAAATGACAATTTTAATCCAATCGTACTAATTTGTCAAAATGACAGTTTTAATCCAACTCATTTTTTTTTCAACAAAAGTTGGTATTTTTGTTTTCAACACTTTTATTCAATACAAACTTCATCAAATGAATGGAACTACATAACAACATCACTTCTAGATCAAATCATGTATCATACAAATAGATTTTAACTATATATGGTTAATACCACAATCATGATTAAGTAATTTTAATCATATATAAAGAAAAAAGAGTAGAATTTTTCAGAAGTAATTCTATATATTTTCAGTTATGTAAATGAATAAATAAATGCACAGAGTTTTTAGTGAGGATTTCTTACCATGCTTTTTCGATCAAACCACTCGACTTCGTGACGATCGGAGAGTGCCAAAACGGAAAGAGGAGAGAGGTGCACAGAGGGGGCCCATGGCGGTGGGTTCGATCCTCCCCAGGTGGTCGGGCGGTGCTGCAAACGGTGGCGGTTTGGGGTGATGTTGCACTCAAAATACGAGGCTCCAGACATTTCCACCGTATGAATTTGTGGAATAAAGAGAGCTACAAAATTCTCGAAAGAGTGAAGGGATTCTATTGAGAGGATAAGGATTTATTAGAGGAAGAAGGAAGGAGCTTTCTGGCCATGAAAAGAAGAAGATGGCAACGGCTTATGTTTTGTAATTAGGGTTTTGAAATGGAAAAGGGGCTACTGTATAAATGATGTTCGCTTTTGATTTAGGGGAGTTTAGGACATTTTATAATAGAGCAAATTTATTAGTATTATTCCTTATTTAATTAATATTTTTATTTATTTATTTATGAGGTTTGTAGATTGTAAATATAAAGAGCAGAGAGAACAAAAGGGGGAATAAAGGGAATAGTTGTAATAACCCGAAAATCTGGGCCAGTTTAAATTTTTTTATTTTGGCAATTTTAGCGAATTTTGAACATTTAAAATGAATTATTTTAAATAATATCGACGAGAAATTTATTTTGAATATAAACTGAACGTATATATTATATAAGTCGTCGTTAGAATATATATAATTATATATAATTATAAATATAATTGAAAATGGCGCGGTAGTTCGATAATTCGATTTCAAACTTCAATTGAATGTACCGGGTGCAAAACAATCCGGATTTTAGTGAAACCAAAAATAATAGGATCTAATTGATAATATCTTTCCAACGAACCCGAAAAATTAAAATTTCATAGCGGGAATCAAAGGATATGTCCAGTTGAAAATTCTTAATAGTCGTTATGGAATTCAGGCCCTTAAAAATGGAAATTTTGCAAACGACCTCGGATTTCGACGAAACCACTTTTGTTAGGTCCCTGATGTCAAGTTATTGCAAGGTTTCAGATTTCGTAATTTTTCGAATCAATACGTGAGCGTGGCAAAGGAAAACGCGTTTGACCAGTTTCAGTTGATTTTAATCGACTGGAAATTGGCCATTTTTCAAACGGTCTCAGAATTCGATGAAACTAGTTTTGTTAGGACCGTATCGTCAATACGAAGCTAGAAAATATTTTTCTGCAATTTATAGAGTTAGTATGTGACCCCGGTAAATTGAAATGCGCGTTCAAATTCAATATATAGAATTATATGTTGATTTTAACGGAAACTGATCGGAACGATCGAATCAGCCTACGATAGATATCCCATTGTGTTAGGAATAGGGGAAATTAGTTATGGACGACAGTCGGTGGGTCTCGTTTCGAGGTCAAAATAAAAAGGTACCTTTTTGAAATTAAATTAAATTATTAAAAAAAAAGAGAACTCTCCTCTCTCTCTCTCCTCCTTACGTTGACTAAGCCCCTCGTTCGAATTTCATTTAACAGAAGAAAATAAAAAAAAGAAAAAAGAAAAAAAGGGGAGGGCGCGATGGCAGCCGCCGCATCCAGGCGGAGCACCGCCGCATCCCCCTCCTTCCGCCGCTTCCTTCCTTCTCCTCCTCCTCCACTCCTTCTTCTCCGACTGCGACCTCCTCCTTTCCCCCCTCCCTTCCTCCAGCGATCGCGATACCCCCCCCTTTTCCATGCTGCCGACCGCACCCCTCCCCCTGGCGCCACCGTGAGCAGCGAAGCCCACCCTCGAGCCACCCAAAGCCCCTCCGACGACGGTGAAACCCCCCCCCCCCCACAGCTTCGATTTTGTGGCTAAAATTACAAGGTTAGTTTTATGGTTTTTTATTTAATTTAAAAACTCATGTTGATTTAGCCTAAAAACTGAATTCTATTAGTTTTAAAACTGATTTCTTTAATGATAAGAAAACGGATTTTTTTTTCTTTTTTATTTTCTTTGAATGTGACCATGATTTTTAACAGTATAAAGATTTGATTTTTTAACAGTATAAAGATTTGATTTTTAACAGTAAAAATGTGATTTTTATATATTGAACATCGAAGTAAAAATGTGATTTTTATATATTGAACATCGAAGTAAAAATGTGATTTTTATATATTGAACATTGAAGTAAAAATGTGATTTTTATATATTGAACATCGAAGTAAAGATATGATTTTTTAAAATGGAAAAGGCAAAATCTTTATATATAGTAGCGAAGTAAAAATTCAATTTTTATATATTGAATAGCATAGTAAAAATGTGATTTTTATATATTGAATAACGAAGTAAAAATTCGATTTTACATATGTAGTGAATACTAGCAGCGAAAGTGACAAAAGGCGAGAACGACAAGATTTCCTGCATTAGAAGTGCCGTGAAGTTGGATAGCTATCGGTGAGAACTTCTCACCTTTCAATTTAATTTTTCTAGTTATATATATATACTAGGATGCAGACGGTGTTTAGTAGCACCCGACACCCGTCATCCACAGACCATGGATGGCTTGTTTGTTAAATTGTTTGGTTATGTAGTTGGTTAGATTATTTGGTCTGAATTGAATTGTTTGATGAAATGAAATTGATTTGATTGATGTGTGAATGGCGTGGGCCTTCATTAGACCGGGGATATGGCTAGGCCTCGTCCCGTTTCTAGTATCGTGCCGTTATGCCGCCAAAATTTTCTAAAAATAAGTTAGAAAAATAAAGATAACATTTTATTTAGTAAATGAACCGAATAGAATATTCATAGGTTGAATAAAATAGTTTGATCGTTAAAAATATGATTTTTAACGTAAATGTGAATAAATAAATATTCATTTACAAACCGGACGGTTTGTTTATGTACACCTATTTGAAGGACATTGATTGGGACGATAAATTTTACACATCGCCCAACTGCACAAATAAAATCTGTGTTTGATTGTTTGAAACCCCACACGGGTATTGGGATGATATATGACGTAAACTAATCCCAATAGTTAGTTGTATGTCGATCGATAGATTGACAAACTATTATAAGCGTTGAATATTTATATCTGATGCTTATACAGTGTAGAATGCACTTTGGATGATGGTTGATTATTCATCGTTGTTATTGAATATATGTGTTGTAGAAAATCCATATAGTTAACGCTATATGGTAATTGATTGGGCCTCATTCCAATTTGAAAAATAAAGAATATTATAAAATAAGGGTTCATGTGTTGACAATACTCATCCGTTGAGCTTAGTCATGTGTTGAACGAAATATTTTAATAATAAAATTTACATCTTTATCAATAAAATAAAGGTTCATGTGTTGACAATACTCATCCGTTGAGATTAGTCATGTGTTGAACGAAATATTTCAATAATAAAATTTATATCTTTATCAATATAAAATAAAGGTTCATGTGTTGACAATACTCATCCGTTGAGATTAGTCATGTGTTGAACGAAATATTTTAATAATAAAATTTACATCTTTATCAATATAAAATAAAGGTTCATGTGTTGACAATACTCATCCGTTGAGATTAGTCATGTGTTGAACAAAACATTTTTAAATAGAAACATTTTGAAAAAGAAATATTTGAAATAGAATATTTGAAACCAGAAATATATGAAGCCGAGTTGATTAGATTGACGCCATTTAGACGTGAACGATATTTATATCGATTTTATTCATTTTATAATGAATATCGAAAGTGATTTCAAAAATCTGATATTTTGAAAAGAATTGAAATTTATAACCAATTTGAATTGAATCGAATAGAAAAACAATTTGAATCGAATTGAATTGAAAACCAAATCGAATTGAATTGAAAATGAATTCGAATTGAATTGAAAATGAATTCAAATTGAATTGAAAGTGAATTGAAATAAATTCAAATTGAATTGAAATTTGAATTGAATAGAAATGAATTTTAAAACGAATTTTTAAAGAAGAATTCAATTTTGATTTGAATTTGAAATGGAAGTTGAAAATGTTTTTGAAACGAATTCAAAACTATTTATAAAATTCGTTTTAAATAGAAATCGATGATATATATATTGTATATATTATATATATAATATAATGGCCTGAATAGAATGCGCCGCGCCGCGGCAGTTCGTGAATTTCGACCATTTATTTCAAACGGACATTACGGGAGATCCGACCGTCGGATTCTCCTAAAACCGGAACCGTTGGGTTCGTATCGAAAAGAGCTTTCTAACGAATATTAGAAATTAGAAATCTAACGGTTGGATTTGGAATTATGTCCAAATCAAATTTGAAAAAGGTCGATGTAAGTGCAGTTCGATGGCCGTTGATGGAAATCGACTGTACGGGCCTTGATAAAATTATTAAAAATAGTAATAATTTGTGTAAAATCATAAGAAATGATTTAGAAAGAATTGGGATGAAAAACTCCATATTTGAGAAGATAGAAATAGATTTTTATCGAAATGAACTAGTTTCGAACTAGAACTATAATTCTATTTATTTTTAAATAAATAAATTGAATTTGAAATGGCTTTGAAAATAACCAGAATTTCCAATGATTGCATTGGAATAGATTTGAATCGAAATTGTCTTCGGAATATTTCGATGTTGGATTTCGTGACTATATGGATGTTGTTATGGAAATTTTAAAGATATAGATATATATATCGTTATTTCCAATACGATATTTGTTGGTCGTAGAATTTGATATTGAATATAAGCCGGGATATTTTCTATTCAGAGCCTTGTATTTAATGTCAAATGTGATTTGGGTTTGTCGTGAATGGTGTTTTTATTAACATTGTTCTTTAACCCAGTTGAGAAAAGATAAAATCTTTTTATTTAGATTTAATGAAGTGTACCAATTAAATGATATTTAATTGGAATTGAATTGATATTGATTTTTGGGTTTATCGTGAACAGTGTTTTTAAATAACACTTGTTCTTTAACCCGATAATTAATGGAATGGGATTATTTGTTTATCGTGAGCCGCGTTTCAAATGACACTGATTCTTTAACTCAGTCACAGATTAAAACTAAATGGAGTTTTAATGAATCTTTAATTATATTGAAATGACCGAGAATGGAGTAGCACCAGTTTTGCTCAAGGCGATAGTTAAATCTGTAATTGGATTTAAATGTGAAATGGTAATTGAATTTACCGATAACACAGTGGTGTTAGATATGAAGTATTATCAGTTTTACTTCGTGGGAAGAATAGGTTGGGATTGGGAAATTAAAACCAATGATTACTTCGGTAAGGTTCGTTAATCTCGACTAGTTGAATCGAAATTCAAAAGAAGATTAAAGAATAAATTCAAGGAATTTATCTTTGATAAAATTAATGGGAACCTTTCCCTATGAATGTGAAATTTAGAAACTAACTGTCGGTTAGCCAAGCAGAATGGTTTTCTGTATATTGATCTGATGTTGGTTTCGACCTTCGGGGTTAATATTTGGGGAATTATTCTCTTGATTAATTTACGATTAGTGACTGATAAATTGAAATGAGGCGTATGTTGTGTTTGTGTAACACTTATTTAAAATATACGCGAGTTATTCGGAAAGACCGGGTTTATCCCATTCTGAATAACTGATACGACGATAAGTCGAAGATGAAGACGATGGTCGAAGACCGGAGGTCTTCACGTCGTTTGGGTGATTACTGATGATCTTGATTGGGCTATACACCCAAGAAGATGGAAACAGTTAGTGATCGTCCAGACGTACTTGGAGATCGATGGATATGTGGGGTACTAGGTGCCTCCGGTTTCGTTCAGACCCAGAATGGACTTGTAAATGGACTGTGTGTCTGACATTGGATTTTAGTCCGTGTGATTGATCTCTATTAAATATATATCTATTTGGCGGTGGAGAATTTATTCTCTTGCTTAACGCCCTTCTCTGAGACGTACGAGTTCAGGGGTTATATATTGATGGATATCAAACGCATGGAGTGAATTTCCTGTGTGGCATACCTAAGTGGCAATAGATCGAGGCTTCTGTTGAAAAGCAAAGTCTTGTGGTTGATGATCGAAGCACGGCCTTTGTGGCATAGCTTTGTGTAACGTTTACTTCGCGAGTTTCACACCCGGTATGAACCAAAAACGGGAGACGGACCTCAGGGAGGGCATGCGTTTCTTTCTAGTTAGAAGTGGCGTCAGTGGTTTTACATGCCCTGATGAGTTTGACTTATGTGGTTGTTGCTGTTGCGAGGCGCCTCAGTTTGATCGGACGATCCGGGTCCGATGGAGTCATTTAGTTGGCTCACTTACGCCCCATAGGGCGGGGAAACGCATGTTCAGGCATTTTAATCCACATCGGTGGACCGGCCCTGAGGATCCAAGAGCCCACCTGTTTCTGGGTCCTGAGACACGGGCTAGAGCGTCTCGAATCGGTTGAGGACTATCTTTTGCCTCGGTTCAAAGATGGAAATCCAACTTCCAAATACGTGATTTTGCGGTTTTAATTGTAGAACTAGTATGGCGACATGATATATGGTACCCATGCCGCCTATGATTTGAAGTTGTTTTATAGACTATGCACTTATAATAGTATCAAATGATTTGTTTTAAAACGTATCAAGCATTCTTTGGTTGTTATAAGGGAAAACCCTATCCCCCGGCTTGCGTTGCATTGTGTGATAGGACCTGGGTCTTATAACAGCTTCATTTTTCTTTATTTAGCATTGCGCTGTTTGTTTTATGCACCGGTATTCTTGGGAGGAAACCCGTTCCGTGTTTTACGGCGTGGTCCCTTGATTTACCGAACTTTAAAAACAAAGATTAATAACTGTTTTAGTTTTCACACCAGTCACATGACTGACCTGGAGTTTATTGTTTTAACCTAAACTCTGGGTGCCCTTATTTTGACACGGGCAGCTAGTAGTTTTGGTTTTGCAGATTTATATTCACAGGATCCTGGTTTACAGCTGGAATGATATGCGGAAAGTTTTGTATCCGTATATCTCTTCTAGTTGTGTATTGTATTATTTTCCGCTGCGATGTATTTAAATGTAATTTAAATCTCTGATATTTCTGTGTAATATTTATTTGTTTATACTCTGTATATTCTTGTATTCTGGTGCATTGTTGTAATATACAATGAAATGTTCTTTCGGCTGCGTTCTGATTTGTCTTGTCCTCAACGATCAGGGGTTTCCAACGGTCTAGATCGGTTTAACGACTGATTCGGATCAAGCGAAATTCCTTGTCGCTACATTTGGTATCAGAGCTTTGGTTTACAAAGCCGAGAACATGACACATTAGAACAATACGAAAGAATTCATCAGATATTGGATTAGTAATATCCAATTAGAATGACTCGTTAGAGATAGGATCAGTAGTATCCTAGAACGAGTGTGAAGAGTATATTTTTCAAATGAAAACGATTTTTGTTTTGAAAATTTAAAATCAACTGTTCGTATTTGATTATTTATTCTATATTGATCGGGACAATCCAATATGTAGAGATTTTGCATATATGTCTTGCAAACGTGTATTTGAAGTTTTAATATACTGGATAGATATAGAATTACACTCGAATCGCCCGGAGATGATTTTGATGATGGAGCTCCATCATTAGAATTCATGTTCGAGTGACGAAATTGGACTTTCTATATATTTCCTATTGACTGGTGTGAGAACCAAAAATTAGATAGGGCCTATTGTTGTGATTTGGCATCAAAAACATGATTTTTGTATATGTATCAAAGTTATGAATTTGAAATGTTAATCCACTAATCGATTGATGATTGTGTTGTTTGTTTAATTGTTTGATAATTTTGAACCATTACGCCTAATTGAATCACATATTGAATTATATTGAAATTTGGTCGCATTTGCTTGCATATACATATACTTACATTGAACAAGTCATAGCAAGGAGGCTAGAGCCAGAGAATAAAATTTGTTTGCCCGACAAATAGGTACATGTTTACTATATAATTTACTGTTCTGTTTGGGTGATGATGATTTTATGAACCTATTGGCTAGCCGCTAGGCTTTTTCTTTTTCCTTTTGAGATCAGAAGGCCTATATGGCAATTTCGGGATTTTCCCGTGGCTCCCGGTGCAGGGGAGGTTATGGCGAAATTTTTCGAAAATTTAGGGTGTTAGCCAAATTTTCGAAATTTTGAAAATTCTCAGAAACTGAAAAGTTGGAGAATGGAAGCCAGATCGAACGTAGAATTGATTGATTAAACCACTTTCGACTTTGTTCCTTTTCGGGGATGAAAAGTTTTAAGTGGGGGAGTGTAACATTCTGGATTTTTAGCAATGTTATAATATACTAATTTTTATAATACATTGGTTCGATAATTTAAATGGTTCGAATTAAAATATTTTTATTTAAAGCAAATAATGAGTTTAATATAACCAAATGTCGTTGTAACTTGAAATTTAACGTCAAGCACAAACCAGTATTTGTTTTTATTTCTAAAACGGTATATACTCTGTTTGGAAATATATATGATAATAATATTTTTTTTTTTTATAGATTTGTTCATTTTATCGATACAGACATATATATATTTAAAAATCAAATAAAAACCCATCCATCGTAACTAGGTACATATGATTTAACTAAAAACACAAGGTTGCATTACACCAAACTTGCCAAACATCTTTAATTGAAAGCTAAACGAATGATCAAATTGCCAAATACTCGAATTTGATCTTGTCCGACTTGTGTAATGGGTTTATAAATGGAACAGTTCAAACCTATATTTTGTACCTTCCACTTCATCCACTAGTTTGCTGTTTGTGAAACATTGCTCATTCAATGTCTTATGTAAAAATATAAAATCAAAATGGGTGCAGACAAGATAACCAATGCGAAATATCAGTAGATAGGAATATATAAATGGCACCACTAACGCAAATCCAACAGATTTCACTTGATCGGCTAAGAGGGGGACGTAAACCCAAACAATGAGCTAAGATAAAATACTGTTCATGCAAATAAATATATTTGCCTTGACTGCCAAGGACCTAAAGTACTCTTTCATTTCAACTACAACAACTACAGCAAGTGTACGCTCAGCAGAAGAGAAAAATATATACATATATATATATAAAAAAAAGGACACAGATAAATAAAATATTTTTTTCTCCTTTCGATCTGCCTTGTCAAGGCAGCAACTTTGCTGATTTCCAGTGGACAAATGCTGACATTCTAGCTCATTAAATGCGTGAAAAGGGATGAACTTCACCTCTGTTGTATGGATAGAGTGCCATGTCTTCTCAATGGTCCTGTAGATGACAAACTAGATTCCCAAACATGCTTTTACTTTTGAGCTGAATAGATGAAGTCATAAAAAGGGTATGTAGCCCCATATCCTTCATAGTTAAGCGAACTCCAAGTTTTTTTTTTTTGTTCACAGCCGACATATAAGAACATGCCCTCCCTCACAGATTTCACTTCACATAGACCCCTATATGCCTATAACTTCATGCATGTACGCCTCCCTACATTTTCAAATTGAATATCTTCAGCTTAACCCAAGTAAAAACTCAGCCATAAGGTAATGCTGACACTAACACCAAATAGATATACTTTATTTACTATGTATATGCGATAAGTGGAATACATGATTACAACAGTCTATGTTGTTGAAACTGAAAAATTTAAAATATTGGACCATATAAATAAATTAACAAGTTTATAAATGATGGAAATAGCAGCATCTTCACAGATGCATATGCATCGTGTTTATGAGTCAGTCATATTTCGAAAGGGGAAAGCTTATTAAACTACAAGACAACGACAAACAAAATTTACAAACCAACAATTTATACTTAAATACAAGTCACGATTTGTACATGTTTGAAGCATGAACTTCCAGAAATATGTAACAAGCAACACTACTTAATTAACTCTTCTGTGTAAACAAATAGATCTACCTATCGTACTACACGCTAAACTGATGCCTACAACTCTATGACTGGGATAGATGAATACTGTAAACATGAAATGAAAATGAGGTGATAACACAATACAGTCCTAAGGACTGAACAACGCAATGCTAAGAAGCTTGACAATACACCTATGATGGGGAAAATTTACGGCAGATCTACATCAACACAATGCTACCCTATGAGCTTCGTCAAGGCATATCAAATTAATGAAATCTGCAGAACCTACCTTTAAGTGTGTACATCCTACACCACTACTCCTTGGCATCCAAGGAATTCACCAGTATAAATACACAACAATGTTCTCTTCATCCATTCGAAACAAACAAACAAGAAAAAAATAAAATAAAAGCCGCAAACTCTAAAGAGATACAACTGGTATAAATCAGATTAAACTCTTTTAAGAAATTTGTTGAGTAAGGATTGAAGGCAAATCAGAATAAAAGGTTGAAACCTGATTGTGTTCGGGTTTGTCTTGCTGGAGATGTCGTCTTTGAGTATCGGGCGGGTCAACCTGGAAGAGGAAGCAAGGAGGGAGGAGCGACAGCTCTAACAGCGGTGGTCGGAGGAATTTACGTGGTCTGAAGTGTTTGTTTTTGGGAGAGGTAGGGTATCTAATCGAAGTCGATTTCTGGTGAGACGGTGGGTTAATGAGGGCCACGACCACTGACGTAGGAAGCAGAGGAAGCGGCAGTCACCAGAAGACCGACGGCGATGGCTCTGATGCCCTAGATGGACGGCGGCAAGAGTTTGCAGAGGCCAGGAATATATTTTTGTGATTTATCGAGAAGTATTTGGGAAATTTTGCTGAGGGTTAGAAAAGCGTGGGCTTGAAATAGCTAAGAGATAGCGGGCTGGACAGAAATCAAAAAGGGTAAGGCCCAAATCCTTTTATAAAATTAATTTTAAACTTGTTCAAATAATTTATAAACGTATAAGTGGGATATTTCGCTCGTATCTTATCAGAATTTCGAACGAACGGATCCGTTGGAATCGTATCAACGAGAGCTACACTGTGGAAATGTTTTCGCTAAGAATGGAGCTACTGATAGTTCATGATAAAATCAAACACCTATTTGATTTTAAATGAAATAAAAGCAGAATAGTGGGCTCCGAACCGAGGTGAGTAAATCTCACTAACTCTGCTCAATTTATATTTTCATAAAGTATCCTTAGAATTGATAAATAATGATTGTTTGTTGTGCGTTGGTTGTTTGGTTGAACTGCTAGTTAAATTGGTAGAAAATATCGATAACGATATATATATATAAATCGTTAATCGAATATTGATTCTGTTATCGAAATATTTCATACTAGTGTTGACTGACATCTGTGGATGCAGGGAAACAGGTTGGAAGGACCCAACTGGGTTCCTCAACATTTATTTTGTTGTTTTTCATATATTGTGTTATATGATATGATATGAAATCTGTGTTGATTTTGTATGGTTGAATGACATCGATCATTGTTATATGGTATGTTAAATACCAGAAAGAATACTGGAATGTTAAAAAGGAAATTTTCAATGTTATATTGAAAAAGAAATATTATAAAATCAAAAGATTTTATAAAAAAGAAAACTATTTATTTAGGAAATAAATAGATTAAAAAGGAATATTTATTTGTAAATAAAATAGACAGAATAGAAAGTGGAAATATTTGTAAATAAATTGATTTTAAAAGGAATACTGGAAAAGTGATTAGTATTGTAGAAAAGGAGAATTTTACATTTGAAGGATTTAGACCCGTGCTTCGCACACGGGTATAACGTGTTATGAATTTAAAGCAAAGTTTTAAATAGTATCTATTCTGACCAATAGATTGAGAAAATAAATTTATAAATAATATTTTATAAATGAGATGTTTATCATTATGTAAATAGGATATATAAGTCAAAACTTATATAGAGAAGTAAAGGTCGATTTCAACATCGATATTTGAAAACTGAATAAACATAGAGTTAATTAGATAGAGTTAATCAAATTAGAATTAATTGAATATTGGTATTCAATTAGAGTTAATTGAATATAGTTATTTGAGATAGAGATAGTCAAACATAGTTATTTGGGATGTGTTGCCATTTCGTATGACTACTAGCGTAATTCGCAGGGCTGCAGATAGCCTACGGCGGTCGGATGTTTCATGAGGGAATCAGGCATAACCATTGTGATCGCTGCGTTCTAGAGTCAAGCGAATGAAGTTAAATAGAATATTAGTTAATCGATAGGAGTTAAATAAGTCTGGTTTGAGTTAATCAATCATAGTAAATCGGTAGAGTTAAATCGGTAAGAGTCAACCAGTTAGAGTTAAACAGTTAGAATTAACCAGTTATGGTTAACCAATTAGAGTTAATCGAATGGAGGTAAATCAAATTAGAGTTATACAACTGGAGTTAATCAATTTGGAATAGTCAAGTAGTAGTAAATAGAGTTAGTAAAAAGAAAGTAATCGAATAGCACTTATTTGAGATGGAGTTATCGAATATAGTTGATTTGAGAAAAGTAATCGAATATAAGTTATTCGAAGTGTGTTAAAGAATTCGAAAGGTGAGCTTTATCTATTTCGAGGTTAGAGATGTCGTTCAGTTAAGGTCTGAGAGGTAATTATACCCCAACTTGATTGACTTCATTTTGAACGAAGAAGTGGTTAAGGTTCGATAGTGAAAGTTGGTTAAGAAATTGAGTTAATAACCGTGATGGTTTAAATTGGCTTAGTGATGTTTATTTTAAACATCTGTGAAATCAAATGTATAAATTTTGGTAATATTTTCCAAATATAATCAGAAATGTTTTCTAATCATAGGAAATGAAATGTTGATGAGAAAGAATACTGGAATATCAGTAATACGTGAAACAGAGATGGAAATGTTTTCCAATGATTGATGATGTATATTTTCTAAATTTAGAAAATAAGAATTTTCAAATATATAGAAATGGGGAAATGGATAAATTAAAGATAATTTTATAGAAAGAGATAAATGTGGAATGTTGATTGATTGATAGAGTTTCCATCTGGAAATAATATCGTTGGTTGCACACCTGTTCTTCTTTGATAGTTAAATCACCGACTATCGAAGTTTTTGACCATTTTTACGTCGTCAATACGGAGAGACCGGGATCAGATTCATTATCTGAAAACCACTCGGTATGGATGTTAGCGTTGCGATCAAATATTGAAGACGGAGTTATGCAAGGGCTATCCTGTTTACAGAATATTGCCTTCGGTTTGTCCAGTCCCAGGACAAACGTGAATGGACGAATGTCTGACAGAGTATATCTAACGGATCGCGTAAGTTGATCTCTTCAAACGTACTTACGTTTGGTGGTGGAGGAATTCGTTTCTCTTAGCTTTATACCCGTGGTGTTTTTGAGGAAATCAATTTGTGATTTGACGGGTATGACGATGTGGCATTCAAAGTGAATAATGGTCAAGTGTTTCAAAAGATACGTAAGGACCTCAAGCCTCATCAACCAGCAGATGACAGAAATCGGGCAGGCAGCATGGCTATGTGGGTCGCACCCATTAGGGTGTATATCACCTATCTAGAGAAAATCCATTTCATTCTATTATCTATTTCGATGCTGTCCCTTTCCGGGAAGACGGTGGGTAGCTCCCAACCGTTGGTGATATACATTCGATACACTCAAGCGAAATGAGTGGTCGGTCATGTGAGGGCCGGGTTGCAAGATGTTCTTGTTGAACCCAGTGTATTTGCCTCTAGAGATACACTATCGGCAGGTGGTCCCATACCTTGTCAAGGTCGGAATCCAATTTCCAATAAGTGCCCACGATTTTGATTTGTACACTATATATGTGGAACGTGAGATGCAAGCGTTCTGCTAGATTTTATTTACTTGTGATTAGACATTATTATAATATCAGAGAAGTATTGATTTCCAAATCTGTTTTGGGTTATCGTAAGATAAAAACCATCCGTGTTTATGTGTGGATCAGTCTTACGATTATCTTTTCTTTTGAAAGGATTTTGAAAGTTAAACCGATGATTTGAGTTTACTCACACCAGTCCCATGACTGACCCAGAGTTTATTTTGTTTTGTTTTTCCCTAAACTCTTGGGTGCCCAAATTTGTACGGGCAGTCAAGTAGTTCAGGCCTTTACAGATATATTTGGAGGAGCTTGAAGCAGGAGGCTTCAGGATTTTTAGCTATTGTTAATTCCGCTGTGTGTAAGTGTTGTGCTCTGATAGTGTTATTGTGTATTCATATACCGTTTTATTTCAAAGTTATGTTATATATTATATTTTATTCGTTCCGCTGTGAGATTCGTATTACTCTGATTTCGTTCTGTGGTAATCTTCTTCTTCTTCTATTCTAATTTTCTATCTTATCTATCCTCACCCTCTAATTTCTTTCTATAAATGACCTGGAATGTTCGATGCCTGAATAATTAACATGGGTTTTATGTTGATTTTTGGGGTTGAAAATCCCGGGTCGTTACAGTGGTATCAGAGCTGAAGGTTAAGTTATTACCTTGGCTCTGTGGCGTGACCTAGTAGAGATGGGGCTAGAAATACCCTAGATTGAGTTGAGTGTATACATACGAGTGAACGTATTTGTAGATTTTTATAAAATGATTTTATATTGTGGAGATTTATTGGTTGAGTTGTTTGTGATTTCTGATCGATCAGTTTGATCCACTGTATCAATAGGGATTACCAAACACTTGAATACGATAAACCGACACAATATGTTTTGAAAAGAGGGTAAATGAAATAATCTTACCCAAAATATATTTTTATATAAAAAGAAGTATATATATTGGAATTATTTTAATAAATTAGATGTGTCGGTTGTAATTATAATTGAATGAGATTATAATTGAAATGATTATAAGTAACCAATCATAATTCATATTAATATAATCAAATGAACTAAATATGGGATTTAATCAAAATTGGGAATTAAAAATCCCAGTAATTGGGAAAGGTGATTGAGATTGGATTTTGAATTACATTAGGAATTTCAAGATCCTGGGTGATTTGAAAATGTTTTTCAGATATTGTAGAAGGTATTTTGAAGTGATTTCGCATTGAAAGTGTTTTAAAATGAATTTCGAAAAGTAGTATAGTATTGAACTCACTTCGATCACTGGAAAATAATTCTGATGATGACGGCCGCATCATCAGTGTTCATTTTCGAGTTTCTAAGTGACGGATTACTACCAAGGATTTTGTTTTTAAATTGCTTTGAGGAAATAAGTTGTTTAGAAATTCAAATGCTTTGAATCGCTATTATTATATATATATGATTCAAACTGATTTCAAATAAATACCTAGGAATTTGAATCCTGAAATTTAAATTTAACTTATGGAGTTAAATAGATTAAACTGGTAAAAGATGAATAAATAAATTAGAATTTAACTCAAGTTAAGTTAAAAATAAATTGGAATTCGATTAGAGGAAATCTGGAATAGAATTGGGTTGCTGAGTAAGGGTTGGGAATCGAGGTGGAACCTGAGTTAAAATTGAATTTGGCTTGGGTGTCAGAGGATATCTGGATATGAGGATAATTAAATTTAAAAATCAATTTAGAATAGATGTGGGAGTATACATGATGGCCTACAAATTAAGGATAAGTATGTTATAGTAGATTGTCCACAATTGGAGGATATATCATTTGGAATTAAAAAACTAGAAGGGTGGGTATTGAGATAAGGATAAAAGATTCAGTGAAAGAAATAATAATAATAAGGTTGTGAGAAGTTAAAATTTTAGCATCCTTACTAAGCAATTTCGAGGACGAAATTATTTTAAGGGGGAAGGAATGTAACATTCTGGATTTTTAGCAATGTTATAATATACTAATTTTTATAATACATTGGTTCGATAATTTAAATGGTTCGAATTAAAATATTTTTATTTAAAGCAAATAATGAGTTTAATATAACCAAATGTCGTTGTAACTTGAAATTTAACGTCAAGCACAAACCAGTATTTGTTTTTATTTCTAAAACGGTATATACTCTGTTTGGAAATATATATGATAATAATATTTTTTTTTTTATAGATTTGTTCATTTTATCGATACAGACATATATATATTTAAAAATCAAATAAAAACCCATCCATCGTAACTAGGTACATATGATTTAACTAAAAACACAAGGTTGCATTACACCAAACTTGCCAAACATCTTTAATTGAAAGCTAAACGAATGATCAAATTGCCAAATACTCGAATTTGATCTTGTCCGACTTGTGTAATGGGTTTATAAATGGAACAGTTCAAACCTATATTTTGTACCTTCCACTTCATCCACTAGTTTGCTGTTTGTGAAACATTGCTCATTCAATGTCTTATGTAAAAATATAAAATCAAAATGGGTGCAGACAAGATAACCAATGCGAAATATCAGTAGATAGGAATATATAAATGGCACCACTAACGCAAATCCAACAGATTTCACTTGATCGGCTAAGAGGGGGACGTAAACCCAAACAATGAGCTAAGATAAAATACTGTTCATGCAAATAAATATATTTGCCTTGACTGCCAAGGACCTAAAGTACTCTTTCATTTCAACTACAACAACTACAGCAAGTGTACGCTCAGCAGAAGAGAAAAATATATACATATATATATATATAAAAAAGGACACAGATAAATAAAATATTTTTTTCTCCTTTCGATCTGCCTTGTCAAGGCAGCAACTTTGCTGATTTCCAGTGGACAAATGCTGACATTCTAGCTCATTAAATGCGTGAAAAGGGATGAACTTCACCTCTGTTGTATGGATAGAGTGCCATGTCTTCTCAATGGTCCTGTAGATGACAAACTAGATTCCCAAACATGCTTTTACTTTTGAGCTGAATAGATGAAGTCATAAAAAGGGTATGTAGCCCCATATCCTTCATAGTTAAGCGAACTCCAAGTTTTTTTTTTTTGTTCACAGCCGACATATAAGAACATGCCCTCCCTCACAGATTTCACTTCACATAGACCCCTATATGCCTATAACTTCATGCATGTACGCCTCCCTACATTTTCAAATTGAATATCTTCAGCTTAACCAAAGTAAAAACTCAGCCATAAGGTAATGCTGACACTAACACCAAATAGATATACTTTATTTACTATGTATATGCGATAAGTGGAATACATGATTACAACAGTCTATGTTGTTGAAACTGAAAAATTTAAAATATTGGACCATATAAATAAATTAACAAGTTTATAAATGATGGAAATAGCAGCATCTTCACAGATGCATATGCATCGTGTTTATGAGTCAGTCATATTTCGAAAGGGGAAAGCTTATTAAACTACAAGACAACGACAAACAAAATTTACAAACCAACAATTTATACTTAAATACAAGTCACGATTTGTACATGTTTGAAGCATGAACTTCCAGAAATATGTAACAAGCAACACTACTTAATTAACTCTTCTGTGTAAACAAATAGATCTACCTATCGTACTACACGCTAAACTGATGCCTACAACTCTATGACTGGGATAGATGAATACTGTAAACATGAAATGAAAATGAGGTGATAACACAATACAGTCCTAAGGACTGAACAACGCAATGCTAAGAAGCTTGACAATACACCTATGATGGGGAAAATTTACGGCAGATCTACATCAACACAATGCTACCCTATGAGCTTCGTCAAGGCATATCAAATTAATGAAATCTGCAGAACCTACCTTTAAGTGTGTACATCCTACACCACTACTCCTTGGCATCCAAGGAATTCACCAGTATAAATACACAACAATGTTCTCTTCATCCATTCGAAACAAACAAACAAGAAAAAAATAAAATAAAAGCCGCAAACTCTAAAGAGATACAACTGGTATAAATCAGATTAAACTCTTTTAAGAAATTTGTTGAGTAAGGATTGAAGGCAAATCAGAATAAAAGGTTGAAACCTGATTGTGTTCGGGTTTGTCTTGCTGGAGATGTCGTCTTTGAGTATCGGGCGGGTCAACCTGGAAGAGGAAGCAAGGAGGGAGGAGCGACAGCTCTAACAGCGGTGGTCGGAGGAATTTACGTGGTCTGAAGTGTTTGTTTTTGGGAGAGGTAGGGTATCTAATCGAAGTCGATTTCTGGTGAGACGGTGGGTTAATGAGGGCCACGACCACTGACGTAGGAAGCAGAGGAAGCGGCAGTCACCAGAAGACCGACGGCGATGGCTCTGATGCCCTAGATGGACGGCGGCAAGAGTTTGCAGAGGCCAGGAATATATTTTTGTGATTTATCGAGAAGTATTTGGGAAATTTTGCTGAGGGTTAGAAAAGCGTGGGCTTGAAATAGCTAAGAGATAGCGGGCTGGACAGAAATCAAAAAGGGTAAGGCCCAAATCCTTTTATAAAATTAATTTTAAACTTGTTCAAATAATTTATAAACGTATAAGTGGGATATTTCGCTCGTATCTTATCAGAATTTCGAACGAACGGATCCGTTGGAATCGTATCAACGAGAGCTACACTGTGGAAATGTTTTCGCTAAGAATGGAGCTACTGATAGTTCATGATAAAATCAAACACCTATTTGATTTTAAATGAAATAAAAGCAGAATAGTGGGCTCCGAACCGAGGTGAGTAAATCTCACTAACTCTGCTCAATTTATATTTTCATAAAGTATCCTTAGAATTGATAAATAATGATTGTTTGTTGTGCGTTGGTTGTTTGGTTGAACTGCTAGTTAAATTGGTAGAAAATATCGATAACGATATATATATATAAATCGTTAATCGAATATTGATTCTGTTATCGAAATATTTCATACTAGTGTTGACTGACATCTGTGGATGCAGGGAAACAGGTTGGAAGGACCCAACTGGGTTCCTCAACATTTATTTTGTTGTTTTTCATATATTGTGTTATATGATATGATATGAAATCTGTGTTGATTTTGTATGGTTGAATGACATCGATCATTGTTATATGGTATGTTAAATACCAGAAAGAATACTGGAATGTTAAAAAGGAAATTTTCAATGTTATATTGAAAAAGAAATATTATAAAATCAAAAGATTTTATAAAAAAGAAAACTATTTATTTAGGAAATAAATAGATTAAAAAGGAATATTTATTTGTAAATAAAATAGACAGAATAGAAAGTGGAAATATTTGTAAATAAATTGATTTTAAAAGGAATACTGGAAAAGTGATTAGTATTGTAGAAAAGGAGAATTTTACATTTGAAGGATTTAGACCCGTGCTTCGCACACGGGTATAACGTGTTATGAATTTAAAGCAAAGTTTTAAATAGTATCTATTCTGACCAATAGATTGAGAAAATAAATTTATAAATAATATTTTATAAATGAGATGTTTATCATTATGTAAACAGGATATATAAGTCAAAACTTATATAGAGAAGTAAAGGTCGATTTCAACATCGATATTTGAAAACTGAATAAACATAGAGTTAATTAGATAGAGTTAATCAAATTAGAATTAATTGAATATTGGTATTCAATTAGAGTTAATTGAATATAGTTATTTGAGATAGAGATAGTCAAACATAGTTATTTGGGATGTGTTGCCATTTCGTATGACTACTAGCGTAATTCGCAGGGCTGCAGATAGCCTACGGCGGTCGGATGTTTCATGAGGGAATCAGGCATAACCATTGTGATCGCTGCGTTCTAGAGTCAAGCGAATGAAGTTAAATAGAATATTAGTTAATCGATAGGAGTTAAATAAGTCTGGTTTGAGTTAATCAATCATAGTAAATCGGTAGAGTTAAATCGGTAAGAGTCAACCAGTTAGAGTTAAACAGTTAGAATTAACCAGTTATGGTTAACCAATTAGAGTTAATCGAATGGAGGTAAATCAAATTAGAGTTATACAACTGGAGTTAATCAATTTGGAATAGTCAAGTAGTAGTAAATAGAGTTAGTAAAAAGAAAGTAATCGAATAGCACTTATTTGAGATGGAGTTATCGAATATAGTTGATTTGAGAAAAGTAATCGAATATAAGTTATTCGAAGTGTGTTAAAGAATTCGAAAGGTGAGCTTTATCTATTTCGAGGTTAGAGATGTCGTTCAGTTAAGGTCTGAGAGGTAATTATACCCCAACTTGATTGACTTCATTTTGAACGAAGAAGTGGTTAAGGTTCGATAGTGAAAGTTGGTTAAGAAATTGAGTTAATAACCGTGATGGTTTAAATTGGCTTAGTGATGTTTATTTTAAACATCTGTGAAATCAAATGTATAAATTTTGGTAATATTTTCCAAATATAATCAGAAATGTTTTCTAATCATAGGAAATGAAATGTTGATGAGAAAGAATACTGGAATATCAGTAATACGTGAAACAGAGATGGAAATGTTTTCCAATGATTGATGATGTATATTTTCTAAATTTAGAAAATAAGAATTTTCAAATATATAGAAATGGGGAAATGGATAAATTAAAGATAATTTTATAGAAAGAGATAAATGTGGAATGTTGATTGATTGATAGAGTTTCCATCTGGAAATAATATCGTTGGTTGCACACCTGTTCTTCTTTGATAGTTAAATCACCGACTATCGAAGTTTTTGACCATTTTTACGTCGTCAATACGGAGAGACCGGGATCAGATTCATTATCTGAAAACCACTCGGTATGGATGTTAGCGTTGCGATCAAATATTGAAGACGGAGTTATGCAAGGGCTATCCTGTTTACAGAATATTGCCTTCGGTTTGTCCAGTCCCAGGACAAACGTGAATGGACGAATGTCTGACAGAGTATATCTAACGGATCGCGTAAGTTGATCTCTTCAAACGTACTTACGTTTGGTGGTGGAGGAATTCGTTTCTCTTAGCTTTATACCCGTGGTGTTTTTGAGGAAATCAATTTGTGATTTGACGGGTATGACGATGTGGCATTCAAAGTGAATAATGGTCAAGTGTTTCAAAAGATACGTAAGGACCTCAAGCCTCATC
This sequence comes from Allium sativum, assembly GCA_030737875.1. Taxonomy (NCBI): domain Eukaryota; kingdom Viridiplantae; phylum Streptophyta; class Magnoliopsida; order Asparagales; family Amaryllidaceae; genus Allium; species Allium sativum. The sequence continues at coordinate 108,113,716 of CM060923.1, forward strand.
AACCAGCAGATGACAGAAATCGGGCAGGCAGCATGGCTATGTGGGTCGCACCCATTAGGGTGTATATCACCTATCTAGAGAAAATCCATTTCATTCTATTATCTATTTCGATGCTGTCCCTTTCCGGGAAGACGGTGGGTAGCTCCCAACCGTTGGTGATATACATTCGATACACTCAAGCGAAATGAGTGGTCGGTCATGTGAGGGCCGGGTTGCAAGATGTTCTTGTTGAACCCAGTGTATTTGCCTCTAGAGATACACTATCGGCAGGTGGTCCCATACCTTGTCAAGGTCGGAATCCAATTTCCAATAAGTGCCCACGATTTTGATTTGTACACTATATATGTGGAACGTGAGATGCAAGCGTTCTGCTAGATTTTATTTACTTGTGATTAGACATTATTATAATATCAGAGAAGTATTGATTTCCAAATCTGTTTTGGGTTATCGTAAGATAAAAACCATCCGTGTTTATGTGTGGATCAGTCTTACGATTATCTTTTCTTTTGAAAGGATTTTGAAAGTTAAACCGATGATTTGAGTTTACTCACACCAGTCCCATGACTGACCCAGAGTTTATTTTGTTTTGTTTTTCCCTAAACTCTTGGGTGCCCAAATTTGTACGGGCAGTCAAGTAGTTCAGGCCTTTACAGATATATTTGGAGGAGCTTGAAGCAGGAGGCTTCAGGATTTTTAGCTATTGTTAATTCCGCTGTGTGTAAGTGTTGTGCTCTGATAGTGTTATTGTGTATTCATATACCGTTTTATTTCAAAGTTATGTTATATATTATATTTTATTCGTTCCGCTGTGAGATTCGTATTACTCTGATTTCGTTCTGTGGTAATCTTCTTCTTCTTCTATTCTAATTTTCTATCTTATCTATCCTCACCCTCTAATTTCTTTCTATAAATGACCTGGAATGTTCGATGCCTGAATAATTAACATGGGTTTTATGTTGATTTTTGGGGTTGAAAATCCCGGGTCGTTACAGGGAGATTGTAATAACCCGAAAATCTGGGCCAGTTTAAAAAAAAATTATTTTGGCAATTTTAGCGAATTTTGAACTTTTAAAATGAATTACTTTAAATAATATCGACGAGAAATTTATTTTGAATATAAACCAAACGTATATATTATATACGGCGTCGTTAGAATATATATAATTATATATAATTATAAATATAATTGAAAATGGCGCGGTAGTTCGATAATTCGATTTCATACTTCAATTGAATGTACCGGGTGCAAAACAATCCGGATTTTAGTGAAACCAAAAATAATAGGATCTAATTGATAATATCTTTCCAACGAACCCGAAAAATTGAAATTTCATAGCGGGAATCAAAGGATATGTCCAGTTGAAAATTCTGAATAGTCGCTATGGAATTCAGGCCCTTAAAAATGTAAATTTTGCAAACGACCTCGGATTTCGACGAAACCAATTTTGTTGGGTCCGTGATGTCAAGTTAATGCTAGGTTTCAGATTTCATAATTTTTTGAATCAATATGTGAGCGTGGAAAAGGAAAACGCGTTTGACCAGTATCCGTTGATTTTAATCGACTGGAAATTGGCCATTTTTCAAACGGTCTCAGAATTCGACGAAACTAGTTTTGTTAGGACCGTATCGTCAATACGAAGCTAGAAAATATTTTTCTGCAATTTATAGAGTTAGTATGTGACCCCGGTAAATTGAAATGCACGTTCAAATTCAATATATAGAATTATATGTTGATTTTAACGGAAACTGATCGGAACGATCGAATCAGCCTACGATAGATATCTCATTGTGTTCGGAATAGGGGTAATTAGTTTTGGACGACAGTCGGTGGGTCTCGTTTCGAGGTCAAAATAAAAAGGTATCTTTTCGAAATTAAATTAAATTATAAAAAAAAGAGAACTCTCCTCTCTCTCTCCTCCTTACGTTGACTAAGCCCCCCGTTCGAATTTCATTTAACAGAAGAAAAAAAGGGGGGAGGGCGCGATGGCAGCCGCCGCCTCCAGGCGGAGCACCGCCGCAACCCCCTCCTTCCGCCGCTTCCGCCCTTCTCCTCCTCCTCCACTCCTTCTTCTCCGACTGCGACCTCCTCCTTTCCCCCCACTTCCTCCAGCGATCGCGATACCCCCTCTTTTCCATGATGCCGACCGCACCCCTCCCCCTGGCGCCACCGTGAGCCGCGAAGCCCACCCTCGAGCCACCCGAAGCCCCTCCGACGACGGTGAAACCCACCCCCCCCCCCCACAGCTTCGATTTTGTGGCTAAAATTACAAGGTAAGTTTTATGGTTTTTTATTTAATTTAAAAACTCATGTTGATTTAGCCTAAAAACTGAATTCTATTAGTTTTAAAACTGATTTCTTTAATGATAAGAAAACTGATTTTTTTTTCTTTTTTCTTTTCTTTGAATGTGACTATGATTTTTAATAGTATAAAGATTTGATTTTTTAACAGTATAAAGATTTGATTTTTAACAGTAAAAATGTGATTTTTATATATTGAACATCGAAGTAAAAATGTGATTTTTATATATTGAACATCGAAGTAAAAATGTGATTTTTATATATTGAACATCGAAGTAAAAATGTGATTTTTATATATTGAACATCGAAGTAAAGATATGATTTTTTAAAATGGAAAAAGGTGAAATCTTTATATATAGTAGCGGAGTAAAAATTCGATTTTTATATATTGAATAACATAGTAAAAATGTGATTTTTATATATTGAATAACGAAGTAAAATTTCGATTTTACATATGTAGTGAATACTAGCAGCGAAAGTGACAAAAGGCGAGAACGACAAGATTTCCTGCATTAGAAGTGCCGTGAAGTTGGATAGCTATCAGTGAGAACTTCTCACCTTTCAATTTAATTTTTCTAGTTATATATATATACTAGGATGTAGACGGTGTTTAGTAGCACCCGACACCCGTCATCCACAGACCATGGATGGCTTGTTTGTTAAATTGTTTGGTTGTGTAGTTGGTTAGATTATTTGGTCTGAATTGAATTGTTTGGTGAAATGAAATTGATTTGATTGATGTGTGAATGGCGTGGGCCTTCACTAGACCGGGGATAAGGCTAGGCCTCATCCCGTTTCTAGTATCGTGTCGTTATGCCGCCAAAATTTTCTAAAAATAAGTTAGAAAAATAAAGATAACATTTTATTTAATAAATGAACCGAATAGAATATTCATAGGTTGAATAAAATAGTTCGATCGTTAAAAATATGATTTTTAACGTAAATGTGAATAAATAAATTTTCACTTACAAACCGGACGGTTTGTTTATGTACACCTATTTGAAGGACATTGATTGGAACGATAAATTTTACACATCGCCCAACTGCACAAATAAAATCTGTGTTTGATTGTTTGAAACCCCACACGGGTATTGGGATGATATATGATGTACACTAATCCCAATAGTTAGTTGTATGTCGATCGATAGATTGACAAACTGTTATAAGCGTTGAATATTTATATTTGATGCTTATACAGTGTAGAATGCACTTTGGATGATGGTTGATTATTCATCGTTGTTATTGAATATATGTGTTGTAGAAAATCCATATAGTTAACGCTATATGGTAATTGATTGGGCCTCATTCCAATTTGAAAAATAAAGAATATTATAAAATAAAGGTTCATGTGTTGACAATACTCATCCGTTGAGATTAGTCATGTGTTGAACGAAATATTTTAATAATAAAATTTACATCTTTATCAATATAAAATAAAGGTTCATGTGTTGACAATACTCATCCGTTGAGATTAGTCATGTGTTGAACGGAATATTTTAATAATAAAATTTACATCTTTATCAATATAAAATAAAGGTTCATGTGTTGACAATACTCATCCGTTGAGATTAGTCATGTTTTGAACGAAATATTTTAATAATAAAATTTACATCTTTATCAATATAAAATAAAGATTCATGTGTTGACAATACTCATCCGTTGAGATTAGTCGTGTGTTGAACGAAACATTTTGAAATAGAAACATTTTGAAAAAGAAATATTTGAAATAGAATATTTGAAACCAGGAATATATGAAGCCGAGTTGATTAGATTGACGCCATTTAGACGTGAACGATATTTATATCGATTTTATTCATTTTATAATGAATATCGAAAGTGATTTCAAAAATCTGATATTTTGAAAAGAATTGAAATTTAAAACCAATTTGAATTGAATCGAATAGAAAATCAATTTGAATAGAATTGAATTGAAAACCAAATCGAATTGAATTGAAAATGAATTCGAATTGAATTGAAAACGAATTCAAATAGAACTGAAATTTGAATTGAATAGAAATGAATTTTAAAACGAATTTATAAAGAAGAATTATTTTTTGATTTGAATTTGAAATGGAAGTTGAAAATGTTTTTGAAACGATTTCCAAACTATTTATAAAATTTGTTTTAAATAGAAATCGACGATATATATATTATATATATTATATATATATAATATAATGGCCTGAATAGAACGCGCCGCGCCGCGGCAGTTCGTGAATTTCGACCATTTATTTCAAACGGACATTACGGGAGATCCGACCGTCGGATTCTCCTAAAACCGGAACCGTTGGGTTCGTATCGAAAAGAGCTTTCTAACGAATATTAGAAATTAGAAATCTAACGGTTGGATTTGGAATTATGTCCAAATAAAATTTGGAAAAGGTCGTTGTAAGTGCAGTTCGATGGACGTTGATGGAAATCGAATGTACGGGCCTTGATAAAATTATTAAAAATAGTAATAATTTGTGTAAAATCATAAGAAATGATTTAGAAAGAATTGGGATGAAAAACTCCATATTTGAGAAGATAAAAATAGATTTTTATTGAAATGAACTAGTTTTGAACTAGAATTATAATTCTATTTATTTTTAAATAAATAAATTGAATTTGAAATGGTTTTGAAAATAACCAGAATTTCCAATGATTGCATTGGAATGGATTTGAATCGAAATTGTCTTCGGAATATTTCGATGTTGGATTTCGTGACTATATGGATGTTGTTATGGAAATTTGAAAGATATAGATATATATATATATATATATCGTTATTTCAAATACGATATTTGCTGGTCGTAGAATTTGATATTGAATATAAGCCGGGATATTTTCTATTCAGAGCCTTGTATTTAATGTCAAATGTTATTTGGGTTTGTCGTGAATGGTGTCTTTGTTAACATTGTTCTTGAACCCAGTTGAGAAAAGATAAAATCTTTTTATTTAGATTTAATGAAGTGTACCAATTAAATGATATTTAATTGGAATTGAATTGACATTGATTTTTGGGTTTATCGTGAACAGTGTTTTTAAATAACACTTGTTCTTTAACCCGATAATTAATGGAATGGGATTTTGGGTTTATCGTGAGCCGTGTTTCAAATGACACTGATTCTTTAACCCAGTCACAGATTAAAACTAAATGGAGTTTTAGTGAATCTTTAATTAGATTGAAATGACCGAGAATGGAGTAGCACCAGTTTTGCTCCAGGCGATAGTTAAATCTGTATTTGGATTTAAACGTGAAATGGTAATTGAATTTACCGATAACACCGTGGTGTTAGATATGAAGTATTATCAGTTTTACTTCGTGGGAAGAATAGGTTGGGATTGGGAAATTAAAACTAATGATTACTTCGGTAAGGTTCGTTAATCTCGACTAGTTGAATTGAAATTCAAAAGAAGATTAAAGAATAAATTCAAGGAATTTATCTTTGATAAAATTAATGGGAACCTTTCCCTATGAATGTGAAATTTATAAACTAACTGTCGGTTAGCCAAGCAGAATGGTTTTCAGGATATTGATCTGATGTTGGTTTCGACCTTCGGGGTTAATATTTGGGGAATTATTCTCTTGATTAATTTACGATTAGTGACTGATAAATTGAAATGAGGCGTATGTTGTGTTTGTGTAACACTTATTTAAAATGTACGCGAGTTATTCGGAAAGACCGGGTTTATCCCATTCTGAATAACTGATACGACGATAAGTCGAAGATGAAGACGATGGTCGAAGACCGGAGGTCTTCACGTCGTTTGGGTGATTACTGATGATCTTGATTGGGCTGTATACCCAAGAAGATGGAAACAGTTAGTGATCGTCCAGACGTACTTGGAGATCGATGGATATGCGGGGTACTAGGTGCCTCCGGTTTCATTCAGACCCAGAACGGACTTGTAAATGGACTGTGTGTCTGACATTGGATTTTAGTCCGTGTGATTAATCACTATTAAATATATATCTGTTTGGCGGCGGAGAATTTATTCTCTTGCTTAACGCCCTTCTCTTAGACGTACGAGCTCAGGGGTTATATATTGATGGATATCAAACGCATGGAGTGAATTGCCTGTGTGGCATACCTAAGTGGCAATTGATCGAGGCTTCTGTTGAAAAGCAAAGTCTTGTGGTTGATGATCGAAGCATGGCCTTTGTGGCGTAGCTTTGTGTAACGTTTACTTCGCGAGTTTCACACCCGGTATGAACCAAAAACGGGAGACGGACCTCAGGGAGGGCATGCGTTTCTTTCGAGTTAGAAGTGGCGTCAATGGTTTTACACGCCCTGACGAGTTTGACTTATGTGGTTGTTGCTGTTGCGAGGCGCCTCTGTTTGATCGGACGATCCGGGTCCGATGGAGTCATTTAGTTGGCTCACCTACGCCCCATAGGGCGGGGAAACGCATGTTCAGGCATTTTAATCCACATCGGTGGACCGGCCCTGAGGATCCAAGGGCCCACCTATGTCTGGGTCCTGAGACACGGGCTAGAGCGTCTCGAATCGGTTGAGGACTATCTTTTGCCTCGGTTCATAGATGGAAATCCAACTTCCAAATACGTGATTTTGCGGTTTTAATTGTATAACTAGTATGGCGACATGATATATGGTACCCATGCCGCCTATGATTGATACTTATGATTTGAAGTTGTTTTATAGACTATGCACTTATAATAGTATCAAATGATTTGTTTTAAAACGTATCAAGCATTCTTTGGCTGTTATAAGGGAAAACCCTATCCCCCGGCTTGCGTTGCATTGTGTGATAGGACCTGGGTCTTATAACAGCTTCATTTTTCTTTATTTAGCATTGCGCTGTTTGTTTTATGCACCGGTATTCTTGGGAGGAAACCCGTTCCGTGTTTTACGGCGTGGTCCTTTGATTTACCGAACTTTATAAACAAAGATTAATAATTGTTTTAGTTCTCACACCAGTCACATGACTGACCTGGAGTTTATTGTTTTAACCTAAACTCTGGGTGCCCTTATTTTGACAGGGGCAGCTAGTAGTTTTGGTTTTGCAGATTTAAATTCACAGGATCCTGGTTTACAGCTGGAATGATATCCGGAAAGCTTTGTATCCGTATATCTCTTCTAGTTGTGTATTGTATTATTTTCCGCTGTGATGTATTTAAATGTAATTTAAATCTCTGATATTTCTGTGTAATATTTATTTGTTTATACTCTGTATATTCTTGTATTCTGGTGCATTGTTGTAATATACAACGAAATGTTCTTTCGTCTGCGTTCTGGTTTGTCTTGTCCTCAACGATCAGGGGTTTCGAACGGTCTAGATCGGTTTAACGACTGATTCGGATCGAGCGAAATTCCTTGTCGCTACATTTGGTATCAGAGCTTTGGTTTACAAAGCCGAGAACATGACACATTAGAACAATACGAAAGAATTCATCAGATATTGGATTAGTAATATCCAATTAGAATGACTCGTTAGAGATAGGATCAGTAGTATCCTAGAACGAGTGTGAAGAGTATATTTTTCAAATGAAAACGATTTTTGTTTTGAAAATTTAAAATCAACTGTTCGTATTTGATTATTTATTCTATATTGATCGGGACAATCCAATATGTAGAGAGTTTGCATATATGTCTTGCAAACGTGTATTTGAAGTTTTAATATACTGGATAGATATAGAATTACACTCGAATCGCCCGGAGATGATTTTGATGATGGAGCTCCATCATTAGAATTCATGTTCGAGTGACGAAAGTGGACTTTCTATATATTTCCTATTGACTGGTGTGAGAACCAAAAATTAGATAGGGCCTATTGTTGTGATTTGGCATCAAAAACATGATTTTTGTATATGTATCAAAGTTATGAATTTGAAACGTTAATCCACTAATCGATTGATGTTTGTGTTGTTTGTTTAATTGTTTGATAATTTTGAACCATTACGCCTAATTGAATCACATATTGAATTATGTTGAAATTTGGTCGCATTTGCTTGCATATACATATACTTGCATTGAACAGGTCATAGCAAGGAGGCTAGAGCCAGAGAATAAAATTTGTTTGCCCGACAAATAGGTACATGTTTACTATATAATTTACTGTTTTGTTTGGGTGATGATGATTTTATGAGCCTATTGGCTAGCCTCTTGTCTTTTTCTTTTTCTTTTTGAGATCAGAAGGCCTATATGGCAATTTCGGGATTTTCCCGTGGCTCCCGGTGCAGGGGAGGTTATGGCGAAATTTTTCGAAAATTTAGGGTGTTAGCCAAATTTTTGAAATTTTGAAAATTCTCAGAAACTGAAAAGTTGGAGAATGGAAGCCAGATCGAACGTAGAGTTGATTGATCAAACCACTTTCGACTTTGTTCCTTTTCGGGGACGAAAAGTTTTAAGTGGGGGAGATTGTAATAACCCGAAAATCTGGGCCAGTTTAAAAAATTTTATTTTGGCAATTTTAGCGAATTTTGAACATTTAAAATGAATTATTTTAAATAATATAGAAGAGAAATTTATTTTGAATATAAACCGATCATATATATTATATACGTCGTTGTTAGTATATATATAATTATATATAATTATAAATATAATTGAAAATGGCGCGGTAGTTCGATAATTCGATTTCAAACTTCAATTGAATGTACCAGGTGCAAAACAATCCGGATTTTAGTGAAACCAAAAATAATAGGATCTAATTGATAATATCTTTCCAACGAACCCGAAAAATTGAAATTTCATAGCGGGAATCAAAGGATATGTCCAGTTGAAAATTCTGAATAATCGCTATGGAATTCAGGCCCTTAAAAATGGAAATTTTGCAAACGACCTCGGATTTCGACGAAACCACTTTTGTTGGGTCCGTGATGTCAAGTTATTGCTAGGTTTCAAATTTGTAATTTTTCGAATCAATATGTGAGCGTGGCAAAGGAAAACGCGTTTGACCAGTATCAGTTGATTTTAATCGACTGGAAATTGGCCATTTTTCAAACGGTCTCAGAATTTGACGAAACTAGTTTTGTTAGGACCGTATCGTCAATACGAAGCTAGAAAATATTTTTCTGCAATTTATAGAGTTAGTATGTGACCCCGGTAAATTGAAATGTGCGTTCAAATTCAATATATAGAATTATATGTTGATTTTAACGGATACTGATCGGAACGATCGAATCAGCCTACGATAGATATCCCATTGTGTTCGAAATAGGGGTAATTAGTTATGGACGACAGTCGGTGGGTCTCGTTTCGAGGTCAAAATAAAAAGGTACCTTTTCGAAATTAAATTAAATTATAAAAAAAGAACTCTCCTCTCTTTCTCCTCCTTACATTGACAAAACCCCCCGTTCGAATTTCATTTAACAGAAGAAAATAAAAAAAAGAAAAAAAAGGGGAGTGCGCGATGGCAGCCGCCGCCTCCAGGCGGAGCACCGCCGCAACCCCCTCCTTCCGCCGCTTCCTTCCTTCTCCTCCTCCTCCACTCCTTCTTCTCCGACTGCGACCTCCTCCTTTCCCCCTTTTCCTCCAGCGATCGCGATACTCCCCCCCTTTTCCATGCTGCCGACCGCACCCCTCCCCCTGGCGCCACCGTGAGCCGCGAAGCCCACCCTCGAGGCATCTGAAGCCCCTCCGACGACGGTGAAACCCACCCCCCCCCCCCCCACAGCTTCGATTTTGTGGCTAAAATTACAAGGTAAGTTTTATGTTTTTTTATTTAATTTAAAAACTCATGTTGATTTAGCCTAAAAACTGAATTCTATTCGTTTTAAAACTGATTTCTTTAATGATAAGAAAACTGATTTTTTTTTCTTTTTTCTTTTCTTTGAATGTGACCATGATTTTTAACAGTATAAAGAATTAATTTTTTAACAGTATAAAGATTCGATTTTTAACAGTAAAAATGTGATTTTTATATATTGAACATCGAAGTAAAAATGTGATTTTTATATATTGAACATCGAAGTAAAAATATGATTTTTTTAAAATGGAAAAAGGAGAAATCTTTATATATAGTAGCGGAGTAAAAATTCGATTTTTATATATTGAATAGCATAGTAAAAATGTGATTTTTATATATTGAATAACGAAGTAAAAATTCGATTTTACATATGTAGTGAATACTAGCAGCGAAAGTGACAAAAGGCGAGAACGACAAGATTTCCTGCATTAGAAGTGCCGTGAAGTTGGATAGCTATCGGTGAGAACTTCTCACCTTTCAATTTAATTTTTCTAGTTATATATATATACTAGGATGCAGACGGTGTTTAGTAGCACCCAACACCCGTCATCCACAGACCATAGATGGCTTGTTTGTTAAATTGTTTGGTTGTGTAGTTGGTTAGATGATTTGGTCTGAATTGAATTGTTTGGTGAAATAAAATTGATTTGATTGATGTGTGAATGGCGTGGGCCTTCACTAGACCGGGGATAAGGCTAGGCCTCGTCCCGTTTCCAGTATCGTGCCGTTATGCCGCCAAAATTTTCTAAAAATAAGTTAGAAAAATAAAGATAACATTTTATTTAATAAATGAACCGAATAGAATATTCATAGGTTGAATAAAATAGTTTGATCGTTAAAAATATGATTTTTAACGTAAATGTGAATAAATAAATATTCATTTACAAACCGGACGGTTTGTTTATGTACACCTATTTGAAGGACATTGATTGGGACGATAAATTTTTCACATCGCCCAACTGCACAAATAAAATCTGTGTTTGATTGGTTGAAACCCCACACGGATATTGGGATGATATATGACGTACACTAATCCAATAGTTAGTTGTATGTCGATCGATAGATTGACAAACTGTTATAAGCGTTGAGTATTTATATTTGATGCTTATACAGTGTAGAATGCACTTTGGATGATGGTTGATTATTCATCGTTGTTATTGAATATATGTGTTGTAGAAAATCCATATAGTTAACGCTATATGGTAATTGATTGGGCCTCATTCCAATTTGAAAAATAAAGAAAATTATAAAATAAAGGTTCATGTGTTGACAATACTCATCCGTTGAGATTAATCATGTGTTGAACGAAATATTTTAATAATAAAATTTACATCTTTATCAATATAAAATAAAGGTTCTTGTGTTGACAATACTCATTCGTTGAGATTAGTCATGTGTTGAACGGAATATTTTAATAATAAAATTTACATCTTTATCAATATAAAATAAAGGTTCATGTGTTGACAATACTCATCCGTTGAGATTAGTCATGTGTTGAACAAAATATTTTAATAATAAAATTTACATCTTTATCAATATAAAATAAAGGTTCATGTGTTGACAATACTCATCCGTTGAGATTAGTCATGTGTTGAACGAAACATTTTGAAATAGAAACATTTTGAAAAAGAAATATTTGAAATAGAATATTTGAAACCAGAAATATATGAAGCCGAGTTGATTAGATTGACGCCATTTAGATGTGAACGATATTTATATCGATTTTATTCATTTTATAATGAATATCGAAAGTGATTTCAAAAATCTGATATTTTGAAAAGAATTGAAATTTAAAACCAATTTGAATTGAATCGAATAGAAAATCAATTTGAATCGAATTGAATTGAAAACCAAATCGAATTGAATTGAAAATGAATTCGAATTGAATTGAAAACGAATTCAAATTGAATTGAAAGCGAATTGAAATGAATTCAAATTGAATTGAAATTTGAATTGAATAGAAATGAATTTTAAAACGAATTTATAAAGAAGAATTCAATTTTGATTTGAATTTGAAATGGAAGTTGAAAATGTTTTTGAAACGAATTCAAAACTATTTATAAAATTCGTTTTAAATAGAAATCGACGATATATATATTATATATATTACATATATAATATAATGGCCTGAATAGAACGCGCCGCGCCGCGGCAGTTCGTGAATTTCGACCATTTATTTCAAACGGACATTACGGGAGATCTGACCGTCGGATTCTCCTAAAACCAGAACCGTTGGGTTCGTATCGAAAAGAGCATTCTAACGAATATTAGAAATTAGAAATCTAATGGTTGGATTTAGAATTATGTCCTAATCAAATTTGGAAAAGGTCGCTGTAAGTGCAGTTCGATGGCCGTTGATGGAAATTGACTGTACGGGCCTTGATAAAATTATTAAAAATAGTAATAATTTGTGTAAAATCATAAGAAATGATTTAGAAAGAATTGGGATGAAAAACTCCATATTTGAGAAGATAAAAATAGATTTTTATCGAAATGAACTAGTTTTGAACTAGAATTATAATTCTATTTATTTTTAAATAAATAAATTGAATTTGAAATGGTTTTGAAAATAACCAGAATTTCCAATGATTGCATTGGAATGGATTTGAATCGAAATTGTCTTCGGAATATTTCGATGTTGGATTTCGTGACTATATGGATGTTGTTATGGAAATTTGAAAGATATAGATATATATATATATCATTATTTCCAATACGATATTTGTTGGTCGTAGAATTCGATATTGAATACAAGCCGGGATATTTTCTATTCAGAGCCTTGTATTTAATGTCAAATGTGATTTGGGTTTGTCGTGAATGGTGTCTTTATTAACATTGTTCTTGAACCCAGTTGAGAAAAGATAAAATCTTTTTATTTAGATTTAATGAAGTGTACCAATTAAATGATATTTAATTGGAATTGAATTGATATTGATTTTTGGGTTTATCGTGAACAGTTTTTAAATAACACTTGTTCTTTAACCCGATAATTAATGGAATGGGATTTTGGGTTTATCGTGATCCGTGTTTCAAATGACACTGATTCTTTAACCCAGTCACAGATTAAAACTAAATGGAGTTTTAATGAGTCTTTAATTAGATTGAAATGACCGAGAATGGAGTAGCACCAGTTTTGCTCCAGGCGATAGTTAAATCATTAATTGGATTTAAACGTGAAATGGTAATTGAATTTACCGATAACACCGTGGTGTTAGATATGAAGTATTATCAGTTTTACTTCGTGGGAAGAATAGGTTGGGATTGGGAAATTAAAACCAATGATTACTTCGATAAGGTTCGTTAATCTCGACTAGTTGAATCGAAATTCAAAAGAAGATTAAATAATAAATTCAAGGAATTTATCTTTGATAAAATTAATGGAAACCTTTCCCTATGAATGTGAAATTTAGAAACTAACTGTTGGTTAGCCAAGCAGAATGGTTTTCTGGATATTGATCTGATGTTGGTTTCGACATTCGGGGTTAATATTTGGGGAATTATTCTCTTGATTAATTTACGATTAGTGACTGATAAATTGAAATGAGGAGTATGTTGTGTTTGTGTAACACTTATTTAAAATATACGCGAGTTATTCGGAAAGACCGGGTTTATCCCATTCTGAATAACTGATACAACGATAAGTCGAAGATGATGACGATGGTCGAAGACCGGAGGTCTTCACGTCGTTTGGGTGATTACTGATGATCTTGATTGGGCTGTACACCCAAGAAGATGGAAACAGTTAGTTATCGTCCAGACGTACTTGGAGATCGATGGATATGCGGGGTACTAGGTGCCTCCGGTTTCGTTCAGACCCAGAACGGACTTGTAAATGGACTGTGTGTCTGTCATTGGATTTTAGTCTGTGTGATTGATCTCTATTAAATATATATCTGTTTGGCAGTGGAGAATTTATTCTCTTGCTTAATGCCCTTCTCTGAGACGTACGAGCTCAGGGGTTATATATTGATGGATATCAAACGCATGGAGTGAATTGCCTGTGTGGCATACCTAAGTGGCAATTGATCGAGGCTTCTGTTGAAAAGCAAAGTCTTGTGGTTGATGATCGAAGCACGGCCTTTGTGGCATAGCTTTGTGTAACGTTTACTTCGCGAGTTTCACACCCGGTATGAACCAAAAACAGGAGACGGACCTCAGGGCGGGCATGCGTTTCTTTCTAGTTAGAAGTGGTGTCAGTGGTTTACACGCCCTGACGAGTTTGACTTATGTGGTTGTTGCTGTTGCGAGGTGCCTCGGTTTGATCGGACGATCCGGGTCCAATGGAGTCATTTAGCTGGCTCACCTACGCCCCATAGGGCGGGGAAACGCATGTTCAGGCATTTTAATCCACATCGGTGGACCGGCCCTGAGGATCCAAGGGCCCACCTGTGTCTGGGTCATGAGACACGGGCTAGAGCGTCTCGAATCGGTTGAGGACTATCTTTTGCCTCGGTTCATAGATGGAAATCCAACTTCCAAATACGTGATTTTGCGGTTTTAATTGTAGAACTAGTATGGCGACATGATATATGGTACCCATGTCGCCTATGATTGATACTTATGATTTGAAGTTGTTTTATAGACTATGCACTTATAATAGTATCAAATGATTTGTTTTAAAACGTATCAAGCATTCTTTAGCTGTTATAAGGGAAAACCCTATCCCCCGGCTTGCGTTGCATTGTGTGATAGGACCTGGGTCTTATAACAACTTCATTTTTCTTTATTTAGCATTGCGCTGTTTGTTTTATGCACCGGTATTCTTGGGAGGAAACCCGTTCCGTGTTTTACGGCGTGGTCCCTTGATTTACCGAACTTTAAAAACAAAGATTTATAACTGTTTTAGTTCTCACACCAGTCACATGACTGACCTGGAGTTTATTGTTTTAACCTAAACTCTGGGTGCCCTTATTTTGACACGGGCAGCTAGTAGTTTTGGTTTTACAGAGTTATATTCACAGGATCCTGGTTTACAGCTGGAATGATATCCGGAAAGCTTTGTATCCGTATGTCTCTTCTAGTTGTGTATTGTATTATTTTCCGCTGCGATGTATTTAAATGTAATTTAAATCTCTGATATTTCTGTGTAATATTTATTTGTTTATACTCTGTATATTCTTGTATTCTGGTGCATTGTTGTAATATACAATGAAATGTTCTTTCGTCTGCGTTCTGATTTATCTTGTCCTCAACGATCAGGGGTTTCGAACGGTCTAGATCGGTTTAACGACTGATTCGGATCGAGCGAAATTCCTTGTCGCTACAATAGTTTTGTATCTAAAAGTGAATTTGAATGATAAATATAAGAGGAGAGAGAGTAGAGAATAAATGAACAATTTATTTTCCCCGTATGCCTCTTTGTATTTACAAATGAATTAAATGCTTATTTATTTTATCTAATTGTTTACATTGTGCAACTTTTTAAATTTCAAAACACACAATATTAAATATAATAATTTAACGAACCTATTTAATTGTAAGAAAGAATAAATAGAAGAGAAATATATATATACACATATAGTTGATTTATAGGAAAGTATTGAAGATGACATTTTTTTTAATTTAATAATGCCAAATTATAGCATAATGACATGTTTATCTAACACTACGTATTATAACTTATTGACATGTTGTCATATTTTATTTAAAATCTACCTACTATTTTAAATCAACATATTCAATGCCCATGCAAGAATAAATAAAATAAATCCATGTATATACATGGAGTTGATTTGTTTTTGAAGAGAGATAATAAAAGGAAAAAAAACAAAGATAAAGGGATGTAAGTTTTAGAAATAAGAATACATGTGTGAAAATGGAATGAAGAAAAATAAATTAATAGAATAAAGGATGATAAATTAATAGATAAAGGAAAGAAATGAATGCATAATTAATGAAAACAATGGAGTAAAGAGAAAAGAGGTAGTGAATTTGATGAAGTTAGAAAATGAAAAGAAAGCACACTAAGCTTGCATGAAATATGAATGTGCAAAGAAATTATGTGTTGATTTTATTATTAATTATCATAAATCTCTTATATTAAAGTTTTTAACAAAACAATGACTCAACTACTGTTTTCTTTTATTATCAATTGTTTGGAGTTAATTATTACAAATATAGATACGGTTTGATACTAATTTCAATTGTTATAAACCACAATTTATCTAATTACAAATAATTGTTTATTAGAAATAAATTTGAAATCATACATAAATAACATCATAATTTTATTAAATTTTTTTAATTTAATAATGAAATTTTTAATTTCTGATGTATTTTCTGACAAAATTTCCAAAAAACAAAATTTTAAAGTGGTTCTGATTTTCCGAGTTGTTACAATCTCCCCCACTTGAAGTCTTTTCGTCCTCGAAAAGGAACGGAGCTGAAAGTTGTTCAACTAACCAACTCAACTTTCATTCTTTTATTGGTTTCAAAATTTTTATTACTTGAACTAATAATCACACATCACAATCATCAATCAATTAGTTGATTAGATTTTCAAATATATATAACTTTTATGTATTTAAAAATCATATTTTCTAAGATCGGGTTATATATATATTATCACAAATACATTAACTATAAACTTGCAACTCTCAACTCATTCTAGGGCATTTCTAACCCCATCTCTAACGAGTTTTCTCATTTTAGGATACTACTGATCCTATCTCTAATGAGTATTATTTCATAAGACATTACTAACCCTACATCTGATGACTCTTTTGTTCAGTTCTAATGAGTTATACCCCAAAGATTTGGATTAACCAAAGCTCCGATACCTGCTGTAACGACATGGATTTAGCCCAGACCTAATAATGTAACATCAGAGTACAGAATATCAGAGTACATCGAAAAAATAATAATATGATGAAAGATTAATTTACAATAAGCTTAATACAATGCAGCGGAAATGAATAAACTAGCACAGCGGAAGAGTTTTAATGCTCTGGACTTAGCTTTAAGCTTCGATCCAGAATTCTACTCAATATATCAGCAAATAAGCTACTCGACTGCCCGTGTGGAAAAGAGGGCACCCGAGTTCGCAAAGTGAAACAAACTACGAGTCAGTCGTGGGACTGGTATGAGAAATCTTTCCTAACTTATCTAACAATATGGCTAATCACAGGACCACGTCGCTAACGCGGAACGTGTTTACTCCATTGGATTGCCAGTGCATAAATTAAATAAATTTTTATTCAAAACAACGCAATGCTTTTTAGAAAAATGAAATCATTATAAGACTCAAGTCCCATCACACATTGCAACGCAAACCGAAGGATAGCGTTTTACCTTATAATAACCAAACATGCTTGCTATATAGAAAATAATATTTTAATATTATTATTAGTGTCTAATCAGTTTTAAACTATTTCAAAGTAAATGTATCAATCCTAGACGGCATAGTACCCCATCCTACTATGTCGCCATATATAGGTTTACAATCAAAATCGTAATGTCGTATTGGAAATTGGGTTTCCGTCATGAGTCAAGGCTAGGGACGATCTCCTTACCGATTCGAGACACTCTAGCAAATGGCTCAGGATTTGGACGCTGGAAAACCCTTGAATCCTGCAGGGTCGGTCCATAAATACTTTAGTGGATTGGTAATTCCTGAACACACGCTTCCTAGTCCTACTGAACCCATAAATTGGTCACTATCGACCAATATAACCAAGGCCTCATAATCCATCATCCACATAAGTAAAATGTCAGGGCTTGCAAAACTTTGATACCACTTCTAGCTAGAAAGAAACGTGTGCACTCCCTACGTTCCCTTGTCCCGTTTTTGACTCTAACTGGGGTATGAGGCTCGCGAAGTAACGCTATACATAAAGCTATGCCTAAACAGGTCGTGCTCTGATTATCAACCACAAGGCTCTGCTTTTCAACAAAAGCCTCGATCATTTACATCTTGGCATGCCACATTGATAATTCATGCCTGCGATCAATAACTATCAATATATAACCTCTGAGCTCATGCATCTCAGAGAAGGGTGTTAAACAAGAGAATAAATTCTCCACCACCAAACAGATATATATTAAATAGACATCAATTCACATAAAATGAAATTCAACGCCGGACACACATCCATTTACAAGTCCGTTTTGGATTTGAACGAAATCGGAGACACCTTATTCCTCGTCCCGTATGTCTAATACGGAAGAGAGGTGCTCGCTTATCCAGACAATCAACAAGTTCATCCGAACAACTACCACTTTAACCCTTTACTGGGAGCTACCCAATGTTGGGCATCAGTGGTCATCCATTCGATGTGAAGAACACCGGTCTTCATTCGCCGTCTTCAATATCTTCGATTTAAATCGTTGTATAATTATTTGAAATGATATTGAACTTGGTCTTTTAAAGTAATTCTCTTATATATAATTTAAACCATTTCATATAGCTAATATTATTTTATAACGATTTATCGCTATTTTTATTTATATAAGAATAACCCAATTTAATTTAACGACGCTTCGGGTCAATAGGCGGCCCTGGCGCTGTTCATATCAAAATTTGATTTACACTTATCTTGAAATCTAACCGTTGGATTGTAATAAAATTTACATCGTTGGAAAGATCTTCCCAAAGCGGTCCTAACGGTTCCAGTTTTGGGAAAATCGAACGGTCGGATCTTTCGGTATAATCGTTTAAATTTACGAGTCCAAAACGTGAACTACCATGCGCGATTCGTTTAGTTTTAATTTATATATATATATATATATAAACGATTTCACGATCCCACTAACGTGTTTAACACACCAAATAAAAGAATGTTTTATTGGCATATCATATCTACATGTTCATAATGTCAAATAAATATGTATTTTATTTACATGACATTTTTGCTAATGATAAATAAAAAGATAATTTTTATTTCATTATTTTCATGTAATTTCTATTTTTTACTTTAACAAATAAAAAGAAATATTTTATTTGTATATATATAATTTTCAATGTGTGATATGACCCATAAAAATGTTTATTTTAATTTGCATACAAATTCTAATGTATGACTTAATGATAAATATGTGTCTTTAATTTGTATACAAATTCTAAGGTATGTTTTGATAATAAAAATGATTCTTTAACTTACATACAAATTGTAATGCATGTTTTGACAATAAAAATGATTCTTTAACTTAAATACAAATTGTAATGTATGTTTTGTGTAACAACCTGGAAATTCAGAACCAATTTAAATTTTTTATTTTGGCGATTTTAATGGATTTCGAATATTTAAAATGATTTATTTTAAATAATAACGACTAAATATTTACTTCCGATGGAGTTAAAATGAATATTTTTATTTTAAATATAAAACAAGCATGAAATGGCGAGGCAGTTCAAAAATTCGATTTCAAATTTCAATTCAGTATACAGAATTAAAAATAAATCAGAATTGGACGAGACAAGGAATATTTTAATCTGATTTCCAATATCTTTCTAGTGGATGTAAGAAACTGAGATTTCGTTTTAGAAGTTGAAAGTTACGTCTAGTTTAAAATTCAGAAAAGTCGTTGTGGAATTTATATATATTAATATAATATATAGCCCTTAAAAATAGCCATCTTGCAAACGAACTCCATTTTAAACGAAACCACTTTTGTTGGATGCGAAATGTCAAGCTATTGCTAGATTCCAATTTTCATAATTTTTGAAATTAATATGTGAGCGTGTCAATGGAAAACGTGTTTTAACAGTTTTATTTTGAATTGGATCGACCAGAAAATGGCCATTTTTTAAACGGTCTCCAAATTCGAAGAAATTAGTTTTGTTAGGACCATATCGTCAAAAACATAGTCAGATTTATTTTTCTGGAATTTTTAGAGTCATTATGTGGCCTTACACAATAAATTATGAGTCAATCAGCTATTTAAGCCAGAAACAGAGCTATCTAAGCAAATAGACTCAAAATTCGATGAAACCAGTTTTGTTGGGACCGTATCGTCAAGACATAATAGCATGTCAATTTTCATCGCGAACGGAGTTCGTGTGTGGCTGGGACATCGATAACTGTCGATTGGAGACAGCGTGAACTGAGAAAATATTAAAATTGCACACCTCACAATTATATGATACCCCTACCACTTCATAAACACTCATTTATTCCTTCTCCCCCAAATTTGCAGCAACCCCTCTTGTAAATTTGCAGAAAATCCCCTGAATACAAAAACGTTTATATCCTCAGTCCACCAACAATTATCACAAATGGTTTCTGGGTTTTGAAGATTATCATGGCCTCTACCTACCACAAAAAGTTGGGGACCTATCATTGCAGGATGGGGAGAAATCAATGGTTAACGCCTGAAAATCAGTTTTGGTTTTGGCTAAATTCTGGCCAATCCGTGAAGAATTAGATGGTGGCGCAGTTAAGGAAGTTGTAGAGGGGAGGCTAGGATACAAGTTTGTCTTTGGGTCGATGGTCAGAAACTGACCATGGTAGCCAGAATAGTGGGTTGAACATCGTCGACGTCCAAGGGGCTGCTGCGAACAAAGATGATCGGTTTCTGGTCAACTGGCGTCGATTCAGGTGGGGTTGCCAAAGGTGTGGAGCTTCGTCTTGGCGAGGCGGTCAAGACAGTAGGGCCCGCAATTGTGAAAACACCTGTGGCGGCCGGATTTTAGTGCGAACCCAATTTGTAACGACCCAGCGGTTTCGGGCCTTGGAAATCGACATAAATACCCTTTACCGTACTCATGCCGATCCTCCAAGCACTGAAAACACTGGAACGTTTAGAAAGAAATTAGAGGGTGAGATAAGAAAGAAAGAAAGTTGGAATAGAAGAAGAAGAAGAATCAACACAGAGTCTCACATCGCAGCGGAACAAAATATAATACATAAATAAATCTTTATTTAGAGCTTTTGAAAATACTTACAATATCAGAGTACAACACACATCTGGACAGTTTTGATAATCTGTCCTCATATATATCATCACACAGCGGAATATCATTCATCTGAACATCTTCATCCCGTCTCCGGACTTCTCAGTACCTGATAACCTGAACCTGTACACCTCGGTCTAACCCGAGCATTTACAAAACACCGGGTCAGTCTGGTGGACCAGAGTGAGAAAAACTCGCACAGCATTAAGGTATCACACAACTTGATTTTAAAGTTAAAATCCTTTCGCAAGAAAAAGATAATCGTAAGACCGATCCACACATAAACACGGATGGTTTTTACCTTACGATAACCCAAAACAGTTTTCGAAATCAATATCTTGATCTGATATTATGATAATGTCTATATACAAATAATTAACACATCTAGAGGAACGCTTGCATCTCACACTCCCCGTATATAATATACAATCGAAAACCGCGGGCACTTATTGGATATTGGATTTCCAACTTGACAAGGTATGGGACCACCTTCCGCACGTGTATCTCTAGAGGCGAATACATAGGGTTCAACAAGAACATCTTGCAACCCGGCCCTCACATGACCGACCACTCATTTCGCTTGAGTGTATCGAATGTATATCACCAACGGTTGGACTCAAACCACCGTTCCCGAATAGGCATAATCGATAGAATAAGAAACAAAAGGAATTTCTCTAGATAGGTGATTATACACCCTAATGGGAGCGACCCACATAGCCATGCTGCCTGCCCGATTTTTTTCATTTCCCGGCTGTGAGGCTTGAGGTTATAATCTTTTGAACACCTGGCCACCATTCACTTTGAATGCCACATCGTCAGATCCTCCAGGTATCATTGAATACTGATTTCCACAAAAATACTCTGAGCGTTAAGCCAAAGAAGGTGTACGGCCTTCTTCGCCACCAACGGAGATACGTTTGTAGAAAATCGATATACGTAACCCCTTTGGAAATACTCTGTCAGACACTCGTCCATACAAGTCACCCAGGAACAGGGTGAACCGAAGGCACTTTCCTACTGCATCCAATATAGGAATCACCCCATGGATCAGTAGCGATCGTCCTTGCGATCCACAGTTTCAACCACGACCGAACCCCAGTATGTCTCTGGGTTAAATCAGAGATTTTAAGTGGTCCTTCCTCTTTATGAAGATCTATGGCCTTCACATGCTCCATCTCGATCGTCGCTTGATCTCTTCTATAGATTTCGTATTTGTTGGCCGGAATGGTTTTCGAATATTCATTCGATCCCGGTCTTTCCATACCAACAATCATAAAGGTCAGACTTGATAGTCGGTTATTTAACTATCAAGTAAACATCCATGAAAACACAAACATAGATTTACTGGTCTGGTGCTCAGCATCACTTGGCCTTTAAAATTTATCGCTCAATTCCCTTTTAATCCTGTTACTAAGGAAATCTCATTTCCGTTACTTTGGAAACCTTGTCACACACTCTCGCCATTACCAACTAGTATCATCTTTGGATAGTCCCGAAGTCATTCAAGTTGGGGTATTTTAATTACCTCTCAGACCTTGACCAACAACGTTCTTACCTTCAGATAAATACGAGTCGTAATTCAAAAACCTAATATTAATATTTCAATCCTTACTTCCAATCTCGTTTACCAAGCTCATATTTAAATCCCTTCCTTGGAAAATCTCCTTTTTGGTTTAACTTAATTCCATTTTAAATTCAAAACGATATTTAAACTCCTATCCATTTATAAACCTTTATTAAAAATCTCAGGTTTAATACAAGCCCTTTACCTCTTTATCTTCCTTAATCCAAATCTTAAGTACAACCCTTCATATAAAACTCTTTAAAACTCGAGTTCAAAATATAACTCATCCATAGCTTCTTACCAACACTCGACCATTTTTCATTTCAAACTTGTTTACTTAAAAGTATTACATTTAAGAAGAGATAATCTCAACATTGGTTATTGGAAATTTATTTTAACTCCTTTATTTACTGAATAATGAATTCCCCCTTTTTAAACTCTTATTAAGATCAACCAAATATTTCGCTAAGTTATTTCACTAATTAAAATCTAACTTAGTTTAAATGGTTGACCGAGCCAACACAGACATGGTTACTTTTCTAACCAATTTTATCAAATCAACTAAAATATAGTTAATTTAAATAACTTTATTTAAATTGTTTACGATTACTCAAAATGCTTAACTGCTAGGTATTCTCATTTATTTACAATTCTTATCAACATAAGAAACTGTTTAAATAAACAAATTCTATAATTACTTATAACTTTACCAAATAAATAATCAATATTTATTCCTTCTTAAATAACTTTTACTTAAAATAACAGCTTTCAAAAACTTATTCTAGTTATAAAATATATTCATAACTTCAACTCTGTCGACTTACAGTCGATAACATTCATATTTAAAAACCGATTTATTTCTCGACCAGGTAATGCTGATTACCCAAACCACATCATCCGTTTGTCCATGTCAGAATAAATGTTGCAATACAGTTCAACCATCAACCATAATAATCAATCAATTTACGACCAATTCAAACAATTCAAATAATTCCAGTATGTTTATAAAGGTGATCAATCAAGGGAAATTCCCTTGTTTGGGTCAAATCAAAGCGATTGGTATTTCTTCTGAAATTGACCAACCGTTTACTTTCATAAATTGAATTAAAAAAACTTATTTAACTAGCAAACAATCAACCACTAGCAACCAGAATACATAAAACAAAAACCCAATTTATATAAAATATAAATGGGAAGGGCTGAGTGAGTTTAACTCACCTTGGTTTGAATCTGCTGATCAACAGTCTGGTTTTTATCAAACTGACGTTTAATTCGAATAAAAATTCCAGTCACTTCACTCTTCTCCACGGTTCCAACGCAACTGACCGTCTGTAAATCCGACAACGTACGAGAGAGAAATCGTATAAACAAGTTTTTATAAACTGAATTAAAAAAAAAAAATTTAAAACATGGTTTCTCTTTAAAAATATGGGCTTTACCTCTTGACTACCGGTCCAACACATTCAAACCCAACCCGCTTGGCTTTTAAACCCTTATCCACCGTAACTCCCTTCATTTCACAGCCGCCTCAAAACAAAACACTCCAGACCGAAACCCTAGTCTCCTTCTTGACCGAGAATGGTGGCGTCGCACCCCCTTCTGCCTCCCTAACGATCCGCGGCCAACCTCAAACGTCCAGGAGCAAAGGTGATTCACTAACACAGCCAATTCCAAGCCTTCATCGTTGCAAGTTTCTGGTCTTCGACGCTCTCGGCTGCAACATGAATCGGTCCAAGATTCAGATTCTAAAAGCTAAGTTTTCTCTTGATTTCTTTATACTGTAATAATTTGTTTTGATTTGTTTTTCTTCTTCTGATTTTCGAATTGGGTTTTCCTATTTGGTTGACTGAGTTTGTTTGGGATGTATGAAACACCATTGCTTGTATGCGTATTTATAGTAGTTGTCTGGTCTAGATAAGATGAACGTCTATCAGTATAGGTTCAGTAATTCCTAGCTTAGGCCATTTCCTTTCTCACCTTTTCAGATTTTCGTATGGTGATGGGAATAGATTGCGTGATGTTGTTGGTGTTATATTAGGTTTGTTCAAAAGAACAGTGTGGTTTTGTACAGCTTAGATTATGTCTGCCTATGACTTGTTTATTCGAACTCAGAGATTTTAAACTGTACTGTTTGATTTTCCATGTATAATACAGTCCTGTATGTGATTTTACCTGGATTCGACTGTGTGTGTGTATATATGACATACATGATTTATAAGATTTTTGATGAATTTAGTATTGGATTTCCTGTACCGTTGGTCTGCTGAAATGGAACCTTGATCGAACTTGCATATGAGTAGATTAGGTTAGGCTTGGGCTATGAATTGTCGATTTCATTCAGAGATTTGGACTGTAGATTGTTGGGTTTAGTTCAGATTTGTTGTATGAGAAATTTTCCTTTACTGTTCATTTGGTTGTGTACATTTCTTAGCTGTTCAAACCTTTATCTTAGCTGTTCATGTCCTTTTTCTTGTAGCTGTCCCTATACTTGTTCTTAGGCCATTTGTTTCACTGATCTTGAAAGAACACGACATGAAAATATATTTGTTTCAGCTTTTTGCTGTGTACAGCCTGTTTTACTTTATTCTTTCATTGATTTCAAAATATATGGCACTGTTTCCCAATGTATTTTCATGTGCATTCACTGTTTTTGATTTAGCTGTTTACATGATTTTTTTTTTTTTTGCTTGCTATTCATTCTTGTTATGAAATCATCCCTTATGGGTCTTTCCTTTTTCCGCAGATCGAAACTGATCGAGATGGATTCATTGGTTTGAAAGAACAAGAGGCTGCCGATCTAGAAAGATGAACCTTTTTAATTGTTTCATTGTTTTGCATTGTTTGGTCTTGTCAGATTTTTAAAATCTGAAATTAGCTGTTCATGAATGTATAAAAGCAGTTCTGTAAAGTTGTTGAAATATGTATATATATACATTTCGATTTGATGTATCAACATAAATATAGTTGTTCTGTTGTTTGTTAGCTGTTATATGATTAGCTTTAGACTAGTTACTCTACATTACACTTACTTTAGTCTCTTTGTAAATGTTAAGCTATATTGAATGTTATAAACATGCAACTATGCATGTATCTATGTCGAAACATGTTTGATGGACCTGAGAGGGAAAGCTAATAAAATTCTCATGACTTAAATATATACTGTATAATGGTTAAAAACACAGACCAAAGTGGACTCAAATATGTAGCCGTTTATATTTTAAGTATGATGTATGTTTGGTTTTTATATTCGTTGGCCAAACTAAGCGAAAATGTAAACAAATATATACATATATATTATATTCAAGAAAACAAAATTTAACGAAAATAAATAGATGAATGTCATCATATTTACTAAATCAACAATTTTATTCAGTTAGGTATTCAAACACGACATACAAATTCTAGTTTTTAAATAATACTCCAACTATATAAAATCGTGTAATATAAATAATTAAATCGTTAAAATTTTAAAACGAATTCCATAGCGACCATTTAGAAATTTGAATTGGACGTAACTTGAAATCTATAAGCCGAAATTTTGATTTTTCTCTTTCACTAGAAAAATATAATCGAACCGGTCCCAACATGTTTCATTTCACAGAAATCTGACTTGTATCGGGTCCTGTACATTCAGTTAAAGTTCAAATCGAAAATTTCGAACTGCCGTGACGTTTTCGAGCTCGTTTTAATTAATATATAAATATATATATATTCGAATTCTATTTTAAATAAATAAATTCGATAAAAATCCATTATATTTCACATAAAATATTTAAATATTCGAATTTAAATGGCTAAAAATCCCGGATGTTACACAATTTGGGCGTTTTGGTGATTTCAGTTCGCCAATGGAGAACTGGGTGACGCCCCTCAGGACAGTGGCACGCCTTGCAATGGAGAAGCCGCTGGTGGTGGGGGTCCGTTCCCAGGTGGCCCCACGTCGGCGGTTCAGTCAATGGACAGTGGCTTTCTCAGTTTGAACAGTTTTTTAAGGTCATTAATTTAATTAGTTATTTAAATTAAGTAATTAAAGTTCGTACCTTAATAGTTTGTCCATACGAACTCTGATTTGCATGAAACTGGATCCATTGCGATCGTGGGGACGAGAGCTTCACAACAAAACTGACCACGCCCAAAACGGAGAATGATGGAATTTCAGGCAAATTCAAACCCGAATGAGCCAGAAATTCAGATAAAACTGACGGAGTGGATCCCAATGTGAGAACTTGTCACTAAAATTATTTCTGTACAATTATTTATTTTATAACTATGAACTGCTCCCCGTCGTCTACAGACCATGGACAACTTGTTTGATTGTATTTTGTTGTGGAAATGAACTGTATTTTGATTGTTGATTGTATTGTGATGAATAAAATATTTGAATAATAAAAATATCATTTTTACTGTATATATGTGTTGAAATAAATATTCATTTACAAATCGGATGATTTGTTTATGTACACCCATTCGACTGATATGGATTGGGACGATATATTTTACACACTGCACAATTGCACAAATAATAACCAGTATTTGTTGTTTGAAAACCCTACACGGGTATTGGGATGATATTTGACATATACTGATCCCAATAGTTAGTGATATGTCAATCGATGGGTTGACAGGTTGTGATGAGCTTTATTTATTTATTTTTAGCGCTTATACAGTTGTGTAATGCACTCTGGATGATGGTTGACTATGTTTGATTATTGTTGTGTACATGTGTGTATGAAATCCATATAAATAAAATTATATGGTAATTGACTATGTCTGATTCCAGTTTATAATTAATGAATATTTTAAAATAATATTCAGTGAATATTGAAATATGAAACCGTGTTAAGTAGTTAAACGCCATTTGAACATGAACGGGAATTTGTCAATTTTATTCATTTTATAATGAATATCGAAAGGTGATTTCAAAATTGGATATTTTGAAAATATTATCATTTAAATATTAAAATGATATGGAATATTCAAATTTGATTTGAAATTTGAAATGCAATTGAAATCATTTTAAAATGAATTTAAAAAGAATTTATTAAGGAATATTCAAATTTGATTTGAAATTTTAAATGGAATTGAAATCGTTTTAAAATGAATTTAAATCGAATTTATTAAGTAATATTCAAATTTGATTTGAAATTTGAAATGGAATTGAAATCGTTTTAAAATGAATTCAAAATGAATTAATTAAGGAATATTCAAATTTGATTTGAAATGAAATTGAAATCGTTTTAAAATGAATGTAAAACGAATTTATAAGGGGATGTTCAAATTTGATTTGAAATTTGAAATGAAGTTGAAATCGTTTTGAAAACGAATTTAAACTATTTATAAAATAAGTTTTAAATGGAAATCAACGAAATATAATATATATATATATAAGTTATATATATTTAATGGCCTGAATAGAACTCGCCGCAATAGTTCACAAATTTCGACCATTGACTTCGAATGGACATTACGGGAGATCCGACCGTCGGATTCTCCTAAAATCGGAACCTTTGGATTCGTATCGAAAAGAGCTTTCAATTGAATACAAGAAATTAGAAATCTAACAGTTGGACTTGGAAATATGTCCAAATCAAATTTGGAAAAGGTCGTTGTAATTGCAGTTCGATGGCCGTTTATGGAAATCGACTGTACGGGCCTTGACAAAATTATTAAAAATAGCAATAATTTGTGTAAAATCATAAGAAAGAATTGGGATGAAAAATTTCATATTTGAAAAGATAAAAAGGATATTTTATCGAAATGAACTAGTTATTAACTAGAATTATAATCCAATTATATTTAAATAAATCAATTGGATTTGAAATGGTTTTAAAGAAATATAACCAGAATTTTCCCAATGTTTAAATTGGAATGGATTTGAATCGAAATTATCTTCAGAATATTACGATATTGGATTCCGTGATTATACGGATATTGTGGAGGAATTTGGAAGATATATATATCGTTATTCCAATACGATATTTGTTGATTTTAGAATTTGACATTGAATATAAGCTGATATATTTTCTATTCAGAGCCGTGTATTTAATATCAAATTGGATTTTGGGTTTGTCGTGAACGGTGTCTTCAATAACGCTGTTCTTAAACCCAAATGAGAAACGAATAAATCTTTTAAATAACATTTAAAGGAGTTTACCAATTAATTTATTTTTAATTGGAATTGAATTGAAATTGGTTTTTTGGTTTATCGTGAACGGTGTTTAAAATAACACTTGTTCTTTAACCTGATTAACAATGGAAAGTGATTTTGGGTTTGTCGTGAATGGTATCTTTAAAAAAAATATTGTTTAGAAACCCAATGGAGTTAAGAAAATTAAAAACTAATTGGATGTTAGCAAAGTTGAATGGTTTCCTGGGTATTGATCTGATGTTGGTTTCGGCCTTCGGGATTAATACATAGGGAATTGTTCTCTTACTAATGCACGATTAGAGACTTATGAATTTGATTTTGGGTTTATCGTGAATTGTGTTTTAAATGACATAGTTTCCTTAACCCATTTAAAGACAAGATATGTTTTTCCAAAGTTAAATAATCATTGATATTGATTGTTGTGAAGATTAAAACTAAGTGGAGTTTTAATGAATCTTTAATTAGATTGAAATGATCGAGAATGGAGTATCACCTGTTTTTCTCCAAGCGATAGTTAGATCTTTAATTAGATTTGAACGTGAAATGGTAATTAATATTTACCGATAACTTTATGGTTTAGATATGGAGTATTACCAGTTTTGCTCCATGGGATGAATAAGTTGGGATTAGGAAATACAATAAATGATTGCTTTGGTAAGGATCGCAAAGCCCGACTAGTTTGGATAAACCACAATTTGGTTTGGAATTGATATCCAAAGGAAGATTAAAGAATAAATTTAAAGAATTTATCTTTGATAAAATTAATGGGAACCTTTCCCAAAGGATATGAATATTTAAATAAAAAATATTCAAAATTGGAATGAGGCATATCTTGTGTTTTATAACACTTGTTTATTATATACGTGAGTTATTCAGAAAGATCGGGATTATCCCATTCAGAATAACGGATTCGACAATAGGTAGGAGATGAAGATGGTGGCTGAAGACCGGAGGTCTTCACATCGTTTGGATGATTACTGATGTCTTGATTTGGCTGTACACCCAAGATAAGGTAATAAGTGGTGATCGTCCAGACGTACTTGGAGATCGACGGATATGCGAGGGCCTCTCTCCTGTATTGGACATACGGGACGAGGAATAAGGTGCCTTCGGTTTCGTTCCGACCTAGAACGAACTTGTAAATGGACTGTGTATCTGACATCGCATTTCAATTTATGTGATTGATGATCAGTTGCATGGCGTGAATTGCCTGTGTGGCATACTAAGATGCAGATGATCAAGGCTCCTGTTGAAAAGTAGACTCTTGTGGTTGATGATCAAAGCATGACTTTAATATAGCATAGCTTTGTGTAGCATTAATTCATGAGCCTCACACCCCGGTGTGAACTAGAAACGCGAGAGGACCTAACGGTGGACATGCGTTTCCTTCTACTAGGAGTGGTGTCTGGGTTTTGCATGTCCAGATGTTTTACGTATGTGGATAATGGATAGTGAGGCGCCTCGGATATATCGGTCATACGGGCCGATGGATGGTATGGTCTTTATACAGACCAATTTTACGCCCCCATAGGGCAGGAAAACGCATTGTTTAGGAATTTTAATCCACTAACGTAAGTGTGGACCAGCCCTGACGATCCAAGGTGCAGTTGCGGCTATATTCTGAGGGGCGGGCTAGCGCATCTCGAATTCGGTAAGGACGAACACTTGCCTTAGTTCACAGATGGAAATCCAACTTCCAATAAGTGACATTTGGTTTTGATTGTAGAGCCTAGTATGGAGACATAGTGGGATGGGGCACTATGCCATCTATGATTGATACATTTATATTTGAAGTTTATTTCTTCACATATAGTAATAATAAAAGATGAAATTTCATGTACCAAGTATATTTGGATGTTATAAGGTAAAACTCTATCCTCTGGCTTGAGTTGCATTGTGTGATGGGACCTGGGTCTTATAATGGCTTCATTGTTCTTTATTTAGCATTGCGCTGTTTGTTTTGTGCACTGGTATTGAGTAAACCCGTTCCGTGCTATACGGCGTGGTCCCTTGATTTACCTAACTTTAAAATCAAAATAATGAATATTTTAGTTCTCATACCAGTCACATGACTGACCCGGAGTTTATTGTTTTAAGCTAAACTCTGGGTGCCCCAATTTTCCGCACGGGCAGCTAGTAGTTTTGTTTTTGCGGATTTATATTCACAGGATCCTGGTTTACAGCTGGAATGATATTCGGAAAGCTCTGTATCCGTTTATCTCTTTCAGTTGTATTTTGTACTATTTCCGCTGCTATGTAATGTAGTCTTTAATATTTTTACAATGTACAAATTATTCATACTCTGTATATTCTTGTACTCTAATGTAAATTTTTGTAATAAGCAATGAAATATTCTTCTGTTTGTGTTCTGATTTGTCGTGTTCTCAACTCAATCGGAGCTTTCATTTACGGGGAAGTTCGGGTCGTTATATTTGGTATCAGAGCTTGGTTTATAAAACTCGAGAACAAGGCACATTAGAACCAAACGAAAGAATTCATTAGAGATTGGATTAGTAATATCCTATGAGAATGGCTCATTGGAGATGGGATCGGTTGTATCCTAGAATGAGTCACAAGCGTATTGTTTTTGAAATAAAGTTGAAAACAGTTTGTTTTGAAAATTTAAACCATTTGATACGTATTTGAGTATATTATTTTATTTTCTTTTGGACAATCGAGTATATGAGATTTTGCATATACACGTCATGAACGTATATTCGAAGTTTTAATATACTGGATAGATATAGAATCACACTCTAGTTGCCCGGGAATGATTCTGGTGATGGGTACCCATCATCAGTGTTATGTCCGAATTTTGAAAGTGGGATTTCTATATATTTCCAATTGAGTGGTGTGAGAACCAAAACTAGATTGGTATTATTGTTAGGAATTGGCGTCAAAGACATGATTTTGGGTATATATATCAAAGTTATGAATTTGAAAATTTATCAACTAATTGATTGCTTGTTGTGTTGTTTGATTAATTAAAATTTTGAACCGTTTAGCCAAATTGAACCAAATGTTGAACTGAATTGAAAATTGTTGGGAATTGCATGCATATACATGTGTATAAATTGAACAGGTCATAGCATGGATGCTAGAGCAGAGGAATAAAATTGAATGTCTGATAAATAGGTACATGTTTGCTGATTTATTGGGTTTGGATGATTTTATGAGCCGATTGGCTAGCAGCTAGGATTTTGCTTTTTCTTTTTTAGATGAGAGGGCTTGTGTGGTGGTTTGGGGATTTTCCCGGTGCTCCCCGTACAAAGGAGGTTTTGGCGAAATTTTTCGAAAATTTAGGGTGTTAGCCAAATTTTTGAAAAAT
The DNA here is from genome assembly GCA_030737875.1 of Allium sativum. Lineage (NCBI taxonomy): Eukaryota > Viridiplantae > Streptophyta > Magnoliopsida > Asparagales > Amaryllidaceae > Allium > Allium sativum. Next base: position 108,145,638 of record CM060923.1, read on the forward strand.
TTGAAAATTCTTAGAAACTGAAAAGTTGAAGAATGAACGCCAGAATGAAAGTGGAGTTGGTTAGTTAAATAACTTTCAGCTCCGTTCCTTTTTTAGGACGAAAAGATTTTTAAGTAGGGGAGATTGTAACAACCCAGAAAGTGAGCTAAACTAAGGAGTGTGAACTATACAAGTTCACAATAACATTTGGTTAAATGAAAGAAAAAGCTCCGGTGTATAGAGAGGACCTCACCGTTTACGAAGTAACCATAGAAACGATGGAACCCACTATTTTTTTTTATCGCTAGAATTTATTCTTTCCGAGTAAAATACCCGGAAAGAATAAAAAATCGTGGTTGGGAAGGTCATAGTAGCAAAAGCCATTGGAATTTATATTTTATATATCGGAATAATCTGTTTTGGTATTAATTAACTAGGGGGATAAGAGAATGACTGAAAGAAAAGAAATCAATTAGTTATTCATTAAAGTTTAATTTGATTCAATGACCAGAGTTAGACGAGGATATATAGCTCGGAGACGTCGAACAAAAATTCGTTTATTTTAACAACCCAGAAAGTCTGAACCAATTTAGATTTTTTATTTTGGCGATTTTAATGGATTTCGAATATTTAAAATGATTTATTTTAAATAATAACGACTAAATATTTATTTTTGATGAAGTTAAAGCGAATATTTTTATTTTAAATATAAAACGAGCCTGAAATGGCGCGTTAGATCGAAAATTCGATTTCAAATTTCAATTCAATATATAGAATTCAAAATAAATCGGAATTCGAAGAAACAAGAAACATTTGAATCTGATTAACAATATCTTCCTAATGTATGTAAGAAACTGAGATTTCGTTTTACAAATTGAAAGTTACGTCCAGTTTAAAATTCAGAAAAGTCGCTGTGGAATTTATATATATTTTAATATAATATATAGCCCTTAAAAATAGTTATTTTGCAAACGACATTCGTTTTTGACGAAACCACTTTTTTTGGATGAGTAATGCCAAGTTATTGCAAGATTTCAATTTTCATAATTTTTGAAATTAATATGTGAGCGTGACAAAGGAAAACATGTTTTGACAGTTTCAGTTTGAATTGGATGGACCAGAAAATGGCCATTTTTCAAACGGTCTCCAAATTCAATGAAATTAGTTTTGTTCGGACCGTATCGTCAAAACATAGCCAGATTTATTTTTTTTAGAATTTTTGGAGTCAGTATGTGGCCGTACACATTCTGAATCGATTAGCCATTTAAGCCAAAAACAGAGCTTTCTGAGCAAATGCACTCGGAATTCAACGAAACCAGTTTTGTTGGGACCATATCGTCAAGTCATAACAGCATGTCAATTTTCATCGCCAACGGAGTTCGTATGTGGATGGGACATCGATAACTATCGACTGGAGAAAGCATGAACTAAGAAAATAATAATGCACCCCAGAACTATATGACACCCCCACCACTTCATAAACACTCATTTATTCCTTCTCTGCCAAATTTGCAGCAGTCCCTCGTGTATATTTGCAAAAAAGCCCCAGAATACAAAAAATGTTTGTATCCCTCAAACCAACCATTATCACAAACGGTTTCTGGGTTTTGAAGATCATCATAGCCTTTACCTACCACAAAAAGTTGGGGACCAATCGTTGAACAGATGGGGAGAAATCGATGGTCAATGCCTAGAAATTAGTTTTGGTCTTGGATAAATCCTTGCCAACCCGTAAAGAATTAGATGGTGGCGCAGTTGAGGAAGTTGTAGAGGAGAGGCTAGGCTACAAGTTTGTCTTTGGGTCGATGGTCAGAAACTGATGTTGGTGGCCAGAATAGTGGGATGAACATCGCCGACGTTCAAGGGGCTGCTGCGAACAAAGATGGTTGGATTCTGGTTAACTGGCGTCGATTCAAGTGGGGGTGCTAAGGGGGCGGAGCTTCGTCTTGGTGAGGCGATCAAGACTGGTGGGGCCCGCGATCGTGAATCCACTTGTGGCGGCCAGAATTTAGTGCGAACCCAATTTGTGGTTTTTGACGATTTCTTTTCGCCAACGGCGAACTGGGCGATGCCCCTTAGGGCAGTGGCACGCCTCACAACGGAGAAGCCGTTGGTGGTGGGGGTCCGGTCCCAGGTGGCCCCACGGCGGCGGTTCAGGCGATGGACAGTGGCTTGCTCAGTTTGAATGGTTTTTGAAGGTAATTTAATTAATTATTTAAATTAAGTAATTAAAGTTCGTACGTTAATAATTCATCCATACGAACTCTGATTTGCATGAAACTGGATCCGTTGCGATCGTGGGGATGAGAGCTTCACAAAAAACTGACCGTGTCCAAAACGGAGCACGTTGGAATTTCAGGCAAATTCAAATCCAAACCAAACTAGAAATTCAGGCAAAAATGATGGAGTGGATCCCAATGTGAGAACTTCTCACTAAAATTATTTCTGTACAGTTATTTATTTTATAACTACATATATGAACTGCTCCCCGTCGTCCACAGACCATGGACGACTTGTTTGATTGTATTATGTTGTGGAAATGGACTGTATTTTGATTGCTAACTGTATTTTGATGAATAAAATATTTGAATAATAAAAATATCATTTTTATTGTATATATGTGTTGAAATAAATATTCATTTACAAATCGGATGATTTGTTTAAATACACCCATTTGACTTATATGGATTGGGACGATATATTTTGCACATTTCCCAACTGCACAAATAATTACCAGTATTTGTTGTCTGAAAACCTCACATGGGTATTGGGATGATATTTGACATAGACTGATCCTAGTAATTAGTGATATGTCAATCGATGGGTTGACAGGCTGTGATGAGCATTATTTATTTATTTTTAGCGCTTATACAGTTGCGTAATGCACTCTAGATGATGGTTGACTGTGTTTGATTATTGTTGTGTACATATGTGCATGAAATCCATATAAATAAAATTACATGGTAATTGACTATGTCTGATACCAGTTCAGAATTAACGAGTATTTTAAAATAATATTTAGTGAATATTGAATTGTGAAGCCGTGATAAGTAATTAAACTCCATTTGAACACGAATGGGAATTTTTTCGATTTTATTCATTTTATAATGAATATAGAAAGGTGATCTCAAAATTAGATATTTGAAAACATTACCAATTTAATATTAAAATGAAATGGAATATTCAAATTTTATATGAAATTAGAAATGGATTTAAAATCGTTTAAAATGAATTTGAAATGAATTTATTAAGGAATATTCAAATTTGATTTGAAATTTGAAATGGAATTGAAATCATTTTAAAATGAATTTAAAACGAATTTATTAAGGAATATTCAAATTTGATTTGAAATTTGAAATGTAATTGAAATCATTTTAAAATGAATTTAAAACGAATTTATGAAAGAATATTCAAATTTGATTTGAAAGGAAATTAAAATAGTTTTAAAATGAATGTAAAACGAATTTAAAAGGGGATGTTCAAATTTGATTTGAAATTTGAAATGAAGTTGAAATCATTTTGAAAATGAATTTAAAACTATTTATAAAATACATTTTAAATGGAAATCGATGAAATATGTAATATATATATTATATATATTTAATGGCCTGAATAGAATGCGTCGCGCCGCGGCAGTTCGCTTATTTCGACCATTGACTTCGAATGGGCATTACGGGAGATCCGGCCTTCGGATTCTCCTAAACCTGGAACGATTGGGTTCATATCGAAAAGGGCTTTCTAACGAATACAAGAAATTAGAAATCTAATGGTTGGATTTGGAATTAAGTCCAAACCAAAATTGGTAAAGGTCGTTGTAAGTGCAGTTTGTTGGCCATTTGTGGAAATCGACTGTACGGGCCAAGATAAAATTATTAAAAATAGTAATAATTTGTGCAAAATCATAATAAATGATTTGGAAAGAATTGGGATGAAAAATTCCATATTTGAAAAGATAAAAAAGATATTTTATTGAACTGAACTAGTTATTAACTAAAATTATAATCCAATTATTTTTAAATAAATCAATTGGATAATGGTTTTTACAAAAAAAAAATATCCAAAATTTTCCCAATATATGAATTAGAAAGGATTTGAACCAAAATTATCTTCGGAATATTTCGATATTGGATTCCGTGATTATACGGATATTGTGGAGGAATTTGGAAGATATATATATATCGTTATTCCAATACTATATTTGTTGATTTCAGAATTTGACATTGAATCTAAGCTGATATATTTTCTATTCAAAGCCTTGTATTTAGTATCAAATTGGATTTTGTATTTGTTGTGAACGGTATCTTCATTAACGCTGTTGTTAAACACAAATGAGAAAAGAATAAATCTTTTAAATAAGATTTAAACGAGTTAACCAATTAATTTATATTTGATTGGAATTGAATTGAAATTGGTTTTTGGGTTAATCGTGAATGGTGTTTTAAATAACACTTGTTCTTTAGCCTGATTAACAATGGAATGTGATTCAGGGTTTGTCGTGAATGGTATCTTTAAAAAAAAATACTGTTCTTAAACCCATTGGAGTTAAGAAAATTACAAACTAACTGGAGGTTAGCTAAGTTGAATAGTTTCCTGGGTATTAATCTGATGTTGGTTTCGGCCTTCGGGATTAATAGTTAGGGAATTGTTCTCCTACTAATGTACGGTTAGAGACTGATGAATGTGATTTTGGGTTTATCGTGAACTGTGTTTTAAATAACATTGGTTCTTTAACCTAGTTAAAGACAGGATATGTTTTCCCAAAGTTAAATAATCATTGATATTGATTGTTAGGAAGATTAAAACTAAGTGGGGTTTTAATGAATCTTTAATTAGATTGAAATGATCGAGAATAGAGTAACACCAGTTTTGCTCCAAGTGATAGTTAAATCTTTAATTAGATTTGAACGTGAAATGGTAATTAATATTTACCGATAATACTGTGGTCTTAAGTATGGAGTATTACCAATTTTGCTCCATGGGACGAATAGGTTGGGATTGGGAAATATAATAAATGATTACTTTGGTAAGGATCGCTAATCCCGACTAGTTTGGATAAATCAAATTTTGGTTTAGAATTGATATCAAAGGAAGATTAAGGAATAAATTTAAAGAATTTATCTTTGATAAAATTAATGGGAACCTTTCCCGAAGGATATGAATATTTAAATAAAAGAATATTCAGAATTGGAATGAGGCGTATGTTGTGTTTTTATAATACTTGTTTATTATATACGCGAGTTATTCAGAAAGACCAGGTTTATCCCATTATGAGTAACTGATTCGATGATAAGTCGAAGATGAAGATGGTGGTTGAAGACCGGAGGTCTTCACATCGTTTGGATAATTACTACTGACTTGATTGCACTATACACCTAAGACAAGGTAATAAGTGGTGATCGTTCAGACGTACTTGGAGATCGACAGATATGCAAGGGCCTCTCTCCTGTATTGGACATACGGGACGAGAAATAAGGTTCATCTGGTTTCGTTCCGACGTAGAACGAACTTGTAAATGGACTGTATGTCTGTAACACCCCACATCCATTAAGGTCGCTCACAAAGGGAATGCCTTAATTTCAATGGAACATTATGGGTACTGGAACAGAAATATTACAAGGCAGACATATATAAAACAGCGAAAAGTGAAGTAGAAGTACTTCAAATCATTTATTAAATGGAATTGTTTACAATAAAAGCCCATCAACTTCCAATACCCAAATACATAGCCAAAATATCTGTATTGCTCAAAAACAAAGAAGCATACAAATAAACTATAGCATTCCCCAATAAAGCAAAGCAAGCCATAGCCAAGAGAAATCCAAGCCGTATATGAAAGAGCCTTGGAGCTTGGTAAGATTTGAATTAAGCTGTATTCCCACCATGTGAACCTGGGGGGGGGGGGGGGACGGAAGAAAAAGAGGCGAAACAAACCGGTTCAGTCAGAAAGACTGAGTAAGTCCTAGTGACTTTCAACATAAAAACAGGTAAAGATAACATGGCATGAATAAACTGAAAGTAAACATAAGCATGATGACAAGATAAGCTACAGGCACGATAACTAAGAATAACATCATAGGATTTCTGCCATGTATAACATTGCAAGGTTCCCATTCAAGATGAACTAAGTATAGTTTCGCAAGATTTCTATCAAGCATCGCAAGATTTCTCTGCTTCACCACTAAAATGATATCTATTTTCTCTGCACCACCTAACTAGTGTCCCAACTAGTAATATATATAAAATGATAAAATCATAATGTGATCCCAATCCCTGAAAATTAAGGTTACTTTCACGTGTACATCTATTATTTATTACCTAGATCTAATCTAGGGTTTTCTATCGAGCGCTTCCTAGATTCAACCAGGATTTATGCCAGTCCAACCTAGGGATTATGCTACCTATTGAACGCTTCTCGGATTTAGGGTTTATACCACCTAGGTCCAACCTCGGGATTATGCTACCTATGTGTGTCATACGGCCCCCAATGATTGTAAATACCTATGTTGGTCCCACCATGGGGTGTATCAAGAACCATGGTGGCAGCCTAACGCAATTCTAGAAGGCATAGGTTATACTACAGGTGTCTCCAGTGCCCTGATTGTCTGCTCCGAAGTGTGTGCACGCCCGCGCCCCGTTAGACCTACATTGTGCACCCACCGCCGTTGTTTGACCGCTTACAATCAGCCTAATGATCGTGCCCCACCCTGCCTAGTTTCAGGGTACCGTTGATACCTGATTTGGGTTACTGCTGAAATGGGTCCCCTTTACTAAGTTTTCCTACTGGTTAAGTGTGTGGGCCTATATATACAGATATTACCCACCTTCCCGTGATGTACTTAACCCACCTACTCAAGCGTGCTTATTAATGTTTAAGTTTGTGGGCCTATATTTACTAATATTACCCACCAACCCGATATGTACTTAACCCTCTCTGTCCATTACGTTAAGTTGGTTAAGTGTTTCATCTTGTTTTACTTAACCCTAACACACATCATGTTATATCGGTTAAGTGTTGTTCCTTGTGTTACTTAACCCTACCGCAAGCCTTGTTATACTGGCTAAGTTTTCTCCCTTGTGTTAACTTAACCCCACCGCATGTCATGTTATATTGGTTAAGTGTACATTGAATTAGCCAACCTACTTATCATGTTGTACGGTTAAGTGTTACCCTCTGTTGTTACTTAACCTTACCACGCATCATGTTATATTGGTTAAGTGCATGTTAACTTAACCCCATCCACCAGTCATATTATAATGGTTAAGTGTTACCCTCGTGTGTTTAATTAACCGTACCACGCATCAGGTTATATCGATTGGGTGTTATCAACCTATTCAAGTTAGCCCAACCCATCCGCTAGTCATGCTATAACGGTCAAGTGTCATTAGCCTAGACATGTTACTTAACCTACCCATTAGTCTAATTAACATTTATGTTGGTTAAGCCCACATTTATAAGTTTTACATGTTCTTAACTCATACCGGTTAGGTCCATATTCACATGTCAAATTTCCATGTCATCCCACCTAACCCTCTAACCATACCCACGTCTTATTATGGTTAGTATTCCTTAATTCATTCATTACGACGAACGAATCATGACCTCTCACATTAGACCGTGCATTTTGTGGCCACTGGAATTGCCGGGTGGTTCCGGGCAGATTTACACCACAAACTGGTTCTAACCTCGTGTCATAAATCGTTATGCCTACAATTCGACCTTCGACCTCTCACATTAGACCGACACTTTGTCGCTATTGGATTTGTCGGGCGGTTCCGGGCATATTTACACTACAAACCGAGTCTAACCTCGTGTCAAAGGTTCATTAATGGTCGTATTCCACCCAAAACCCCAATATTAGTTCATGTGTTTAACATATAGAAATGTTCATGATTCACGTTTTTGCCCCAAAACGTATTCTCAAATTATTATCATAATTCACTATAAGGTTATGCCAAGTTATAGCCTTTTATTTACAATACATGCCAATTACCCAAAACCCAACTTAAGCGCGTTCATATTAAACCTCTACTAAGTCATAAATTATCATATATGTTTCAACTCCAAATTTTACATAATTAACATATGCCCAAGTTCTAGATTACATGTAAATTTTACATATGCCCAATTCGTACCAAATTTACATATGTTCAATTTTAAGCTGTTTTACATGTATGCTAATTTACACATATATCAAGTTTCATGCCGCTTTACATATGTCAAGATTCATGATTTACATGTTTACAAAGCTATGCCCAATTTACATAGATCAAATTTTATACCCAAAATTACATGTATACTACGTTTACACCAATTTACTCATAACAAGTTCTAGCCAAATTACATATATCAAGATCCATGTCAATATATATATATATATATATCAAGATCCATATCAAATTATATATGCCAATCTCCATTCTTGAAATTACCATTATAATGACAATACCAAAACATCAAGTTTCAAGTTAATGGTAAATTATCCCCAAACATTAGATTTTCATATTATGCCTTCGATTCCACCAAACACATATATTCCACTAGGCAATATTCCAATATTTCCCCCGTATACCATCGCACGTATATCGTAGTTTAGGCTTAGGTCCGAAATTGACCTAGGTTTATCAAAAGAAAATAAATAGGGGGAGGTAGAAGTTGCAATAAAAACAAGATCAGAGAGAAAACGACATAAAAGCATCATCTCAGGCATAAAGAATAGATCTTGATAATAACATTAACATGAACCAAGAAAAATTGATTTACAACAAGCTGAATAGACCATAAAATTGTCATGCAAATAAAGGTAGAAAAGTTCTCAAGATCGAGATCCAAGAAGAAACAAGAATTGAATCAAAAGTCCAATTTCATTTCATCACATGTCCATATTAAATTTAATTATTTTAATCTGAAAATAACTAAAACTTACAGGGCATGGCTAATGAATTAAGAACTAAAATTGTCATAGAACGTTGCAGAGACATTGATTTATCTTCTTGAATTGTTGTAGAATTGTTGTAGAAGCTTTAATCTCTAGTTTGAATCTAGTTTGGAGGCTAAGGGAAAAGTTTAGAGAGCGGCGGCCATGATCAAGAGGAAGTTCAGCAGCATAATAGTGTAAGAATGATTTGATATGAATTAGGTTAGGTCTAAGGGTGTTTTTGTAGGTGTAGCAACTAGTTTAGGCCCTTAGATTAACCCTAGAATCAATCCGGACCGTCAAAACACGTCTCAGGCTTCAAAAATGAGTTCTGGGTCTAACCAGGCCGACCAGGTCGACCTGTAAGGTGGGGGGGTCGACACTATGGTCGACCTGGGGGGTAGGTCGACCATATGGTCGACCCTATGGTCGACCTGGGGGGGGGGGGGGTAGGTCGACCCCCTGGGCCTGTCCTGCCTGAAAACTGCTGAAACTTGTACAGGCCATAACTTCTTCATCTAGACTCCGATTTTCGAAAACTCGGACTCTATTTCATGTAAAATTTCGAGACGAACGCAATGGAGTAACCCGTTTCCCCTGATTCTGCCTTTAAAATTTAATTCTGCCTTGATTTCTTGTTTTAACATGTTATAAAAAAAACGGGTTGTTACATTCTCCCCTCCTTAAAGGATTTCTTCCCCGAAATCTTCAAGAATGTGTCCTACCATCCAATCATCCATCTACTCAATCATCAATCACAGGCATCCATTGTCCTTAAGAGATTTCTAGTGCTGTATGAACATATGAAGAATGTGCGTGTACATGTTCCTTATCTAATGCAAATGATCAGGCCTGATTGATATTTTTGAAATGCTAAATATGTTTAGTGCCATGAATCCAATATGTATGCAAATAGTCCTAGTCATATAAACACTATATGTGTGCACAAACATCCATCCATATGCAACAACCACATGATAACACATTCAATTTCGTCCCTAAACAAGTATAAACTCTCATGCATATGCAATATGAAAATGTGTCTGAGCCGATCTAGTGCCTAATGTGTGTTATGCAACCACGCGCAACCACTTGCGACCACTTGCAACCACTTGCAACCATCAATCATAACATGTGTCAAACACATGATTCAACCAATTTTTCCTACCTAAAGATATAGCCGAATGATAGAAGCAAGTAAAAACTTTGTGCCCATTAGGCAATGTCAAAGCTGGAAATCTACGTCACACATATATATCTAATAGGAGAAGAACTCCCTAAGCTCTAGCCCATATCCTATAAAACCCAAAAAGTTTAGTCAACCCAATGGACACCCTCAAGCCCCAACATGTATTACTAACAGATAAGGCATACTCCCTATGGGGTTTGCAACAGAAATAGGATTGAGAATAGGACCGAGAGGTTATACTTAAAAGATATCATACAAGTAAGCTCTACAGGAAAAGAGGGATCAAGGATATACTCTTAAAAAGAGATATGATGCGCGTGTCTAGCCTTCAATCTTCTAAGTGGTATTTCCTTGAGCTTAACTCCATTGTGCTTTGACTGTCTTTAACTTCACAATTTCGTAGTTCCTTAATTCCTATTTCCAAAATATGAGTTGGAACTCATTCCACTGTTGCTCTCGTTCCACTTTTACTTATTCTTCTTCTATTATACTCGTCTTAAACATAACTGCGTACTCATGTTTCATGCAAGCTCTCCAAAATTCACTAGTGAATCCTGGATCTCGTTTACTTATTATAAAGTATTCCACGCGGAAGAACTATCTCTTGAAAACAAACAAATGCCAACCATGTTGCCAAATGTACTTACTAAGGTGATTTTCTATAAATCATGCATAAGCGAAATGAACCATCCGCCTTGGTGAACACTACTCGAGCTGATCGATAAATGTATCAAGAGATTCTAGGTAACTAAACATGGTAGAAACCTAAGGGTTACACTAGACTTCGAGGGCATTACCAAGGCAAGTCAAGAATCTAAATACCCTCTTTTCATACTCAAGAATGGCACCATTTCTGGATAACGTCTCCATCCCTAGAATCAACCCATAGCCCAAAAAAAAAACGTAAGCATTACTTCTAAACTCAACACTTAGCATAGACATTCTCAAATCCAAATAAGTCATGAATAAATGAGCCGATTCCCTAACAGGATTTGAGGATAAAATGGGATCCTCTACAATGCTAATACTAAGGTGCAGAGACTCAACTATCGAAGCAGAATTAAAAGGATGTGATGTACAAAAACAAAGTTCTAACAGGATGATAGAAAAGAAAAGCTAATCCTTTAACAGAAACGTTACCACCTCTCTTAGGTACGCTAGTAGTGAGAGCATACAATGGCCCTCTCGACGGTCTTGTTCTTTTTCCTTGTCCTTGTCCTATAATACTTAATTACATGTCCCTTTTTACCATACCAAAGATATTCTCTCTTGTCATGGGTTTTATTATTCTTTCACTTCGCCTCTTTCCTTTCACCTTTCACCTTTCTCCTCTTTCGTGGATTAAGCCATATCAACAAGTTTCTCATCCTTAGGCTTGTGTTCTTTATCCTCGTTCCTACTATCCTTGCATGGCTAGTTGAAAAGTTTCTCAAAAGCTACTTCCATCGCACGGCAACCCTACAAAGCTTGAGATAAGATTAGTCGTAAGTAAAACTACTGCGGTTACAAATAGAGGTTGGACACTACTTTGCCCTCCGACATGTGTCGCATGCCTACAAACTATGGTGAAAAAGAAAGAGAGAAGAGACTCAAGGAGAGAATCAAAAGATAGTGCATATGGCTTTGGGGAATATGCCTTTCGTAAAACAAAACTTTTCTTTAGAAAAATGCTTCTTTGTAAACGTTTTGAAAACAATTTCAGAAGGTTTTTAAAAGCTTTTGCCCAGTCTGGTAACCTTCTGCTCTAATACCAAATGTAACACCCCACATCCGTTAAGGTCACTCACAAAGGGAATGCCTTAATTTCAATGGAACATTATGGGTACTGAAACAGAAATATTACAAGACAGACATATATAAAACAGCGGAAAGTGAAGTAGAAGTACTTCAAATCATTTATTAAATGGAATTGTTTACAATAAAAGCCCATCAACTTCCAATACCCAAATACATAGCTAAAATATCTATCTTGCTCAAAACCAAAGAAGCATAAAAATAAACTGTAGCATTCCCCAATAAAGCAAAGCAAGCCATAGCCAAGAGAAATCTAAGCCATACATGAAAGAGCCTTGGAGCTTGGTAAGATCCGAATTAAGTTGTATTCCCACCCTGTGAACCTGGGGGTGGGGGAACGGAAGAAAAAGAGGCGAAACGAACCGGGTCAGTCATAAAGACCGAGTAAGTCCTAGTGACTTTCAGCATAAAAACAGGTAAAGATAACATGGCATGAATAAACTGGAAGTAAACATAAGCATAATGACAAGATAAGCTACAGGCACAATAACTAAGAATAACATCATAGGATTTCTGTCATGTATAACATTGCAAGGTTCCCATTCAAGATGAACTAAGTATAGTTTCGCAAGATTTCTATCAAGCATCGCAAGATTTCTCTGCTTCACCACTAAAATGATATCTATTTTCTCTGCACCACCTAACTAGTGTCCCAACTAGTAATCTATATAAAATGATAATATCATAACGTGATCCCAATCCCCGAAAATTAAGGTTACTTTCACGTGTACATCTATTATTTATTACCTAGATCTAATCTAGGGTTTTCTATCGAGCGCTTCCTAGATTCAACCAGTATTTATGCCACCTAGGTCCAACCTAGGGATTATGCTACCTATTGAACGCTTCTCGGATTTCGGGTTTATGCCACCTAGGTCTAACCTAGGGATTATGCTACCTATGTGTGTCATACAGCCCCCAATGATAGTAGATACCTATGCTAGTCCGACCATGGGGTGTATCAAGACCCATGGTGGCGGCCCGACGCAATTCTAGAAGGCATAGGTTATACTATTGGTGTCCCCAGTGCGCTGGTTGTCTGCTCCGGAGTGTGTGCACGCCCGCACCCCGTTAGACCTACACTGTGCACCCACCGCCGTCGTTTGACCGCTTACAATCAGCCCAGTAATCATGACCCACCCTGCCTAGTTTCAGGGTACTGTTGATACCTGATTTGGGTTACTGCTGAAATGGGTCCCCGTTACTAAGGTTTCCTACTGGTTAAGTTTGTGGGCCTATATATACAGATATTACCCACCTTCCTGTGATGTACTTAACCCACCTATTCAAGCGTGCTTATTAATGGTTAAGTTTGTGGGCCTATATTTACTAATATTACCCACCAACCCGATATGTACTTAACCCTCTCTGTCCATTACGTTAAGTTGGTTAAGTGTTTCATCTTGTTTTACTTAACCCTACCACACATCATGTTATATCGGTTAAGTGTTGTTCCTTGTGTTACTTAACCCTACCGCAAGCCTTGTTATACTGGCTAAGTGTTCTCCCTTGTGTTAACTTAACCCCACCGCATGTCATGTCATATTGGTTAAGTGTACATTGACTTAGCCCACCTACTTATCATGTTGTGACGGTTAAGTGTTACCCTCTGTTGTTACTTAACCTTACCACGCATCACGTTATATTGGTTAAGTGCATGTTAACTTAACCCCATCCACCAGTCATATCATAATGGTTAAGTGTTACCCTCGTGTGTTTACTTAACCCTACCACGCTTCAGGTTATATCTATTGGGTGTTATCAACCTATTCAAGTTAGCCCAACCCATCCGCTAGTCATGTTATAACGGTCAAGTGTCATAAGCCTAGACATGTTACTTAGCCTACCCATTAGTCTGATTAACAGTTATGTTGATTAAGCACACATTTATAAGTTTTACATGTTCTTAACTCATACCGGTTAGGTCCATATTCACATGTCAAATTTCCATGTCATCCCACCTAACCCTCTAACCATACCCACATCTTATTATGGTTAGTATTCCTTAATTCATTCATTATGACGAACGAATCATGACCTCTCACATTAGACCGTGCATTTTGTGGCCACTGGATTTGCCGGGAGGTTCCGGGCAGATTTACACCACAAACTGGGTATAACCTCGTGCCATAAATCGTTACGCCTACAATTCGACCTTCGACCTCTCACATTAGACTGACACTTTGTGGCTACTGGATTTGCCAGGCGGTTCCGGGCATATTTACACCACAAACTGAGTCTAACCTCGTGTCAAAGGTTCATTAATGGTTGTATTCCACCCAAAACCCCAATATCATTTCATGTGTTTAACATATAGAAATGTTCATGATTCACGTTTTTGGCCCAAAATGTATTCCCAAATTATTATCATAATTCAATATAAGGTTATGCCAAGTTATAGCCTTTTATTTACAATACATGCCAATTACCCAAAACCCAACTTAGGCGCGTTCATATTAAACCTCTACTAAGTCATAAATTATCATATATGTTTCAACTCCAAATTTTACATAATTAACATATGCCCAAGTTCTAGATTACATGTAAATTTTACATATGCCCAATTCGTACCAAATTTACATATGTTCAATTTTAAGTCGTTTTACATGTATGCTAACTTACACATATATCAAGTTTCATGCCGCTTTACATATGTCAAGATTCATGATTTACATGTTTAAAAAGCTATGCCCAATTTACATAGATCAAATTTTATACCCAAAATTACATGTATACTACGTTTACACCAACTTACTCATAACAAGTTCTAGCCAAATTACATATATCAAAATCCATGTCATAATATATTTATATATATATATATATATATCAAGATCCATATCAAATTATATATGTCAATCCCCATTCTTGCAATTACCATTATAAAGACAATACCCAAATATCAAGTTTCAAGTTAATGGTAATCCCCAAACATTAGATTTTCATATTATGCCTTCGATTCCACCAAACACATATATTCCACTAGGCAATATTCCAATATCTCCCCGGTATACCATCGCACGTATATCGTAGTTTAGGCTTAGGTCCGAAATTGACCAAGGTTTATCAAAAATAAATAAATAGGGGGAGGTAGAATTTGCAATAAAAACAATATCAGAGAGAAAACGACATAAAAGCATCATCTCAGGCATAAAGAATAGATCTTGATAATAACATTAACATGAACCAAGAAAAATTGATTTACAACAGGCTGAATAGACCATAAACTTGTCATGCAAATAAAGATAGAAAAGTTCTCAAGATCGAGATCCAAGAAGAAACAAGAATTGAATCAAAAGTCCAATTTCATTTCATCACATGTCCATATTAAATTTAATTATTTTAATCTGAAAATAACTAAAACTTACAGGGCATGGCTAATGAATTAAGAACTAAAATTGTTGTAGAACGTTGCAGAGACATTGATTTATCTTCTTGAATTGTTGTAGAATTGCTGTAGAAGCTTTAATCTCTAGTTTGAATCTAGTTCGAAGGCTAAGAGAAAAGTTTAGAGAGAGGCGGCCATGATCAAGAGGAAGTCCAGTAGCATAATAGTGTAAGAATGATTTGATATGAACTAGGTTAGGTCTAAGGGTGTTTTTATTGGTGTAGCAACTAGTTTAGGCCCTTAGATTAACCCTAGAATCAATCCGGACCATCAAAACACGTCTCAGGCTTCACAAAGGGATTCTATTTCATGTAAAATTTCGAGACGAACGCAATGGCGTAACCCATTTCCCCTGATTCTGAATTTAAAATTTAATTCTGCCTTGATTTCTTGTTTTCACATGTTATAAAAATACGGGTTGTTACAAAGTCTGACATTGGATTTCATTCTATGTGATTGATAGACGTCAGTTGCATGGCGTGATTTGGTTGTGTGGCATGCTGGTGATGCAGATGATCAAGGCTTCTATTGAAAAGCAGAGTCTTATGGTTGATGATCAAAGAACGGTTTAAATACAACATAGCTTTGTGTAGCGTTAATTCGTGAGCCTCACACCTCGGTGCAAACCAGAAACAGAAGAGGACCTCAGGGAGGACATGCGTTTGCTTCTAGCAAGGAGTGGTGTCTGGGTTTTGCATGCCCAGATGTTTTACTTATGTGGATGATGTATCGCGAGGCGCCTCGGATATATCGGTCATACGGGCCGATGGACGGTATGGTCTTTATACAGACCAATTTTACACCCATAGGGCGGGGAAACGCATTGTTTAGGAATTTTAATCCACTAACGTAAGAGTGGACCAGCCCTAACAATCCAAGGTGTAGTTGCGGCTGTATCCTGAGGGGCGGGCTAGATCGTATCAATTCAGTAAGAATGATCCCTTGCATTGGTTCGCAGATGGAAATACAACTTCCAATACATGACATTTCGGTTTGATTATGGAGCCTAGTATGGCGACATAGTGGGATGGGGCACTATGCCGTCTATGATTGATACATTTATATTTGAAGTTGATTTCTTCACTTATAGTAATAATAAATGATGAAATTTCACGTACCAAGCATATTTGGCTATTAAAAGGTAAAACTCTATCCTCCGGCTTGCGTTGCATTGTGTGATGGGACCTGAGTCTTATAATAGCTTCCTTGTTCTTTATTTAGCATTGCGCCGTTTGTTTTATGCACTGGTATTCTTGAGGGTAAACCCGTTACGTGCTATACGGCGTGGTCCTATGATTAACCTAACTTTAAAATCAAAATAATGACTATTTTAGTTCTCACACCAGTCACATGACTGACCTGGAGTTTATTGTTATAACCTAAACTCCGGCTGCCCCTATTTTCCACACGGGCAGCCAGTAGTTTTGGTTTTGCAGATTTATATTCACATGATCCTCGTTTATAGCTTGAATAATATTCGGAAAGCTCTGTATCTGTTTATCTCTTCTAGTTGTGTTTTGTATTATTTTTCGCTGCTATGTAATGTATTTTAATCTCTGATATTTTTCACAATGTATAAATTATTCATATTCTGTATATTCTTGTACTCTAATGTAAATTGTTGTAATAAGCAATGAAATGTTCTTCTGTTTGTGTTCTGATTTTTCATGTTCTCAACTCAATCCGGGCTTTCCTTTACGGGGAAGTTCGGGTCATTATATTTCGACAATAAAAATGATTCTTTAATTAACATACAAATTCTATTTCAACAAATCCATAAAAGGTGATATTTTCATTTTTTTTGTTGACAATTCTAGTTAAAATGATTAAAAAGTGATTCATTCATTTTCTTGACAATTCTGTTTCAACAATATGATCAAAAAGTGGTTCATTCGTTTTGTTGACAATTCTAATTCAACAAAATGATTAAAAAGTTATTATTTCGTTTTGATGACAATTCTACTTCAACAAAATGACTAAAAAGTGATTATTCATTTTTGTTGACAATTCTAGTTCGACAAATTTAATATTTTTGCTCAAACACAAATCTATTTAACCAAATATTATTTTTGTTATAATTCCAATCTATTTAACAAAAATGTAACTGTTGTTTTAACTCTTAACTAGTTAACAAGAATGTAATTTTTGTTTTAACTCTTATCCAATAAACAAAAATGTAATTTTTGTTTTATCTCTAACCTAATTAACAAAAATATAATTTTTTGCTTTCAACCATCATATTTTGACAAAATGTAAATTTTTGTTTTAACTGTTAAATTTTGACAAAAATGTATATTTTGTTACAACTAATCTATTTTGACAAAAATGTTCATTTTTGTTTTCGACTAATCTATTTTGACAAAATGTTCAACTTTGTTCAACTATTCTAATTTGACAAAATGTTCATTTTTTTCAACTATTCTAATTTGACAAAAATGTATATTTTTGTTCAACAATTATATTTTGACAAAAATGTTTATTTTGTTTCAACTAATATGTTTTGACAAAAATGCACATTTTGTTTCAACTATTCTAATTTGACAAAATGTTCATTTCTATTCAACTATTCTAATTTGACAAAAATGTATATTTTTGTTCAACAATTATATTTTGACAAAAATGTATATTTTGTTTCAACCATTATGTTTTGACAAAAATGTACATTTTGTTTCAACTATTCTAATTTGACAAAATGTTACATTTTTATTCAACTATTCTAATTTGACAAAAATGTATATTTTTGTTCAATAATTATATTCTGACAAAAATGTACATTTTGTTTCAACTATTATATTTTGACAAAAATGTATATTTTTGTTTCAACTAATCTTTTGAACAAAAATGTATATTTTTGTTTTAGCTACTCTTTTTGACAAAATTGTATATTTTTGTTCCAACTAATCTTTTTGAAAAAAAAGTATCTTTTTGTTTCAACAAATCTATTTGATGTATGTTTTTGTTTCAACTAATCTTTTTGACAAAAATGTATATTTTTGTTTTTAACTAATCTTTTTGACAAAAATGTATATTTTTGTTTCAACTAATCTTTTTGACAAAAATGTATACTTTTGTTTCAACTAATCTTTTTGAAAAAAATGTATATATTTGTTTCAACTAATATGTTTTTACCAAAATGTATATTTTTTTTTCAACTAATATTTTTGGCAAAAATGTTAATTTTTGTTTCAACTAATCTTTTTGAGAAAAATGTATATTTTTGTTTTAACTAATCTTTTTGACAAAAATGTATATTTTTGTTTCAACTAATATCTTTTGACAAAAATGTATATTTTGTTACAACTACAAAAAAACATGATAATTTAAATCCAATTATTCTAATTAACAAAAATGATAATTTTTGCTTCTCTCAATTCTGATTAACAAAAATGATAATTTTAGTTTAACTATTCTAATTAACAAATATTAATTATTGTTTCAACTATTTTATTACAACAAAATGTCCTTCTTATTTCTACTATTTTGTTTCAATAAAAATGTCTTTTTTCATTTCAACTATTTTGTTTCAATAAAATGTCTTTTTTATTTCAACTATTTTGTTACAACAAAAATGTCCTTTTTATTTCAACTATTCTAATTGTCAACGATGACAATTTTAATCCAACAATTATAATTTGTCAAAAACGACAATTTTAATCCAACAATCCTAATTTGTCAACAATGACAATTTTAATCCAACAATCCTAATTTGACAAAATTGACAAACTTAATCCAATAATTCTAATTTGTCATAATAACAATTTTAATCCAATTATACTAATTTGTCAAAATGAAAATTTTAATCCAATTATACTAATTTGTCAAAATGACAATTTTAATCAAACTCTTTTTTTTGACAAAAATTGGTATTTTTGTTTTCAACACTTTTATTCAACACAAACATCGTCAAATGAATGGATCTACATAACAACATCAATTCTAGATCAAATCACGTATCGTACAAATAGATTTTAACAGCGTATGGATAATACCACAATCATGATTAAGTAATTTTAATTATACATAAAGAAAAAAGAGTAGAATTTCTCAGAGGTTATTCTATATATTTTTAATTATGTAAATAAATAAATAACTGCGCAAAGTTTTTAGTGAGGATTTCTCGTCGCTCTTTTTCAATCAAACCACTCGATTCGTGACGATCGGAGTATGCCACAATGGAGAGAGGAGAGAGGCACACAGAGGGGGCCTACGGCGGTGGGTTCGATCCTCACCAGGTGGTGCGGGGCGCTGCAAACGGCGGCAGTTTGGGGTGATGTTGCGCTCAAAATACGGGGCTCCAGACACTTCCACCATACGAATTTGTAGAATTAAGGGAGAGCTACAAAATTCTCAAAAGAGTGGATGGATTTTATTGAGAGGATAAGGATTTATTAGAGGAAGAAGGAAGGAGCTTTCTAGCCATGAAAAGAAGAAGATGGCGATGGCTTATGTTTTGTTATTAGGATTTTGAAATGGAAAAGGGGCTACTATATAAATGATATTTTCTTTAGGTTTATGGGAGTTTAGCACATTTTATAGCAGAGCTAATTTATTATTATTATTCCTTATTTAATTAATATATTTATTTATTTATTTATGAGGTTTGAAGATTGTAAATATATAGGGAAGAGAGAACAAAAGGGGGAATAAAGGGAATAGTTTCGTATCTAAAAGTGAATTTGAATGATAAATAAAAGAGGAGAGAGAGTAGAGTTTAAATGAACAAGTTATTTCCCCTATATGCCTCTTTATATTTACAAACGAATTAAATGCTTACTTTATTTTATCTAATTGTTTATGTTGCGCAACTTTTTAAATTTCAAACCACATAATATTAAATATCATAATTTAAGGAACCTATTAAGTTGTACGAAAGAAGAAATAGAAGAGAAATTGATATATACACATATAGTTGATTTAAAGGAAAGTAATAAAGATGACATTTTTTTATTTAACAATGCCAAATTATTACATAAAGACATGTTTATCTAAAACTACATATTATTTGTAACAACCCGGAAAATTAGAACCAATTTAAAAATTTTCTTTTGGCAATTTTAATGAATTCTGAATATTTAAAATGATTTATTTTAAATAATAACGACTAGAAAATTATTTTGAATAGAATTAGAACGTATATATTTATTTGAATCGAAGTTAGAATATAAATATATTTTTTAATTATAAAGGGAATTGAAAATGGCAAGGTAGTTTGAAAATTCGATTTCAAATTTCAAATGAATGTGTAAGATTAAAAATAAACCGGATTTTAGCGAAATCAGAAATATTTTAATTTGTTTGAAAATATCTTTCTAACGAATTCGAAAAATTTAAATTTCATAGCGGGAATAAAAAGTTATGTCCAACTGAAAATTCAGAATAATCGTTATGGAAATATAGTCCTTGAAAATGACGATTATGCAAACGACCTCGGTTTTCGATGAGACCACTTTTGTTGGATCCGGAATGTCAAATTATTGCTAGATTCCAAAATTCATAATATTTGGAATTAATATGTGAGCGTGGTAAAAGAAAATGCGTTTTGCTAGTTTCAGTCAATTTGGATCGATCAGAAGACGGCCATTTTTCAAACGGCATCAGAATTTGACAAAATCAGTTTTGTTGGGACCGTATCGTCCCAACATAGCGAGATTTATTTTTCTGGAATTTTTTGAGTCAGTATGTGATGCTGGTAAATTAAAATGTACGTTAAACTCAATATTGACTGAAATATTAATTTATATTGTAAATTTAACAAAAACTAATCATAACGGTTGAACTGGCTTACCAAACATATCCCATTGTGTTCGGAATAGGGGTAATTAGCTAGGGTTACAGTCGTCGGGTTCGATTTGGAATTCAATTCAAAAAGTAACTTTATAGAGAGAAAATTAATATATATATATATATATAAAAAAATTAACACCCCCCTTTTTTATTATTCCTAAAACTAAATCAAAAAAAAACCGTGTTACCAATTTCAAAGCCCGCTGCTCCTCCTAGAGCCGCGACCTGCGCGCCTCCTCCCCTTCGTACGGCGCTGCCTCGCCGGAGAACTCGCCACCCCCTCTCTCTTCCTCCCCCTCTTGCTCCATTATCCCTCTCCTATTCTGAATACCGTTAACCCCCTTCCACCACAAACACCGCACCACCGTCTGAAGGCCGTCGCCACCCCTCCGCCCACTCCGGCCTCCAATTGCTCCGCCTCCTCCACTCCGACGCAGCGCAGGTAGCCCACCGTTCCTTCGATAACACAGTAAGTTTTTATTTATTATTATTTATTTTATTTCAATTCTTTTATGTAATGACATGTGGATAAAGATAAGATTTTTAAAGGTAAAAAGATTTGATCTTTAACATGAAAAGAATTTGATTTTATATGATAAAGATTTGATTTTTAAGGCGATAAAAATTTGATTTTTAATATTTGAAAGCTTTGATTTTTATTTATGTAAAAGCTATGATTTTTCATACGTGAAAGTTGTGATTTTTATTTAGACAAAATTTGATTTTTAGCATTATAAAATTATGGTTTTTATTATAGGGACAACAATATAAAAATGCGATTTTTATATATGTTGTAGCGAAATAAAAATTCAATTTTTATTATATATGAAGAGAAATAAAAATTCGATCTTTATATAGGAAGTAGAGATATAAAAATATAATTTTTATATATAAAGAAGAATTGTAAAAATATATGATTTTTATATATGAAGTGCCATTATAAAAATGTGATTTTTAAAATAAACATCATATTAAAAATGCATTTTTTACTATGAACAGCGGGAAAGATCGCATTGGAATTTTAGGCTAATCCGAACAGTTCAGAAATAGAGAATGGAGGAGTGGATCCCAAAGGTGAGAACTCCTCACTATAATTTTCTTTGTACAGTTATTTATTTTATAACTGCATATATGAATTGTTCCCCGTCGTCCACAAACCATAGACGACTTGTTTGGTTGTTTGTGTTGATTGATGTATTTGTTTGAATTTGGTTTGGTGATGTGAACTTAATGGATTAGATTTGGTTTGTGTATGGTGCGAGCCATTATTAGGCGAGGGATAAGGCTAGATCTCATCTCGGTTCCAGTATCGCGCCGTTATGCCACCAAAATTGTCTAAAATAAGTTAGTAAAATAAAAATATCATTTTTATTAGATAAATGAACTGAATAGAATATTCATATGTTGAATAAAATATTTTATCATTAAAAATATAATTTTTAACGTGTATGTGAATAAAATAAATATTCATTTACAAATCAGACGATTTGTTTATGTACACTCATTTGACTGATATCGATTGGGACGATAAATTTTACACAATGCCCAACTGCACAAATAATAATCTGTGTTTGTTGATTGAAACCCCACACGGGTATTGGGATGATATTTGTTGTACACTAATCCTAATTATTTAGTTGCATATCGATCTATTGGTTGACAAGTTGTGTAAGCGTTGATTATTTATATTTGATGCTTATGCAGTTATGTAATGCACTTTGGATGGTGGTTGATTGTTTATCGTTGTAATCATAAACATGTGTTGTATGGTATCCATATAAGTAACATTATATGGTATTTCATTGGGCCTCATTCCAATGTGGAAAATAAATAATATTTTAAAATAATATTCATGTCTTGAATAAAATAAAGTAAAAAATATTTCAAAATAATATTCAATAATGGATCAAAATATGATTTTGATGTCTGATTTGGGATGGACACGAAAATATTTAAATATATGAAGCCGTGTTGATTAGATTAAAGCCATTTTGACGTGAATGATATTTATATCGATTTTATTCATTTTTATAATGAATATCAAAAAGGAAGTGATTTCAAAATCTAATGTTTTGAAAATATTATCATTTATATATTAATGATATGGGATATTCAATTTTGATTTAAAATTGAATATGAAGTTGAAATCGTTTTTAAAACAACGTTAAAATGATTAGTAAATTACATTTTAAAAGGAAATCGACGAAATATACAATATATATATTATATATTTTTAACGGCCCTAATATAACGCGCAGCGCCGCGGCAGTTCGTAAATTTTGACCGTTGATTTCGAATTTATGTTACGAGAGATCCGACCGTTGGATTCTCCTAAAATTGGAACCTTTGGGTTCGTATCGAAAAGGGATTTCCAACATGTATAAGAGATTTGAAATCTAACGATTGGATTTGGAATTATGTCCAAATCAAATTAGGAAAAGGTTGTTTTAAGTGCAGTTCGATGACCGTTTATGGGAATCAACTGTACGGGCCTGGATAAAGTTATTAAAAATATTAATAATTTGTGTAAAATCATAATAAATGATTTTTAAAGAATTGGGATGAAAAGTTCCATATTTTTTTGAAAGGCAAATAAGACTTTATTCACAACAACAAATTTACATGTAACATTCAACTATAATTGTTAGCATTGAGGAAAAATAAGATAAGATCTAAACAAGCAACATGAAAAAAACCGCAATGCTAACACTAAAACGAAAGGACACGACACATTATCAATTACCCATTACAGATTACAAAAACAACAAGCCAAAATCAACTAAACATCATCAAAGTAACCAAAATAGAATAGCCAATCATAGAATAGAGATCATCCATTCGTCTTAAGAATTGCTTTCATAATAATAGATAACAGAGCATCTGAGCTCAGATCAGTAGAAGAAAAGATTCTATGGTTCCTTTTAGTCCAAATTTCCATCAAAAATATCTTCATAATTCTTAAAAGAATTAATCCTCCTTTTGACTTCCATCTTGTTGTCTTAAATAAGTTGAACCACTCATCTCTACTACATCATGCAGGCTGATGCAACTTCCCAAAATCAAGCACCCTCTTCCATAACTGATAAGCAAAACAGCATTCAAAAAATATGTGTGTATTGCATTCAGTTTCAGCTCGACAGAGAACACATATGTCATCAGTTGTAATTCCTAATTTGAGCAACTTATCTTTGGTATTCAAAGCATTTGACATCACCTTCCAAAGCAAGAGATTCTGTTTGCATTACTCATCAAACTCCACACCCTTTTATACCAAGGAAAATTTGCCTTTTCACCAAATAAATGATTATACACTGATCTGATAGTGTGGCTCTTTCCCATCCAAGTAATTCTGTCATTATCAGTTCTAAAACTACTAGCAATTTCATGCCAAAGCTTTCTTAATAATGCAGAACTGCTATGTGGTAGAAAAAATTCTCCATCATGCAACACATCATCAACTTTAGCAGAATCAGGTATGCCACAATACCTCCTCAAGTTATAAACAACCACATTATATAAAACTAGACCTTTACCTGCCCAAGGTATATGCCAAAATGAACCAGTCAGATGATTATAACTACATTGAATGAGTGGCAGAAAGGAACTTCTGAGCTTCAGAATTTGCCTCCAGCTCCAACTGCAAAAGCTAGTAATTTGCATTGTCCAAAAGTTCTTTTTACCTATCAAATTACTCCTCACAAATTTAGACCATAAAAAATTCTCATCAGCAAAAATCTTGTCAATGTAAACTGAAATAGCTGCCTTATTCCATTGAAAAAGATTAATAATACCCAAGTCTCCATTATTTTTTGCCTCACATAATTTTGAAAATGCTATGGGAATAATTTTTTTAGCAAAAGGATCACCCTGCCAAAGAAACTTATTCATGGCACTCACCACCATGTTGATGAGTTTGAGAGGCAGAATGTAGTGTCTGGAGTAATAGGAGGTCATAGATGTAATAATGGATTGAATAACTGTGAGTCTTCCAGCTTGTGATAATTGACATGAGGGCTACTATTTAATTTTCGCAATAATATTCTCATATAAAGGCATACAACATTCCTTAGTTATTCTACCAGTGAAGAGAGGTAAACCTAAATATTTAGAATATTCAGGTAAGATAACCAGAGAGTTGAACTAATTCATCCAATGCCAATTGACTAAGACCAACAACTTTTATATGAGACTTCTTTAAGTTAATTTCCAAACCAGTTATCTCATAAATTGAATGCACGACATTAAGCAAACCTTGAATATTTGACAAATTGGGCTTGGTAATGATAACTAGGTCATCAGCAAAACAAATATGAGTTATCAAAGGATTCTTTCATCTAGGATGAAGCTGCAAATTCCCTAATTCCACTTGTTTGATAATCAAAGAGTTGAGAAGTTCCATTACACAAATGAATAAATACGAGGAAATGGGATCACCTTGTCTAACTCCTCGTTTACTATTGAAATAACCATGCAAAGAACCATGTCTAGAGATAGAAAACCTTGGTGATGAAATACAGGTGTAGATCCAAGCAAGAAAAGATTTTGGAAAATTCATTCTTGATAAAATAACAACCACTGATAACCATGAAACGCTATCAAAGGCTTTCTTAATATCCAGTTTTAACATACAACGAGGAGAAATGTTCTTCCTATCATAACCATGAAGTAATTCTTAGGCAATCAAAATATTTTTACTTATAGATCTTCCACGGACAAATGCCGATTGATTACATGAACTAATAAAAGGAAGAACTGACTGTAATCTATTAGCCAACACTTTAGAAATTATCTTGTAGAATAAACTACAACATGATATGGGTCTGAAGTCAGATACATGTGAAGGATTATCAATTTTAGGAACTAGAGCAATAAAAGTGGCAGCAAAGGAAATTGGTAAAGAATTTGAGTAGAAAAAATATTTTACTGCCTCAGTAATATCATTACCAATTATAATCCAGCACTTTTGAAGAAAGTAAGCATTAAATCCATCAGGCCCTCCTAAACTTGTTGGATCCAATCCTTGTACTGATAGCTTCATTTCATCATTGGTTACTGGCTTGATAAGATCCATAGACTGACCATATGAAAGGAAAGGCAGTTGTATATGAAATAATGGCTCAATATTGCAAGGAGGAAGAGCTGCAGGAGCTAAAAGTACCCTAAAATAATCAACAAAAGCCTTATCAATGTCATTTTGAGAAGTAATAAGAATTTCATTAGTATCATGAATCATATGAATTGCTTCTTTCAAATTATTCAATCTCAAAGAATTATGAAAGAATTTAGAATTTCTGTCGGCTTCCAATTCTTTCCTGAGATAGGATTTTTTGCTTCATTGACTGAAATTCTATATTCAACATTAATTTTAACTAGTCCTGCAATTCTCTTTCCAAAATCTGTAGATGTGAATCCTGAGGATTTGAAATCATTGAATTCTGCACTCGAATAAGCTCAGATCTAACAAGAGAAGTCTGCTTCAAAATTATGTTTGGGCCAAGCTTTAAGATGAACTTTGAGAAGTTTCAATTTATAAATCAACTTGTCCAAAGGATTTAAGCCAAAACCCTACTGCCAAACCTGCAAAAGAATATTTTTGAAATCCTCATGAGAAAGCCAGAAATTAAAAAATTTGAAAGAAGACTTCCCTTTAACAATAGCATCTGCTTCACCCCAGTATAAAAGTAAAGGACAATGATCTGATATGGTAGGAGGAAGGACATGATAAGATGAAAATGGATAGACATTGAAAAATGAAGAATTAACAAAAATATGATCTAATTTACAAAGAGTGGAATTTCCAGTGCGACTCTTATTGGACTAGGTAAAAGAGGACCCAATCCAATTAAGTGACGAAATTTTAGATTTGATCATAGCTTGATTCAAAGGAGCTATATCATTGATAGTAAGAGAGCAACCACCTAATTTATGTGAAGAGGAAAACAGGCAATTATAGTCACCTCCTAAAATCCAAGGATCTCCAAGAAGATTGAGATTATGAAGATTATGAAGAAAAGAGAGTCTCAAAGAGAGTGCATTCTGGGCATAAACAGAAGTGAGCAAGAAGACAGTGTTAGAAGGAATGTGCACACATTTGTAGTGAATAAATTGGTCAGATGAGGACAATTTTGAAAGATAAAAAACATGAGGATTCCACAATGTCAATAAACAACCAAAATTTACATCAGCAAGATTATTATGAGATTTCCAATTTGGAGATATGAAGGAAACTGCTTAGCTGTCGAAAAAGAATCCAATTTAGTTTCAGAGAGACACAACAAATGAATACTCCTACTATGGATAAAAAATTTAACTTCACTTTGCTTTGAGGGCAGATTCATCCCTCTAATGTTCCAAAAACATATGTTATGAATCATTTCTTAGCTTGTGGTGATTTAATCGAAAAGGGAAGAGCTCTGCCTTGTTTTCCTTTTTGAAAAAGATTTTTGACTGCCAATAGGAAGTACATCATCTTGATTGAAATCAGTACCCCCATCAATATCATCATCAGTTACAGATTTTTGAACTACTTGTTTCTTTTTTCATTTCTTAGATTTCAAAGTGGTTTTAGAAGCTGAAGCTACAAAATCACTAATCAAGGATTTGGGAGGAACTGCAATGTAATCTTTTTCCTGATTGCTAAAAGAAAAGGGAGGATTAGAGTCAACATTTAGATTAGGAGGTAGAGGAAGGATGATATCCTTAGGAGGAGCAAGGTGAGAATATAATGAAGAATTAGCAGCAGATGAAGGAATCTGAAAACTAAAAGAGTCACACGAATTATTACCAAAGGATGTAGAGAAAGAGGATGAACAAGATAATGAACCAATGTTAGAAGGAGATTGCAAGTTATAGTTTAGAGAGATAGATGAATCAGATGATGGTAAATCAAAAAGAGATGAGAAAGGATGATCATGAACAATATCTTCTAAAACTTGTTTTCCTTTCTGATTTTCTTTTTCAAATAAATTTCCTGTGACACAGGAATCAGTTTTCTTTTGCACCACACAATTGCCATTCACATCCACTACCACTACATTATCATTGCCTCTACCAAGGGTTGAAGAATCAATTTGCATGCTCTCATTATTATTAACCTCAGTAGAATTTCCTTGATTACCGGTAATCTCAACCACTTTATTCAAGGCATCATTTACATATTTTTGCACATCAGACCCAAACTTACCTTGCTTTATTCTCCAAAATTGCTTTTTTTATTATTCACTCTATTCCATCCATTCTGGTTAAGCTGAATTGGTGCTTGTTTCCTTCTACGATTATCTACCATATTGTCTTGTCCTTTCCTACTATTAACAGTCATATTTACATGTCTAAATTTACTATAACCTTCATTAATTCCACTGTCATCTTTGCTTTCATTAACATGTATATCACAATCAACAGTTGAATGACCAAACACTTTGCATGAGGTACAAATACTAGGTTTCCGGTCATAGGGTACTACCACTGGTGGACAACAAACACCTAAGTCTCCTAACTCAATACAATGAGGTAGATCAGAATCAACTTCTATTTCAACCAACACTTTTGCATACCTGATCCTATGTATCCTCTCTGTATTGGCATCAAAACATATCAACCTACCAACTTGACAGGCCAACCAGTTAGTCCCAATTAAAGTCCAAAGCAATAGTGGAATTCTATGAAGGTGAATCCATATTGGCACTCTTTTAATTTGAGATTGGGCATTATCAATGGATGGATCCCATTCTGTGATAATGAACATGCGACCCTTAATAAAAATTGGATCTGCCTTCAATATTTTCTTCCTATCCAGATCATTTGAAAATTTAAAATAAAAGTATAAACCATCAGATTTAATATCCACTTCTCCATGTAAAGACCAATATCCACGTAGAAAATTTGATACAGAGAGATAAGATAATGAACCATCAAGAAAAAACCCACAAGATAATGATCCCAGTATTTCATACCTTCCTCTCTAACAATAGCTGGAGGATTCCTCTTTGATTTATCTTTTATTTTTTCAAACTGTTGAGGCTTATACGATCTAACATTTTTAGGTAGAGAGTTAAACAGAGAAAGATAATCCTTCTTTACAATAGGTGGATGAGTCACAGATACAAAAGTCTGATTAGCAAGTTCAGGTCCATTGAGAGGAACAACATTAGATCCAAATAAACCTTGACCAATTCCAACAGTAGAAAGATTAGAAGATGTAGAAGCAGAACCAATGGTTGTAGAACCAACATTCTGACAGGTGTTTGACAAAATGCCGTTGAGAGGCACATCACCAAAATAGAAGATTGCACCAGATCTGTACTAGATAAGGAAGAAGAAGAAGAGATCAAAGAGGAATTGAAAGTGATCACCTCAAAAAATAGGTTGACAGCATCAGAAAAGACACCATCAGAAAAAGGGACAAGCAAAGGGTTTAGATCGGGAGGAGGTTGAATACGAACAAGAGGAGATGAAGAGAAGGACGAAGAAAGAGAAGAGGAAGACAAAGAGGACGAAACAAAACCGAAGGAGGAGGAAGCCATTGTCAAGGATCTCCGTCAAAATTACATGTTATTGACCATTATTTTTAAAAATATATTTTTATCTAAATGAATTAGTTATGAACTAGAAATATAATCCAATATTTTTAAATAGATAAATTGGATTTGAAATGGTTTTAAAAATAACCAGAATTTCCAATATATGAATTGGAATGGTTTTGAATCGAAATTACCTTCGGAATATTTTGATATTGGATTCCGTGATTATACAGACATTGTGGAGGAATTTGGAAGATATATATATATATATCGTTATTCCAATATGATATTTGTTGATTTCAGAATTTGATATTGAATATAAGCCGATATATTTTCTATTCAGAGCCTTGTATTTAATATCAAATGGGATTTTGGGTTTGCTGTGAATGGTATCTTTAAAAATACTATTCTTAAACCCAATGGAGTCAAGAAAATTAGAAACTAATTGGAGATTAGTTAGGTTGAATGGTTTCCTGGGTATTGATCTGATGTTGGTTTCGGCCTCAGGATTAATATCTAGGGAGTTGTTTTCTTACTAATTTACGGTTGAGACCAAGGGAATGTGCTTTTGGGTTTATCGTGAATCGTGTTTTAAATGACAATGGTTCTTTAAACCAGTTAAAGATAAGATTAATTTCTTAGCTTTGAATAATCATTAATATTGATTTTGGGAAGATTAAAACTAAGTGGAGTTTTAATGAATCTTTAATCAGATTCAAACGAGAATGTGATAATTTAAATTATCAAATTCGAGAAATAATCGAGAATGGAGTATCACCAGTTTTGCTCCAGGGCGATAGTTAAATCTTTAATTAGATTTGATCATGAAATGGTAATTAATATTTACCGATAACACCTTGGTGTTAGATATGGAGTATTACCAGTTTTTCTCCATGGGATGAACAGGTTGGGATTAGGGAAATAAAATAAATGATTACATCGGTGTGGTTTGCTAATCCCGGCTAGTTTGGAAAACCTTTATATGGTTCGATATCCAAAGGAAGATTGAAGAATAAATTTAGAAGGATTTATATTTGATAAAATTAATAGGAACCTATTCCCTGACGATATGAATATTCGAATAAAAGAATATTTTGGATTAGAATGAGGCGTATGCTACGTTTGTGTAACACTTGTTTATAAAATACGCGAGTTATTCGGAAAGACCGGGTTCATCCCATTCTGAATAACTGATACGATGATTATTCGTAGAAGAAGACGGTGGTTGAAGACAAGAGGTCTTCACATCATTTGGATGATTACTGATGTCTTGATTGGGTTGTACACCCAAGACGAGGTAATAAGTGGTGATCGTCCAGACATACTTGGAAGTCGACGGATATGCGAGGGCCTCTCTCCTGTATTGGACATATGGGATGGGGAATAAGGTGCCTACGGTTTCATTCAAACTCAGAATGGACTTGTAAAAGGAATGTGTGTCTGACACTGGATTTTATTCTGTGTTGATTGATCTCTATTAAATATACATCTGGCTGGTGAAGGAGAATTTATTCTCTTACTTCATCCTTCTCTCAGACGTACGGGATCAGAGGTTATATATCGATAGACATATGTCATATGGCGTAAATTGCCTGTGTGGCATGCCTGAGTGGCAAATAATCAAGGCTTCCGTTGTAAAGAGAGTCTTGAGGTTGATGATCAAAGCACGGCTTTAATATAGCACCGCTTTGTGTATAACGTTAATTCGCGAGCTTCATACCCCGATATGAACCGGAAACTAGATGAAGGACGGCAGGGAGGACGACACGTTTCTTTCTAGCTAGTGGTGGTGTCAGCGTTTTACATGCCCTGGTATTTATATATTTTAACTTGTGTGGTTGTTGGAAAGCGAGGCGTCTCGGAAATATCGGTCACTATAGTGCTGATTGATTTATGCCCCATAGGGCGGAGAAACGTGTGTTCAGGAATAATATTCCACACACATATGTGTGGACCGACCCTGCATTTTCTTTAGGGTCACTCAAGCTCTGACACAAGATGAGACAACCCGAACTTCCCCGGTCTCTGAAGAGAAGAGAAAGAACGGATTACTTTGATAACACGACAAATCAGAACACAAACAGAAGAACATTTCATTGCTTATTACAACAATTCCATCAGAATACAAGAATAGAACAAAGTATGAATGAATAAAATACATTTGATAAATATCAGAGATTTAAATTACATTTACATACATAGCAGCGGAAAAATAATACAAAAGACAACTGAAAGAAATACACGGATACATAGCTTTCTAAATATTCCTTCAGCCATAAACCTGGATCCTGGGTCTTATAATAGCTTCATTTTTCTTTATTTAGCATTGCGCTGTTTGTTTATCCCCTAGTATTCTTGGGGGTAAACCTGTTCCGTGTTATACGGTGTGGTCCCTTAATTTACCTAACTTTAAAATCAAAAGAATAACTATTTTAGTTCTCACACCAATCACATGGCTGACCTGGAGTTTATTGTTTTAACCTAAACTCTGGGTGCCCTTATTTTCCACACGGGCAGCTTGTAGTTGGGTTTTGCAAATATTATATTCACAGGATCCTGGTTTATAGCTGAAGGGATATTCGGAAAGCTCTGTGTCCGTGAATTTCTTTCAGTTGTGTTTTGTTTTATTTTTCCGTTGGTGTGTATGTAAATGTAATTTAAATCTCTGATATTTATGAAATATATTTTATTCATTCATACTCTGTAATATTCTTGTATTCTGATGGAATTGTTGTAGTAAGCAATGAAATGTTCTTCTGTTTGTGTTCTGATTTGTCATGTTCTAAAAGCAATCTGGTCTTTCTCTTCTCTTCGGAGACTGGGGAAGTTCGTGTCGTCTCAATAACATAATGATATGTTGTCATATTTTATGTAGAATCTACCTATTATTTTAAGCGAACATATTCAATGCTCATGCAAGAATAAATAAAATAAATAAATATACATACATGGAGTTGATTTGTTTTTGAAGAGAGATAATAAAAGGAAAAAAAGGAAATAAAGGGATGTAAGTTTAAGAAATAAGAATACATGTGTGAAAATAGAATTAAGAGAAATAAATTAATAGAATAAAGGATAGTACCTTAATATATAAAAGAAAGAAATGAATGCGTAATTAATGAAAACAATGGAGTATAGAGAAAAGAGGTAGTGAATTTGATGAAGTTAGAAAATGAAAAGAAAGCATACTAAACTTGCATGAAATATGAATGAGCAAAGAAATTATGTGTTGATTTTATTATTAATTATCATAAAACTCTTATATTAAATTTTTTAACACAACAATGACTCAACTACTGTTTTCTTTTATATCAATTGTTTGGAGTTAATTATTACAAATATTCATACAGTTTGAGACCAATTTCAATTGTTATAAACCACTATTTATCTAATTACAAATAATTGTTTATTAGAAATAAATTTGAAATCATACATAAATAATATCATAATTTTTTTGATTTTTTTAATTTAATAGTTTAATTTAATAATGGAATTTTTAATTTCTGACTCATTTTCTAACAAAATTTCCTAAAAATATAATTTAAAATTGGTTCTGATTTTCAGGGTTGTTACATTATACGCCAACATGATTTATTTCATTTTTAACCGATAAATAACAAGATTCAGTATCGAAGATAAATGTTTGAATAAGGTTAGTTTGAATGCAGTATTTTGGGTTGTTGTAACGATGTTTTACACAACATTCGTTTTAACCCAAGTAAGTAGAATTTTGGGAGTATAACGAATATTTCCTAAGTATAGAAATAAAGGAGTTCGGGAAAGAGAAATGATTGGAATATTTTGCAATTATAAATAAAAGATATTTTCTAAATATAGAAAATAAAAGAAGTTGATAGACGGAAATGTTTTCCAAATAGTGTAAGAGGCTAAGATGATCGTCGCAAATATTGTGTTAACGAATATTGATAAGGACATGGAGAAGTGGTTTAATTAATTAAATATTTATTGAGGAGCCCAGTGATTTGGATGAATGTTTGTTTGTTTTTCTTCGACAGTAAAATAACTGACTATCGAAGTGTTTGCCAGTATCGTTGTCAATATGGAGAGACCGGTTGGATTATTATCTGAGAACCACTTCGTATTGGCAGTAGTATTGCGAATCAGATTATATAAAGACAAATCGAAGAAGGAGTCAAGTGCAAGGGCTTTTTCTATTAATCCTAGGTTTAAATTTCATAAGAATGATTAATGGAAATTTGGGTTTGATTTCATTCAGTCCTAGAATGAAGTATGGACGAATGTTTGACGGGATATTTCCAATGATCACATATATTGGTCTGTATAAATATACATGGTGGCGGGGTATTTATTCTCTTAGCATAATATCCATAATATATTTGTGTAAATCAATTAATGATTAACGGATCTGACAATGTGGCATTCAAAGTGATTGTGATCAATGAATGGTAAGTAAGGTATAACCTCAGGCCTCAACAACCGGGAAATGACAAAAATCGGGTAGGTAGCATGGCTAAGTGGGTAGCTCCCAATTTGGGTGTATTATCACCTATCTAGAGAATTTAATTTCATTCTTTATTCTATTCGATGCTGTCCCATTCGGGAAAAAGATTGCTGATCCCAACCGTTGGTGATATACATTCTATACACTCAAGCGAAATGAGTGGTCGGTCATGTGTGGCCGGTTTACAAGATGTTCTTGTTGAACCCTGAGTATTCTCCTCTAGATGTACACTATCATAAGGGGGTTCCATACCATGTCATAGTTGGAAATTTATTACCCAATAAGTACTCGTGGTTTTGATTGCATATTATGTATGTGGAGCGTGAGATGAAAGTGTTCCACTAGATTTCTACTTATTTGATTTAGACATTATTATAATATCAAAAGAGTTTCGATATAAAGATTATTGTTTTCTTTCAAAAGGATTTGAGAGTTAAATAATTTGTTTTGGATTCTCATAAGGTAAAAACCCGTTCCATGTTGTATGGCGTGGTCTTATGAGATATCAGTTATTTTCTCAAACTTTTTTTAATTTTTTACTCATACTAGTCCCATGACTGACCCATATTTTATGTTGTTTTGTTTTACCTAAACTCTTTGGTGCCCAATTTTGTACGGCCAGTCAAGTAGTTCAGGATTTTACAAATTTATCTGAAGGAGCTTGGAGCAGGAGGCTTTAGTGTTTGTTATATAGTGTTTTGTTCCGCTGTGTTTTTAGTGTCGTACTCTGATAATTTTATGTTATACAGTTAAAATTTTGTACTTCAAAAGTTATGATGTATTATATTTTATTCCGCTACGATGTGAGATTCTGTGTTGTTATTTCAGTTCTTCTTCTACCTTTTTCTTCTTAAAAATTGATTCATATTTTAGTGATATTTGGGCTGGACATGTGATGTATGTAGTCAACTCAGATAGTATGGATTTGAGGGCCATTATAGTTGGTATCAGAGCTTAGGTTAAGCGAATACCTAGGCTTTGTGGGTGATTACTCATTAGAGATAGGGTCAGAAGTACCCGAGAATGAGTTGAGTGTATTATACAAGAAAGCATATTTGTTAATTAATATAAAAATTGTTTTATATTGTGTTGGCTAGTTTGTTGAGTGGTTTATGAATTCTGATCGAATCGTGGGATGCCACGAAGTCGATAGGAATTTCTAAACACTTGAATAGAGAAATTTGACAAAGTATTGTTTTTAAGTGAGTAAATGAAATAATTTTACCACAAATTCTCTTTTGATAGAAAAAGAATAATTTTCAGAAATTATTATATTACGTGGATGAGTTGGTTGTTAATATTATAATAAGATAATATTATAAAATTGAAATGGTTATATATAACCTAATAAAGTTCGTATACGAATAAAATATACAAATGAGATGAACTGGAATTGAATTAAAACTGGAATATGGAATTTAAATCTCAAAAGGTTGGAAAATATTTTTCCAAAGTATATTATGATAATATAGCTTTATGTATAAGGACTTTTGAATTAAAACAGTTTTAAATTGATTTTGAAAGTGATAAAGCACTGAACTCACTTCCGTGGTTGGGAAATAATTCTGATGATAACTGTAGCATCATCAGTGTTCATTTTCGAGTTTCTAAGTGATGGATGGCAACCTTAGAAAAAATTTTGTTGGAAATTTGTTTGGAAGAAACAAGTTGGATTGAAAAATTCGATGTTTTGAATTTGAGGTGGATATAAATATATACATATATTTATGGGGTTTCAAAAGATTTGAAATGAAAACCTGGGAATTTATATTCTGAAATTTACATTAACTTAAGCAAGTTAAATGGATTGAACTGAATCAATTGACTAGAATCAGTTTGAATAGATTTAATGGAACACAGATTGGATATAAATGTTTGATTGAAAATCATTCGAATTAATTGAATGTAAGCATTAATGGTGTGCAACGTAAATGGAAACCAAAAGATTTAGTAGAACAAAATGTGTTGAAATATGTAGAGCGAAGTCTCATCATAAGTAAATTTTTAAAAGTTAATGAGTTTGAAGCCTTTTTCCTACCTTAGAAATTTTGGGGACAAAATTCTTTTAAGGGGGAAGAATGTAAGGACCCCTTTTTTTGGTCGATTGATTTTAAATATTTAATATATTTTTTATATTGATTTGATAATATAAATCAAATTTTATATTGATTTATCGATTTAATAATCGAAATATGATTTATTTCGAATATATATAATTATCAAAATACGAGAATTGAAATAATTCAATTTGAAATTTAAAACGGAGTCAAATTAATTCAAACGATTTATCGAAATTTTATTTTAAAAAGAAATGACGATAAAAATTATTTATTATTAAGAAATTAATTGTTTTGAATTTAATTTATATCGGTTTAAATTAATATCTTCTCTATGTGATCGAATAAGGCTTTGAAATTTGTGCTAGTGGGTTCAGAATGGTGGTTTAACCCTAAGAAGGCATGTTGTTGGACTCAAATAGGAGTTGAATCAATGTGAATATAAATTAAAGGATGCCATTTCTAAATAAAATAAAATATAATAAAATAAATTGAAATTTATTATAAAAATAAATTTCCTTCCTTCTTAAGCAACATAAGTACCCATACACTAAAATCGCGCTGACATTCCTTAATGCTTACATAATTATCCTTTATAATTATGCACATCCTCTCCTCTTGTTTCTTCTGAAAATGGAAAGGAAAAATTATCAAAGCTTCAGTAAACAAAAGTGTCGTCCCTTCTATAAAACCATGAGCCCCCTTTCCTCAAATTCAAGCTATTCCAGTTAAATTAAAAAAAATCGAATCCTTAGGAATTTAAAGCAGGTCTTTATTTCCCTTATTTTCTTCTTTTAACAAATCAAAGACAATGCGAGTCTCCCTTCAAAATCAAACACTGTTCTTTAATCTTCGGTATCCTCTTTTTCGAACAACAATCTTTGAGGGGCGAGATGTACTACGTGACTCGATTTAGGGTTGCGGGATTATGATTTTGGTGCGATCGAAATCAAGATGTTCAAAGTGCCGGCAATCGACTTCCATGAACTGTCAAAATAGGGCACGGTTTATCATGATTGGGATGGTGTGTTGATCATTCGGATTTTTCAAAGTCTGGTTCGAATTTAAGAGGGACTGCGATAATGAATTAAGGCAATTGAGAATATAGCGTACGATGACAGTAGTTTGAGGTGTTGACCGTGGTACTTGCCTGGTCTCTAGTGCCAATGATGTAGCTTTTTGTACATATATGGAGTAAGGCATAGGGTGAGGTGTTATTGTTGGTTACAGTGGGAATGGGGTTGGGCTGGCGTTAATTGAAGGCGACTGTGAGTGTCCATGACCAGTCAGTGTTATGTTTTTGAGTGCAAGATTGGTTCTGGGATATTGCGATTTCAATTTGGGTATTTTTGTTTGGGAAGCCAACATAGGGCGACGGGTGTGGTGGTACTGATCGTCGATCAGTGGTGAAGGTTGCTCGTAAATGGATGATGATGGAAGTTGACTATAAAGCAACTAAACCAAGACAATTATTGGCATGTAAGGAGCAGTGAAGTTGAACGCAAATCATAGAAGAGAAGCAGCATGATGGTGGTTTGGATTTCATTAACAAACACATATTGAGATAAATTAATTATGATTGGTCTAGTGAAATCATTTAATTAAATTAAATTAGTTTAAATTATATTACCACTCATAAATTTAATTTATGTGTATTATAAAATCAGATTCGGACGACGTAAAATCTTGTTGGGGTTATAACTGGAAATGTATAAGCTGGAGCATTTCGAGAATTTTAGGAGTCGACCAGAACTTTTAATTTACATAGAACATTGTTCGATTTAAATTAAAAAATTTAATGGATCGAAATGAAATCACGGTGAGTGAATCTCACTCAATTTATTATTTAGAATTATTTTTAGTCGTTAAAAATGATTGATGGTTGCATTAAAATATTATTGTGACTATTATTAAATATATATTAGTTATTTAGGCTTGGTGTTTGTGGTTATCATATATATATATATATATATGTGTGTGTGTGTGTGTGTGTGTGTGTGTGTTTGTATTAGAGGTTGGGATTCCCGCAGTACCATTAGCGGATGCCCGCAGTACCATTAGCGGATGACCCTATACGCCCCATGCTATGATAGTGGATGGATGACCTTCTATACCGTGATATATTGCCTCGAAGCAGGATGGATATTATTTACGTTAGATAACGTCTGTGGATGCAGGAAAAACAGGTTGGAGGGATCCAACTGGATTCCTCGAAAATAATATTAATTGTTTGTTTTCATATATATTATCATATATGATGCTAACGAAAATATATGGTTGATAACTGGGGGTTTTTGATTGATTGAATATCACTGGGCCTAAAATGTTGATATATAAAAATATCGTAAAAAGGATATTTGAGATTTAAAAGGGGAAATCTATTTTTAAAAATAGAATTTGAATTTTAAATGAGCTATAGAAATATTAACTTGTTTTGAATAAATAAAACAAGTATTGAATTTATAAACGATGTTTATAAATTAAAATATATAGGAAATTGAAGTATTGAATTTACAAACAATGTTTATCAATTAGATAATACAGAAAATTGAAGGAAATTTATAAACGATGTTTATAAATAAAACCGAATGATTTTCATTGGATAATTATGGAATTGAAACGAATGTATATACGGTGTTTATAAATGAAGTAGAAAATTATCATTTTGATTATTATATAAGTTAGATTGGGATTATATATATTAAAATATATTAGAATAGAGTTGAATTTATTTATTAACGAAGTTTAGTGTTCATATTTAAATATTATTAAACCAAGCTCGTCGTGGCACGGCATTTCGTAAATTGGCGTTTCAAACTTCAATTGAGTATATATAACACATTTCAAGTCGGAATTCTTTGAAACAAGAATCATCAGAACCGACTTGATAATAGTTTTCTAATGGAAGAGAAAAAACCGGATTTCATTGTATAGATTTCGAGTTATGTCAAAATTAAATTTTCAGAAAAACCGCGCCAGGACTATTATAAAACCATAAGGGTTTATTTAAATAAATAAAAGGACTTTAAGTAAATAAAAATCCAAATTTCCATTAGAAAATCCAGACTTGAGATATAAAAAAAAAGATGAACTTAAACGGAGTCAGTAAACTGATTTTTGAAACAAAAATCGGATTTTTAATGCTGAATAGAATTAACTAGTTTGAAGGATAATTAGTTAATCGAGTTTTGATATGAAATTGGGTTTTTGTTAAGTAAATTTAACTAGTGAATTCATATTCAAAATCGAATATGGAACTGGAATTGAAAATGGAATTCAATTGGTTTATAAGCAAGTTAAAATATATTTGAACATGATACATTCAAATAAAATTATGAAATGGGCAAAAGAGCTAATTAAAGATAAATTAGCATTTTGAGTTAAAATGACCTGGTTGAGTTGGAAAAATTAGAAATGGACACATACGTGTTAAAAAAGTATGGAATAAAGAGAATGAAGTTTTTAAATTTAGTGTCCAACAAAAACGTACTTGTTTAAATTCCATATGAGGTTTTATGCGCTGAATCGGCAAGCTGCTTGGCTTTTTAATTTTCTTTTTAAATGGAAACGGCCCAGAGAGGCGTATTTTAGTTGTACCGAGGGACCCATACAAAGGAGGTTATGGTGGAAATTTTTTGAAAATTTAAGGAGTTAGAATATTTTTAAGAAAACTGGATAACTAGAAATCAATGTATCGATAAATGTAGAATTCGATAAGGAAACGAACTTGAAAATAGAATACTATAAACAAAAAGGAAATCTATAACAAAATCTAGTGAAGTTAGAAAGAGAAATATATACGGGTTTAAAAATGAATAATTTGTTTTTATGGTGCTCATTATTCGAGATAAGCAGTCTTGTCTGTTTTGAAGTTAAGAATGTTATTCAGTCAAGGTCTGAGAGGTAGTTATACCCCAACTTGATTGATTTCATTTTTAACTGATAAATAACAAGATTCAGCATCGAAGATAAATGTTTGAATAAGATTAGTTTGAATGCAGTATTTTTTGTTTTTGTAACGATATTTTATACAACATTCATTTTAACCCAAGTAAGTGGAATTTTGGAAGTATAACGAATATTTCCTAATTATAGAAATAAAGGAGTTCGGGAAAGAGAAATAATAGGAATGTTTTCCAATTATGAATAGAAGATATTTTCTAAATATAGAAAATAAAAGAAGTTGATAGATGGAAATGTTTTCCAAATTGTGTAAGAGGCCAAGATGATTGTCAAAAATATTGTGTTAACGTATATTGATAAGGACATGGAGAAATGGTCTAATTAATTAAATATTTACTAAGGAGCCCAGTGATTGTTTGATGTTATGGATGAATGTTTGTTTGTTTTTCTTCGATAGTTAAATAACCGACTATCGAAGTGTTTGCCAATACCGTTGTCAATATGGAGAGACTGGTTGGATTATTATCTGAGAACCACTCCGTATTGGCATTAGCGTTGCAAGTCAGATTATATGAAGACAAATAGAAGACGGAGTCAAGTGCAAGGGCGTTTTCTGTTAATCCTAGGTAGAAATTTCCTAAGAATAATTAATGGAAACTGTGCCTTCGGTTTTGTTCAGTCCCAGAATGAAATATGGACGAATTTCTAACGGAGTATTTCCAATTATTACATATGTTGGTCCATATAAATATATATGGTGGCGGGAAATTTATTCTCTTAGCATAATATTCAGAATATATTTGTGCAAAACAATTAATGATTAACAGATCTGACAATGTGGCATTCACAGTGATTATGATCAGTGAATGGTGAGTATAGCGTAGCCTCCGGTCTCAACAACTGGGAAATGACAAAGATCGGGCAGACAACATTGCTAAGTGGGTAACTCCCAATTAGGGTGTATTATCACCTATCTAGGTAATTCATTTCATTCTTTTTTCTATTCGATGCTGTCCCATTCAGGAAAATGGTTGTTGTTCCCTACCGTTGGTGATATACATTCGATACACTCAAGAGAAATGAGTGGTGGTCATGTGTGCCCAGGTTACAAGATGTTCTTATTGAACCTAATGTATTCTCATATAAAGGTACACTATAGGAAGGTGGTTCCATACCTTGTCATAGTTGGAAATTCATTACCCAATAAGTGCTCGCGATTTTGATTATATATTATGTATGTGGAGCGTGAGATGGAAGCGATCCACTAGATTTCTAATTATTTGATTTAGACATTATTATAATATCGTAATAGTTTCGATATAAAGATTATCGTTTTCTTTCAAAAGGATTTGAGAGTTAAATTAATTTTTTTGGGTTCTCATAAGGGAAAAACCCATTTCGTGTTATACGGCGTAGTCTTATGAAATATCAATTATTTTCTCAAACTGTTTTAAATTGTTTACTCATACTAGTCGCATGACTGACCCAGAGTTTATTTTGTTTTTTTTACCTAAACTCTTAGGTGCCCAATTTTGTACGGGCAGTCAAGTAGTTCAGGATTTTACAAATTTATCTGAAGGAGCTTGGAGGAGGAGGCTTCAGTGCTAGTTATATAGTGTTTTGTTCCGATATGTTGTAAGTGTTGTACTCTGATAATTGTATGTCATACAGTTAAAATTTTGTATTTCAAAAGTTATGATATATTATATTTTGTTCCGCTGCGATGTGAGATTCTGTGGTGTTGTTTTCATTCTTCTTCTACCTTTTTCTTCTTAGAAAAAATGATTCGTATTTCTGTGATATTTGGGTTCGACGTGTGATGTATGTAATTAACTCAGATAGTACGGATTTGCGGGCCATTATAGACTTGCCCCTTACAACCAATCTAGCATCCAATTTGGCATGTCCCATCATCAACGTCTCGATAGTGAAAGATCGTTATCTGTTTATTTAGCTCTTAGTCTTTCCGCATCTCACTCAATACCAATGACATGTGTAATAACTCGGACTTTTTGAAGGGGTTGTAATAGCTCTAAAAATTTTGGCGTTTAAAAATAAATTAAATTAAGATTTAATCATTGAAAATAAAATGTGTGTACATGGCAATTTGGACGTCAATCCATTTTTAAACGTAGAATTTACTTTTGAAATTAAAACAAAAATGCTTTTGTAACCCCAGTGTAAATATTTTGCTAAAGTTAACGTTATCAGCGAATACTAGTTGCGCACGAGTCAATGTTGAAAGCAGTGAGAACGTATTTATATAGACTTATAAAAAGGAAATTCTTTTTGTTAATTTTTACTATCAGCGTTGTTAAAAGAAATGTTGTTAACATTATTTAGATAATTTGAATTCTTAGAATATTTAAATTTTAAATTTAGTTAAGATTTAA
The DNA here is from genome assembly GCA_030737875.1 of Allium sativum. Lineage (NCBI taxonomy): Eukaryota > Viridiplantae > Streptophyta > Magnoliopsida > Asparagales > Amaryllidaceae > Allium > Allium sativum. The sequence continues at coordinate 108,188,042 of CM060923.1, forward strand.
TGTTAAAGTGAATGTTTATATATTTGGATATATTGTTAAATATAATTCATTTTATAAACTAAATATTAAACTTTGAAATTATGTTCAGCTTTGAGATAGCAATTTGATTTAAGGAAGAAAAGGAATATTAATTTATTTAAGACTCATATTTAATTTAAGTTTGGAGCGTTAAAACCAAGCAATAAATTATGTGAAATTATTTCGGGGATTGGTAAAGCGTTAACTTAAAACGTGTAATCAATGTTGTCCATTTCAGCTAACGTTCACTTCAAAATTTCGTTTGGTAAAATATAAATTTCTTTTCAAAATTTTGATCTAATTTATTTGAAATTGATTTGTATTAATTTAAAATTTGTATTTGAATATGTGTAAGTTCATGTATGTACAAAATATTGGTATATTAAAGGAATTTTTAATTGGTTCTGGATTTTTCTTCAAGTGTTCTTTTCCATTTTCTTTTCACTGACCTTACCCCCTTTATTATATCTGGACAGCCGTTGTTTCTTTTCATCCACTTTTCCCAAATTAATTTTCTCCCCAAAATTTCTCAATTTGTTCTCCTCAGCCTCAATCATGGCCACCGACCGATCCTCCTTTACCCCACCTCCGGCTATCTGGTCGCCGCTAACCACTGTCGCCGCCTTCTAATCGAACGCACCTCTAATCCGTACACAACTTCAATATTTTTCATTCGTCATCAAGCCCTCGCTGCTCACCAAAACGCAAGAAACCGCAGTTGTTTCCAGCGAGCCAAACCAAGTCGCCAACCAATGTAGCCTGCAACAGCTCTGCGCCGCTTTTGTTTGTCGTCATCTGCATGCTCTTCCCTTTTGAGCGACGGTTACAGTCGTTATGTTGCACTCCATAGTAGGACACGATACACTCTTTTGCATCTTTTCCGGTGTGCTATAAAAATTCGTGGTGACCGCATAGACTCTCTTATTACCATATTTTGAATCTAGGAAACCAGACCACATTTTGCTTGATCGCATTACAGTTGTTCCGTTTCCACATAAAACTGGAATGTTATAATGCCTTAAAATAAGCATTAAATTTAATTAAAATGTAATTATGTCTTTAGCGGTGTGGATGATTTCTTGTGAGGCCTTGAACGATCAGTACAGGAACAACCAAAATGTGTTAAATTTAGAATGACTTCTTTAATATGCCTTTTAGTTTCAAGCTGATTAGATTACCTTTCCACCTCTTGTTAAATGCTTCAGGATGTTCTAATATTGGGTAAATTCGAAATATGAATGGGGATAATTGATCCTGAGTGTCTTTGCCAACTGAAGAACATTTGAAATGTGAAATGGACAGTTATTCCTGAGTGTCCTTTCTCATCGAAACATAATTGAAACGTTTGATTGTTTATTTGGTAATGGAATGGTGCGTAAAGGTGATATCCACAGGACACTGTCTTTTCATGTCAGGTCTTTCACATTTTATGACTGTTGACGTTGACGTTTGTCTCTGAAGATACAATTGAAAATGTAGCAATGTAAGAACCTTATAGCACCAGCGAGAAAGAGTGAAGTGGGAATTACCATTAGAGGGAAGAAAAAAAAATCCTGTTCTTCTCCTTTACAATATTCAACCATGAGCTGTCTATTTTTTTTTTTTTTTTTTTGGTTTAATATGCATGTTCATGTTCTTGCACAAATTTGATGCAATTATGTAGTTCATCTCCTTAACAGTAATATAGCCTTCAAACGGTGAACTTGGAATTGAAAATCATGGGATTTGATCAAGAATCCATGACAAGTAGAATTACTAACATTGTACTCGGTATGAATGTGTCAGTTAGCTATAATCCAAATTACAAATTGTTTTTCGTTTTTTTTAACCTTGCATGACATGTTTTGCATTTTCTTTTAGTACGAGATTAGTTAGATTGAATACTGATGTAAAAAAAGTATGTTGATTATTACTCAAAATTGGTTAAGCATGTTAACTCTGTTAGTTGTTAGTGTTAGTGTGTTACATGCTTGTTAGCTGTAATTCCTTGAACTACTGATATATGCTTGAAGCCGTGAATTGCAGTTACATGCTGGGTTTCTTGCGCATTGTAACAATTAGTTTGTCAATTGTGTGCTTCATGAGATTTCCTGGTGTCACAACTCATAGTTATAGATATCACTAAATGAGGAAAAAAATTCCTATCCTAAAGTGTTATGTAAGTGCATATAATTTTTAAGTAAACTATATTTTTTATTTATGTTTACCATGTACACGATTAACACTGCAATTCTAGTATTTTAGAAGTATCACTAATAACTTAACTTTACTTTTGTACCTGTTTTTGCTCTCTAAAGCACCAAACCATGTTGCTTTTCAACACCGGTAGTCAATTTGTTTTCTCTTATATACTTCTCTGTAGTACTTTCCACATGCTAGGAAGTATATTTGGATGTTTTGCATATTAACTTTGACCGACCTCTTTATGCAAATATGTGCTTGCAATTTGAACCTCTAACCTGAATATGGTGGATTTGGATAATGGGCTTGATGACCAAAATGGATCTGAATATGTGGGTCTGTATGTGCTTTAGGAAAAGGAAGCATAGCTTGCCCAAGTTATAAACAAAATAGTGTAAAGATGTGAACTTGCAAATACTTTTACTGCCAATGTTGTTCATTATTAGTGAACATAGATGGTCAACTTTATTAACACCTTGAAGTTTTGTTCTGATACAGTTTAATCACTTGAGGGTTTAGATTAGGAAAATGTGCGCGCAAAGCTCGGCAAAAGTTGGAACTTATTAAAAGAAATTTATATGTAAATTTATATTTTGTCCTCTTTACAAAATATTGTAAACTCTGATATTTGTATAAAATTTTGTTTTGCTACCATTATTGAGCACTGCGATTCTGTGTTAAATTCCACTTTAAACCCTGTAAGCCAATAACACCCCGTTGTTTTGAATGGTTCGAATTGGTTTAATCACCAACTTGGGGCAGTGAAAATGGAGTTGTTACAACAGATATCTGAAGAATACAATCCTTAATTTGGTCCTGACCAACCTCCTCATATAGCGAGGCATATCACCGAATCACCTAACGCCATCTGCCACAGCCTTATAACTACCATACCATAGCTGTCGTCAAAGTATACTCTAGATAGTGGCAATAGACCTACCTCTGAGCGACCGCTCCATTCAGTTATTACTTTGAGGGCCTTCTTAGAGTATCTTACCATGTCCTGCAGAAGCCTCGTTTCTCCGTCCAGTCTATAGAATAACAAGTTGGACATGCTCCTTGTAACGATCTGAATTTTTTAACCGTTCAAATCGGTAATAAACCACACATGTTGACCCAAACAAATCACCAACACAGGTAGTTATTTGGAAAAAGAAGAAAGAAGAAAGAAGGAAAAAACAATCACATAATCTCATAGCGGAAGGACAACATATAATAAACAAATAATTCTTCAAAGCATTTAAAAACATATACGTTCGAATTATACTTTCTTAGTCATCAGATTTACATTTGTACAAATACATACAGTAATGCCGCGGAAATAAAGTGCAGCGGGAAAACATACTTATAATTGATATATATACCAAATCCTTGTCTTCATCCTCCTAGCTATTAAAATCTTAGCTTACTACAACTTCTGCTGGCAAGAGCATATTGCATAAAAAGAAAACACAACAAACACTCGAATCAGCACTAAATCATTCTCATATTTGTCAAATTAAAATACGAAATAACATCAGTGTCATGGGTGCAGTAACTCAAGAGATGTTAAGGGATTTTCCATCTCTCAAGGATCCGTTAAACTAATACATACATAGTAAAATATGCTATTATCGCAATGCCTATTCAGTAAAGTACAAATAATGAAAATAGCATAAGCAAGATTACATTTTACCCTTACACCGTTTATAATATCGTAGTCTATACAGTACCGTAAGCCCACCATAATCGATGGCATCAGAGGGCACTCCATAGGTACGATACAAATTAAAATCATAGGGGATCGATAAGGATAAATATGACAAGGCACTCGAGGCAATACCCAGGGTATGATTCTACCAGTTGCACTCCCTGACCGGTGGTAACGCATAGCAGCCACAACTGCCCACCTCGGAACACATTCCCAAATCAAAAGGACCCAATTCATCGTCATAGTCATAGAAATAGTATCGGAGGAGTGCGTCCGATCAAAGGTGCTACCTCATTTAGTCATGGTATAGCTCCTGTTTTAGTCATTTCAATTATGATCAGAAGGTCGAGGCTATTTCGTCATCGTTCATCTTCATCAATCCAAAATTGAGTCCAAGTAATCATATTTCATTCTTGATACATCATAACATTCACAGTTGTTAAAGTGGTATCGACACTGACAAAAAGTATGCCATTTGTCGACTCGGAACTCGTTAACAACCAACGTTTATATTTTCCACATCGGTCAGTTCTTTAACTTTTCACAAAGGTTCGCTTTCATATCAAAATATCATATTTTGTTCGAACCCAATTTATATTAAAATAGAATATAATTTCATATCCATATATTGTAATCGTATAATACTTCAAAATCGATTCATATTCAAGTAGAATATATTTCATATCAAAATCATAATCGTTTCAAAAATTGATTTATGGTCGGAAATCCATTCATAATATATATTTTCATTACAACTCATTGCAATCCTTTAGGAGATCCATTAATATTCGAGTAGAATATAATTTACATTTCCATATTTAAGGTCGGTTTTAACAATCGATTCATATTCAAATAGTTTTATTCCAACTCCATTGGATCAATGGTTTAAATTCAAACACATTCCATTCAGAAAAAAAATTATAATTCACAAATTATAATTTAAAAAAATGCTTATGAGAAAAATCTTTATATAAAATATATATATAGAATATAATGGTTAGAATAAGATAAGATAATTTTGATAACTATGAATATACGTAAAATAAAAGTTTTACTAATTACTTTAAGTAATAACAAAAGTATAAGAAGAATTTAGCTATAACAAAATAGTTTATAAGTAAAAAGTTTATAAGTAAATTTTTAAGAAAAGAAATAGTTCATTCGAATCAACAGTATATATATATATATAATAAAAAAATTTAAATCATAATTGTTCCTTCATTCCAAATTCAAATACTTGAACCTATACTCCAGTCTCAATGGAGTTTACATTATTCAATATCCTTTTCAATACCATTTAAAACCAATTGTTCGACTTAAAGGATTCAAATTAATAATCATGCCAAATTCGAGGTAATTTCAATTATCCTAAAAAAACTATCATTTCCAAACTTAATTTATAGAGAATTTATAAATTTCACATTTACTGTAAATTTGAGACTTCAAGATATACCTAAAATCCCATTTTTCAAATCTCAATTTGTTTGGATAGTTCCCTTGCCAAATTCAAAATCATTCAAGGTTAAGGTTTAAAGGAGAACAAAATTTATCGAAAATCGATACCTTTTCTTTAAATAAAATTTTCATCGAATAGGATTTTGAATATTAAAAACATCATTTAACCAACTGATGCCCATATATAATTTGCTATCCTATAGCCAAGTGATTTTTAATTTTTTCGATATTTCAATGATGGATGTATATTATTTCAATACAAATTAGGGTCATAGATATTTATGATTTCAACTTGTGTTCTTAATTTATTTTAAATCAATTTATCCTGGGGTTTATTCGATGCCCAAAACATCTAAGGTGAAAATGAGATTAATCGTCACAATAAGCATACACATCCATATACTGAGTAATGGAACATTTCAGAATCAATATCAATTCATCAACGAAATCAACTAAAGCATCCATCACAACCATTCAATTCAAATTGTAAGTATTAAATCGTCTCACTGATTAACAAGGGTCGGGACTTCTAACTAGAATTTTAATTAAACTAAAATAACTAGTTATCAACTTAGATTTTTAGATTAACACATTGCATGTCAGTTTAAGAAACAAAACAATAATCAATCGCAATCATACAACCAAAATAACTTCACACTTTAATTTAATAAACTTGCGAATAATTCAGTTTAGTGCGAGTGATAAAACCACTCACCTTTGGGTCTTTAGTGGATCGAACGTCCAACCAAAGCCCAAAATTTTTCTATCTCCAAACACATCCAAACCAGTCTCAGATCGTCTGCAATCTCATTACGATTCCAGCGCACCCAACCGTGTCCAAATCGGAGTTCATACGAGAAAGTTATTAAAGTTTCCACGACTAAAATTTAAATTATATAAAATTGATAAAATATGTTTTCTCACCAATCGAGTGGTGCCACAACAGCAGGCAAGACCATCTCCCGCTCACATTCCCTTCCCGTGCTACAGTGACGACGAGACAAAGAACCAAAACCACCCTGCTTTGACCGTCGATTGCTCAAAGCTCCAGCCACCAGAGGGCACGAGACCACCTCCATCGTGACATGCACTGAAAACCACACCTCAATTGGCCACCACGTTAGCTCCGGCGGCTCCTGTTTCCTGCGCTAGCTCAACGAACGGAAAGGGTTTTTCTTGTTCAATGACCAAATTCCAGCTTTATACTTGACAATAAGACCTCTAACCACCACCAATAAACTCGTATGAATCTCCTCTACAAAACCCATATCCCCAAATTTCTGATTAACTCCTAAATCGAAAAAACCCAAATCACGCCCTAGTGTTTCAAAAATCTGTATCTCTAACTAAGAATTCCGGCGAATCCAGTCATTGCATGTCGAAACTGAGAGTACCTGTAGCTTCGTATCGTCGAGCTCTTCGTTTTGATGTGTAATTTTGCTTGGTTTTGAAGAGATTTAATTTTGAAGTTGTATTTTTCTTTGATCTAGGGTTTTGGAAATTATTTTCTGCCATTATAGAAAAGAGCAGATGAAAAAATGTGACGAAATGGAATTTCGCTCGGTCCGAACCAGTCGCTAAACCGATCCAGGCCGTTCGAAACGCCCTATCGTTTGAGAACAGGACAAAACAGAACGCATACAGAAGAACATTTCATTGTTAATTAAAAACAATGCATCAGATTACAAGAATATACAGAGTATATGAATGAATATTACACAGAAATATCAGAGATTTAAATTACATTTAAATACATAGCAGCGGAAAGTAATACAATACACAACTAGAAGCGATATACGGATACAAAGCTTTCCGGATATCATTCCAGCTGTAAACCAGGATCCTGTGAATATAAATCTGCAAAACCAAAACTACTAGCTGCCCGTGTCAAAATAGGGGCACCCAGAGTTTAGGTTAAAACAATAAACTCCAGGTCAGTCATGTGACTGGTGTGAGAACTAAAACAGTTATTATCTTTATTTTCAAAGTTAGGTAAATCAAGGGACCACGCCGTATAACACGGAACGGGTTTCCTCCCAAGAATACCAGTGCATAAAACAACAGCGCAATGCTAAATAAAGAAGAATGAAGCTGTTATAAGACCCAGGTCCCATCACACAATGCAACGCAGCCGAGGATAGGGTTTTCCCTTATAACAGCCAAAGAATGCTTGATACGTTTAAAACAAATCGTTTGATACTATTATAAGTGCATAGTGTATAAACAACTTCAAATCATAAGTATCAATCATAGGCGGCATGAATGCCCCATCCCACTATGTCACCATACTAGGTTCTACAATTAAAACCGCAAATGTCACGTATTTGGAAATTGGATTTCCGTCTATGAACCGAGGCAAAAGATAGTCCTCAACCGATTCGAGACGCTCTAGCCCGCCCCTCAGGCAAGCGCGCAGGCAAGCCTTGGATCCTCAGGGCCGGTCCACCGATGTGGATTATTATGGCTGAACACTACGTTTCCCCACCCTATGGGGTGTAAGTCTGGTCCGTCAGCCGACCAGAATGCATCGGCCGAAACCGATATAACCGAGGCGCCTCGCAACAGCAACAACCACATAAGTCAAACTCGTCAGGGCGTGTAAAACCACTGACGCCACTTCTAGCTAGAAAGAAACGCATGCCCTCCCTGACGTCCTCTCCCGTTTTTGGTTCACAACCGGGGTGCGAGGCTCGCAAATTCACGTTACACAAAGCTGTGCCACACAGGCTGTGCTTTGATCATCTCCACAAGACTTTGCTTTTCAACAGAAGCCTCGATCAATTGCCACTTAGGCATGCCACACAGGCAATTCACTCCATGCGTTTGATATCCATCAATATATAACCCCTGAGCTCGTACGTCTCAGAGAAGGGCGTTAAGCAAGAGAATAAATTCTCCGCCGCCAAACAGATATATATTTAATAGAGATCAATCACACGGACTAAAATCCAATGTCAGACACACAGTCCATTTACAAGTCCGTTCTGGGTCTGAACGAAACCGGAGGCACCTAGTACCCCGCACATCCATCGATCTCCAAGCACGTCTGGACGATCACTAACTGTTTCCATCTTCTTGGGTGTACAGCCCAATCAAGATCATCAGTTATCACCCAAACGACGTGAAGACTTCCGGCCTTCGACCATCGTCTTCATCTTCGACACCACGTCGAATCAGTTATTCAGAATGGGATTAACCCGGTCTTTCTGAATAACTCGCGTATATATTACAAAAGTGTTACACAAACACAACATACGCCTCATTCCAATCCAGAATATTCTTTTATTCAAATATTCCTATACTTTGGGAAAAGTTCCCATTAATTTTATCCAAGATAAATTCTTTGAATTTATTCTTTATTCTATTTTTGAATCTCAATTCAAACTAGTCGGGATTAGCGAACCACACCGAAGTAATCATTTATTTTATTTCCCAATCCCAACCTATTCATCCCATGAGGTAAAACTGGTAGTACTTCATATCTAACACCACAGTGTTATCGGTAAATTCAATTACCATTTCACGTTCAAATCTAATTAAAGATTTAACTATCGCCTGGAGCAAAACTGGTGATACTCCATTCTCGATCTTTTCAATCTAATTAAAGATTCATTAAAACTCCACTTAGTTTTAATCGTTATCTGGGTTAAAGAATCAGTGTCATTTAAAACACGATTCACGATAAACCCAAAATCACATTCCATTAATTATCGGGTTAAAGAACAAGTGTTATTTAAAACACTGTTCACGATAAACCCAAAAATCATTACCAATTCAATTCCAATTAAATATCATTTAATTGGTACACTTCATTAAATCTAAATAAAAAGATTTAATCTTTTCTCAACTGGGTTCAAGAACAGTGTTAGTGAAGACACCATTCACGACAAACCCAAATCACATTCGATATTCAATACAAGACTCTGAATAGAAAATATATCGGCTTATATTCAATATCGAATTCTACGACTAACAAATGTCGTATTGGAAATAACGATACAAATATATATCTTTCAAATTTCCATAACAACACCTGTAATATCACGAATTCCAACATCGAAATATTCCGAAGACAATTTCGATTCAAATCCACTCCAATGCAATCATTGGAAATTTTGGTTATTTTCAAAACCATTTCAAATTCAATTTATTTATTTAAAAATAAATAGAATTATAATTCTAGTTCAAAACTAGTTCATTTCGATAAAAATCCATTTTTATCTTTTCAAACATGAAGTTTTTCATCCCAAATCTTCACAAATCATTTCTTATGATTTTACACAAATTATTACTATTTTTAATAATTTTATCAAGGCCCATGCAGTCGATTTCCATCAACGGCCATCGAACTGCACTTACAGCGACCTTTTTCAAATTTGATTTGGACATAATTCCAAATCCAACCGTTAGATTTCAAATTTCTAACATTCGCTAGAAAGCTCTTTTCGATACGAACCCAACGGTTCCGGTTTTAGGAGAATCCGACTGTCGGGTCTCCCGTAACGTCCATTTGAAATCAATGGTCGAAATTCGCGAACTGCCGCGGCGCGTTCTATTCAGGCCATTATATTATATATATAATATATATAATATATACTTCGTCGATTTTCTATTCAAAACGAATTATATAAATAGTTTTAAAATTCGTTTCAAAATCTATTTCCACTTCCATTTCAATTCAAAGCAAAATTGAATTCTTCTTTATAAATTCGTTTCAAAGTTCATTTCTATTCAATTCAAATTTCAATTCAATTTGAATTCATTTCAATCCACTTTCAATTCAATTTGAATTCGTTTTCAATTCAATTCATTTCGAAATCACTTTCAATTCAATTCACTTTGAATTCGTTTTCAATTCAATTCATTTCGAAATCACTTTCAATTCAATTCATTTCGAAATCACTTTTAATTCAATTCACTTTGAATTCGTTTTCAATTCAATTCATTTCGAAATCACTTTTAATTCAATTCACTTTGAATTCGTTTTCAATTCAATTCATTTCGAAATCACTTTCAATTCAATTCACTTTGAATTCGTTTTCAATTCAATTCATTTCGAAATCACTTTTAATTCAATTCACTTTGAATTCGTTTTCAATTCAATTCATTTCGAAATCACTTTTAATTCAATTCACTTTGAATTCGTTTTCAATTCAATTCATTTCGAAATCACTTTCAATTCAATTCACTTTGAATTCGTTTTCAATTCAATTCACTTTGAATTCGTTTTCGATTCAATTCATTTCGAAATGAATAAAATCGATATAAATATCGTTCACGTCAAAATGGCGTCAATCTAATCAACACGGCTTCATATATTCCTTTATTTTCAAATATTCTATTTCAAATATTTCTTTTTCAAATATTTCTTTTTAAAACTGGAATGAGGCCCAATCAATTACCATATAAAGTTAATTATATGGATTTTCATACAACACATGTATATAATAGCATGGAAAAATAATCAACCATCAACCAAAGTGCACTACTCTGTATAAGCATCAAATATAGATATCCAACGCTTAAAACAGCCTGTCAATCAACCGATCGACATATTCAATCAATCGGGATGAGTGAACTTCAAATTTCATCCCAACACCCGTGTGGGGTTTCAAACAATCAAACACTGATTTTAGTTGTGCAGTTGGGCGATGTGTAAAATTTATCGTCCCAATCAATGTCATTCAAATAAGTGTACATAAACAAACCGTCTGGTTTGTAAATGAATATTTATTTACTCACATTCACGTTAAAAATTATATTTTTAACGACAAAACATTTTATTTCAACCTATGAATTTCTATTCAATTCATTTACACAATAAAATGATATTTTTATTTTCTAACACATTTTAGAAAATTTCGGCGGCATAACGGCACGATACAAGAAACGGGACAAGGCCTAGCCTTATCCCCGGTCTAGTGAAGGCCCACGCCATTCACACATCAATCAAATCATTCAATTCCACTCAAACAATTCAATTCAATCACATATTCAAACTAATCTATGCAACCAAACAAACAAGTCCATGGTTTGTGGACGATTGTGTCGGGTGCTACTAAGCACCGTCTGCATCCTAGTATATATATATATATATAACTAGAAAATAAAATGAAGAGTGAGAAATTCTCACATATAGCTATCCTAGCTCCACGGCACTTCTTTTAGAGAAGTCTTCGTCGTCATCCATCCTTTTTCATCTTCGTTGCCCGCTTTCACTACCTATGTAAAAATCGAATTTTTACTTCGCTATTCAATATATAAAAATCATATTTTTATTTCGCTATTCCATATATAAAAATCATATTTTCTTTTCGAAGTTCAAAACATAAAAATCCTATTTTCTTTCGAAGTTCATAACATAAAAATCCTATTTTCTTTCGAAGTTCATAACATAAAAATCCTATTTTCTTTCGAAGTTCATAACATAAAAATCCTATTTTCTTTCGAAGTTCATAACATAAAAATCCTATTTTCTTTCGAAGTTCATAACATAAAAATCCTATTTTCTTTCGAAGTTCATAACATAAAAATCCTATTTTTACTACGAAGTTCAATATATAAAAAATCATATTGTTATTTCGAGATTCAATATATAAAAATCATATTTTTATTTCACTATATATATATATATAAAATCAGATTTTTTTATTTTTCTAAAATCTATTTTTTTTAAGCATCCTACTTTTATTTTTAAAGTCCATTCTATTTTATTTTTCAAAAACAAAGCAATTTTCTTTTTCAATAACAAAGCTATTTTATTTGTAGACAAAGCGAAATTTTATTTTTAAACACAATGCTTTTTATATTTATTTTCTAAACAAAGTATATTTTTCTTTTAAAAACTAAAGTTATTTATATTATAAAATCATACTTCTATTTACATATTTTAAAAACAAATTTATTCAAAATCGGATTTTATATAAATAATAAAATAAAATAAAAAAAAGGAAAGTTAAATTATAAAGCTTACTGTTAAACGAAGAGGTGCTGTTGTATCATCGTCAGGGGGGGGGAAAGAAGAACTGTCGACGGTCGGACTTGGAGGGGAGGCCGGTGGAAGCGCCAGGTGGGTGCGGTCTCAAGTGGTGCGACGCCGCTTGAACAGCGGGTGGCTGTGGCCTTCGCGAGGCGGTTCCAGGTTCGAGAGGAATGGGGGGGGGGACAGCGGAGGAGGGGTCGATCGATGGTGGTGGGGAGGTGGCCTCCGGCGGCGGCGCTTTGGGCAGGGGCGACGGGTTTAGTTATGGTTTTTTTTTCTATTTTTTTTTTCGATTTTGAACTTCTGAGGAGATAAGGGATTGAAGGGAAATAAATATATATTTAATAATTTAATTATTTTATTCTCTAAAAAGTTGACTTTTACATACGACCCCTGAACGAGGTCCACCGCCTGTCGCCCATAGCGTTTCACCCCCATTCCGAACATAATGGGATATGTATCGCAAGCTGATTTGATCGATTTGATTAGCTTCTGTTGAATTTACATTTAAAATCATTATATTGAATTTTAGACGTACGTTTCAAATTACCGGGGTCACATACTAACTAGAAAAATTCTAGAAAAATATTTTCTAGCTTCGTATTGACGATACGGTCCTAACAAAACTAATTTCGTCGAATTCTGAGACCGTCTGAAAAATGGCCATTTTCCAGTCGATTAAAATCAACTGAAACTGGTCAAACGCGTTTTCCTTTGCCACGCTCACATATTGATTCGAAAAATTATGAAATTTGGAATCTAGCAATAACTTAACATCACGGACCCAACAAAACTGGTTTCGTCGAAATCCGAGGTCGTTTGCAAAATGTCCATTTTTAAGGGCCTGAATTCCATAGCGACTATTCAGAATTTTCAACTGGACATATCTTTTGATTTCCGCTACGAACTTTCGATTATTCGGATTCGTTGGAAAGATATTATCAATTAGATCCTAATGTTTTTGGTTTCACTAAAATCCGGATTGTTTTGCACCCGGTACATTCAATTGAAGTTCGAAATCGAATTATCGAACTACCGCGCCATTTTCAATTCCTTTTATAATTATATATAATTATTTATATTCTAACGACGACGCGTATATTATATACGTTCGAATTATATTCAAAATAAATTTCTCGTTGATTTTATTTAAAATAATTCATTTTAAATAATCAAAATTCGCTAAAATTGCCAAAATAAAAATTTTAAACTGGCCCAGATTTTGCGGGTTGTTACAATCTCCCCCACTTAAAACTTTTCGTCCCCGAAAAGGAACAAAGTCGAAAGTGGTTTGATTATTCTGCTCTACATTCGATCTGGCTTCCATTCCCCAACCTTTTAGTTTCTGAGAATTTTCAAAATTTCAAAAATTTGCCTAACACCCTAAATTTCTGAAAAATTTCGCCATAACCTCCCCTGCAATGGGAGCATCGGGGAATTTCAAATAGCTTCCCCGGTCCTTCAGATCTCAAAAAGAAAAAGAAAAAGCCAAGCGGCTAGCCAATAGGCTCACAAAATCATCATCACCCAAACAAAACAGGAAATTATGTAGTAAACATGTACCTATTTGTCGGGCAAACAAATTTTATTCTCTGGCTCTAGCCTCCTTGCTATGACCTGTTCAATATAAGTATATGTATATGCAAGCAAATGCGACCAATTTTCAATATAATTCAAAATTTGATCCTATTAGGCTAAATGGTTCAAAATTAGCAAACAAATGAACAAACAACACAAACATCAATCAATTAGTGAATTAGAGTTTCAAATTCATAACTTTTGATACATATAAAGAAAATCATGTTTTGATGCCAAATCACAACAATGAATTCTAGCTATATTAGTTTTGGTTCTCACACCAGTCTAATGGAAATATATAGAAAATCACACCTTCGAAACTCGAACATAAATGTTGATGATGCGATCGCTATCATCAATATCATCTTCGGGCGACTAGAGTGCGATGCTATATCTATCCAATATATTAAAACTTTGAATATACGTTTGCAAGGCGTATATGCAAATTCTTTATATACTGAATTGTCCAAAATCAATATAAAATAATTAATCAAATACGAATAGTTGATTTAAATTTTCAAAACAAAAATTTGTTTTCACTTTTCAAAAATATACTCTTCACACTCGTTCTAGGATACTACTGATCCCATCTCTAACGAGTCATTCTAATTGGATATTACTAACCCAATATCTGATGAATTCTTTCGTATGGTTCTAATGTGCCTTGTTCTCTGCTTTGTAAACCAAAGCTCTGATACCAACTGTGACGAAATGGAATTTCGCTCGGTCCGAACCAGTCGCTAAACCGATCCAGGCCGTTCGAAACGCCCTATCGTTTGAGAACAGGACAAAACAGAATGCATACAGAAGAACATTTCATTGTTAATTAAAAACAATGCATCAGATTACAAGAATATACAGAGTATATGAATGAATATTACACAGAAATATCAGAGATTTAAATTACATTTAAATACATAGCAGCGGAAAGTAATACAATACACAACTAGAAGAGATATACGGATACAAAGCTTTCCGGATATCATTCCAGCTGTAAACCAGGATCCTGTGAATATAAATCTGCAAAACCAAAACTACTAGCTGCCCATGTCAAAATAGGGGCACCCAGAGTTTAGGTTAAAACAATAAACTCCAGGTCAGTCATGTGACTGGTGTGAGAACTAAAACAGTTATTATCTTTATTTTCAAAGTTAGGTAAATCAAGGGACCACGCCGTATAACACGGAACGGGTTTCCTCCCAAGAATACCAGTGCATAAAACAACAGCGCAATGCTAAATAAAGAAGAATGAAGCTGTTATAAGACCCAGGTCCCATCACACAATGCAACGCAGCCGAGGATAGGGTTTTCCCTTATAACAGCCAAAGAATGCTTGATACGTTTAAAACAAATCGTTTGATACTATTATAAGTACATAGTGTATAAACAACTTCAAATCATAAGTATCAATCATAGGCGGCATGAATGCCCCATCCCACTATGTCACCATACTAGGTTCTACAATTAAAACCGCAAATGTCACGTATTTGGAAATTGGATTTCCGTCTATGAACCGAGGCAAAAGATAGTCCTCAACCGATTCGAGACGCTCTAGCCCGCCCCTCAGGCAAGCGCGCAGGCAAGCCTTGGATCCTCAGGGCCGGTCCACCGATGTGGATTATTATGCCTGAACACTACGTTTCCCCACCCTATGGGGTGTAAGTCTGGTCCGTCAGCCGACCAGAATGCATCGGCCGAAACCGATATAACCGAGGCGCCTCGCAACAGCAACAACCACATAAGTCAAACTCGTCAGGGCGTGTAAAACCACTGACGCTACTTCTAGCTAGAAAGAAACGCATGCCCTCCCTGACGTCCTCTCCCGTTTTTGGTTCACAACCGGGGTGCGAGGCTCGCAAATTCACGTTACACAAAGCTGTGCCACACAGGCTGTGCTTTGATCATCTCCACAAGACTTTGCTTTTCAACAGAAGCCTCGATCAATTGCCACTTAGGCATGCCACACAGGCAATTCACTCCATGCGTTTGATATCCATCAATATATAACCCCTGAGCTCGTACGTCTCAGAGAAGGGCGTTAAGCAAGAGAATAAATTCTCCGCCGCCAAACAGATATATATTTAATAGAGATCAATCACACGGACTAAAATCCAATGTCAGACACACAGTCCATTTACAAGTCCGTTCTGGGTCTGAACGAAACCGGAGGCACCTAGTACCCCGCACATCCATCGATCTCCAAGCACGTCTGGACGATCACTAACTGTTTCCATCTTCTTGGGTGTACAGCCCAATCAAGATCATCAGTTATCACCCAAACGACGTGAAGACTTCCGGCCTTCGACCATCGTCTTCATCTTCGACACCACGTCGAATCAGTTATTCAGAATGGGATTAACCCAGTCTTTCTGAATAACTCGCGTATATATTACAAAAGTGTTACACAAACACAACATACGCCTCATTCCAATCCAGAATATTCTTTTATTCAAATATTCCTATACTTTGGGAAAAGTTCCCATTAATTTTATCCAAGATAAATTCTTTGAATTTATTCTTTATTCTATTTTTGAATCTCAATTCAAACTAGTCGGGATTAGCGAACCACACCGAAGTAATCATTTATTTTATTTCCCAATCCCAACCTATTCATCCCATGAGGTAAAACTGGTAGTACTTCATATCTAACACCACAGTGTTATCGGTAAATTCAATTACCATTTCACGTTCAAATCTAATTAAAGATTTAACTATCGCCTGGAGCAAAACTGGTGATACTCCATTCTCGATCTTTTCAATCTAATTAAAGATTCATTAAAACTCCACTTAGTTTTAATCGTTATCTGGGTTAAAGAATCAGTGTCATTTAAAACACGATTCACGATAAACCCAAAATCACATTCCATTAATTATCGGGTTAAAGAACAAGTGTTATTTAAAACACTGTTCACGATAAACCCAAAAATCAATACCAATTCAATTCCAATTAAATATCATTTAATTGGTACACTTCATTAAATCTAAATAAAAAGATTTAATCTTTTCTCAACTGGGTTCAAGAACAGTGTTAGTGAAGACACCATTCACGACAAACCCAAATCACATTCGATATTCAATACAAGACTCTGAATAGAAAATATATCGGCTTATATTCAATATCGAATTCTACGACTAACAAATGTCGTATTGGAAATAACGATACAAATATATATCTTTCAAATTTCCATAACAACACCTGTAATATCACGAATTCCAACATCGAAATATTCCGAAGACAATTTCGATTCAAATCCACTCCAATGCAATCATTGGAAATTTTGGTTATTTTCAAAACCATTTCAAATTCAATTTATTTATTTAAAAATAAATAGAATTATAATTCTAGTTCAAAACTAGTTCATTTCGATAAAAATCCATTTTTATCTTTTCAAACATGAAGTTTTTCATCCCAAATCTTCACAAATCATTTCTTATGATTTTACACAAATTATTACTATTTTTAATAATTTTATCAAGGCCCATACAGTCGATTTCCATCAACGGCCATCGAACTGAACTTACAGCGACCTTTTTCAAATTTGATTTGGACATAATTCCAAATCCAACCGTTAGATTTCAAATTTCTAACATTCGCTAGAAAGCTCTTTTCGATACGAACCCAACGGTTCCGGTTTTAGGAGAATCCGACGGTCGGGTCTCCCGTAACGTCCATTTGAAATCAATGGTCGAAATTCGCGAACTGCCGCGGCGCGGCGCGTTCTATTCAGGCCATTATATTATATATATAATATATATAATATATACTTCGTCGATTTTCTATTCAAAACGAATTATATAAATAGTTTTAAAATTCGTTTCAAAATCTATTTCCACTTCCATTTCAATTCAAAGCAAAATTGAATTCTTCTTTATAAATTCGTTTCAAAGTTCATTTCTATTCAATTCAAATTTCAATTCAATTTGAATTCATTTCAATCCACTTTCAATTCAATTTGAATTCGTTTTCAATTCAATTCATTTCGAAATCACTTTCAATTCAATTCACTTTGAATTTGTTTTCAATTCAATTCATTTCGAAATCACTTTCAATTCAATTCATTTCGAAATCACTTTTAATTCAATTCACTTTGAATTCGTTTTCAATTCAATTCATTTCGAAATCACTTTTAATTCAATTCACTTTGAATTCGTTTTCAATTCAATTCATTTCGAAATCACTTTCAATTCAATTCACTTTGAATTCGTTTTCAATTCAATTCATTTCGAAATCACTTTTAATTCAATTCACTTTGAATTCGTTTTCAATTCAATTCATTTCGAAATCACTTTCAATTCAATTCACTTTGAATTCGTTTTCAATTCAATTCACTTTGAATTCGTTTTCGATTCAATTCATTTCGAAATGAATAAAATCGATATAAATATCGTTCACGTCAAAATGGCGTCAATCTAATCAACACGGCTTCATATATTCCTTTATTTTCAAATATTCTATTTCAAATATTTCTTTTTCAAATATTTCTTTTTAAAACTGGAATGAGGCCCAATCAATTACCATATAAAGTTAATTATATGGATTTTCATACAACACATGTATATAATAGCATGGAAAAATAATCAACCATCAACCAAAGTGCACTACTCTGTATAAGCATCAAATATAGATATCCAACGCTTAAAACAGCCTGTCAATCAACCGATCGACATATTCAATCAATCGGGATGAGTGAACTTCAAATTTCATCCCAACACCCGTGTGGGGTTTCAAACAATCAAACACTGATTTTAGTTGTGCAGTTGGGCGATGTGTAAAATTTATCGTCCCAATCAATGTCATTCAAATAAGTGTACATAAACAAACCGTCTGGTTTGTAAATGAATATTTATTTACTCACATTCACGTTAAAAATTATATTTTTAACGACAAAACATTTTATTTCAACCTATGAATTTCTATTCAATTCATTTACACAATAAAATGATATTTTTATTTTCTAACACATTATAGAAAATTTCGGCGGCATAACGGCACGATACTAGAAACGGGACAAGGCCTAGCCTTATCCCCGGTCTAGTGAAGGCCCACGCCATTCATACATCAATCAAATCAATCAATTCCACTCAAACAATTCAATTCAATCACATATTCAAACTAATCTATGCAACCAAACAAACAAGTCCATGGTTTGTGGACGATTGTGTCGGGTGCTACTAAGCACCGTCTGCATCCTAGTATATATATATATAACTAGAAAATAAAATGAAGAGTGAGAAATTCTCACATATAGCTATCCTAGCTCCACGGCACTTCTTTTAGAGAAGTCTTCGTCGTCATCCATCCTTTTTCATCTTCGTTGCCCGCTTTCACTACCTATGTAAAAATCGAATTTTTACTTAGCTATTCAATATATAAAAATCATATTTTTATTTCGCTATTCCATATATAAAAATCATATTTTCTTTTCGAAGTTCAAAACATAAAAATCCTATTTTCTTTCGAAGTTCATAACATAAAAATCCTATTTTCTTTCGAAGTTCATAACATAAAAATCCTATTTTCTTTCGAAGTTCATAACATAAAAATCCTATTTTCTTTCGAAGTTCATAACATAAAAATCCTATTTTCTTTCGAAGTTCATAACATAAAAATCCTATTTTCTTTCGAAGTTCATAACATAAAAATCCTATTTTTACTACGAAGTTCAATATATAAAAAATCATATTGTTATTTCGAGATTCAATATATAAAAATCATATTTTTATTTCACTATATATATATATATATAAAATCAGATTTTTTTATTTTTCTAAAATCTATTTTTTTTTAAGCATCCTACTTTTATTTTTAAAGTCCATTCTATTTTATTTTTCAAAAACAAAGCAATTTTCTTTTTCAATAACAAAGCTATTTTATTTGTAGATAAAGCGAAATTTTATTTTTAAACATAATGCTTTTTATATTTATTTTCTAAACAAAGTATATTTTTCTTTTAAAAACTAAAGTTATTTATATTATAAAATCATACTTCTATTTACATATTTTTAAAACAAATTTATTCAAAATCGGATTTTATATAAATAATAAAATAAAATAAAATAAAGGAAAGTTAAATTATAAAGCTTACTGTTAAACGAAGAGGTGCTGTTGTATCATCGTCAGGGGGGGGGAAAGAAGAACTGTCGACGGTCGGACTTGGAGGGGAGGCCGGTGGAAGCGCCAGGTGGGTGCGGTCTCAAGTGGTGCGACGCCGCTTGAACAGCGGGTGGCTGTGGCCTTCGCGAGGCGGTTCCAGGTTCGAGAGGAATGGGGGGGGGGACAGCGGAGGAGGGGTCGATCGATGGTGGTGGGGAGGTGGCCTCCGGCGGTGGCGCTTTGGGCAGGGGCGACGGGTTTAGTTAGGGTTTTTTTTTCTATATTTTTTTTTCGATTTTGAACTTCTGAGGAGATAAGGGATTGAAGGGAAATAAATATATATTTAATAATTTAATTATTTTATTCTCTAAAAAGTTGACTTTTACATACGACCCCTGAACGAGGTCCACCGCCTGTCGCCCATAGCGTTTCACCCCCATTCCGAACACAATGGGATATGTATCGCAAGCTGATTTGATCGATTTGATTAGCTTCTGTTGAATTTACATTTAAAATCATTATATTGAATTTTAAACGTACGTTTCAAATTACCGGGGTCACATACTAACTAGAAAAATTCTAGAAAAATATTTTCTAGCTTCGTATTGACGATACGGTCCTAACAAAACTAATTTCGTCGAATTCTGAGACCGTCTGAAAAATGGCCATTTTCCAGTCGATTAAAATCAACTGAAACTGGTCAAACGCGTTTTCCTTTGCCACGCTCACATATTGATTCGAAAAATTATGAAATTTGGAATCTAGCAATAACTTAACATCACGGACCCAACAAAACTGGTTTCGTCGAAATCCGAGGTCGTTTGCAAAATGTCCATTTTTAAGGGCCTGAATTCCATAGCGACTATTCAGAATTTTCAACTGGACATATCTTTTGATTTCCGCTACGAACTTTCGATTATTCGGATTCGTTGGAAAGATATTATCAATTAGATCCTAATGTTTTTGGTTTCACTAAAATCCGGATTGTTTTGCACCCGGTACATTCAATTGAAGTTCGAAATCGAATTATCGAACTACCGCGCCATTTTCAATTCCTTTTATAATTATATATAATTATTTATATTCTAACGACGACGCGTATATTATATACGTTCGAATTATATTCAAAATAAATTTCTCGTTGATTTTATTTAAAATAATTCATTTTAAATAATCAAAATTCGCTAAAATTGCCAAAATAAAAATTTTAAACTGGCCCAGATTTTGCGGGTTGTTACAAAAAATGAACGTACAATGGAAATGGTCTGATGAGTGAAGGAAGGGAGTTTTATTCATACAAATATAGAAAGCCCAAAAGAGAAATAACCAAATTATCTCATTACATAGATTCTTTAACATCTTTTATTCGTACGATCAACTGACGAGTCGGATAATTACGAAATTTGAAACTCTATAAAAATTCACCATTATTGATCGATGAAACTAATTTCGTCGGATTCTGAGACAGTCGCCAAAATCGTAAAATTCCATAGTAATTAATAAAATATTCAATTATTCATTTGATTGTTTTTAATTTAATTTAATTATTTATTAAAATTCCATTTAAATCCAATTAATACTTAAATAAATTTTATAAATCAATTTCACAAATTTAAGTTCTCGAATTTGATTATTTGAATTTAAATTTGAATTTCAGTTGTAAATTAAACAACCAAGAATTCCACCATTGACCAAATTAAATTTGAATTTCAATTTTAACTTAACCACTCAAATTACATAATCATTTTATAAATTAAATTCCAAATTACAATGTTTCTAAATAAAACTAAATTAAAAATCTACTTATAATCAATTCAACCAATCATCAGCATTCAAATCAACCAAGTTTGATTTTTAACCCATTTTATTCCATTTATTATTTTAAATCTAAATCTAAATTTAAATATACAAGGAATTATGGGTTGTTACATTCTCCCCCACTCAAAAATCTTTTCGTCCTCGAAAAGAGAACGAAATAAGGTATTAAGCAAATCATACTTTCAAATTCATACCTATAAAATAGCATTTATAAAATAAGTTATACAGTTGAAAAAAAAAATCTCATAAATTTTTCTAACTTCCGAAATCGTGGAAAATTTCGGCAGCATCTCCTTTGTACGGAGAGGTCCGGAAAAATCATATACATACAAAAACTCAAATATTCATCCCATCACATGATGAGGCATCCCAAAAATGGGGAAAACAAAATATATATGTAATCACCAAACCATATAAACCCAAATATGTACCTTCTTTAGCGTTATATGCAATTTATTTACCTTAGCACTTTAGTATTTAGCGCAAGCGAGCTCCAAAGCATAGCGCACATTCCTTACACCTACTAAGTACTCGAATATACATGAGATTCAAACATATATACAATAAATAGCAATTGCACACAACTCGCATAACTTATTTTAAGCATTTCAACCACAAAACCCATATATTAAAGATAGGCCAGCGAACAATTCGTCGATTATCACCCTTTAAATGATGGAATTTGACCAAAGCACGGTGAAAGTTGTTGTATTCGTTTCAGGCTTTCCGAATTGTATGGATTCGTCGAATTCAGATAATCCGTTCAAAAGTTATGACTGTTTTAACAAGAGCGAACGCTTCAGCCCACATAATGAAAAATGCAGGTTTGAGTTGTTCAACCCATTTTTTAACCCTTTAAACATCAAAATTTTACCCAACACATTAAGGAAAAGTTTTAGTTTACATCATGGACTTCCCAAATTGTACAAGCACATCAAAATCCAATGACCCGTTAGGAAGTTATGGCCAAAACAATATTGATATACACTTCAGTATTTAATTTTCTACGCACAGTACTACGACTAACAGTTGGATTTATACCTAATAAACATGAAAATTTGACAAGGCCTATTAACAAAAATTTTATTTCAGTTTCCAAGGCTTCCAAAAAGTCCAGAATCGTTAAATTCGGATCATCCATTCAAAAGTTATGGCCATTTTGCTTCAGCACATAAGGAATATTTCAAATTCTCCCATAACATCAATTCATTTTATTTGGAGTTTCAACTTTCGGATTCCAAATTTTTTTTTGTAAATCTTTAACACATTAAAATCGATTATCACTTCATTATTCGGGAAATGGATTTGCATTCAATTGCTTATTCCATGCCGATATATTTTCTATTCACTTTATTGTTTCATTCCAAGCATTAAATTCCAATTAACTTGAGTTCATTCTAACATTTCCAACTAACTTGATTGTATTAAGTTTTCATTCACTAACATGGATCAAATTGCCAAATTTCAAGATTTATTCTTTCCTTATGCATTTAATTTCAACTGATCTTTATACAGCCTTCTAAGTTAACTCTTATCGAGTCAATTCACTTGACTCGACCAAATTTAGCCTTATTTCATATTTCATTTGCTAATTACATTTACCCATTTTCATTCCCAGTGGTTTAAATTTTCCCATTCCAAATCTTTTCCAAGAATTGATGTTAGATATCCAATTCTTTCTATTTTAATATTAATCCAAATCTATTTATGGATTTTTGTAACAACCCGCATTCTACGCATCGGAGGATCGTAGAATATTTATTTCTTTCTTATATGAAGATGTATGGTCATGTAACTTTGGGAAACGACCATTGGGGCCATTTCCCATGTTCATGATTTTTGCTGATTTTTAAATGACCATTTTGCCCCTAGATGATCTTGTTTTGGCCATAACTTTTGATTGGAAAGGGATTCTGACCTGAAACCACTTTCATTAGATTCATTTGATGGTTTACCTTTCCGTAGAGCGGTCATAATAGCCAAACGGACTCACCGTTTGGGAGATATGGCTGAAATAAGGTTTGGAAGGTGAAAAACTGCTTAACCGGGCCAAATAGGGTGATTAGTGAATGGGCCCATAACCAATTTCGGGATTAGGGTTATGGGGAGGCTGAAAAGAGATAGGGTTTCATTCCATTTCAGTTTTCAAGCCTCCACTTATCACTTAGAAACCTTACAAATGGCCTCCAACCTCTAAATCACCTCAAATCTCTTTCTAATCAAGGATTAAGCTTAGCAACATCAAATCAAAGGAGATCTTCACCAAATCAAGATTAGAGCTGCTGTTTAGCATTGTTATTCGCGCCCAAACAGAGATTTATTTCAGATGCAAGGTTTATTTGTGGCTAAGGTGAGTGATTTGCATAATTCCTCACTAATCAAGGTTAATTAGTGTTGATTAGCGGATTTATACACTAATAAATTTTGGAAAAATATTTATAAATTCGGAAATAATTTTTTAGACCTCTGTTAGAAATTTGGTTTGATTTGGTTAAGTTTTACTAATCCTATCATTAATTATGCTTGAACATGCTTAAGGGAAAATATGAGGTTTTGGCTATGTTTGATCCATTTTAACCTATCATATTGTTGTATTGGTGTTTGTGGTTGATTATACATGTTGCTATGACTGTAAGGTATGCTTTATGATTGATTAGAATAGCTGGAATGGTTGAAAATGTCGTCGAGTGACGTAAACTACTTGCTGGTAAAAGTGCAGGAAATTGGCCGCTCCGGATCCGAACGGAGAAAAGGACCCGATCCGAACCACCTCCCACGTGAGTTCAGAAGCTCCGGTCCTCTCCGTTAACATTGTATCGCAATGTGACTTGGAGACTCCGATCCGACCTAGTGTGCTCTGAAGGAGGCTGATCCGATCCATCATCCTAAGAAGACCTCCAATCCGACGTTGGGAGAAAAGGAAGAAGCCTGTGCTCCGACCCGAACCGATGGTACCTTCAGATCCAATCCGAAGAAGCTTGCCAGGGAGTGTAGACCTCGATCCGATCTGGAGCAAAGAGGAAGATTTGTGCTGGAGATTCCGAACCGATCCGATTGCTTAAGGGAGGATCATTCCAATCCGAACCGAACTGATGATTAGGAGGAGATCCGAACCGATCTGGTGATGACCAATAACCCGAGATGCAAAGGTAGTCCAAATGGAAGTTAGAGCTCCGGATCCAGTTGGGAACCAATAAGTTCACTTCATGGTTGGGCTTTGCTGCAGGACATGTGCTAAGGAGTTGTCGACGTTCATAACTTTGATTCACCACTGAAAAGGAATGATGGGCTACGTATCAGTGCAGTAGAGTCATTACGACTCGAGGGGCAAAGTGATCGTAGCAAGACTACGTATCAGTGCAATAGAGTCATCATGACTCGAGAGGAAAAGTGATCGTAGTAAGACTATGAGCAAGTGCAGTGGAGCCATTATGACTCCATGGGGCAGAGTGGACATAGTAAAGGATTAGTAAGGCTATGATCCAGTGTAGTGGGGTGTGTACGACTCCACGGGGCAAAGTGGACATAGCGAAGGATTAGTAGCTATGTATCAGTGCAGTGAAGCCATTGTGACTTCATGGGGCAAAGTGATCATAGCAAAGTATTGGGTGATCGAAGTGGTGGATATCGTATGCTTTAAGCACTTAGTGAGAGATGTGAGGATGGTTGCTATGCTTGATTGTTTGCCATCACTATGACATGCACACCCCCACTCCCGTTATCCTTACACCATTTATTCAGTGGCACCTTAGAGTGTTGTACAGCATGTAGTGCTAACACTTTAGTTGCAGGTCCAGGTTCAGGTATGGTTTAGTATACATGTTATTGTTCTGTTTAGCTGCTTATCGCTCATACCAGACTTTTTGTCTGACTCAGAGTTTTATGTCTCTTCTTATTACTCTGGGTGCTCTCATGAGCAGACTAAAGACAGGTTAGCTGGTGATGCGTGAGTAGCTGATTCGGAGGCGAGCAGGAGGCTTCCATGTATGATATTTAGATATTCTCCATGTGTCTTGGTGGTCACTACTTGAACATTAGTAGTGTACCTCCCTTATCTTGCTTTTGCTTTTAGAGACAGTTTGAAAAGTTGTAATAATGATGATGTGGAACATAAGCTGCATTTGGATTTTCCGCTGCTATTATAGTTTGTTTTCAGCTTATGCACTGTCTCACCAGTTTTATGTCAAGTATGTTGTTGTTATATTTTGTTCTATGCGCTGTGAGACATTCTACAGGTTCCCTGTTAGTTCATTCTCTTCTTTCCTTTTTCTTCTGATGACCGTCCCGTGTTAACTGGACATGTGTACAACGCACTTTTGGAGTAAATGTCGGTTGGTGCGGGGCGGGCCGTCACATTGGTATCAGAGCTCTAGGTTGCGTAGTTAACCTAGGGAAAGACACTAGGGAGAGATAGTACGTATATGAGAGCGCGTATTTGTGATTACTTTGGTTTTCAAAAGCTATATATATATATATACTATTAGTAGTATGAGGATGAAGTCGCACTACACTAGCACCACTATGGAGATGGTTAATCGTTTTCTCTTTACAGATTGAACGATGAGCCGATACGCAAGAGGTGCTAGTAGAGGGACCAATAATGGGAATGCTCCTGACATGAGGACAATGTTCACTAACTTCATGAGAGAGATTCTCAGGGAGGTGTAGGGGGCAGCTCCCAATCCCGGTAATGGTGGTGGTCCAGTAGTGCAGGCGCCTAGGGCCGATTTTACCAAGTTGTGCAAGGATTACACTAACCTTGGTGGGAAGCCGTTCCATGGAACGGAGTCGGCCACGGATGTTCAGGATTGGTTGGATAGATGTGATCGTATCTTTGACGACTTGGGTATCGAGGATGCGATGAAGAGAAGGCTAGCGTCTCGTCAGCTGCAAGGGCGAGCGATGAATTGGTGGAATGCTATTAGAACATCCACTCCATAGGTTCAGGTTACTTGGGATCAGTTCAAGGCTCGCTTTAGCGACAAGTTTATCCCGGCTGCTCAGAAGTCAGAATTGTTTAGGAAGTTCTTGGAGCTTAAGCAGAATGTTAGAGCAGTTTCGGACTATATTGCAGAGTTCGATACTTTGTCGAAGTATTGATTATCCCTTATCGATACTCCTGAGAAGAAGAATGAGAAGTTCATTACTGGTTTGGATGGATACTTGGGGGAAAGGCTTATCAACCACATAGGTGAGACTTTTGAATCGATTATGGGGAAAGCTTTGAGATCAGAGAGTCTTTACCCTAAGTCAAAGACTGAGGTTGCATTTGCAGAAGGGCTGAAGCCGTAAGCAGGCGGTGGAGGCAAGAATAACTCTCAGAACAAGAGGAAGCAGAACCAGCCTAATTATGGCCAGAAAAAGAGTAAGATAGATGTTGAGTGCTTCAGCTGTGGTAAGAAGGGCCATTATGCTAAAGAATGTCGAGCCAAGCCAGCGGATAGGAAGTGCTACACTATGGCCAAGTGGGACATCATAAGGATAAGTGTCCACAACCTCTTAAAGAGAAGCAGATTGTGAAAGCATATGCTATTAATGATGTTCCTTCTTCGTCGAATGCCCCAACTGCGGCGGAGAAAGGAAAGAATGTTGTCATTTAAGGTATGCTTTCTATTTATGATGTACCAGTTCAAGTTTTGTTTGATACTGGGGCTTCACATTCCTTCATATCTAGTTACCTGGTAGATAGGTTGGGACTGGAACCCGAGATAGTCGATAGACCGTTGGTTGTGACGAACCCGATTGGTGGTTCGACTAACCTTAGTATGATTTGCCGAAATTTGGTCTTATCGAGTCATGGATGTATGTTTGTTTGTGATTGCTTTGTTTTGGGCTTTACTGGGTATGGCATTATATTGGGGGTCGATTGGCTCCAAAGATACGGGGTGGTGGTAGACTGTGAGGGCTTTTTGGTGACAGTTAGGGCGGATGATGGGCGGAGGGTAGTGTTTGGTAGTCTACCTAGTGATGGGGTAATGGCTAGTTTTATAAATTCCCTCAACATCCCGCATGATGAGTTGTCAGATGTGCCCGTGTTTGGCCAGTATCCGAATGTCTTCGAGGAAGTGAACGGACTTCCACCACACCGAGAGATTGAGTTCCGTATTGATTTAGTGAAAGATGCCAGACCTATAGCGATGCCACTTCATCGTATGGCACCAAGGGAGCAGCGAGAGCTCGGCGTGCAAGTAAGTGATATTTTGAAGAAGGGGTTTATTAGAAGAAGTGTCTCCGAGTGGGGAGAACTAGTTGTGTTTGCCACTAAGGCAGATAGTTCCCTTCGTTTGTGTGTGGACTATCGCGAGTTGAATAAGGTGACGAGGAAGAATAAGTATCCTCTACCACGGATAGATGATTTGTTTGATCAACTGGAAGGAACAAGAGTGTTCTCCCAGTTGGACCTCGCGACAGGATTTCATCAGCTACGAGTAGCGGATGAGAGTGTTCTGAAAACGGCATTTAGGACGCTGTTTGGATTCTACGAGTGGTTGGTCATGCCATTTGGGTTGACCAATGCACCAACATATTTCGTGGATCTTATGAATCGGGTATTCAGAGATCAGTTGAATTAGTTTTTTCTTGTGTTCGTAGACGACATCCTTGTTTACTCGAGGGAAGAGGAGGAACACAAGGGACACTTGAGGATAGTGATGGAGGTGTTGAGGAAACACCAATTGAAAGCGAAATTCTCTAAGTGTCACTTTTGGAGGAGGGAAGTGAGATTCTTGGGACATGTTGTTTCAGAGAATGGTATTGCCGTGGACCCTGCGAAGGTGGCTACGGTACAGGATTGGTCCACGCCTAAGAATGCAACAGACGTAAGAAGCTTCATGGGATTAGCTGGATATTATCGTAAGTTTATCCAGGACTTCTCCAAGACAGAAGCACTATTGACCCAGTTGACTTTGAATAATCAAGCCTTCGTCTGGGACGAAGTGTGTGAGAATGCATTCAAGAGTCTAAAAGAAAAGTTAACGCGTGCGCCAGTATTAGTCATTCCTAAAGGGAATGAAGAGATGCGGCATACACGGATGCTTGTGGTACTGGACTAGGTGCTGTATTTATGCAGGGAGGTAGGGTTGTACCTTACGCTAGTCTGCAACTAAAGCCGCATGAGAAAAGGTACTCTACCCATGATTTGGAATTGGCAGCAATCGTGTTCGCATTGAAAATGTGGAGACATTATCTCTTGGGAGAGAGATTTGAGTTGTTTACCGATCATAAATCGTTAAAGTATCTCTTCTCTCAGAAGGATCTGAATCTCCATCAACAGAGATGGTTAGAGTTCTTGGCTTCGTATGATTTTGATATCGCATATACATCTGGGAAAGGCAATGCGGTAGCCGACGCCTTGACCAGAAGACATGCCAGTTTAGGGGCTATGTTTCTTGAATGGAAGCAACTGGAGTATATCGCAGGGTTTGATTTCAGACCAAAGTGCGAACTGGATCCAGAGATGTTAGCTAGTTTGACGATCAGACCCACTTTGATTGAGCGGATTGGTTCCAGCCAGAGGGATGATCCTAACCTATTGGAAATCATCTCCAAGTCAGAGATGAATATCGACGGTGAGGAGATGAGTTTGTATGGGCTTGATCGAGAAGGATGGCTTCGAAAGAATGGAAGACTAGTTGTACCCAGCGTGAATGGTTTGAGAGATGAAGTGCTTAGGGAATGTCATCACTCAAAACTGACTATACACCTCGGTGGTGATAAGATGTATCAAGACATAAAGCAGACTTAGTACTAGGAAGGAATGAAAAGAGACGTTGGGAAGTTTATATTCAAGTGCATGAATTGCCAGCTAGTTAAAGCCGAGCAAAAGAAGCCTAGTGGTTTGTTGAAACCATTAGAAATTCCCGAATGGAAATGGGAGCAAGTCTCTATGGATTTCATAGATGGTTTACCAAGGACTAGATCGGGATATGATAGCATTTGGGTAATTGTGGATCGATTGACTAAGAGTTCAAGATTTATACCAGTCAAATCAACCAGAACGGCAGCTAAGTTAGCAAAATTGTATATGAAATGGGTAGTGAGATTTCATGGAGTACCTAAAAGCATTGTGAGTGACCGAGACCCATTGTTTACTAGTGGGTTTTGGAAGAGCTTACAAGAGGCTCTAGGGTCAGAATTATATCTCAGTACTGCGTATCATCCTCAAACCAACGGTCAGACAGAGAGGGTGAATCGTATATTGGAAGATCTCTTGAGAGCTTGTATATTGGATTTTGGTGGATCATGGGATGACCATTTGCATCTAGTAGAGTTTGCATATAATAATAGCTACCAATCCAGTATCGGTATGGCTCCATATGAAGCTTTGTACGGAAGACCGTGCAACTCACCATCATGTTGGATAGAGACCGGTGAGAAGTTTGTGCTTGGACCAGATGTAGTAAGAGAAACCTCGAACAAGATTAAGATCATTCAACAACGGATGAAGCCTGCCAAGATAGGCAGAAGAGTTATGCTGATAAAAGGAGAAGAGACTTAAAATTCTCCGTTGCTGACTTGGTGTTTGTCAAGATTTCTCCATTGAAGAGCGTGATACGATTTGGCAGGAGAGGCAAATTGGCACCAAGATTTGTTGGCCAATTCCCGGTTCTCGAACAAGTTGGGAATTTGGCGTATAGAGTTGACTTACCAGAAAAGATGGCGGGAGTTCACAACGTATTTCATGTTTCCCAGCTAAGGAAGTTTGTGCATGACCCAGATATGACTATTTCACCTGATCAGTTAGAGGACTTCGAAGTGGAACCCGAGGCGGTTGGGAACCGCAAGCCGATTCGTATTGTTGAGCACGACACGAAGCAACTTCGAAGGAAAGCGGTGAAGCTAGTCAAGGTTCAGTGGGGCGAGAACGAGAATGACTATACTTGGGAGACAGAGGAGAGCATTAGGAAGACGTATCCAGAACTCTTTGCCTGGTAAGATTTACTTTGCAATTTAGTTATTCTGCATGCTAGGATAGACTTGTTTTGCATGTTTGATTGTTGTTTGATGGCTGGTAGGCATGCGGGACCCTTTGTGTGTTTTGATTAGTCAATTTCGGGGGCGAAATTTCTTAAGGGGGGAAGAATGTAACAACCCGCATTCTACGCATCGGAGGATCGTAGAATATTTATTTCTTTCTTATATGAAGATGTATGGTCATGTAACTTTGGGAAACGACTATTGGGGCCATTTCCCATGTTCATGATTTTTGCCGATTTTTAAATGACCATTTTGCCCCTTGCTGATCTTGTTTCGGCCATAACTTTTGATTGGAAAGGGATTCTGACCTAAAATCATTTCCTTTAGATTAGTTTGATGATTTACCTTTCCGTAGAGTGGTCATAATAGCCAAACGGACTCACCGTTTGAGAGATATGGCTGAAATAATGTTTGCAAGGTGAAAAACTGCTTAACCAGGCCAAATAGGGTGATTAGTGAATGGGCCCATAACCCATTTCGGGATTAGGGTTATGGGGAGGCTGAAAAGAGATAGGGTTTCATTCCATTTCAGTTTTCTAGCCTCTAATTATCTCTTAGAAACCCTAAAAATGGCCTCCAACCTCTAAATCACCTCCAAATCTCTTTCTAATCAAGGATTAAGCTTAGCAACATCAAATCAAGGGAGATCTTCACCAAATCAAGATTAGAGCTGCTGTTTAGCATTGTTATTCGTGCCCAAATAGAGATTTATTTCAGATCTAAGGTTTATTTGTGGCTAAGGTGAGTGATTTGCATAGTTCCTCACTAATTACGGTTAATTAAGGGTAATTAGTGTTGATTAGCGGATTTATACACTGATAAATTTTGGAAAAATATTTATAAGTTCGGAAATAATGTTTTAGACCTCTGTTAGAAATTTGG
Organism: Allium sativum; assembly: GCA_030737875.1. Classification (NCBI taxonomy): domain Eukaryota; kingdom Viridiplantae; phylum Streptophyta; class Magnoliopsida; order Asparagales; family Amaryllidaceae; genus Allium; species Allium sativum. Next base: position 108,219,716 of record CM060923.1, read on the forward strand.
TTTGATTTGGTTAAGTTTTGCTAATCCTATCATTAATTATGCTTGAACATGCTTAAGGGAAAATATGGGGTTTTCGCTATGTTTGATCCATTTTAACCTATTATATTGTTGTTTTGGTGTTTGTGGTTGATTAGACATATTGCTATGACTGTATGGTATGCTTTGTGATTGATTAGAATAGCTGGAATGGTCGAAAACGCCGTCGAGTGGCGGAAACTACTTGTTGGAAAAAATGTAGGAAATTGGCCGATCCGGATCGGAACGGAGAAAAGGACCCGATCCGAACCACCTCCCACGCGAGTTCAGAAGCTCTTGTCCTCTCCATTAACATTGTATCGCAATGCGACTTGGAGACTCCGATCCGACCCAGTGTGCTCTGAAGGAGGCTGATCCGATCCATCATCCTAAGAAGACCTCCGATCCGACGTTGGGAGAAAAGAAAGAAGCCTGTGCTCCGACCCGAACCGATGGTACCATCCGATCCGATCCGAAGAAGCTTGCCAGGGAGTGTAGACCTAGATCCAATCCAGAGCAGAGAGGAAGGTTTGTGCTGGAGATTCCAAACCGATCTGATTACTTAAGGGAGGATCATTCCGATCCGAACCGAACTGATGATTAGGAGGAGATCCGAACCGATCCGGTGATGACCAATAACCCGAGATGCAAAGGTAGTCCAAATGGAAGTTAGAGCTCTGGATCCAGTTGGGAACCAATGAGTTCACTTCATGGTTGGGCTTTGATGCGGGACGTGTGCTAAGGAGTTGTCGACTTTCATAACTTCGATTCACCACTGAAAAGGAATGATGGGCTACGTATCAGTGCAGTAGAGTCATTACGACTCGAGGAGCAAAGTGATCGTAGCAGGACTACGTATCAGTGCAATAGAGTCATCATGACTCGAGGGGCAAAGTGATCGTAGTAAGACTATGAGTCAGTGCAGTGGAGCCATTGTGACTCCATGGGGCAGAGTGGACATAGTAAAGGATTAGTAAGGCTATAAGCCAGTGCAGTGCGGTGTGTACGATTCCATGGGGGCAAAGTGGACATAGCGAAGGATTAGTGGCTATGTATCAGTGCAATGAAGCCGTTGTGACTTCATGGGGAAAAGTGATCATAGTAAAGTACTGGGTGATCGAAGTGGTGGATATCGTATGCTTTAAGCACCGAGTGATAGATGTGAGGATGGTTGCTATGCTTGATTGTTTGCCATCACTATGACATGCACAACCCCACTCCCGTTATCCTTACACCATTTATTCATTGGCACCTTAGAGTGTTGTACAGTATGTAGTACTAACTCTTTGGTTGTAGGTCCAGGTTCCGGTATGGTTTAGTATACCTGTTATTGTTCTGTTTAGCTGCTTATCGCTCATACCAGACTTTTTGTCTGACCCAGAGTTTTATGTCTCTTCTTATTACTCTGGGTGCTCTCACGAGCAGACTAGAGACATGTTAGCTGGTGATGCGCGAGTAGCTGATTCAGAGGCGAGCAGGAGGCTTCCATGTATGATATATAGATATTCTCCCTATGTCGTTGGTGGTCACTACTTGGGCATTAGTAGTGTACCTCCCTTATCTTGATTTTGCTTTTATAGACAGTTTGAAAAGTTGTAATAATGATGATGTGGATCATAAGCTACATTTGGATTTTCCGCTGCTATGATAGTTTGTTTTCAGCTTATGCACTGTCTCACCTGTTTTGTCAAGTATGTTGTTATTATATTTTGTTCTATGCGCTGTGAGACATTCTACAGGTTCCTGTTAGTTCATTCTCTTCTTTCCTTTTTTCTTCCGACGACCGTCCCGTGCTAACTGGACATGTGTACAACGCACTTTTGGAGTAATGTCGGTTGGTGCGGGGCGGGCCGTCTCATTTTTCTTACTAGCTTCATTTGGTTTCATCCATTAAGCTCAAATTACATTAAATCTCGTTTCCTACTTAACTCAATATTGTTTTACCATTTATTCACCCAATCAGATTTTGTTTCCGAAAATTTTCTCATTTTAAATTAAAGTTTTATTCTACTAACTCAAGTTATTTATTCAACTCACAAATCATGGTTTGAATTAACGGTTGTTCACAATTTAAGTTTTATACTTAGTTCTCAATAATTCTTATTCGATTTCTTAAGTTAAACCTAATTTAACTCGATTCCTCTATACGAATTAAGTTATATTCCATTTGACGAAATGATTTGCGTTCCATTCATTAAATTTTCATCTCATTTCAAATTCCATCCAATATTCCTTATTTGGTAACTTTGGATTCTTGGGTTTAACTTACGGATTGTCCATTAAAGCTTCTACTCATAATTTATTTCCCAAAGTTACCCTTATTCTAATTTATTTAGTCAAACTTGGATTATACTTATTCACATTTGCACAAGGTTTTTATCTTTACTCCATGTTCCAATTTTAAGATTTCTAATGAATTGAGTTACTTTAATTCCTAAATCTATATTATTAGTTAAGACGGACTTAAATACCTTGATTCCGGGTTTATAAACCAAGTTTTTAGAATAACAAATGTGTTTATGCTATTTTATAGAAACCATACACGATAAAACTTAAATCCAAATCCTTAATTAACAAAGAATATAGAAATTTTCAACTCTGGTTTAATTTATTTTCAACTTTAAATACATATACTAATACCTTTATATAAAAATTTATACCATATGGAATTAAATTCAAAATCCTTTTTGTCAAACAAGTTATAATAATCATTAAGTGGTCTCCCCCACTCAGACTCTTCAAAATAACATCGATAACGTGTGCACTCATTACCAAAGTCATTTCAAAGGACTAAGTAGATATTTCACACTTATTTTGTTTAAAATCCTTTAAAACCATTTTCTTTTCGAACATACTTATAATACTATATTTTCTTCAAAAATCTTGGCAAATCTATATTAAAAGCACCAGAATCAAGTCCTCAAGTTCATTTCTATTTTAATCGCGAACTATTTTGCAACCAATTATACTTAAAGGTATTATTTCATTTTCAAATATTTTAAAACCATTAAATTTCCTTATTAGTTTTATTATCTAATCAACCATAATTGGTAATAACTTAATATTTTTACCTACTAATATCAAATGCATATTAACATACAACCAATAATATATTTGATGTATATAAAATATAACCGAAAAACATATTATATCGATCCATTATGTTCGGTTATTTAGAAATTCCTATCGATTCCATGGCGTCCCATGTATTAACTAGAATCTATAAATATTCAATAGAACAAGTCAACACAATATAAGACCATTTTCATATCAAAAGTACAAATACGCTCTCTCATATATCACTCAAACTCATTCTAGGGAATTACTAACCCTATCTCTAATGAGTTAATTCCCAAACAAAGCCAAGGTTGTCGCCAACCAAAAGCTCTGATACCAACTGTAAGGACCTGAATTTTTTGACCGTTCAAATCGATAATAAACCACACATGTCGACCCAAACAAATTACCAACACAGGCGGTTATTGGGAAAAAGAAGAAAAGAAGATGGAAGGAAAAAATAATCACAGAATCTCACCGTGGAAGGACAACATATAATAAACAAATAATGGTTCAAAGCATTTAAAAACATATACATTCAAGTTATACTCTCTCAGTCATCAGAGTTACACTTGTACAAATACATACAGTAATGCAGCGGAAATGAAGTGCAGCAGAAAAACATACTTATAATTGATATATATATATATATACCAAATCCTCGTCTTCATCCTCCCATCTATTGAAATCTTCGCTAACTGCAACTTCTGCTGACCCGAGCGTATTGCATAAAAAGAAAACAAAACAAACACTCAGATCAACACTAAATCATTCTCATATTAGTCAAATTAAAATACGAAATAACATCAGTGTCATGGGTGCAGTAACTTAAGAGATGTTACGGGATTTTCCATCTCTCAAGGATCCGTTAAACTAATACATACATAGTAAAATACGTTATTATTGTAATGCCTATTCAGTGAAGTACAAATATTGAAAATAGCGTAAGCGGGATTACATTTTTACCTTTACACCATTTATAATACTGTAGTCTATACAGTATCGTAAACCCACCGTAACCGATAGCATCAGAAGGCAATCTGTAACGACCCAGAAAATCTGAACCAATTTAAAATTTTTAAATTGGCTAAAATAATGGATTTTAAATATTTTAAATAAATATTTTAGATAATGGCGATGAAAACTGAGTTTGAATCGACAATTGAAAATGAATATAATTAATTATAATTATAAACAAGGCTTGAAAAGGCGCTGCAGTTTCAAAAATTGAATTCAAACTTTGTCGGACTGTACCGGGTGCAAAACAAAACGGATTTTAGTGAAACTAAAAATATTTAAATTTGTAGGTGAATACTTTTCTAACGAACCTGAAAAATTGAATTTTCATAGCGGAAAGAAAAAGTTATGGCCGAATGAATTTTCAGAAAGGTCGCTATGGAATTTATATAGCCCGTGAAATTGGCCATTTTGCATACAACCTCGGAATTCGACGAAACCACTTTTGTTGGATCCGGGATGTGAAGTTATTGCTAGGTTTCAAATTTCATAATTTTTGAAGCTAATATGTGAGCGTGGCAAAGGAAAATGTGTTTTGGTCAATTATAGTTAAATTGGATCGACCAGAAATGGGCCATTTTTCAAACGGTCTCAAAATTCGACGAAACTAGTTTTGTTGGGACCGTATCGTCAAAACATAGCTAGATTTATTTTTCTGGAATTTTTCGAATCAGTTTGTGGCCCTGGCAAATTGAAATGTACGTTTAAATCAAACATTAAATGTTTATATTTTAATTTGAAGGAAAACTGACTGAAACAGTCAAATTGGCCAACGAGACATATTCCATTGTGTCCGGGATGGGGGTAAAACGCTAGGGACGACAGTCGTTGGGTTGGAATTGGAGTTCGTTTGTGACAAGGGGTATTTTCGGATTTTTGAAATAAATAAATATATAAATAAAAATTCTGGCCAATCACAATCCATCTCCTTCATCATTCTCTCTCCCCGCTGAGATCGAAGGCGGAAACCATCTCCGATCTTCCTAGGCTGATTCCGGCAAAACCTCTCACCAAAACCACCCCCTCCTTTGCAACTTTTTGAAGATCTCGTCCTCCCCTTCGCATCCATACCAGTAGCGCCTCCTACCATCGCCTGTACGACGAGATCCATCACCTCAAACTTCCGCCGTTCGAGCGCCGCCTGAGCCTCCACCGCCGCCGCGAGTTGGCCAACCCCCACCTCGATTGGAGTGCCTCTCCTTCCCCTACCTGGTGGCGCAACCCGATCGCCAGTTCACTGCACGGATTTCCAGAAATTAGCAAACCTAATTTTGAACAGTTCGGGTAATATACGGCTGTTATTATTTAAACCTGTTTTAACACTTTAAAGTGTTGCAAATTTCGTCCATCTTTGAAAAATCATATTTTTTGCTGTGTTAACGAAATTCGATGAAACAGGAAACATCGTGACCGTGTGGACGCCTTCTACATTTTAGAAGAGACCGCATATTTTCTGAGCCTTCTGCCATTTTTGGTGGAGTGGAACCCAATGTGAGATTTCTAATTTATAAACGAAATGGAAAACGACGATGTATAAATTATATAGTCGATGTATGAGTTATATAAGCGTTGTACATCTCTTGTATAAGCGTTGTATAAGTTGTATGTTCGATGTATAAGTTATATATGCATTGTAAAAATTATATATGTGTTGAAATAAAAGTGAATTGCTATATATAAATATATATATATATATATACACGCCCCTCGTCCACAAACCATGGACGATATTTATTGATTGTGATTGGTGTGAAAATTGATTGATAGCGAATGGTTGTTTGGGATTGTTTGTGGTTGATATTGATTGATTGTGGTTGAAAAATACTCATTTATGGTTGAGAAATATTTGGTTGAAACCACATAGGATTAGTTTGTGGAAATGAAATAAATATATACATGCCGCCTGCGTGTGAACTAGATGCATGATCCCCATTGTCAAAAACCGCGAGGTTTTAAGGTAGAGTGAGGAGCCGTACTAGGGACGGTCCCGGTTTTAACTACCCTGCCGTTATGCTGCCGAAATTTTGAATAATATTCATGTGTTTGAATAATTTTCATTTGCCGAAACTATATTTATTCATTGAATAGAAAACCTTCATGTGTTGAATCGATATTCATTCGTTGATTAGAAGTTCATGTGTTGAATGGTATTCATATTTTGAAATAAATTGTTTGATAATAAAAATCACCTTTTATCGACTATATGGACTATGTAAAATAATCTCGTTTTAAAAGAAATTGTTTTATAAGAAAAATCCTATTTTTATCACCTATATAAACTATATAAAATAATAGTGTTTTGAAATGAATTGTGTTACAATAAAAATCACATTTTTATTATATACATGAATTGTTGAAATGTGAAGTGTTAAAAATAGCCACTCGTTCAAATAAATATATACGAGTTGAAATATTCATTAATTAGCTAATGATATGATTTTTGCCTATACATGCAACATTAGAATGAATGGTGTTTTTAAACCAAATGGAATCAAATATGAAGTTGAATAGAAAATGATAAGTGATAAGAACTATATATATGTACATGCATATTTATTGAACAGGTTATAGCAAAGTGGCTAGAGAAGAGGAATAAAATTTTGTGCCCGACAAATAGGTACACATTTACTGTTTTGTTTGGGTGATGATTTTATGAGCCTGTTGGCTAGCTGCTTGGCTTTTTCTTTTTCTTTTTGACATGAGACGCCCGTGTGGCTATTTGGGAATTTTCCCAGCCTCTCCCGTACAAAGGAGGTTATGGCGAATTTTTCCGAAATTTAAAGGCGTTAGTGAAATATTTGAAGTGAAAACGATATAGGAATTTTTGAATGAACTATATTTATATAAATATATAAATATAAATAAAATTAAAACGAAACGTGGCCGTGCAGTTCGCATTTTGAAACCGTAATTTCAAACGATTATACCGGGAGATCCGACCATCGGATTTTCCTGAAATCGCAACCGTTGGGTTCGCTTTGGAAAAATCTTTCCAACGGCACCAACTTTGTAAAAATCCAACGGTTGGATTGTCTGGAATGTTTAATTCAAATCTGAAGAAAAATAGTGCCAGAAACGATTATATTTATATATATATATATATAATTTTATTTAATCGAATAACGACGCTGCAGTTCGTATTTTGAAATCGAAACTTCAAACGATTGTACCGGGAGATCCGACCGTCGGATTTTCCCGAAACTGGAACCGTTGGGTTCGTTTTGAAAAGACCTTTCTAATGATGTAAATTTTGTGAAGATCCAACGGTTAGATTTTCATATATGTGTAAATCAAATCTGAAGAAAAATAGCGCCACGGCCGCGTTATGGCCCGAAGCGTCGTTTTGAATAAATTGGCTATTTTAAAATAAATAAAAATAGCGATAAATCATTATAAAATATCATAAACGATATGAAATGGAAATAAACTGAATTTGCTCGATTTATGTGGTGTTTGATGGTTGAATGTGTTTGGTGTGAAAATTACATTAAAGAACAAAATTGGTGTTGTCGAATGATTTAACCATTGAAATAAATTGATTTGAAATTCTAAATATACGTGAATTATTTGAAAAGGCCGAGTTAATTCTCATTTCAAATAATTGACCGACGATTGAAAGTCGAAGATGAAGACGGTGGTCGAAGACCGGAGATCTTCACCTCGTTTGGATGGTAACCGAGGTCCTGATTGGGAGGCATCCCGAAATATGGATAATGAGTGGTGATCGTCCAGACGTACGTGGTGGTCGATGGGTTTGCGAGGTATTTAGTGCCTCCGGTTTCGTTCAGACCCAGAACGGACTTGTAAATGGACTGTGTGTCTGACATTGGATGTTATTCTGTGTTGATTGATCCCTATTAAATATACATCTGTTTGGCGGCGGAGAATTTATTCTTTTGCTTAACGCCCTTCTCTGAAACGCACGAGCTCAGAGGTTGTATATCGATGGACATCAGTCGCATGGCATGAATTGCCTGTGTGGCATGCTAAGATGCAGTGATCAGAGCTTCTGTTGAAAAGCAAAGTCTTGTGGTGATGAACAAAGCACCGCCTATGTGGCGTAGCTTTGTGTATAACGTGAATTCGCGATCCTCACACCCCGGTATGAACCAGAAACGGGAGAAGGACCTCAGGGAGGGCATGCGTTTCTTTCTAGCTAGGGTGGTGTCAGTGACCTACCAGCCCTGACATTTATATACTTTTCACCTGTGTGGTTGTTGCTGTTGCGAGGCGCCTCGGTTTGATCGGACGATCCGGGTCCGATGGAGTCATTCGTTGGCTCATTTACGCCCCAAAGGGCGGGGAAACGCAGTGTTCAGGAATTTTAATCCACATCGGTGGACCGGCCCTGACGATCCAAGGGCCCACCTGTGTCTGGGTCCTGGGACACGGGATAGAGCGTCTCGAATTCGGTAAGGACTATCTTTTGCCTTGGTTCATGACGGAAATCCAATTTCCAAATACGACATCGTGCGGTTTTGATTATATATATATATATGGCGACATGATATATGGTACCCATGCCGCCTATGATTGATAGTTATGATTCAAATTGTTTTCAAAACATATAAATACTAGCAATAATATCAAATGCCTTTGTTTTATTCGTATCAAGCATATTTTGGCCGTTATAAGGTAAAAACTCTATCCTCCGGTTTGCGTAGCATTGTGTGATGGGAACTGAGTCTTATAATGGCTTCATTTTTATAAAATGCATTGCGTTGTTTAAAAGAAAGATTTGTTTTAAAGCACTGGCAATCCAATGGAGTAAACCCGTTCCACGAAAGTGGCGTGGTCCTGTGATTTGCCAAATTATATATGTGTTGAGTAGATTTCTCATACCAGTCCCATGACTGACTCGTACTTTGTTTCACTTTCAAACTCGGGTGCCCTTTTTTCTACACGGGCAGCCTTGTATTCAGGTTTAGCTGGTTCTTTCTGGATAGCTGGAGCTGAAGACGGATTCTATCATTTATCTCTTTTTATGTTGTTCAGCTCCTATTGTACATATTATGTTTGTCTTCCGCTGTAGACATTTATGTATAGCTGAACTGTATTTTTACTAAGTATGATCCTGTATAATGTGTAACTCTGATGATTACTTTTATCCGGTATATTCTATTGTTCATTATCTGGTGTACTTATTTAATTCTGTTCTGCTATTATCTGTTTTTGTGTTATATTCCACGGATTACCCTTGCCGCCGTGAGTACGGGGTTTGGGGTCGTCTCACAATCAATAGGTACGATACAAATCAAAATCATAGTGGATCGATAAGGATAAATATGACAAGGTACTCAAGGCAATACCGAGGGTAGGATTCTACTAGTTGCACTCCCGGACCGGTGGTAACACATAGCAGCCACAACCGCCCACCTCGGAACATATTCCCAAATCAAAAGGGCCCAAATCATCATCATAGTCATAGAAATAATATCGGAGGAGTGCGTCCGATCAAAGGTGCTACCTCAATTAGTCACGGTATAGCTCTTGTTTTGGTCATTTCAATTTTGATCCGAAGGTCAAGGCTATTTCGTCATCGTTCATCTTCATCAATCCAAAATCGAGTCCAAGTAATCATATTTCATTCTGGGTATGTCATAACATTCAGAATTGTTAAAGTGGTATCGACACTGATAGAGAGTAAGCCATTTGTCGACTCCAGTCTCCTTAACAACCTACGTTTATATTTTCCACATTGGTCGGTTCATTTACTTTTCACAAAGGTTCGCTTTCATATCAAAATATCATATTTTGTTCGAACCCAATTTATATTCGAATAGAATATAATTTCATATCCATATATTATAATCATATAATACTTCAAAATCGATTCATATTCGAGTAGAATATATTTCATATCAAAATCATAATCATTTCAAAATTTGATTTATGGTCGGAAATCCATTCATATTCAAATAGAATATTTATTTTCATTACAACGCATTTCACTCCTTTAGCGACCCATTTATATTTGAGTAGAATATAATTTACATTTCCATATTTAAGGTCGGTTTTAAAAATTGATTCATATTCAAATAGCTTTATTCCAACTCCATTGGACCAACGGTTTAAATCCAAACACTTTCCATTTGGAAGAAATTTATAATTCATAAAATATAATTTTATAAAAAATAGATGCTTATGAGAAAAATCATTATAAAATATATATATGTATATGTATATAGAATATAATGGTCAGAATAAGATAAGATAATTTAGATAACTATGAATATACATAAAATAAAAGTTTTATAATTATTTTAAGTAATAATAAAAATATAAGAAGAATTTAGCTATAACAAAATAGTTTATAAGTAAAAAGTTTATAAGTAAATTTTTAAGAAAAGAAATAGTTCATTTGAATCAACAGTATATATAGTTAATAAAATTCTTTAAATTATAATTGTTCCTTCCATCCAAATTTCAAATACTTGAACCTATACTCCAGTTTCAATGGAGTTTACATAGTTCAATATCCTTTTCAACACCATTTAAAACCAACTGCTTGACTTGAGGGATTCAAATTCATATTCATATTCATGCCTAATTCGAGATAATTTCAAGTGTCCTCAAATAACTTTCATTCCCAAACTTAATTTATAGAGAATTTATAAATTTCACATTTACTATAAATTTGGGACTTTAAGATATACCAAAAATCCCATTTTTCAAATCCCAATTTGTTTGGATAGTTCCCTTGCTAAATTCCAAATCATTCAATGTTCAGGTTTAAAGGAAAATAAAATTTATCGAAAATCAATACCTTTCCTTTGAATAAAAATTTTCATCGAATAGGATTTCGAATATTAAAAAAAATCGTTTAAACAATCGATGCCCATATATAGTTTGCTATCCTATGGCCAAGTGATTTTTAATTTTTTGATATTTCAGGGAAGGATTTATATCATTTCAATCCAAATCAGGGTCACAGATATTTATCATTTCAACATGTGTTCTTAATTTATTTTAAATCGATTAATCCCGGGGTTTATTCGATGCCCGTAACATCTAATGTGAAAATGGGATTAATCGTCACAATAAGCATACACATCCGTATACTGAATAATGGAACATTTTAGAATCAATATCAATTCATCAACCAAATCAACCAAGGCATCCATCACAACCATTCAATTCAAGTGGTAATATTAAATAATCTCATTGATTAACAAGGGTCGGGATTTCTAACTAGAATTTTAATTAAACTAAAATATCTAGTTATCAACTTAGATTTTCACATTAATACATTGCATGTTAGTTTAAGCAAAAAAACAACAATCAATCACAACCAAACAGCCAAAATTACTTCATACTTTAATTCAATAAACATGGGAGTAATTCAGTTAATTGTGAGCGATAAAATCACTCATCTTTGGGTCATTAGTGGATCGAACGTCCAACCAAAGCCCATAAATTTTTCAGTCTCCAAACACATCCAAAATAGTCTCAGATTGTCCACAATCTCATCATGATTCCAGCGCACCCAACCGTGTCCAAATCCAAGTTCATACGAGATAGTTATTAAAGTTTTCGCAACTGAAATTTAAATAATATAAAATTAATAAAATATGTTTTCTCACCAATCAAGTGGTGCCACATCAACAGGCAAAACCATCTCCCGCTCACATTCCCTTCTCGCGCTACAGTGACGATGAGACAAAGAACCCAAAACCTCCCTGCTTTGACCATTGATTGCTCACCGCTCCGGCCACCAGAGGGCATGAGACCATCTCCATTATGACCTGCGTCGAAAACCACACCTCCCTTGGCCACCACGTCACCTCCGGCGGCTCCTATTTCCTGCGCCAGCTTAACGAACGGAAAGGGTTTTTCCTATTCAATAACCAAATTCCAGCTATATACTTGACAATAAGACATTTAAACACCACCAATAAACTCGTATGAATCTCCTCTATAAAACCTATATCCCTAAATCTCTGATTAACTCCTAAATCGAAAACCCCCAAATCACGCCCTAGGGTTTTGAAAATCTGCATCTTTGATTGAGAATCACAGCGAATCCAGTCACTGCATGTCGAAACTGAGAGTACCCGTAGCTTCTTATCATCGAGCTCTTCGTTTTGATATGTAATTTGCTAGGTTTTAAAGAGATTTAATTTTGAAGTTGTATTTTTCTTTGATCTAGGGTTTTGGAAATTAGTTTCTGCTATTATAGAAAAGAGCAGATGGAAAAAGGAACATACAGTGGAAATGGTCTGATGAGTGAAGGAAGGGAGTTTTATTCATATAAATATAGAAGGCCCAAAAGAGAATAACCAAATTATCTCATTACATAGATTCTTTAACATCTTTTATTCATACGATCAACCGACGAGTCGGATTATTACGAAATTTGAAACTCTACAAAAATTCACCATTTCAGATTCGATGAAACTGATTTCGTCGGATTCGGAGAAAATCGCCAAAACTGTTAAGTTCTATAGTTAATAAATTAATAAAATATTCATTTAACTGTTTTTAGTTCAATTTAATTATTTATTAAAATTCCATTTAAATCCAATTACTTAAATAAATTTTATAAATTGATTTCACAAATTTAAGTTCACGAATTTGATTATTTGAATTTAAATTTGAATTTCAATTGTAAATTAAACAACCTAGAATTCCACCATTGACCAAATTAGATTTGAATTTCGATTTTAAATTAACAACTCAAATTACTTAATCATTTTTAAAATTAAATTCCAAATTACAACGTTTCTAAATAAAACAAAATTAAAAATCTATTTATACTCAATTCAACAAATCATCATCATTCAAATCAATCAAATTTGATTTTTAACCCATTTTATTCCATTTATTATTTTAAATCTAAATTTAAATATATAGAGAATTATGGGTCGTTACACTCCTATTATGACTCTAGACATCGCGATGATCTAACCCATTGGATTCTTCATCTCTATATGTAGGGACGGGTTCCAGTGCATCATGCTATCACGTTATTAGATCCTGCATCTTGTAACGTCCCACAACTTTTACGGTTCTAAAAGTTAAGTGATTAAGAATTAATTATTACTGCAGAATAAACCGGATGTCCTATGTATTTCCATTGCGAATGTATTTCCAAGACGATCAGTTTGATATATAATTTTGATATATTTGAAATTATCATTTACAAGATACTGATTTTTTTTAGAACGAAAGATACGCACATGAAACCATTAATTCTCAATGTTCCTATTTTAAGAACAAAAATAGTGTTTGGTGTAGAGAGTAGATTTTGATACATGAAGTCAAGAGTTCAATTCCCGTTAATGTATTTCAATTTTTAGATGCATGTTCCACATAGGAAGTATGTGTATATGTATACATATATAAATGGGAGACACATAGGATTAAATGCTGCATATAAGAAAAGATTTTATGTATGTAGATATATATGTATGTATGTATACATAAGGTGTATGCTACTTCTAAATTATAATACATTTATTTCATAGGTGGTGAATTAATTGTACATTAATTAACATATTATTCAAATCTGTTGTGTGTGTATATGTATATATGTGTGTGTGTGTGTATATTTATATATGTATATATGTATGAATGTATGTAACTTCATTATGCATTGACTTTGCATGTTATGGGGAAATTAGTGAAAAGAAAATAGTGGGATTTAAAGTTATACATTTGATTTCCACTTTTGAAAATATGTTAGCAATCAATTTACATCAATTGACAAATTATTTTAATTATGGATGGATGTGAGGTTTATGCATATTTTTGAAGCTGTTAGAGATTAATTGTCATAACTTTGAAATTTCAAATAAATGCAGGTTTGTTGAAACGACCTGAAATCCCCCTTACGGGAAATCGCGGATTGTACTGAGGACAAGTCACAACGGAACACAAACTGCAAAACGTTTCATTGTTTATTACAACACTTCATCAGAATACTAGAATATACAGAGTATAAACAAATAATATACATCAGAAAATATCAGAGATTTATATACATTATTGCAGCGGAAAAATAATACAATACACAATTGAAAGTAATACATGGATACAGAGCTTTCTGAGTATCGTTCCAGCTGTAAACCAGGATCCTGTGAATATAAATCTGCAAAACCAAAACTACTAGTTGCCCGTGTCAAAATAAGGTTACCCAGAGTTTAGGTAAAGACAATAAACTCCAGGTCAGTCATGGGATGGTTTGAGAACTAAAACAGTTATTAATCTTTATTTTAAAGTTAGGTAAATCATGGGACCACGCCGTATAACACGGAACGGGTTTCCTCCCAAGAATACCAGTGCATAAAACGACAGCGCAATGCTAAAATAAAGAACAATGAAGCTATTATAAGACCCATGTCCCATCACACAATGCAACACAAGCCGGAGGATAGGGTTTTACCTTATAATAGTCAAAGAATGTTTGATATGCTAAATTTCATCTTTTATTATGACTTTAAGTGTATAGTGTCAAAACAATTTCAATCATAAGTATCAATCATAGACGGCATGGGTACCATATATCATGTCGCCAATACTAGGCTCTACAATCAAAACCGCAAATGTTACATATTGGAAGTTGGATTTCCATATGTGAACCGAGGCAAAAGATAATCCTCTACCGATTCGAGATTCTCTAGCCCGTGTCTGTAACAACCCGGAAATTATGAGCAAATTTAAAATTTTTATTTTGGCGATTTTAATGAATTTTGATTATTTAAAATGAATTATTTTAAATAATAATGAAGGAAAATTTATTTTCAACGAAGATAGAACGAATAATTTTATTTTAAATATATATACGGGCCTGAAATGGCGCGGTAGTTCGAAAATTCGATTTCTAATTTCAAATGAATATACACAATTCAATATAAACCGGATTTTAGTGAAACCAAAAATATTTGAATGTAACTGAGAATATCTTTCCAAGAATCAGAAAAATCAAAATTTCATAGCAGAAATCAAAAGTTACATCCAGTTGAAAATTCAGAATAGTCGCTATTGAATTCTGGTCCTTAAAAATGAAAATTTTGCAAACAATCTCGGTTTTCGACGAAACCGCTTTTGTTGGATCCATGATGTCAAGTTATTGTTAGATTCCTGTAATAACCCGGAAATCTAAGCCAATTTAAAATTTTTATTTTGGCGATTTTAGTGAATTTTGAATATTTAAAATGAATTATTTTAAATAATATCGACGAGAAATTTATTTTGAACAGAATTCGAACGTATATATTATACAGATCGTCGTTAGAATATAATTATTTATTTATATATATAAAAGGAATTGAAAATGGCGCGGTAGTTCGATAATTCGATTTCAAATTTCATATGAATGTACCGGGTGCAAAATAAACCGGATTTTAGTGAAACCAAAAATATTAGAATCTAGTGGAGAAATCTTTCCAACAAATCCGAAAAATTGAAATTTCATAGCGGGGATAAAAAGATATGCCCAGTTGAAATTTTAGAATAGTCGCTATGGAATATTGACCCTAAAAAATAGCCATTTTGCAAACGACCTCGGTTTTCGACGAAACCACTTTTGTTGGATCCGTGATGACTAGTTATTGCTAGATTCCAAATTTCGTAATTTTTCGAATCAATATGTGAGCGTGGCAAAGGAAAAAACATTTGAACAGTTTCAGTTGATTTTAATCGACTGGAAAATGGCCATTTTTCAAACGGTCTCAAAATTCGACGAAATTAGTTTTGTTAGGACCGTATCGTCAGTATGAAGCTAGAAAATATTTTTCTGGAATTTATAGAGTCAGTATGTGGCCCCAGTAAATTGAAATGCGCATTCAAATTCAATATATAGAGTTATATTTTGATTTTGACGAAAACTGATCGAAACGCTCGAATCAGCTTATGAGACATATCCCATTGTGTTCGGAATGGGGGTAATTAGCTATGGACGATAGTCGGTGGGTTAGATTTCGAGTTTGAAATAAAAAGTTGCTTTTTGAAATCAATAAATGAAACGACCCGAACTTCCCAGTAAAGGAAAGCTTGGATTGCTTTGAGAACAATACACATCAGAACGCAAACTGAAGAACATTTTATTGCTGATTATAACAATTACATCAGAGTACAAGAATATAACAGAGTATGAACACTTATTGCATAATAGGAATACAATAATATCATAGTTTTAAATTACATTTAAATAGCAATGGAAAAATAATACATATATACAACTGGAAGAAATACACGGGTACAGAGCTTTCCGAATACTACTTCAGCTGTAAGCCAGGATCCTGTAAATATATCTGCAAAAAGCTACTCGACTGCCCGTGTGGAAAATAAGGGCACCCGAGTTTGCCAGTGAAACAAACTACATGTCAGTCATGGGACTGGTATGATAAATCCAACTTAACTTATCTAATAATGAGGCTAATCACAGGATCACGCCGCTAACGCGGAACGAGTTTACTCCATTGGATTGCCAGTGCATAAAATAAAGTAAAACGTTAAATAACGCAATGCTTTTTAGAAAAATGAAACCATTATAAGACCCAAGTCCCATCACACAATGCAACGCAAACCGGAGGATAGGGTTTTACCTTATAATGGTCAAAAGATGCTTGATACGATAAAACAGATTTAGTATTAGTGTGTATATATGTGGATATATATATTTCAAAAACATTTCAATCATAATGTACTAATCATAGACGATATAGTACCCCATCCTACTGTAACACCCCATGTCCATTAATGTCACTCATAAAGGGAATGCATTAACTTCTTTGGAGCGTTTTAAGTGAATATAGAACAGAAAATCACAACAAGACATATATGAAATAGTACTTGAAAATTTAAAACTTTATTTATTGCAACGGAAGGTAAATATGTTTGGTTACATCACCAAAACCCAAAGACTAAAGTCAAGTACATAATATAAAAAGCATAATCCCATAAATAGCCATAAAAGAGATAGGTTGAGCTTTACTTCAGCAATCCAAATCCAAGTGCTCCCAAAGAGAACCAAATCAAGCTTCCCACCCTAAGAACCTGGGGGGGGGGGGGGGAAGGAAGAAAAGAGGTGGAAACAAAGGGGGTCAGACATAAAGTCTGGCAAGTCCGATAACTCCAACAATATAATTATCAAAGTAACTAGGATAAGACATAAGCTTGGTAAATAAGGAAATGACTGTGAATTAATGGCAAGACCAAGCAACCAAAAATAATAGGATGAGCAAAGATAACATTAAAGGCGCTTCCTAATCAATATAGGGTAATTACTATACTCTACCGTACTGTACCGTACTGCACTGTACTAACACTAACTGCACCCATACTAGTCACTCTAGAAACTTGATCCCTCTTGACTAAATAGAATGATGATAGCTTCGTGTACTACTAGATGTAAACACAATCCCCACCAGATGTACCCCTTCAATGGTAATTCCATGTACTCCTAGCTAACGTCATAGGTGCCGCCTGCTCCTATCTCCATTAGATGTAACCCTTTAATGATTAATTAATAATGGTAGCTTCGTGTACCCCTAGCTGACTACATAGGTGTCGTCTGCTCCTATCTCCACTAGATGTACCCACTACCCTGCCCCATTCGATCGGCTCCCTAACTCGTAGATACCCATGCAGGTCCCACAGTGGGGTGTATCACTCCCCAATATGGCAACCTTATACTACGCAAGGAATGCATGGCTTATACCTACACGATGCAATAACGTCTTACCTACCAGCCCGGGCCCACGCACGCACATGACCCCGTTGGACTTGCGTTGCCACCGCTAACCCATTTTGGCCTCTAACAATCAGGCCCAGTAGGCGTGTCCCGTCCTCGACTTGGGTCGAGCTCACAAAGATACTTAATGGGCTACTGGACTGAAAAGGGCCCCCACCAAGCTTCCCACCTAGGCTTGGTCCCCTCTAATACATCCCACTTAACCCCATGTCCACTTACATGTATAAATTTGGTTAAGTGTTTTCTAATTTAACCTAGTCTCACCCTTTTGTTTAATTAACAGGTTGTATTGGTTAAGTCTACGGGCTTATATACACAAATATTACCCACCTACCCAAGATTTACTTAACCCTCTCACTGATTCGGACATATTTAATTTACGGTTAAGTTTGTGGGCCTATATGTACTAATATTACACACCTACCCAAGATTTACTTAACCCACTCATTCCGTATAACCCAGTTTACTTAACCCCCAACTTAAACTTAAGTTCTTACAATCCATAGGGATCAGATTTAGTTAAGTAGTCCATTTCATTTACCATGTCCATTTTTAATTAATTAATCAATTAATTAAAACATTTCCCTTCTTAGGTGTCAATACCTATTTTATCCAATAATTTGAATTACATGTCATAATTGTTTATATTCAAATTACTCCATTTTTCTAATCGTATTTCTCATGACATCCACATGTCACCCACTAGATTCCTCATGCCACCCAAGGCACCCACTTAACCCCCTCATGTCCCACTACATGCTTATCTGGTTAAGTATTTCTTAATTCATTAAGGCCGTAACCTTATAAAGACCTCTCACATTAGACTGACATTTATGGCAGCTGGATTTGCCGGGCGGGTCCGGGCAGTCTTACACCATAAAAGAGCCATACCTTGTGTTTTTACAACTGTTACGCTTTTAATTTAGGCCTAGGACCTCTCACATTGGGCTACCATTTGTGACTACTGGATTTTCGGGCGGGTCCGGGCAGTTTTACGTCACAAATGAGTCCAACCTCGTGTCCTATGCATTGATTATCACTTATAATCCTTTACCTCAATTTGAATTATTTTCCCTATTCAAATTATCAATTAATTCCAAATTTAACGATGTCCATAATTGACTCAATTATGTCCATCCATTTATGGTATGCAAAATTATACCAATTTCGTCACAAATTTATTATATGCCATTAAAGGCCTTTTATCTCACTATTTAATATCCCTATTCAAATTCAAATTAATTTACATATATGACTCATTTACATTCCAATTCACATTTATTAACATAATATTTTCATCCCATATTTGGATTAATTATTCCTAATCAATTATGTTAATAAAATTCCAATTATCTTTATGACCATAATTCACATTAATTATGTCCATGTATCACTTTACCAATTAATATTTCAATTTACATATATGCCTCTTTTAAGGCCATTACATGCCAATTCACATTTATTAACCTAATCGATATTTTCCCCATAACCCCCGCGGCGTCCATTCGCATAGAATATATGATAGACTAAGAAATAGTCTAACACATGGAAAAGGGAAAACACCACATATTCACATAACATACAAAATAGGCCTAACTTGCATATGAGAATTTACCACATAACCTACATAAAATCATCGATCTAAACATAGGCCTAAAAGTATGAACATACATGTTATGAACAAGATTTTCATCACAGAACTTACATAGGCAATAACCAAAAACTTCCATAACATGATTCATATTCCAAACTCATATTTTTATATAAACTTGCATATGTGATTTATGCAACATAACAATGGTGTAAATTTACCTCTAAATATACAAACTAGCATGTACAGATTTGGCATGTAACTTATGCATATCATAGCCTAACTTTTGATCTAAAATAGACGTCATAGTATTTACTAACTTGCATGTGATTTATGTCTAAACCAACATCTAATCTTGCATACATACATATGATCTATCATATGAATCAACATAACCAAACTAGCATTTAAACAACATGATGATTTGATTACACGTAAGCTAATCGTAGAATTACAACATAGATCATAACTTTACAACATAGATGACAACATAAAATCATAGAATTTACAACATGTATGATAACATCACAATTTAACAACATAATCATATCATACGGTCAATAATTCACATCATATCCATATAATCCACAATTATATCTAATCTTACTTAATTTAATAATTATCTTGATTAGAGAAATCGAACTTCCCTTTCGTGGTTAAAGAATTATGAACAATTGATCAAACTTGATGCAGAATTGTTGTCGCGACGTTAGTTGATTCGTTGTTGAAGCTCTAAGCTTGAATTAGGTTGAATTGATTAGCTATCTTCTTCTTTAGTTGGCGGTGGCTACATTGAGTTCCATGGCGACTGCATAACGACTTTGGTTCCAATTTTAATTTGGTTTAGTGTTAGCATTAGGATGTATTTATAGGTGTAGGAAGCTATTTAGGACCATTAGATTGACCCTGAACCATGAGAACCAATCAAATGCAAAATCTGCATTTGAGCGAATCGGCCTACGGGTTGACAGCCAAACACCCTGGATTAACCCCTAGTCGACCCAGCGGGGCTTGGGTCGACCTCAAAAATGGGCCGGTTCGGCTATTCCCCCTCCCAATTCACTGTTTTGAACTTTTTCGCATATTTATTTATTTAATTTTTAATTTATATATATATCAATATATATATTTCTCTGCGCAACCCATTTCACTTAATTCTTTTCTAAAAATTAAGTATACTTTAATTTGTGAATTTTAATGTTATAAAATTACGAGGTGTTACAATATATATATAATTTCTCTACGCAACCCATTTCACTTAATTCTTTTCTAAAAATTAAGTATACTTTAATTTGTGAATTTTAATGTTATAAAATTACGGGGTGTTACATTCTCCCCTCCTTAAAGGATTTCGTCCCCGAAATCTCCAAGTCAAGAAGAATGTATATCCTACCATCTAATCGTCCATCTACTCAACCATCAAACACCAGCATCGATTGTCCTTAAAAGACTTCTAATGCTTTAATGTTTATATGCACAGTGTGTGTATATGTCCATATCTAATGCAAAATTAGGCGGTCTACTGATTCAGTCGACCTCCTTAGTGCAATTCATGATAGTGCCATGCGTCCAATATGTATGCAAAAGATTCCTAATGATACATATTAATTCTATATGCGTGCACAACCATCCACCCGAATGCAGCAACCATATGATAATACAACCATTATACATCCATTTTACTAAATACATCCATATATATGCAATATGCAAAAAGAAGTGACTGTGCCGATCTGGTGCCTAATAGTGTGTGTATATGCATCCATGAGCAACCACTAGCGAACACTTGCAACCACTTTGCATCCATCATACATAACATGTCTCAAACACATGTTTCAACCATAGGATTTCCCTAACTAAAGGTCAAAGATACTAGCGAGAGGACATACTAAAGATAAGATAAGCACAAGCTAAGCGATAAAGGAGAAATTAAAAGACATACCCTCGAAAAGAAAAGGGTTCAATGAACGCATCTTCTCTTCCGTCTCCCAAGTAGCGTTACTCTCATCGTCTCCCCATTGTACTTTGACTAGTCTGACCTCTCGATTTCTCAACTTCTTGATCTCCGACCCAAGAATGCATGTAGGAGCTTGTCGAATCGTCGCATCACGCTCTATTTCCACCTCTCTAAGAAAGCTCGACTCCACTACCTCCGCGGTCTCGTGTAAGCACTTCCTCAAATGTGATACATGGAATACGTCGTGTACACCACTAAGTCTCTCAGGCAACTCCCATCTATACGCCATCTGACCAATCTTCTCCTTTATAGGAAACGGCCCTACAAACCTTGGTGCTAATTTCCCAACGGACCCAAAGCGAACAACATTCCGTAATGGAGACACTTTGATAAAGACCATGTCCCCAACCTCAAACTCAAGATCTGTCCTCCTCTTATCCGCATAAGATTTCTGCCTATCTTGCGCTGCTTTCATCCTTCTTCGAATCAAATCAATCTTCTCCGAAGTCTCTCTAATCATATCGGGCCCAAGTAAGATCTTATCTGTAGATTCCCACCAACATGTAGGTGAATGACAAGGTCGTCCATAAAGTGCTTCGAAAGGTGACATGCCAATACTAGACTGAAAGCTATTATTATATGCGAACTCTACCAATGGAAGATGCTCTTCCCATGTACCTCCAAAGTCTAGGATACATAGCCTCAAAAGGTCCTCTAGAATACGATTCACCCTCTCGGTTTGGCCGTCCGTCTGATGATGATATGAGGTGCTCAAACATAACCGAGTCCCTACCGCTTCTTGTAAGCTCCTCCAAAATTCGCTAGTGAAGATAGGATCGTGGTCGCTTACTATGATAGAAGGAACACCATGCAAATGAACTATCTCTCGGACGTTTACAGAAGCTAACCATGGAGCAGTCCTCTTACTCTTCACGGGAATAAAATGGGCGCTCTTAGTAAGTCTATCTACTATAACCCAAATCCCCGTATTACCCTTCCTCGATCTTGGTAATCCATCAACAAAATCTATCGAGATACTATCCATGTGAACTCATCGCAACTATCCATCTCCCACGCAAGCCATCCTATTCGAACTCGATATCCCCTAAGCACAAGCCCCAAAGGCCTAAACCATTATCAGACAAGCACCCAAGGAATACCTCCTCCGATTTCAGACAGTCTACGTGAGATGATACTAGCAAAACAAATAATTGGGCACTTAACCGACTCTGGCTGTCCTCGCCAATCTTGCTTCAAAACCATCACTAATCACCTAACTGACTTTGCATTATCCCCTAGACACACACGAAAACCTCGTGCCTCTAGGTAAACCCCGCACTTCATCGAAGACGTCACTATACTCACGGACCATACGAAAAGATTCCAAATCACCGTTGGATACGCCAAGAGATTCTAGACAACTAAACGTCACTGAACCCCTAGGGTCACAAAAAATATGAGGGTCTTTCCATAATGAATCAATAGTCTAACTACCCTCCTTTCACAATCTAGGATGGCACCTCGCCTGGGTAGCCAATCCACTCCTAGAATCAAACTATAGCCCATGAAACAAAGGACGAAGGCGTTGCATTCAAATCCAACGTCCAAGATAGACACTCTCAAATCCCAACAAACGATTGAAGGATGAGCCGAACCACCAAAAAGATTTGAGACTAGGATGGGATCCTTAACTAGACTAGTATTTAAGTGCAGTGTTTTCAACTAACGAAGCAGATACTAACGAGTATGAAGCGCCAGAATCAAACAAAGTTCGAAAAGGATGATAAAGGAAACCAAATTTCTACCTGGACGGTCCTACCCCTATCAGGTATACCAGCCGTGAGGGAATATAACTACCCTCCAGAAGATCATGTACTTTGCCCTTGCCTCTTTGGACAATCCTAATAAGGTGTCCTATTTCTCCAAAAGGATAACTACTAGCCTTCTTGTTCACATTCCCCATTCGTGACCTTCCACCAAGATGAGGTTTCGTCCTTCATTAACCAACAGCTATTTGAACCTTCCTCCCATCGTCTACCTTAAAGGTATCAACAAGCCCTCCACTTCCTTGAACTAACTTCTAACCCGACAAACGTCTAAGTCCCTTGAATTGGTTTTTCATCCTTCGTATGGAAGTCCCTATTTATCTTAGAAAAAGCATCTATACGCGGAGGGGGAAATTCAAAAAGAGAAAGAGGAAGAGATTCAAAACGGAGAATCGAAGGAAAGATATATGGCTCTTGGGAATTATGTTTTTAAAACAAACCTTTCTTTCAAAAATACTCTTCTACAAACATATATTTGAAAGTATTCTTTATAAAAATGCTTTTGAAAAATAGTTTCTCAAAATATCTTATCTGTTCTGGTAACCTTCAGCTCTGATACCACGTGTAATACCCCATGTCCATTAATGTCACTCACAAAGGGAATGCATTAACTTCTATGGAGCGTTTTAAGTGAATATAGAACAGAAAATCACAACAAGACAGATATGAAATAGTACTTGAAAATTTAAAACTTTATTTATTGCAACGGAAGGTAAATATGTTTGGTTACATCACCAAAACCCAAAGACTAAAGTCAAGTACATAATATAAAAAGCATAATCCCATAAATAGCCCTAAAAGTGATAGGTTGAGCTTTACTTCAGCAATCCAAATCCAAGTGCTCCCAAAGAGATCCAAATCAAGCTTCCCACCCTAAGAACCTTGGGGGGGGGGGAAAGGAAGAAAAGAGGTGGAAACAAAGCGGGTCAGACATAAAGTCTGGCAAGTCCGATAACTCCAACAATATAATTATCAAAGTAACTAGGATAAGACATAAGCTTGGTAAATAAGGAAATGACTGTGAATTATTGGCAAGACCAAGCAACCAAAAATAATAGGATGAGCAAAGATAACGTTAAAGGTGCTTCCTAATCAATATAGGGTAATTACTGTACTCTACCGTACTGTACCGTACTGCACTGTACTAACACTAACTGCACCCATACTAGTCACTCTAGAAACTTGATCCCTCTTGACTAAATAGAATGATGATAGCTTCGTGTACTACTAGATGTACCCACTATCCCCACTAGATGTACCCCTTCAATGGTAATTCCATGTACTCCTAGCTGACGTCATAGGTGCCGCCTGCTCCTATCTCCACTAGGTGTACCCCTTTAATGATTAATTAATAATGGTAGCTTCGTGTACCCCTAGCTGACTACATAGGTGTCGTCTGCTCCTATCTCCACTAGATGTACCCACTACCCTGCCCCATTCGATCGGCTCCCTAACTCGTAGATACCCGTTCAGGTCCCACAGTGGGGTGTATCACTCCCCAATATGGCAACCTTATACTACGCAAGGAATGCAAGGCTTATACCTACACGACGCAACAACGTCTTACCTACCAGCCCGGGCCCACGCACGCACATGACCCCGTTGGACTTGCGTTGCCACCGCTAACCCATTTTGGCCTCTAACAATCAGGCCCAGTAGGCGTGTCCTGTCCTCGACTTGGGTCGAGCTCACAAAGATACTTAATGGGCTACTGGACTGAAAAAGGCCCCCACCAAGCTTCCCACCTAGGCTTGGTCCCCTCTAATACATCCCACTTAACCCCATGTCCACTTACATGTATAAATTTGGTTATGTGTTTTCTAATTTAACCTAGTCTCACCCTTTTGTTTAATTAACAGGTTGTATTGGTTAAGTCTGTGGGCTTATATACACAAATATTACCCACCTACCCAAGATTTACTTAACCCTCTCACTGGTTCGGACATATTTAATTTACGGTTAAGTTTGTGGGCCTATATGTACTAATATTACCCACCTACCCAAGATTTACTTAACCCACTCATTCTGTATAACCCAGTTTACTTAACCCCCAACTTAAACTTAAGTTCTTACAATCCATAGGGATCAGATTTGGTTAAGTAGTCCATTTCATTTACCATGTCCATTTTTAATTAATTAATCAATTAATTAAAACCTTTCCCTTCATAGGTGTCAATACCTATTTTATCCAATAATTTGAATTACATGTCATAATTGTTTATATTCAAATTACTCCATTTTTCTAATCGTATTTCTCATGACATCCACATGTCACCCACTAGATTCCTCATGCCACCCAAGGCACCCACTTAACCCACTCATGTCCCACTACATGCTTATCTGGTTAAGTATTTCTTAATTCATTAAGGCTGTAACCTTATAAAGAACTCTCACATTAGACTGACATTTATGGCAGCTGGATTTGCCGGGCGGGTCCGGGCAGTCTTACACCATAAAAGAGCCTAACCTCGTGTCTTTACAACTGTTACGCTTTTAATTTAGGCCTAGGACCTCTCACATTGGGCTACCATTTGTGACTACTGGATTTGCCGGGCGGGTCCGGGCAGTTTTACGTCACAAATGAGTCCAACCTTGTGTCCTAAGCATTGATTATCACTTATAATCCTTTACGTCAATTTGAATTATTTTCCCTATTCAAATTATCAATTAATTCCAAATTTAAAGATGTCCATAATTGACTCAATTATGTCCATCCATTTGTGGTATGCAAAATTATACCAATTTCGTCACAAATTTATTATATGCCATTAAAGGCCTTTTATCTCACTATTTAATATCCCTATTCAAATTCAAATTAATTTACATATATGACTCGTTTACATTCCAATTCACATTTATTAACATAATATTTTCAACCCATATTTGGATTAATTATTCCTAATCAAATTTGTTAATAAAATTCCAATTATCTTTATGACCATAATTCACATTAATTATGTCCATGTATCACTTTACCAACTAATATTTCAATTTACATATATGCCTCTTTTAAGGCCATTACATACCAATTCACATTTATTAACATAATCAATATTTTTCCCCATAACCCCCGCGGCGTCCATTCACATAGAATATATGATAGACTAAGAAATAGTCTAACACATGGAAAAGGGAAAACATCACATATTCACATAACATACAAAATAGGCCTAACTTGCATATGAGAATTTACCACATAACCTGCATAAAATCATCGATCTAAACATAGGCCTAAAAGTATGAACCTACATGTTATGAACAAGATTTTCATCACAAAACTTACATAGGCAATAACCCAAAACTTGCATAACATGATTCATATTCCAAACTCATATTTTTATATAAACTTGCATATGTGATTTATGCAACATAACAATGGTGTAAATTTACCTCTAAATATACAAACTAGCATGTACAGATTTGGCATGTAACTTATGCATATCATAGCCTAACTTTTGATCTAAAATAGACGTCATAATATTTACTAACTTGCATGTGATTTATGTCTAAATCAACATCTAATCTTGCATACATACATATGATCTATCATATGAATCAACATAACCAAACTAGCATTTAAACAACATGATGATTTGATTACACGTAAGCCAATCGTAGAATTACAACATAGATCATAACTTTGCAACATAGATGACAACATAAAATCGTAGAATTTACAACATGTATGAGAACCTCACAATTTAACAACATAATCATATCATACGGTCAATAATTCACATCATATCCATATAATCCCCAATTATATATAATCTTACTTGATTTAATAATTATCTTGATTAGAGAAATCGAACTTGCCTTTCGTGGTTAAAGAATTATGAACAATTGATCAAACTTGATGCAGAATTGTTGTAGCGACGTTAGTTGATTCGTTGTTGAAGCTCTAAGCTTGAATTAGGTTGAATTGATTATCTATCTTCTTCTTTAGTTGGCGGCGGCTACACTGAGTTCCATGGCGACGGCATAACGGCTTTGGTTCCAATTTTAATTAGGTTTAGGGTTAGCATTAGGATGTATTTATAGGTGTAGAAAGTTATTTAGGACCATTAGATTAACCCTAAACCATGAGAACCAATCAAATGCAAAATCTGCATTTGAGCGAATCGGCCCACAGGTTGACAGCCAAACACCCTAGATTAACCCCTCGTCGACCCAGCGGGGCTTGGGTCGACCTCAAAAATGGGCCGGTTCGGTTATTCCCCCTCCCAATTCGCTGTTTTGAACTTTTTCGCATATTTATTTATTTAATTTTTAATATATATATATATATCAATATATATTTATTTCTCTTCGCAACCCATTTCACTTAATTCTTTTCTAAAAATTAAGTATACTTTAATTTGTGAATTTTAATGTTATAAAATTATCGGGTGTTACAATATATATATAATTTCTCTGCGCAACCCATTTCACTTAATTCTTTTCTAAAAATTAAGTATACTTTAATTTGTGAATTTAATGTTATAAAATTACGGGGTGGTACACCTACTATGTCGCCATACTAGTTCTACAATCAAAACCGCACGGTAGTATTGGAAATTGGATTTCCATCATGAGTCGAGGCTAGAGGCAAGCTCCTCTCCGATTTGAGACACTCTAGCAAATGCCTCAGGATTCCCCGTAGTGAACCCTTGGATCTTCAGGGCTGGTCCCCGCCTATCGGCAGTGGATTGGTTATGCCTGGACACACGTTTCCCGGTTCCTTTGAACCTATAATATGACCACTATCGGCCTATAAAAATCCGAGGCGCCTCAAAATCCATCATCCACATAAGTAAAATGCCAGGCCGTGTCAAAGCACTGACACTACCACTAGCTAGAAAGAAACGTGTGCACTCCCTGCAGTCCATATCCCGTTTTTGACTCATACCGGGGTGTGAGGCTTGCGAAGTCATGATATACACAAAGCTATGCCGTAATAGGATATGCTTTGATCATCCCACAAGGCCCTGCTTTTCAACGAAAGCCTTAATCAATTGCATCTTGGTGTGCCACATTGGCAATTCACGCCATGCGATCAATCACTATTAATATATACCAGGGTGTTAAGTAGAGAATAAATCCTCCACCACCAAATAGACATACATTAACAGAAATCGATTTAATACACATGGAATGAAATCCAATGTCAGATACGCATCCATTTACTAGCTTATGCTCTGGGTCTTAGAGAAAACCAAATCCGAACAATCAACAATAGTCCGGACGGCCACCACTGAAGCCCCTTCAAGGTAGCTACTCCCATCAAGGGTCTCTGTAGCAACACATCCATTCGATGTGAAGATCGTCCGGCTTCAAACACCGTCTTCATCTTCAACTCTTCATCGTCGTAGTAATTATTCGGAATGGGTTAAACCCGGTCTTTCCGAATAATTCGCGTATTTATGATTAAAAATCAAGTACTATAAAAACACATCCAACGCCTCGTTCCAATTCAGAATATTCCTTTAAATAAAATATTCACATTATTTTATCAAAGATAAATTCTCTAACTTTGCACTTAAAACTTTCTTATAAAAGATTTATTAAAATCTCAATTTGGTTTTAGATATTAAAAATCATTGTTCAATGATTATTTAAATTCAAGAAATTAATCTTCTCTTTAACTGGGTTAAAGAACTAATGTCATTTAAAAACATAGTTCACGGTAAACCCAAAATAATCTTCCATGAAATATGGAATCTTCACAGAAATCAAATCAATATATAATCGTTATAAATTTCTGTATTCGACCAATAATATACATGGAATAACGGTAGATCCTTTTAAATCCCGTATGTAGTATCGGTCTTCTTTTACAGAAGCTTATCTCGGTTATTATTAATTCGAATTCCATTAAGTTCCAATTTAATATATTAAATTGGAAAACTTTACTTTTGGGAAAATTCCTATTTAAATCTTAATAAAAGATTTAAAAATTCAAAATCATATTTTCACTGTCAGTTGGGTTAAAGAACAAATGTCGCTTAGAAACACAGTTCACAATAAACCCAACGCGCCTTTTATTTTATTCCAATTATTAAATATAATTAAAAACTTTAATAAGCTAAATTAAAAGATTTTTTTTTCATATGGGATTTAAGAACAGTGTTATTTAAGACACTATTCACGACAAACCCAAATCCACTTTATTTAATTTAATTTCAATTAAATATTGACAAATTGGAAAACTTTATTAAATCTAAATTTAATGATTTATTCTAGTTGATAACTAGTGCAATTCAATAAAAATATATTTTCCCAAAATATATTCTTTTTATAAAATATTCTTTTCAAAACTATATTTTCTAAAATATTCTTTTTCTAGAATATTCTTTATTGGAATGTGACTCAAACAACAACCATATATTTTGTATGGAATCAACAATCATGATAAATAATTATCAAACATCCAAATGACGACCAAGGTGGAATCTATAACTGTGTGAGCATTAAAGTAAATAACTGACGCTCATCACAGACTGTCAATCCATCGATTGACAGATAACTAAATATTGGGATTCAGTATGTATCCAATATCATCCCAATACCCGTGTGGGGTTTCATCCATCAAACAAATAATAAATTTTTTGTGCACTTGGGCGATGTGTGAAAATTATCGTCCCAATCACATAAACAAGTTGGGTGACTTGTAAATGGAAGTGTAATATTCAGTTTGAATATACTAGCATTTTACTTAACACATCAAACATTTCAACATCACAGACATATTTTTCAGGCCATCGCTAATATCATATTTTTAACATATGATCTTTTTATTGTAACGAATCGACAATAAAGATATTAACTTTCATTCTTTTAAAGTGGCAAAAATGTCCATTTTTTACTTCATTCTTTCAATGTGGCGAAAGTGAATGTTTTCTAATTCATTTTCTAAAGTGACAAAAATGTCCATTACTAATTCATTCTTTTCAATGTATAAAAATATACATTTTCCAAGTTCACTCTTTTTAATGAATTCTAATTATCATTAAAAATGTGAATTACATGTAAATACGTCTTTAAAACAAAATGTTTATATTTTTAATGTACCCTTTTCATTAAGAGTGTAAAATCAAATGCAAATGCATTTTATATCAAAATGTGTATTTTCTAATTCCTCATTTACATTAAAATGTAAAATCATATGTTTATCCATTTCGTATCAAAATGATGTTATAATTCCAACATAACATTTCTAACAATAATGGTGTTTTTATTTTGATACGCATGTTGTAAAAAAAATGTTATTCTATACTAATGCAACAAAAATAACATTATTCTTTTATCAATTAACAAAATGACAATTTCGTTTTGCCGAATTCTTCTTATGTAAACAAAATGACAATTTGTCCATTTCTTTTTATGTAAACCAAATGACAGCTTGTCTAATTCTCTTTTTATGTAAACAAAATATGAATTTTGTCATATCCTTTTTAATGAAATCAAAATGTTCATTTTAACTAATCCCTTTTTAATGAAATCAAAATGTTCATTTTAACTAATCCCTTTTTAATGAAATCAAAATGTTCATTTTGAACAAATACTTTTAATGTAAACATGAATGCAATTTTTAAACAAATCCTTTTAATGTAAACATAATGTAGATATTTATTTACAAAACAAATGTCAATTCAAAAATGTTATTATCATTATTTGCAAAACATATTTCAAATAAAAAGGTTGTTTTCACTTTCACTAATCATTCTTTGACACAAAAATGATTATTTGGTGGAATTCATTCTAACGGACAAAATGAATATTTCTAATATCATATAGAGATGAAATCTTTTATTTCTTTTGCTACATGAAAATGTAACCCTTTCTTTGAATATACGATTTTAATGTTAACATATTTTGCTTTGTCAAATATGAACATCTCTCTAATATTCTATTTTACATTAAAAGATAGATTTTTAATGTCAGCATATTCTGCTTGTAAAAATATGATCATTTTTCTAATCCATTCTTAATATACAAAAAATGTTAACAAAATGTGAATTTTGTTATCCTTTTTAATATTAACAAAATGTTAATTTTGTTCACTAAACAAGTTTAACACAAAGATATCATTCTTTTTAGTGTATAAAAATATTTATCTTATATACATAATATATTTTCAAATAAAATGTTAATTTTTCTATAATGTCACATTTTACAATGGAAATGTCAATCACTCTTTAATGTCACCTTTTACAATGGAAAGGTAAGTTCCAGTTTTAATATCACTTTTTACATAAAATGTAAATCCTATTTTTTCTTTTTCTTTCTTATTTCCTATTTACATAAAGTGTAAATTATATTTTTAATGTCATCTTTACATAAAATGTAAATTCTATTCTCTAACAAAAATGAATTTTTGTTTCAATTCTAATAGTACAACAAATAAAATGATAATTTTGTTTAGTCTAATTCAAATTAACAGGAAAGTTAATTTTAACCATAAAATGAACAAAATAATAAATTTGTTCAATCTAATTCTAACCAACAGAGATGTAACAATTCTATCGCTACAATCTAAATCAAACAAACAGATGTGTATTTACAATTAACACAGAATCATAACAGTATAAATTAACTGCAAAAAAAATTTTTAACAATAATTTCAGAATTTATTTTCAATTATAAAGGGAAGAAATAAAATAGATTTCTCACCTAGAAATTGTTCGTGCTCAAATTTTGCTGAAATTTCAAAGTGATTGTTTTCAGATCCGGTCAGCTTTATGTCGTAGTGTTCTTCAATACGATCGCAACGCAACTTGTTTCTTTAATTTCTGACCTTGTATGAAGAAGTTATGGTTGTTAATACATTTGATTTCATTCGAGATAATTAAATAATAATTAACAAATTTAATTACACTTAGGAAAAATCCTCTTCTTCCTGTACATCACGATAGCCGAACCCATCCTCACGTTGACAACCTCCAAATCGCACGCCACCCGAGACCCCTGAACAACGATCAGCATACACCACTCGAAGCGCCCCATCCTCAAACCCCTGCGCCAGGACCTGTGCCGAGCTCGGTGGGCCCTGCCACCCTGGAAACCGTGCCAAAGTCGGCGGCTTTCACTCACAAATCCGGCCTCCACGGTTAACGATATCCGATCACATCCGTACCAAATTAAAGGCCTCAAAAATCTCTTCGATTTGGTATAAGGATTGGGTTTAAATTCGAAGTGGATAGGAAGAAATTAAGGAATGAAATCGGGAAGGAGTTGGCCATTGAAAAGGAGATACTGCGGCTGATGTATTAGGGGATTTAGGGTTTGTATGGTATAGCGTATTTATACGTGTATTTTCTTATTTATTTAATTCATTAATTCAAGAATTATTTATTCGACGATACTAACTCCGAATCGAACCCAACTAATGTCGCCCCTAGCCAAATACCCCCGTCCCAGACACAATGGAACATGTCTCGTAACCCAATTCGGCTGTTACGATATGTTTTTTCTTTAAATTTAATTAAAAATCGTTTAATTATTAAATTCAAACGTATATTTTAAATTACCGGGGCCACATACTAACTCTAAAAATTATAGAATTTTTTTTCTAGTTATGTTTTGATGATACGGTTCTAACGAGACTAATTTCATCGAATTCTGAGACTGTTTGAAAAATGACCATTTTCAAGTCGATTAAATTTAGGGTACTTTTGTCTCACGTCCTTATTTAAGTTTTAAATTAAAGTTACGTCCACCCATACCTTACGTTTCCGGTCTCTAAAATCACATGCCGCCCAAAATTTTTGGTCCATTCGCCTGCTCCTCATGTCCCCTTCGCCTTTTTCAATTTCTGGCCAAAAAAAATGCGCTCATGCATAAAAAAAAAAATTCTAAAATCTGGAAATAATCCCAGGAGCCCACGCAAATAAAAAAAAAAGTTGCATACATGTATGCAACTATTGCTGTTAGTTGCATACATGTATGCAACTTTTTAAATACACATGCAAATAAAATCCGCAAGCCTGCTGAATAATTGCATACAAGTATGTTGTTATTAAGAATAGCTGCATACATGTATGCAGTAATGCGTTGAAGGCCGATGCCATGGCAATATGTGCATACTTGAATGCATATTTTCTGCATAACTACATGTTAGTATGCACACATGCAAGCATGAGTGCATTCCATGCAGAAACCGAATACATGCATGAAATCATGCATGTATTTCAGAAAATCTGCATACATGTATGCATATATGCTGCTGTATGATGCGGAATTGAAATAGATGCATACATGTATGCAACAATTTGAAATATGTGCATGCTTTCATGCATTTTACTGCATTTTTCGCTGTTTTGTGTATTTTTTGATTTAACGTGTTTGTTGATTGATTTTCCACCTGATTTTTTTGGCGTGAACATGTTTTATTTAATTATGAATTTACGTGATTTTTTTATATTTTTTTTATATTTTTTTAATGAATTTTCAAAAAATAGGGACCTAATTTACATGAAAAGTTAGACCGGATGTGAGCCTAATTAAGTTTCGTTTTAGGGATGTGTGCCTAATATTCACTTAAATTTAACCGAAACTGACAAAACACGTTTTCCTTTGCCACGCTCACATATTGATTCGAAAAATTATGAAAATTGAAACCTAGTAATAATTTGACATTCCGGTTCCAACAAATGTGGTTTCGTCGAAAACAGAGGTCGTTTGAAAAATGACTATTTTTAAGGCCAATATATTTAATATTAAAAATACATTTTTAAACAAATAAATTCCGAAACTCAAAATATATAAGTGTTTACTGTTTTTCAATGCAGAAACGTCATTCCGAACTCAATGGAAGTGGTTTCAAGTCGAAATTCCTTCATATGTGAAAAGTAGCCTTTCGGGCCTTATATAATATATATATAAATTCTACAGCGACCTTCCTAAAAATTGAATTGGCCATAACTTTTGATTTTTAAAACGAAATTTCAGTTTTTCAGATTCGTTGGAAAGATATGATTAAACAGATTTAATTATTACTGGTTTCGTTCAATTCTGATTTATTTTGAATCCTGTACATTCAGTCAAAGTTCAAATTCAAATTTTCAAACTGCAGCGCTGTTTTAAACTCCTTTTATAATTAAATTGAATTTATTCATTTTAAAATAAATTTTTAGTCGTTCTTATTTAAGGTAAATTATTTTAAATATTAAAATTCCCATAAAATTTCTAAAATAAAAATTTTAAATTGGCCCCAAAATTCCGGGTCGTTACAATCGCCCCCACTTAAAATCTTTTAATTAACCAACTCAACTAGATTTTATTTATTGGTT
Organism: Allium sativum; assembly: GCA_030737875.1. Taxonomy (NCBI): domain Eukaryota; kingdom Viridiplantae; phylum Streptophyta; class Magnoliopsida; order Asparagales; family Amaryllidaceae; genus Allium; species Allium sativum. The sequence continues at coordinate 108,254,145 of CM060923.1, forward strand.
TCAATTAATTATCATTCTAATATTTTAATTAGTGAAACTAATTATCAAACATCACAACCAGCAATCAATTAGGTGATTAACTTTTCAAATATATATAACTTTATATATAGTCAAAAATCATATTTTTAGTGCAAATCACAGCAATGTGTAGCAATGTGTACCAACTAAGTTTTGGTTTCTCATACCAGTCAATGGAAATATATAGAAATTCCACTTTCAAAACTCGAACATAAATACTGGTGATGGTGCACCGATCATCAGAATTATCTCTAGGCGACTAGAGTATGATTCTATATCTATCTAATATATTAAAACTTCGAGTATCCGTTAATTACTCGTATATCCGAAATCTTTATATACTCGATTGTCCACATAAAAATATAATATACTCAAATACATATTTTAAAATAAAATTTTCAAAACTAAATTTGTTTTCATTTTTTTTATTTTAAAGAAAATAATACTCTTCACACTCGTTCTAGGATACTACTGATCCCATCTCTAACGAGTTATTCTCATTAGATATTACTAATCCAATCTCTGATGAATTCTTTCGTTCGGTTCTAATGTGTCTTGTTCTCGAGCTCTGTAAACCAAAGCTCCGATACCAACTGAAACAACCCGAACTTCCCAGTAAAGGATAGCTTGGATTGCTTTGAGAACAATACACATCAGAACGCAAACTGAAGAACATTTTATTGCTGATTATAACAATTACATCAGAGTACAAGAATATAACAGGGTATGAACACTTATTACATAATAGGAATACAATAATATCAGAGTTTTAAATTACATTTAAATAGCAGTGGAAAAATAATACAAATATACAACTGGAAGAAATACACGGGTACAGAGCTTTCCGAATAATGCTTCAGCTGTAAGCCAGGATCTGTAATGACCCAGATATTTGACGGTGTAATAATTAACTTATTTAATTATTTAAAACAAGTAATATATTATTTAATCGACGATGTTAGAACGTATAATTATATTATAATTAAAACCGAGCTCAAAATGGCGCTGCAGTTCGTAATTTGACGATTCGAACTTCAACTGAGTGTACAGGATTCGTTTTAAATCGGATTTCTGTGAAACAAGAAACGTTGGAGCTGGTGGAGTATATCTTTCTAGTGGAAGAGAAAAATCAGGATTTCGTCGTGTAGATTTTTGAGATATGTCCAAATCAAATTTTAAAATAGTCGCTATAGAATCGTTTATCGACCGTAATGGGTTATTCGATATAACTAGAGATAGGGTTTGAATTTAGACAAGGTTCATTTGGGAAGTAGTGATAATTTAATTTTTAGAATTTTACTGTAATTTTTAATTAATTTAATAAGCAACATTTTGTTTGGAGTATTTTACACCCTGTAATCAACATTTCGGGGTTTCACAGAATAAGCTGACCTACCGGTATTATTATATTTCTGGAGTCGGGACACCTCGTTCATCACGATGGTGTTTTTATTTCTATCCGTAGAGAAACATACATACGAAGTTGTACGTTTCCGAACACTAGACATCTATGAATCCCTATACACGATCAAAGAGAGACCACGCCTCGTTTTAGTTCCAGCCGCTTATTCTCTTGGACCTCAAAGCAACAACGTGGACTCAACTAATCCATTCAAAAATCAAAGAAAATATCTAAAATCCTAATGGTATAAATACCCCCTTTTATAATTTTCTTAAGACCTAATTCCTCAATCATATTTTCCGCCGTCATATCCTTCAGAAAAGAGAAAACGAAATTCCATCTCTTCTAAAATAGAAAACAAATCAAAGGAAATCATACAAATCTCGAGAGTCATATATTTGTAATTCTGAGATCATCGTCTTCATGCTAGTATCTTTTTTTGATGAAGCGCACCCACTGTAGCTCGAAAGAGCTGTGACGACGGGATTTCCAAGGGGGCGTCGAGCTTAGGATTAAGGTGATGATAGGGTGCAGATTATGGTGCTGAAGCCGATGGTGGAAGGGGCGCCGTGGATTGATGACCGGAGGTGGTGTTATGGTAGGTCAAACCTACGGTCAAACGTGAGGTATCGGTTTGGGATTTTTTTTTCTGGAGTTGGAAACATGGAAGAAGGGGAGTCTTGGCAGTTGGGTATTTTTGGTTTCAGTGTGGAGTTGGTGGCGTGTTAGGATGAACGAGGTGATCAAATAATTGTGTGGGCATCATTTGTTTGAACTGGAAACAGGACGTGTTGTTTGGGGATGGAGTTTTTGGGTGGAGTTACGAAGTGGGTGTGTAGTTCAAAGTTGAGGTAGAAGAAATAAATGGGTTTAGTCCCATGTGCTTTTGTACAGTCAAGGAATAACAGGATTTTTGGAAGTGGGCACGATGCAGCAAGGAAACGTTCAGAAAGACTTGAGGACACAAATCGGACGATCCGCATATCCGTTGGGACCGTATGGACGAGAGCTTCACAATGAAGTTGATTGGAAATGGATTGGGAGCTAGTTTGAATTTATGACGAAATAAATTGTTTGATTCAAATCAAATAACAGTTTATCGTTCTTTAACGATGAACTGCAAATGTGAGTAAAACTCACCAACTCTGAACAGTTATATTTTTATAACGTATTTTTAGAACTGTTAATCATCTGTTGATTGTTGTGTATTGATTTTGTTGATTGAACTAATAGTCAGTTAGTTGAAATTATCGATAACGATATATATATAAGTCGTTAATCGAATATTGATTCTGTTTATCAGAATATTTTATACTCGTGTTGTTTAACATCTGTGATGCAGGGAAACAGGTTGGAGGGACCCGACCGGGTTCCTCAATATGTAGAATACTGTTTTGTTTCATATACTGTGATGTATGATGTGATATATATAATCTGTTATTGATTATGTGGGTTTGGATGATATTGATCATTGACATTTGGTATTTGAAATACCGTAAGAAATATTTGAACTTGTTCTCCATTGATTGAGTTGAGTAAATTTCAAAGTGTTGATCTGATGTTGGTTTCGGCCTTTGGGATTAACACTGAGAAATTTATTCACTTACCAATTTATAATGAGGATCTAATGAATAGAAGTGAAGTAATAAAGGAAAATTTATTTGAAAAATAAATAGGGTTAAAAAGGAAATCATTATAAGTGATAAACGCTGTTATAGGGAAATCATTATAAGTGATTAACGCTATTATAAGGAAATCATTATAAGTGATAAACGCCGTTATAGGGAAATCATTATAAGTGATTAACGCTATTATAAGGAAATCATTATAAGTGATTAAACGCTGTTAAATAGGGAAATATTTATAAGCAGAGGAACGTTATAAAGAGGACATTTTTAAAGTGAAGAACCGTTACTAAAAGTAAATCTTTTTAAATGGATAAACGTTATAAAAAGGAGTTAATCGAATATAAGGTATTCGAATTTGAGTTAACCAGTTAGAGTTAACCAGTTAGAGTTAATCAGTTAGAGTTAGAGTTAACCAGTTAGAGTTAATCAGTTAGAGTTAATCAGTTAGAGTTAATCAGTTAGAGTTAATCAGTTAGAGTTAATCAGTTAGAGTTAATCAGTTAGAGTTAACCAGTTAGAGTTAATCGAATAGAGTTATAGAGTTAAGAAAAAATTAGAAACTGACTAGAGATTAGTAAGTTGAATCGTTTTCTGAGTATCGATCTGATGTTGGTTACGGCCTTCGGGGTTTATACTTAGAGAATTGTTCTCTTATTAGTTTACAGTTAGGGACTGATGGTTGTGAAAGAATAGTGATACGTGAATAAGCTATGGAAATGTTTTCCAGCGTTAATAACGTATATTTTCTAATCATAGAAAATAAGGAAATATGAATATATATATATATATATATATGTTGGATGATTTGATCGATAATTCCATTTGGAATTAAGATCGTTGTGTGAACACCGACATGTTTTTCTTTGATAGTTAACTCACCGACTATCGAAGTTTTTTTACCATTTTAACGTTGTTAATATGGAGAGACCGGTTGGATTCTTATCCAAAGAACCACTCTGTATTGGCATAAGCGTTGCGAATATGCCAAAGAAAATTGAAGACGGAGTAAAGTTGTAGTAACCCGGATTTTCGGCGACTTTGGTTATCGACGTAAGCTCGACGTCGATAACCAAAAACATCGAAAAATCCCGGTTGTTAATGAAAGAAATTAGAGGGTGAGGATAGATAAGATAGAACTTATAGAATAGAAGAAGAAGAAGAACATCATCATCAGAGTAAACACGAATCTCACAGCGGAACGAATAAAATATAACATAACATATCTTTGAAATAACATCAGTATATGTATACAATAACACTTATCAGAGTACAACACTTACAACAACAGCGGAAATAATAATAGCTATAGAATCCTGAAGCCTCCTGCTCCAAGCTCTCCAAGTGTATCTGTAAAATCCCGACTACTTGACTGCCCGTACAAATTTAGGCACCCAAGAGTTTAGGGAAAATAACAAAATAAACTCCGGGTCAGTAATGGGACTAGTACGAGTAAAACAATTTAATACTTGATTTAATAAAGGATATCTCACAAGACCACGCCGCATAACGGAATGGGTTTTTCCCTTATGAGAATCCAAACAACTTTGTAAAGTAATATCATTCTGATATTATAATAATGTCTAAATACAAATAGATATCAATCTAGCAGAAACGCTTGCATCTCACGCTCTACATATATAATGTAAAATCATAAACCGTAGGCGCTTATTGGATGATTGGATTTCCAACTATGACAAGGTATGGAACCACCTTCCGTTCAGTGTACTCTAGGAACGATACACTGGAGTTCAACAAGAACATCTTGCAACTCAGCCACACATGACCGACCACTCATTTCGCTTGAGTGTATCGAATGTACATCACCAACGGTTGGGATCAGCAGCCGTTTCCCGTATATATATGGGACAACATTGATAGATTTAAGAAACAAATGAATATTCACTAGATAGGTGATTATACACCCTACTTCGGTGCGACCGACTTAGCCATGCTGCCTGCCCGATTTCTGTCATTTACCGGTTGATGAGGCTAGAAGCTACGCTTTATCATTACATCAGATTCACTTCGAATGCCACATTGTCAGATCCATCAGAATCACTAATTGACGCCTACAACCATACATTACGTGTCAGCTAAAAGAAGTATCCTTCTCCGCTTCCACTCTTGGTATAGTTGAAGAAATCAATGTACGTGACTGTCTGGAAATACTATGTCAGACATCCATCTTCATTCACTTAGAAATGTCACATCGTCATACCCGCCAAATCACAAATTGACTTATCCAAAAATAACACGGGTATACAGCTAAGAGAAATGAATTCCTCTACCACCAAATGTGAATACGTTTGAACAGATCAACTTACACGATCCATTGAATATACTCTGTCAGACCTTCGTCCATACAAGTTGTCCTGGGACTGGACAAACCGAAGGCACTATTCTGTAAACAGGATAGCCCTTGCATTTTACTCCGTCTTCAATTATCTTTGGCATATATGATTCGCGACGCTTATGCCAATACAGAGTGGTTCTTTGGGTAATAATCCAACCGGTCTCTCCATATTAACAACGTTAAAATGGTCAAAACTTCGATAGTCTGTGATTTAACCATCAAAGAAAAACAAGTGTGCAAACAACGATATTATTTCCAAATGGAAATTATATCGAACAAACATCATTTAACATAAATCTCTTTAGTTCATTTATTTACTTATCTCCTGTTTCCCTATATTCTAAATTCTTATTTTTCTTTTATCAGAAAACATTTCTGATTCTCGTTTGGAAAACATTTCCAAAACTCCTTTACGATCAAACCTTACCATTTCTTAGTTAAGAAGGAAGTCACTCAAGTTGGGGTATAATTACCTCTCAGACCTTAACTGAACAACGTTATAACTTCGAAATGGTCAAAGATTATCTTTTTAATCTTTAACAACTTCTTTACGCCTTTCGCGGATTCAATTTTACTAATCCACTTCTATATTTAAAACATTGGTTATAACGATAACGTTATAATCCCTACTTTCGAATTATCTAACTTTAATTATAACTTCTATTCTTATTAGTGAATAATTAACCTAACACTTATTTATTTAAATATAAATAAATCTCTATTTAAACACTGGAAAGTATAAGTACTTTCCCGAATTTGATATAATCGAATTCGCCGATCAACTCTCTTCGAGAAATCTCTATTTGATTAACTCTTCTTCGAATAACCTATATTCGATTAACTTCTTCTCGAATAAACGATATTCGATAATCTCTCTTCGAATAACTAATATTCGATAACTCTTCCTTTCAAATATCTCATATTTGAAAATCTCACTTCGATTAAACTATAATCGATAACTCCCTTTGATGAAACTAACATCGATAACTCCTTTCGATGAAACTAACATCGATTTATTTAACTCGACGAACTTAACTCGACTAACTTAAATTGACTCGACTAACTCGACTTACTTGGTTCGACCAATTCGATTCGATTAACTAGGCTCGACTAACTTGACTAACTTAACTCGACTTACTTGGTTCGACCAATTCGATTCGATTAACTAGGCTCGACTAACTTGACTAACTTAACTCGACTTACTTGGTTCGACCAATTCGATTCGATTAACTAGGCTCGACTAACTTGACTAACTTAACTCGACTTACTTGGTTCGACCAATTCGATTCGATTAACTAGGCTCGACTAACTTGGTCGAACCACCCGATCAACTCAACTTATTTAACTTAACTTATTTCTCAACTCGATCAGCTCGATTAACTCCTATCGAATAACTAATATTCGATTTAACTCCATTCGCTTGACTCTAGATCGCAGCGATCACAATGGTTACGCCTGACTCCCTCAGGAAACATCCGATCGCCGTAGGCTATTTACAGCCCTGCGAATTACGCTAGCAGTCGTACGAGATGGCAACTTATCCTGAATACTATCTTTGACTAACTCTGTCTCAAATAACTATATTTGATTAACTCTAGTTCGTTTTAACTCTAATCGATTAACTCTAACTAATCAACTCCAACTGGTTAACTCTAACTGATTAACTCTAACTGGTTAACTCTATTTGACTAACTCGACTTGACTAACCCCTTTCGAATAACATATTCGATTAACTAACTTTCGAATTCCATATTCGATTAACTAACTTCGAATACCATATTCGATTAACTAACTTCGAATACCATATTCGATTTCTCCTTTCGAATACCATATTCGATTAACTAACTTCGAATATCATATTCAATTAACTAACTTCGAATACCATATTCGATTAACTAACTTCGAATACCATATTCGATTTACTTTATTCACTTTATAAAGATTTCCTTTTTAACAACGTTTTATTCATTTGAAAAGATTTACTTTTAAATAACGGTTCTACACTTTAAAAATGATTTCCTTTTTATAATGTTCCCTTTCCAATTCTATTTGTAAATAGTTTACAAATATTTCCTTTTCAAATTTATTCTATTTGCAAATGGTTTGCAAATATTTCCTTTTCAAATTTATTTAAAAATATTCTAACTCCTTAAATTCTCTGGAAAATTCGCCATAAGCTCCTTTGTACCGTGAGCATCGGGAAAATCCCCAAACTCGCCACACAGGCCTTTCCATTCCAAAAAGAAAATGATTTGAATTTATTTCCTTTTTAAAATACCTCATATTTATAAATATTCCCATTTATAAATATTTCTTATTTATAAATATTTCAATTTATAAATATCTCTGTTTTCAATATCACTTTGAAAATCTCCTTACCAACATCCCGTATGTTATGGTATTCAATCATATCAAATCACGATGTTCAATATCGTCCATACACACACAATCAACAATAGGTTATAATTCACATCATATATCAAAACATATGAAAAACAATAAAATAACTGTTGAGGAATCCAGTCGGATTCCTCCAACCTGTTTCCCTGCATCACAGATGTTAGACAATATAGATAACATCACCTTTAGTTCCATATGATATATTCTGTTAAACATAATCAATATAGAAATTCAACTAAACTGACTAGCAGTTCAATCAAACAGTCAACACACAGTAAATCAGACAATTTCTAACAGTTCTAAAAATACAACATGAAATTATAAACTGTTTATAGTTGGTGAGATTTACTCGCATTTGCAGTTCATCGTTGAAGAACGATAAACTTTTATTTGATTTGAATCAAATAATTTATTTTGCCGTAAATTCATATGAGCCCCAATCCACTTCCAGTCAGCTTCATTGTGAAGCTCTCGTCCATACGGTCCCAACGCAACTTACGGTTCGTGATTCTGATTTCATATGATCAAGTTATTCAGTTTATAAGTTGGTACACTATTTAAATTAAATAAACTTATATAAAATATCCATTGGACTTCATCCTTACTTTGAAACCAGCCCACCAAGCCAAAATCCTACCATACAAACCCAGGCCCGCTAAATTCCTTCTCCCCAAATCATACGATTGCTCTAGTATTCCTCCATGTTATTCACAGCCATTTCTTGCTCCCACCGATCGTTCATTCCTCAACGAAAACAACCATCACCACCATCATTTGCTTGCTCGTCCTCCCCTCTCCTTGCTCATCTACACATCATCCAACTCGCGCCATGCCTCTGTACCGCGACTCCATGATGTTTTCCGCGCCAGTACAGTAACTCAAGCGACATCGGCCACCTCAGGAGACCACAATACTTCGCATACGGGTTCAGTTTCCCACCACAAACCCAAAAGTGAACTCTGATTTTCCATTCGATTGCTGCAACTCCTGAAAACCGCAGCCCTAGACTTCGCTGTATACTTTCAACGTGGAAAACAGAGCACCGAACTCAACCAAACCCAAACGAGAACGAAGAGCACTTGATTTGTATATATATTAGGATTTATGGTATTTTATTTCCATTTCTTCTTGATTTTTCTTTGATCGAGTTTTCCGGAGAAGGAAAATAAGCAGCGGCGCTTAGTTTGACCAAGAGGGAATGAGATTAGGTTTTAACTGTTGAGCAGGGTTATTTATAGACGCTTTAGATATTTTAGATATTTTCTTTAGAATGGAATATTCTCGGAATATTCTCATTTCTATATTTGTTTTGCTTTCTAAAAATCCGTGTGACCATATACGATACCCAAAAATCAGGGAAATTGACATGTAGCTACTGTTCGACATTACGGTCCCAAAGAAACTGGTTTCGTTAAATTCCGACTCCGTATGCTCACACAGCGTATTTTTAACTGTCGAAATACTGACAGTTTTTCACTCTAAAAATCCGTACGGCCACACAGTGACTCTAAAAACCACGAAACTGGAAATCTAACAACTATTTGACATTGCGGATCCAACAAAACTGGTTTCGTCGAATTCCGACTTCGTTTGCAAAAGTGGCTATTTTTAACGCTCTAAATAGCCTATTTAAATATATAAATATATTTAAATATAAATAAATTAAATATTAAAAATTTAATATTATCGTATATATTTCACAGTGGAATACCATACAGCTCCAGAAAAATATATATGTTCGATATTCCCAGTCTAGGTTGAATCGATATTCAATATACATTGAAAATCCTTTTATAACGTATATAAAGCGTTACGAATTATAAAGGAATTTCACAGCGACTTTTCTGAAATTTGATTTGGACGTAAATAAAAATCTACCAGACGAAATCCCGATTTTTCTCTTCCACTAGAAAGAGATACTCTACCAGCTCCACACGTTTCTTGTTTCACAGAAATCCGATTTAAAACGAATCCTGTATATCCAGTTGAAGTTCAAATCGCCAAATAGCGAACTGTCGCATCGTTACGCACTCTATTTTAATTATATTATAATTATACGTTCAAACTGTCGTCGATTGAATATATTCGTCAATATAATCCAACTCTAAGTTGAATTATATCTTTGGGATGACCCCATTCACAGAATATTTGTATTTCCAATATTTTTGATTATTTCGACATTATAATATATTTTGTTATATTATAATTACTAATTAAATATTCAATATTATTTAATTCACGTTCTCGATATCGATAAATCGATATTTAATAATTAAATAAATAAATTGTTCAATAGCTAAAATGCGGGTTACTACAATCTTCCCCCCTTAATAAAATTTCGTCCTCGAAATTGCTAAGTTAGGGGATGACCCTATCTTCTGGGTAAAAATTTATCTGTTTACCTCTTGTCTCCGGTTTCAACTGAACCAATTAATATCGACTAAAATATTAATTTATTCCGACTAACTAAATTTTCAAAAATTCTGAAAATTTTCGAACACCTTAACTTTTCGAAAATTTTTGCCAGCACCTCCTTTGTACTGGTCAATATCTCAAACTCCAACTCGTCTCTCTGGGCCTTCTTTAACCCAAAAGAAAATCAAACAGCCAAGCGGCTTGCCAATTCGGCTCATAAATCTCATATCCATATATAATATAAACTGGTACCTTTTTGTCGGGCATATCAACTCTATCACTTCCATATGCTATCAACTCAGCATATACCAGTGTTATCTCAATTGAATTCCAATCAGTTCATATCCTCAAATCCAAATCGAATTTCATTCGAACCCCAATATCAAATTCCAAATTATTGACTTATCAATTTGGTTCCATTCTAGATTATCTTTAATCCAATTCAATTTTATTTAACTTAGTTCAAGTTTAATTCTAATTCACTTATTCACATTTGTCATCTCAGTCTATTTAACTTCATACGTTAAATTTTAATTCCAGAACTTAAATCCCTGGGTAAATTTCAAATCAATTTGAAATCATAATGCCAATTCAAAACCTTTGAATCTCTTGAACACCTTGTTTTCACAAAAACAATTTTAAAAACTAAATCCTTGGTAGTAATCCGTCACTTAGAACTCGAAAATCACACCGATGATACTACGCAGTCATCATCGGAATTATTTTCCAGCGACCCACGTGATTTCAATATTATATCATTTTCAAAACCATTACTAAATACTTCCATTTTGAAAACATTTCAAAATCTCCCAGGAACTTAAAATTTCCTTATTTTAATTCCAAATCTGATTTAAATTCATATTTAATTCATCTTATTTCATATACTTTACTTATATGATTCTGATTGGTTATATACTTAACCATTTCACATTTTATAATCTTATCTGATTAAAATCACTACCAACACATCCTATATATGATAATATATCACATATCCATACTGTGTCGGTACATCGTATTCAAGTGTTTATTTACTCCTACCGATACAGTGGATCAAACTGATCGACCAGAACTCTTAAACAACTCAGCCAATGAATCTTCACAATATAAAACCAATTTTTTATATCAAATACAAATACGCACTCGTATATATACACTCAAACTCAATCTAGGGTATTACTAACCCTACCTCTACCGAGTCATGCCACAGAGCCAAGGTAATTCACTTAACCTGGCTCTGATACCAACTGTAGTAACCCGGATTTTCGGCGACTTTGGTTATCGACGTAAGCTCGACGTCGATAACCAAAAACATCGAAAAATCCCTGTTGTTAATGAAAGAAATTAGAGGGTGAGGATAGATAAGATAGAACTTATAGAATAGAAGAAGAAGAAGAACATCATCATCAGAGTAAACACGAATCTCACAGCGGAACGAATAAAATATAACATAACATATCTTTGAAATAACATCAGTATATGTATACAATAACACTTATCAGAGTACAACACTTACAACAACAGCGGAAATAATAATAGCTATAGAATCCTAAAGCCTACTGCTCCAAGCTCTCCAAGTGTATCTGTAAAATCCCGACTACTTGACTGCCCGTACAAATTTAGGCACCCAAGAGTTTAGGGAAAATAACAAAATAAACTCCGGGTCAGTCATGGGACTGGTATGAGTAAAACAATTTAATACTTGATTTAATAAAGGATATCTCACAAGACCACGCCGCATAACGGAACGGGTTTTTCCCTTATGAGAATCCAAACAACTTTGTAAAGTAATATCATTCTGATATTATAATAATGTCTAAATACAAATAGATATCAATCTAGCAGAAACGCTTGCATCTCACGCTCTATATATATAATGTAAAATCATAAACCGTAGGCGCTTATTGGATGATTGGATTTCCAACTATGACAAGGTATGGAACCACCTTCCGTTCAGTGTACTCTAGGAACGATACACTGGAGTTCAACAAGAACATCTTGCAACTCAGCCACACATGACCGACCACTCATTTCGCTTGAGTGTATCGAATGTACATCACCAACGGTTGGGATCAGCAACCGTTCCCGTATATATATGGGACAGCATTGATAGATTTAAGAAACAAATGAATATTTACTAGATAGGTGATTATACACCCTACTTCGGTGCGACCGACTTAGCCATGCTGCCTGCCCGATTTCTGTCATTTACCGGTTGATGAGGCTAGAAGCTACGCTTTATCATTACATCAGATTCACTTCGAATGCCACATTGTCAGATCTATCAGAATCACTAATTGACGCCTACAACCATACATTACGTGTCAGCTAAAAGAAGTTTCCTTCTCCGCTTCCACTCTTGGTATAGTTGAAGAAATCAATGTACGTGACTGTCTGGAAATACTATGTCAGACATCCATCTTCATTCACTTAGAAATGTCACATCGTCATTCCCGCCAAATCACAAATTGACTTATCCAAAAATAACACGGGTATACAGCTAAGAGAAACGAATTCCTCTGCCACCAAACGTGAATACGTTTGAACAGATCAACTTACGCGATCCATTGAATATACTCTGTCAGACCTTCGTCCATACAAGTTGTCCTGGGACTGGACAAACCGAAGGCACTATTCTGTAAACAGGATAGCCCTTGCATTTTACTCCGTCTTCAATTATCTTTGGCATATATGATTCGCGACGCTTATGCCAATACAGAGTGGTTCTTTGGATAATAATCCAACCGGTCTCTCCATATTAACAACGTTAAAATGGTCAAAACTTCGATAGTCTGTGATTTAACCATCAAAGAAAAACAAGTGTGCAAACAACGATATTATTTCCAAATGGAAATTATATCGAACAAACATCATTTAACATAAATCTCTTTAGTTCATTTATTTACTTATCTCCTGTTTCCCTATATTCTAAATTCTTATTTTTCTTTTATCAGAAAACATTTCTGATTCTCGTTTGGAAAACATTTCCAAAACTCCTTTACGATCAAACCTTACCATTTCTTAGTTAAGAAGGAAGTCACTCAAGTTGGGGTATAATTACCTCTCAGACCTTAACTGAACAACGTTATAACTTCGAAATGGTCAAAGTTTATCTTTTTAATCTTTAACAACTTCTTTACGCCTTTCTCGGATTCAATTTTACTAATCCACTTCTATATTTAAAACATTGATTATAACGATAACGTTATAATCCCTACTTTCGAATTATCTAACTTTAATTATAACTTCTATTCTTATTAGTGAATAATTAACCTAACACTTATTAATTTAAATATAAATAAATCTCTATTTAAACACTGGAAAGTATAAGTACTTTCCCGAATTTGATATAATCGAATTCGCCGATTAACTCTCTTCGAGAAATCTCTATTTGATTAACTCTTCTTCGAATAACCTATATTCGATTAACTTCTTCTCGAATAAACGATATTCGATAATCTCTCTTCGAATAACTAATATTCGATAACTCTTCCTTTCAAATATCTCATATTTGAAAATCTCACTTCGATTAAACTATAATCGATAACTCCCTTCGATGAAACTAACATCGATAACTCCTTTCGATGAAACTAACATCGATTTATTTAACTCGACGAACTTAACTCGACTAACTTAACTTGACTCGACTAACTCGACTTACTTGGTTCGACCAATTCGATTCGATTAACTAGGTTCGACTAACTTGACTAACTTAACTCGACTTACTTGGTTCGACCAATTCGATTCGATTAACTAGGCTCGACTAACTTGACTAACTTAACTCGACTTACTTGGTTCGACCAATTCGATTCGATTAACTAGGCTCGACTAACTTGACTAACTTAACTCGACTTACTTGGTTCGACCAATTCGATTCGATTAACTAGGCTCGACTAACTTGGTCGAACCACCCGATCAACTCAACTTATTTAACTTAACTTATTTCTCAACTCGATCAGCTCGATTAACTCCTATCGAATAACTAATATTCGATTTAACTCCATTCGCTTGACTCTAGATCGCAGCGATCACAATGGTTACGCCTGACTCCCTCAGGAAACATCCGACCGCCGTAGGCTATTTACAGCCCTGCGAATTACGCTAGCAGTCGTACGAGATGGCAACTTATCCTGAATACTATGTTTGACTAACTCTGTCTCAAATAACTATATTTGATTAACTCTAATTCATTTTAACTCTAATCGATTAACTCTAACTAATCAACTCCAACTGGTTAACTCTAACTGATTAACTCTAACTGGTTAACTCTATTTGACTAACTCGACTTGACTAACCCCTTTCGAATAACATATTCGATTAACTAACTTTCGAATTCCATATTCGATTAACTAACTTCGAATACCATATTCGATTAACTAACTTCGAATACCATATTCGATTTCTCCTTTCGAATACCATATTCGATTAACTAACTTCGAATACCATATTCGATTAACTAACTTCGAATACCATATTCGATTAACTAACTTCGAATACCATATTCGATTTACTTTATTCACTTTATAAAGATTTCCTTTTTAACAACGTTTTATTCATTTGAAAAGATTTACTTTTAAATAACGGTTCTACACTTTAAAAATGATTTACTTTTTATAATGTTCCCTTTCCAATTCTATTTGTAAATGGTTTACAAATATTTCCTTTTCAAATTTATTCTATTTGCAAATGGTTTGCAAATATTTCCTTTTCAAATTTATTTAAAAATATTCTAACTCCTTAAATTCTCTGGAAAATTCGCCATAACCTCCTTTGTACCGGGAGCATCGGGAAAATCCCAAAACTCGCCACACAGGCCTTTCCATTCCAAAAGGAAAATGATTTGAATTTATTTCCTTTTTAAAATACCTCATATTTATAAATATTCCCATTTATAAATATTTTTATTTATAAATATTTCAATTTATAAATATCTCTGTTTTCAATATCACTTTGAAAATCTCCTTACCAACATCCCGTATGTTATGGTATTCAATCATATCAAATCACGATGTTCAATATCGTCCATACACACACAATCAACAACAGGTTATAATTCACATCATATATCAAAACATATGAAAACCAATAAAATAACTGTTGAGGAATCCAGTTGGATTCCTCCAACCTGTTTCCCTGCATCACAGATGTTAGACAATATAGATAACATCACCTTTAGTTCCATATGATATATTCTGTTAAACAGAATCAATATAGAAATTCAACTAAACTGACTAGCAGTTCAATCAAACAGTCAACACACAGTAAATCAGACAATTTATAACAGTTCTAAAAATACAATATGAAATTATAAACTGTTTATAGTTGGTGAGATTTACTCACATTTGCAGTTCATCGTTGAAGAACGATAAACTGTTATTTGATTTGAATCAAACAATTTATTTCGCCGTAAATTCATATGAGCCCCAATCCACTTCCAGTCAGCTTCATTGTGAAGCTCTCGTCCATACGGTCCCAACGCAACTTACGGTTCGTGATTCTGATTTCATATGATCAAGTTATTCAGTTTATAAGTTGGTACACTATTTAAATTAAATAAACTTATATAAAATATCCATTGGACTTCATCCTTACTTTGAAACCAGCCCACCAAGCCCAAATCCTACCATACAAACCCAGGCCCGCTAAATTCCTTCTCCCCAAATCATACGATTGCTCTAGTATTCCTCCATGTTATTCACAGCCATTTCTTGCTCCCACCGATCGTTCATTCCTCAACGAAAACAACCATCACCACCATCATTTGCTTGCTCGTCCTCCCCTCTCCTTGCTCATCTACACATCATCCAACTCGCGCCATGCCTCTGTACCGCGACTCCAGGATGTTTTCCGCGCCAGTACAGTAACTCAAGCGACATCGGCCAACTCAGGAGACCACAATACTTCGCATACGGGTTCAGTTTCCCACCACAAACCCAAAAGTGAACTCTGATTTTCCATTCGATTGTTGCAACTCCTGAAAACCGCAGCCCTAGACTTCGCTGTATACTTTCAACGTGGAAAACAGAGCACCGAACTTAACCAAACCCAAACGAGAACGAAGAGCACTTGATTTGTAACTCGAATATGTATATATTAGGATTTATGGTATTTTATTTCCATTTCTTCTTGATTTTTCTTTGATCGAGTTTTCCTGAGAAGGAAAATAAGCAGCGGCGCTTAGTTTGACCAAGAGGGAATGAGATTAGGTTTTAACTATTGAGCAGGGTTATTTATAAACGCTTTAGATATTTTAGATATTTTCTTTAGAATGGAATATTCTCGGAATATTCTCATTTCTATATTTGTTTTGCTTTCTAAAAATCCGTGTGACCATATACGATACCCAAAAATCATGGAAATTGACATGTAGCTACTGTTCGACATTACGGTCCCAAAGAAACCGGTTTCGTTAAATTCCGACACCGTATGCTCACGCAACGTATTTTTAACTGTCGAAATACTGACTGTTTTTCACTCTAAAAATCCGTACGGCCACACAGTGACTCTAAAAACCACGAAACTGGAAATCTAACAACTATTTGACATTGCGGATCCAACAAAACTGGTTTCGTCGAATTCCGACTTCGTTTGCAAAAGTGGCTATTTTTAACGCTCTAAATAGCCTATTTAAATATATAAATATATTTAAATATAATTAAATTAAATTAAATATTAAAAATTTAATATTATCGTATATATTTCACAGTGGAATACCATATAGCTCCAGAAAAAAATATATGTTCGATATTCCCAGTCTAGGTTGAATCGATATTCAATATACATTGAAAATCCTTTTATAACGTATATAAAGCGTTACGAATTATAAAGGAATTTCACAGCGACTTTTCTGAAATTTGATTTGGACGTAAATAAAAATCTACCCGACGAAATCCTGATTTTTCTCTTCCACTAGAAAGAGATACTCTACCAGCTCCACACGTTTCTTGTTTCACAGAAATCCGATTTAAAACGAATCCTGTATATCCAGTTGAAGTTCAAATCGCCAAATAGCGAACAGCCGTGTCGTTACGCACTCTATTTTAATTATATTATAATTATACGTTCAAACTGTCGTCGATTGATTATATTCGTCAATATAATCCAACTCTAAGTTGAATTATATCTTTGGGATGACCCCATTCACAGAATATTTGTATTTCCAATATTTTTGATTATTTCGACATTTTAATATATTTTATTATATTATAATTATAATTAAATATTCAATATTATTTAATTCACGTTCTCGATATCGATAAATCGATATTTAATAATTAAATAAATAAATTGTTCAACAGCTAAAATGCGGGTTACTACAAAAGTGCAAGGGCTGTTGTATAAGTCTTAGATAACAGTGACTAAGATGGATGTACTGAATAGTGCCTTCGGTTTCGTTCAGTCCCAGAACGAACGTATATGGACGAGTGTCTGACAGAGTATTTCCAATGATCGAATATGATTGGACTGTACAAATATATATGGTTGCAACGGATTTATTCCCTTCGCATAACATCCAGAATATTTGTGTAAACCAATTAATGATTAACGGATTTGATAATGTGGCATTCAAAGTGATCGTGTTATCAATGAATGGAAAGTAATCGTAACTTCTAGCCTCACAACCGGTAAATGACAGAAATCGGGCAGGCAGCATGGCTAAGTCGGTCGCACCGAAGTAGGGTGTTTAATCACCTATCTAGAGAATATTCATTTGCTTCTTTAATCCATCAATGTTGTCCCATATATATACGGGAAACGGCTGCTGATCCCAACCGTTGGTGATGTACATTCGATACACTCAAGCGAAATGAGTGGTCGGTCATGTGTGGCTGAGTTGCAAGATGTTCTTGTTGAACTCCAGTGTATCGTTCCTAGAGTACACTGATCGGAAGGTGGTTCCATACCTTGTCGTAGTTGGAAATCCATTACCCAATACGTGCTTGCGGTTTTGATTGTATACTATATGTAGAACGTGAGATGAAAGCGTTTCTGCTAGATGGTTATTATATTGTGGTTGATAGACATTATTATAATATCAAAAGGTTTTTGATATAAAGATATTTTGGATTCTCATAAGGGAAAAACCCGTTCCGTTATACGGCGTGGTCTTATGAGATATCGTTTACTTGTTCAAACTGTTTTAAACTGTTTTACTCACACCAGTCCCATGACTGACCCGGAGTTTACTTTGTTTTGTTCTACCTAAACTCTTGGGTGCCAAAATTTGTATGGGCAGTCAAGTAGTTCAGGATTTTGCAGATACACTTGGAGAGCTTGGAGTAGGAGGCTTCAAGATTCTATAGCTAGTATTATTTCCGTTGTTGTTGTAAGTGTTGTACTCTGAAATGTTATTGTATACATATACTGTTTGTATTTCAAAAGTTATGTTATATTTTATTCGTTCCGCTGTGAGATTCGTGGTTACTCTGATGATGATGTTCTTCTTCTTCTTCTATTCTACTAGTTCTATCTTATCTTTCCTCACCCTCTATCTTCTTTCTATTAATTTCTTGAATTTTCAGTGCAATTTGGGGTTGGACTTGTGTTATTTAGTCAGCTCAAATTGGACTGGATTTTCGGGTCATTACAGTTGGTATCAGAGCTTAAGTTAAGTGAATTACCTTGGCTCTGTGGCGTAACTCAGTAGAGATGGGATTAGTAATATCCTAGACTGAGATTGAGTGTATATATACGAGTGAACGTATTTGTTATTTGATATAAAAAATTGTTTTATATTGTGGAGCTTTATTGGTTGAGTGGCTTATGAATTCTGGTCGACAGTGGGGCACCACAATATCGATAAGGGTTTCTAAACGCTCGAATATGATGAGTCGACACGGTATGTTTTGAAAGAGGGTGAATGAAGTAATTTTACCCGAATTATATTTTGATATAAAAAAAAATGGTTAAGATTTGAATCATTATAGTATATTGGATGTGTTGGTTGTTGCTATAATCGAAAGAGATTATAAAAAGGTGAAATAGTTATAAATAACTAAGCAGGATTCATATAAGTAAAGTATATGAAATAAGATGAATTAAATCTGAAATTAAATCAGGATTAGGAATTAAAATAAGGAAATTTTAAGTTCCTGGGAGATTTTGAAAATGTTTTCAAATTGGAAGTGTTATAGTATTGAACTCACTTCGATAAACTGGGAAATAACCCTGATGAGTGTGGCCACATCATCAGTGTTCATTTTCGAGTTCTAAGTGACGGATTACTACCAAAGGTTGTGTTTTTGAATTGTTTAAGGAAAACAAGTGTTTAGAAATTCAAAGGTTTCGAATTGGTATTATGGTTTCAAATTGATCTGAAATAAACCCAGGAATATAAATTCTGGAATTAAGATTTAACTTATGAAGTTAAATAGATTAAAATATTGAAAGTGAATAAATTAATTTGAATTAAACTTGGACAAGGTTATATATAATATGGAATTATATTGGGATGATATCGAGTAAGTTGATTGATTTTATAAGGATTTGGAATCAAGAATTGTACTTAAGTTTGAAATGGAATTTGACTTGAGTATAAGCAATTGCTTGAGTTTGAGGATAAAAACTGACAGGAGATGGATTGGAATGACATTAGTATATGTTAAGTTGATAACCAATGGAGATGGTATAATGATATGGTCAGCAAAAAGGTACAAGTTTATATTTCATATGAGTTGGAATTTATGAGCCGATTTGGCAAGCCGCTTGGCGTTTTGATTTTCTTTTGGGTTGGAGAAGGCCTAGAGAGGCGAGTTGAGGTTTTACCGATAGGGCTGTACAAAGGAGGTTATGGCGAAATTTTCCGAAAAATTTAAGCGTTAGAAAATTTTCAGAATTTTTGAAAATTTAGGTTAGTCGGAAGGAATTAATATTTTAGTCAATATTAATAGGTTCGGTTGAAATCAGAAATAAGGGGTAAACAAATCTTAGGAATTCCAATAGATAGGGTCGTCCTCTACCTTAGCAATTTCGAGGACGAAATTATTTTAAGTGGGGAAGAATGTAATGACCCGGATATTTGACGGTGTAATAATTAACTTATTTAATTATTTAAAACAAGTAATATATTATTTAATCGACGATGTTAGAACGTATAATTATATTATAATTAAAACCGAGCTCGAAATGGCGCTGCAGTTCGTAATTTGACGATTCGAACTTCAACTGAGTGTACAGGATTCGTTTTAAATCGGATTTCTGTGAAACAAGAAACGTTGGAGCTGGTGGAGTATATCTTTCTAGTGGAAGAGAAAAATCAGGATTTCGTCGTGTAGATTTTGAGATATGTCCAAATTAAATTTTAAAATAGTCGCTATAGAATCGTTTATCGACCGTAATGGGTTATTCGATATAACTAGAGATAGGGTTTGAATTTAGACAAGGTTCATTTGGGAAGTAGTGATAATTTAATTTTTAGAATTTTACTGTAATTTTTAATTAATTTAATAAGCAACATTTTGTTTGGAGTATTTTACACCCTGTAATCAACATTTCGGGGTTTCACAGAATAAGCTGACCTACCGGTATTATTATATTTCTGGAGTCGGGACACCTCGTTCATCACGATGGTGTTTTTATTTCTGTCCGTAGAGAAACATACATACGAAGTTGTACGTTTCCGAACACTAGACATCTATGAATCCCTATACACGATCAAAGAGAGACCACGCCTCGTTTTAGTTCCAGCCGCTTATTCTCTTGGACCTCAAAGCAACAACGTGGACTCAACTAATCCATTCAAAAATCAAAGAAAATATATAAATCCTAATGGTATAAATACCCCCTTTTATAATTTTCTTAAGACCTAATTCCTCAATCATATTTTCCGCCGTCATATCCTTCAGAAAAGAGAAAACGAAATTCCATCTCTTCTAAAATAGAAAACAAATCAAAGGAAATCATACAAATCTCGAGAGTCATATATTTGTAATTCTGAGATCATCGTCTTCATGCTAGTATCTTTTTTTGATGAAGCGCACCCACTGTAGCTCGAAAGAGCTGTGACGACGGGAGTTCCAAGGGGGCGTTGAGCTTGGGATTAAGGTGATGATAGGGTGCGGATTATGGTGCTGAAGCCGATGGTGGAAGGGGCGCCGTGGATTGATGACCGGAGGTGGTGTTATGGTAGGTCAAACCTACGGTCAAACGTGAGGTATCGGTTTGGGGTTTTTTTTCTGGAGTTGGAAACATGGAAGAAGGGGAGTCTTGGCAGTTGGGTATTATTGGTTTCAGTGTGGAGTTGGTGGCGTGTTAGGATGAACGAGGTGATCAAATAATTGCGTGGGCATCATTTGTATGAACTGGAAACAGGACGTGTTGTTTGGGGATGGAGTTTTTGGGTGGAATTACGAAGTGGGTGTGTAGTTCAAAGTTGAGGTAGAAGAAATAAATGGGTTCAGTCCCATGTGCATTTGTACAGTGAAGGAATAACAGGCATTTTTGAAGTGGGCACGATGCAGCAAGGAAATGTTCAGAAAGACTTGAGGACACAAATCGGACGATCCGCATATCCGTTGGGACCGTATGGACGAGAGCTCCACAATGAAGTTGATTGGAAATGGATTGGGAGCTAGTTTGAATTTATGACGAAATAAATTGTTTGATTCAAATCAAATAACAGTTTATCGTTTTTTAACGATGAACTGCAAATGTGAGTAAAACTCACCAACTCTGAACAGTTATATTTTTATAACGTATTTTTAGAACTGTTAATCATCTGTTGATTGCTGTGTATTGATTTTGTTGATTGAACTGCTAGTCAGTTAGTTGAAATTATCGATAACGATATATATATAAGTCGTTAATCGAATATTGATTCTGTTTATCAGAATATTTTATACTCGTGTTGTTTAACATCTGTGATGCAGGGAAACAGGTTGGAGGGACCCGACCGGGTTCCTCAATATATAGAATACTGTTTTGTTTCATATACTGTGATGTATGATGTGATATATAATCTGTTATTGATTATGTGGGTTTGGATGATATTGATCATTGAAATTTGGTATTTGAAATACCGTAAGAAATATTTGAACTTGTTATCCATTGATTGAGTTGAGTAAATTTCAAAGTGTTGATCTGATGTTGGTTTCGGCCTTTGGGATTAACACTGAGAAATTTATTCACTTACCAATTTATAATGAGGATCTAATGAATAAAAGTGAAGTAATAAAGGAATATTTATTTGAAAAATAAATAGGGTTAAAAAGGAAATCATTATAAGTGATAAACGCTGTTATAGGGAAATCATTATAAGTGATTAACGCTATTATAAAGAAATCATTATAAATGATAAACGCTGTTATAGGGAAATCATTATAAGTGATTAACGCTATTATAAGGAAATCATTATAAGTGATTAAACGCTGTTAAATAGGGAAACATTTATAAGCAGAGGAACGTTATAAAGAGGACATTTTTAAAGTGAAGAACCGTTACTAAAAGTAAATCTTTTTAAATGGATAAACATTATAAAAAGGAGTTAATCGAATATAAGGTATTCGAATTTGAGTTAACCAGTTAGAGTTAACCAGTTAGAGTTAATCAGTTAGAGTTAGAGTTAATCAGTTAGAGTTAATCAGTTAGAGTTAATCAGTTAGAGTTAATCAGTTAGAGTTAACCAGTTAGAGTTAATCGAATAGAGTTATAGAGTTAAGCAAAAATTAGAAACTGACTAGAGATTAGTAAGTTGAATCGTTTTCTGAGTATCGATCTGATGTTGGTTTCGGCCTTCGGGGTTTATACTTAGAGAATTGTTCTCTTATTAGTTTACAGTTAGGGACTGATGGTTGTGAAAGAATAGTGATACGTGAATAAGCTATGGAAATGTTTTCCAGCGTTAATAACGTATATTTTCTAATCATAGAAAATAAGGAAATATGAATATATATATATGTTGGATGATTTGATCGATAATTCCATTTGGAATTAAGATCATTGTGTGAACACCGACATGTTTTTCTTTGATAGTTAACTCACCGACTATCGAAGTTTTTTTACCATTTTAACGTTGTTAATATGGAGAGACCGGTTGGATTCTTATCCAAAGAACCACTCTGTATTGGCATAAGCGTTGCGAATATGCCAAAGAAAATTGAAGACGGTGTAAAGTGCAAGGGCTGTTGTATAAGTCTTAGATAACAGTGACTAAGATGGATGTACTGAATAGTGCCTTCGGTTTCGTTCAGTCCCAGAACGAACGTATATGGACGAGTGTCTGACAGAGTATTTCCAATGATCGAATATGATTGGACTGTACAAATATATATGGTTGCAACGGATTTATTCCCTTCGCATAACATCCAGAATATTTGTGTAAACCAATTAATGATTAACGGATTTGATAATGTGGCATTCAAAGTGATCGTGTTATCAATGAACGGAAAGTAATCGTAACTTCTAGCCTCACAACCGGTAAATGACAAAAATCGGGCAGGCAGCATGGCTAAGTCGGTCGCACCGAAGTAGGGTGTATAATTACCTATCTAGAGAATATTCATTTGCTTCTTTAATCTATCAATGTTGTCCCATATATATACGGGAAACGGTTGCTGATCCCAACCGTTGGTGATGTACATTCGATACACTCAAGTGAAATGAGTGGTCGGTCATGTGTGGCTGAGTTGCAAGATGTTCTTGTTGAACTCCAGTGTATCGTTCCTAGAGTACACTGATCTGAAGGTGGTTCCATACCTTGTCGTAGTTGGAAATCCATTACCCAATACGTGCTTGCGGTTTTGATTGTATACTATATGTAGAACGTGAGATGAAAGCGTTTCTGTTAGATGGTTATTATATTGTGGTTGATAGACATTATTATAATATCAAAAGGTTTTTGATATAAAGATATTTTGGATTCTCATAAGGGAAAAACCCGTTCCGTTATACGGCGTGGTCTTATGAGATATCGTTTACTTGTTCAAACTGTTTTAAACTGTTTTACTCACACCAGTCCCATGACTGACCCGGAGTTTACTTTGTTTTGTTCTACCTAAACTCTTGGGTGCCAAAATTTGTATGGGCAGTCAAGTAGTTCAGGATTTTGCAGATACACTTGGAGAGCTTGGAGCAGGAGGCTTCAAGATTCTATAGCTAGTATTATTTCCGTTGTTGTTGTAAGTGTTGTACTCTGAAATGTTATTGTATACATATACTATTTGTATTTCAAAAGTTATGTTATATTTTATTCGTTCCGCTGTGAGATTCGTAGTTACTCTGATGATGATGTTCTTCTTCTTCTTCTATTCTACTAGTTCTATCTTATCTTTCCTCACCCTCTATCTTCTTTCTATTAATTTCTTGAATTTTCAGTGCAATTTGGGGTTGGACTTGTGTTATTCAGTCAGCTCAAATTGGACCGGATTTTCGGGTCATTACAGGATCCTATAAATATATCTGCAAAAAGCTACTCGACTGCCCGTGTGGAAAATAAGGGCACCCGAGTTTGCCAGTGAAACAAACTCCAGGTTAGTCATGGGACTGGTATGAGAAATCTAACTTAATTATCTAATAATGAGGCTAATCACAGGACCACGCCGCTAACGTGGAACGGGCTTACTCCATTGGATTGCCAGTGCATAAAATAAAGTAAAACGTTAAACAACGCAATGCTTTTTAGAAAAATGAAACCATTATAAGACCCAAGTCCCATCACACAATGCAACGCAAACCGGAGGATAGGGTTTTACCTTATAATGGTCAAAAGATGCTTGATACGATAAAATGGATTTAGTATTAGTGTGTATATATGTGGATATATATATTTCAAAAACAATTTCAATCATAATGTATTAATCATAGATGGCATAGTACCCCATCCTACTATGTCGCCATACTAGTTCTACAATCAAAACCGCAAGGTAGTATTGGAAATTCGATTTCCATCATGAGTCGAGGCTAGGGGCAAGATCATCTCCGATTCGAGACACTCTAGCAAATGCCTCAGGATTCCCCGTAGTGAACCCTTGGATCTTCAGGGCCGGTCCCCGCCTATCGGCAGTGGATTGGTTATGCCTGAACACACGTTTCCCGATTCCTTTGAACCTATAATATGACCACTATCGGCCTATAAAAATCCGAGGCGCCTCAAAATCCATCATCCACATAAGTAAAATGCCAGGCCGTGTCAAAGCACTGACACTACCACTAGCTAGAAAGAAACGTGTGCACTCCCTGCAGTCCATATCCCGTTTTTGACTCATACCGGGGTGTGAGGCTCGCGAAGTCATGATATACACAAAGCTATGCCATAATAGGTTATGCTTTGATCATCCCACAAGGCCATGCTTTTCAACAAAAGCCTTGATCAATTGCATCTTGGTGTGCCACATTGATAATTCACGCCATGCGATTAATCACTATTAATATATACCAGGGTGTTATGTAGAGAATAAATCCTCCACCACCAAACAGACATACATTAACAGAAACCGATTTAAGTCACATGGAATGAAATCCAATGTCAGATACGCATCCATTTACTAGCTTATGCTCTGGGTCTAAGCGAAAACCAAATCCGAACAATCAACAATAGTCGAGATGGCCACCACTGAAGCCCCTTCAAGGTAGCTACTCCCATCAAGGGTCTCTGTAGCAACACATCCATTCGATGTGAAGATCGTCGGTCTTCAAACACCGTCTTCATCTTCAACTCTTCATCGTCGAGTAATTATTTGGAATGGGTTAAACCCGGTCTTTCAGGATAATTCGCGTATTTATGATTAAAAATCAAGTACTATAAAAACACATCCAACGCCTCGTTCCAATTCAGAATATTCCTTTAAATAAAATATTCACATTATTTTATCAAAGATAAATTCGCTAACTTTGCACTTAAAACTTTCTTATAAAAGATTTATTAAAATCTCAATTTGGTTTTAGATATTAAAAATCATTGTTCAATGATTATTTAAATTCAACAAATTAATCTTATCTTTAACTGGGTTAAAGAACTAATGTCATTTAAAAACATAGTTCACGGTAAACCCAAAATAATCTTCCATGAAATATGGAATCTTCACAGAAATCAAATCAATATATAATCGTTATAAATTTCTGTATCCGACCAATAATATACATGGAATAACGACAAAGCCTTTTAAATCCCGTATGTAGTATCGGTCTTCTTTTGCAGAAGCTTATCTCGGTTATTATTAATTCGAATTCCATTCAGTTCCAATTTAATATATTAAATTGTAAAACTTTACTTTTGGGAAAATTCCCATTTAAATCTTAATAAAAGATTTATAAATTCAAAATCATATTTTCACTGTCAGTTGGGTTAAAGAACAAATGTCGTTAGAAACACAGTTCACAATAAACCCAACACGCCTTTTATTTTATTCCAATTATTAAATATAATTAAAAACTTTAATAAGCTAAATTAAAAGATTTTTTTTCATATGGGATTTAAGAACAGTGTTATTTAATACACTATTCACGACAAACCCAAATCCACTTTATTTAATTAAATTTCAATTAAATATTGACAAATTGGAAAACTTTATTAAATCTAAATTTAATGATTTATTCTAGTTGATAACTAGTGCATTTCAATAAAAATATATTTTCCCAAAATATATTCTTTTTCTAAAATATTCTTTTCAAAACTATATTTTCTAAAATATTCTTTTTCTAGAATATTCTTTATTGGAATGTGAATCAACCAACAACCATATATTTTGTATGGAATCAACAATCATGGTAAATAATTATAAAACATCCAAATGACGACCAAGGTGGAATCTATAACTGTGTGAGCATTAAAGTAAATAACTGACGCTCGTTACAGACTGTCAATCCATCAATTGACAGATAACTAAATATTGGGATTCAGTATGTATCCAATATCATCCCAATACCCATGTGGGGTTTCATTCATCAAACAAATAATAAATTATTTGTGCACTTGGGCGATGTGTGAAAATTATCGTCCCAATCACATAAACAAGTCGGTTGACTTGTAAATGGAAGTGTAATATTCAGTTTGAATATACTAGCATTTTACTTAACACATCAAACATTTCAACATCACAGACATATTTTTTAGGCCATCGCTAATATCATATTTTTAACATATGATCTTTTTATTGTAACGAATCGACAATAAATATATTAACTTTCATTCTTTTAAAGTGGCAAAAATGTCCATTTTTTACTTCATTCTTTAAAAGTGGCGAAAGTGAATGTTTTCTAATTCATTTTCTAAAGTGACAAAAATGTCCATTACTAATTCATTCTTTTCAATGTATAAAAATATACATTTTCCAAATTCATTCTTTTTAATGAATTCTTATCATTAAAAATGTGAATTACATGTAAATACGTCTTTAAAACGAAATTTTTATATTTTTAATGTACCCTTTTCATTATGAATGTAAAATCAAATGCAAATGCATTTTATATCAAAATGTGTATTTTCTAATTCCTCATTTACATTAAAATGTAAAATCACATGTTTATACATTTCGTATCAAAATGATGTTATAATTCCAACATAACATTTCTAACAATAATGGTGTTTTTATTTTGATAAACATGTTGTAAAAAAATGTTATTCTATACTAATGCAACAAAAATAACATTATTCTTTTATCAATTAACAAAATGACAATTTGGTTTTGCCGAATTCTTCTTATGTAAACAAAATGACAATTTGTCCATTTCTTTTTACGTAAACCAAATGACAGCTTGTCTAATTCTCTTTTTATGTAAACAAAATATGAATTTTGTCATATCCTTTTTAATGAAATCAAAATGTTCATTTTAACTAATCCATTTTTAATGAAACCCAAATGTTCATTTTAACTAATCCCTTTTTAATGAAATCAAAATGTTCATTTTTAACAAATACTTTTAATGTAAACATGAATGCAATTTTTAAACAAATCCTTTTAATGTAAACATAATGTAGATATTTATTTACAAAACAAATGTCAATTCAAAAATGGTATTATCATTATTTGCAAAACATATTTCAAATAAAAAGGTTGTTTTCACTTTCACTAATCATTCTTTGACACAAAAATGAATATTTGGTGGAATTCATTCTAACGGACAAAATGAATATTTCTAATATCACATAGAGATGAAATCTTTTATTTCTTTTGCTACATGAAAATGTAACCCTTTCTTTGGATATACGATTTTAATGTTAACATATTTTGCTTTGTCAAATATGAACATCTCTCTAATATTCTATTTTACATTAAAAGATAGATTTTTAATGTCAGCATATTCTGCTTGTAAAAATATGATCATTTTTCTAATTCATTCTTAATATACAAAAAATGTTTACAAAATGTGAATTTTGTTATAATCCTTTTTAATATTAACAAAATGTGAATTTTGTTCACTAAACAAGTTTAACACAAAGATATCATTCTTTTTAGTGTATAAAAATATTTATCTTATATACATAATATATTTTCAAATAAAATGTTAATTTTTCTATAATGTCACATTTTACAATGGAAATGTCAATCACTCTTTAATGTCACCTTTTACAATGAAAATGT
Organism: Allium sativum; assembly: GCA_030737875.1. Lineage (NCBI taxonomy): Eukaryota > Viridiplantae > Streptophyta > Magnoliopsida > Asparagales > Amaryllidaceae > Allium > Allium sativum. The sequence goes on from CM060923.1 coordinate 108,282,876, forward strand.
AAGTTCCAGTTTTAATATCACTTTTTACATAAAATGTAAATCCTATTTTTTCTTTTTCTTTCTTATTTCCTATTTACATAAAGTGTAAATTCTATTTTTAATGTCATCTTTACATAAAATGTAAATTCTATTCTCTAACAAAAATGAATTTTTGTTTCAATTCTAATAGTACAACAAACAAAATGATAATTTTATTTAGTCTAATTCAAATTAACAGGAAAGTTAAATTTAACCATAAAATGAAGAAAATAATAAATTGGTTCAATCTAATTCTAATCAACAGAAATGTAACAATTCTATCGCCACAATCTAAATCAAACAAACAGATGTGTATTTACAATTAACACAGAATCATAACAGTATAAATTAACTGCAAAAAAAAAATGTAATAATAATTTCAGATTTTATTTTCAATTAAAAAGGGAAGAAATAAAATAGATTTCTCACCTAGAAATTGTTCGTGCTCAAATTTTGCTGAAATTTCAAAGTGATTGTTTTCAGATCCGGTCAGTTTCATGTCGTAGTGTTCTTCAATACGATCGCAACGCAACTTGTTTTGTTAATTTCTGACCGTGTATGAAGAAGTTATGGTTGTTAATACATTTGATTTCATTCGAGATAATTAAATAATAATTAACAAATTTAATTACACTTAGGCAAAATCCTCTTCTTCCTGTACATCACGATAGCCGAACCCATCCTCACGTTGACAACCTCCAAATCGCACGCCACCCGAGATCCCCGAACATCGATCAGCATACACCACTCGAAGCGCCCCATCCTCAAACCCCTGCGCCAGGACCTGTGCCAAGCTCGGTGGGCCCTGCCACCCTGGAAACCGTGCCAAAGTCGGCGGCTTTCACTCACAAATCCGGCCTCCACGGTTAATGATATCCGATCACATCCGTACCAAATTAAAGGCCTCGAAAATCTCTTCGATTTGGTATAAGGATTGGGTTATAATTCGAAGTGGATAGGAAGAAATTAAGGAATGAAATCGGGAAGGAGTTGGCCATTAAAAAGGAGATACGGCGGCTGATGTATTGGGGGATTTAGGGTTTGTATGGTATAGCATATTTATACGTGTATTTTCTTATTTATTTAATTCATTAGTTCAAGAATTATTTATTCGACGATACTAACTCCTAATCGAACCCAACGAATGTCGCCCCTAGCCAAATACCCCCGTCCCGGACACAATGGAACATGTCTCGTAACCCAATTCGGCTGTTATGATATGTTTTTTCTTTAAATTTAATTAAAAATCATTTTATTGTTAAATTCAAACGTATATTTTAAATTACCGGGGCCACATACTGACTCTAAAAATTATAGAAAAATTATTTCTAGTTATGTTTTGGCGATACAGTTCTAATGAGACTAATTTCATCGAATTCTGAGACTGTTTGAAAAATGGCCATTTTCAAGTTGATTAAATTTGACCGAACTGACAAAACAAGTTTTACTTTGCCACGCCCACATATTGATTCGAAAAATTATGAAAATTGAAACCTAGCAATAATTTGACATTCCGGTTCCAACAAAAGTGGTTTCGTCGAAAACAGAGGTCGTTTGAAAAATGACTATTTTTAAGGCCAATATATTTAATATTAAAAATACATTTTTAAACAAATAAATTCCGAAACTCAAAATATATAAGTGTTTACTGTTTTTCAATGCAGAAATGTCATTCCGAACTCAATGGAAGTGGTTTCGAATCGAAATTCCTTCATATGTGAAAAGTAGCCTTTCAGGCCCTATATAATATAGAGCATTTTAGGGAGAAGGCCAAACTTTGCAAATTTTTTGGCCAAAAGTTTGCAAAGTTTGGTTTTTGGACAAAAGTCCACCTTTTAGTGCAAAGGTGGATTTCAGGAGGTCCCACCACATTTCCCACTTTGCACTAAAAGTTGGCCTTTTGGCCAATTTGCAAACTTTGTAAACTTTTGGCTAAACTTTTTGCAAAGTTTGGTCTTCTCACAATTTTCCACTATAATATATATACAAATTCTACATCGACCTTCCTAAAAATTGAATTGGCCATAACTTTTGATTTTCAAAACGAAATTTCAGTTTTTCAGATTCGTTGGAAAGATATGATTAAATAGATTTAAATATTTCTGGTTTCGTTCAATTCTGATTTATTTTGAATCATGTACATTCAGTTAAAGTTCAAATTCAAATTTTCAAACTATAGCGCTGTTTTAAACTCCTTTTATAATTAAATTGAATTTATTTGTTTTAAAATAAATTTTTAGTCATTCTTATTTAAAGTAAATTAATTTAAATACTAAAATTCCCTTAAAATTTCTAAAATAAAATTTTTAAATTGGCCCTAAAATTCCGGGTCGTTACAATAAATAATTCAATACATATATATATATTATATTAGCCCCCCTCACTCTCTTTCAATCGATCAGAAAGAAAATAAAAAAAGGGGGGCTCAATGTAGATCCACGCCGCCGCCCCAGGGGCGCGTGCCACTGCCGCTCCACCGTCCAGGCTGGCCCCACCCCTCTTCTCCTTCCTCCCTCTCGCGCTGTCACCGCTCGAACCCCACAACCCCGAACCCTAGCAAAGAAGACTGCACCCCACCTCCAGCCGCCACCACAGATCCGACCACCGCCTGCCCACACCCCTGCGCCCTCCTCAGACGAACTTCGACGACTGCTGAGCCCCCCTCCTCCGATAACGGTGAGTGTTTATCATTTTAATTTATATAAAATTTGTTTTTATTTTTATTCATAGGAAAAACTGAAATTGTATTATAGGAAAAAAACTGAAATTGTATTATAGAAAAAACTGAGATCTTATTATTAGAAAAACTGAAATTTTTGTTAAGGAAAAGATCATATTTTTGTTAAAGAAAAGATTAGATTGTTAAAAATATGATTTTTCTTTATATATAGCGAATGAAAATATAATTATTATATATGGTATTAGCGGGAAAAGAAAATCAAAAAGATCGGATTTTTTAAAGGTAAAAAGACTAGATTTTTTAAAAATAGAAAGAAGTGATTTTTCTTTGTAAAAGAAGTAATTTTTAAAAAAATATATAAAAGGCATGATTTTATTTATATTATAGAAAGATTAAAAATAGGATTTTTATATAATGTAGAAGTTAAAAATATTATTTTTATATTATAGAAGTATTAAAAATTCGATCTTTATTAGGTAGAAGGAGCAAAAATGTGATTTTTATATGAGTGGCGATATAAAAATATAATCTTTATTATATGAACACCATTATAAAAATAGAATTTTTATCTATATAGTATCGGTATAAAAATAGAATTTTTATCTATATAGTAGTGCTAATTAAAATATAATTTTTATCTATATAGTAGCGGTATAAAAATAGAATTTTTATCTATATAGTAGCGGTAATTAAAATATAATTTTATCTATATAGTAGCAGTATAAAAATAGAATTTTTTCTATATAGTAGCGGTAATTAAAATATAATTTTTATTTATATAGTAGCGGCAATTAAAATATAATTTTTATCTATATAGTAGCGGTGTAAAAATAGAATTTTTATCTATATAGCAGCGATATAAAAATGTGATTTTTATATACACGACAACAATATAAAAATGTGATTTTTATATACGTAGTGGCTACGAACAATGGAATTGACAAAAGGCGAGCACGACGTAGATTTCTACCAATGAAGAGTCGTGGTGTTTGGTTTAGCTAGTCAGTGAGAACTTCTCACTTTTAATTTAATTTTCTAGTTAAAATATATACTAGGATGCTGACAGTGTTTAGTAGCACCCGACACCCGTCGTCCACAGACCATGGACGGCTTGTTTGTTTGTTTATTTGATTTTGATGTGTAGTTGATCGTGTGATGTGGATTGAAATAAAAATATTTTTATAGTTATAAATAGAATTTTTAGTGTATATATGAAATGAAATAAATTAATATAAACAAATCGAACGATTTGTTTATATATACACATTTGAATGATATTGATTGGGACGATAAATTTTACACATCGCCCAACTACACAAATAAATTCTGTGTTTGATTGTTTGAAACCCCACACGGGTATTGGGATGATATATGACATACACTAATCCTAATAATTAGTTGTATGTCGATCGATTGATTGACAGACTGTTATGAGCGTTAAATATTTATATTCGATGCTTATACACTGTAGAATGCGCTTTGGATGATGGTTGATTATTGTTCATTGTCGATATATACATGCGTTGTATGGAAATCCACAGAAATAAAATCTATAGTAATTGATTGGGCCTCATTCCAATTCTGAAATAGAATATTTGAGAAGAAATATTTGAAACGAAATATTTGAAAAGAATATTTGAAATAGAAATATATAAAGCCGTGTTGATTAGATATGCGCTATTTTGACGCGAACGATATTTATATCGATTATATTCGTTTTTATAATGAATATTGAAAAGTGATTTCAAAATCGAATATTTTGAAATGAAATTCGAATTGAATTCAAACGAATTAGAATTCGAATTGAATTGAAAATAAAATGAATTTGAATCGAATTGAAATTGAATGGAAATCAATTCGAAACGAATTCGAATTGATAATGAATTCGAATTGAAATCGAATAGAAAATGAATTCGAATTGAAATTGAATAGAATTGAATTCAAATTGAAATTGAATAGAAATGAATTCGAACTTAAATTGAATAGAATTGAATTTGAATTGAAATTGAATTGAAAATAAACTGAAATTGAATTAAAAATCGATTTGAATTGACATCAATTTGAAATGAATTCATAAGGAAAAATTCAATTTTAATTTGAATTTGAAATGAAGTTGAAATCGTTTTGAAAACGAATTTAAAACGATTTATAAAATACGTTTTGAAAGGAAATCGATGAAATATATATAATATATAAATTATATATATATATATATATATATAATGGCCTGAATAGAACGCGCCGCGCTGCGGCAGTTCGCGAATTTCGACCATTGACTACAAGCGGATATTACGGAACATCCGACCGTCGGATTCTCTTAAAACCGGAACCTTTGGGTTCGTATCGAAAAGAGCTTTCCAACGAATATGAGAAATTAGAAATCTAATGGATGGATTTGGAATTATGTCCAAAACAAATTTGGATAAGGTCGCTGTAAGTGCAGTTCGATGGCCGTTGATGGAAATCGACTGTACGGGCCTTGATAAAATTATTAAAAATAGTAATAATTTGTATAAAATCATAAGAAATGATTTGGGAAGAATTAAAAAATCCATATTTGAAATGATAAAAGTAGATTTTTATCGAAATGAACTAGTTTCGAACTAGAATAATAATTTATTTATTTTTAAAATAAATAAATTGGATTTGAAATGGTTTTGAAAATAACCAGAATTTCCAATAATTGAATTGGAATGGATTTGAATCGAAATTGTCTTCGGAATATTTCGATGTTGGATTTCGTGATGATACAGATATTGTTATGGGAATTTGAAAGATACATTAATACCGTTATTTCCAATACGATATTTGTTGGTCGTAGTTTTTGATATTGAATATAAGCCGGTATATTTTCTATTCAGAGCCTTGTATTTAATATCAAATGGGATTTGGGTTTGTCATGAAGGGTGTCTTCATTAACACTGTTCTTAAGCCCAACTGAGAAAAAGATTAAATCTTTTTATTTAGATTTAATGAAGTGTACCAACTAAATCATATTTAACTGAAATTGAATTGGTATTGATTTTTGGGTTTATCGTGAACAGTGTTTTAAATAACACTTGTTCTTTAACCCGATAATTAATGGAATGTGATTTTGGGTTGTCGTGAACGGTATCTTCAATAATACTGTTCTTAGACCCAAAGGAGCTAAGAAAATCAGAAACTAACTGGAGATTAGTTAAGTTTAATGGTTTTTGGGGTATTGATCTGATGTTGGTTTCTGACTTCGTGGTTAATACTTAGGGAATTGCTCACTTGCTAATTTACGGTTAGGGACTGATTGAAATGTGATGTGATTTCGGGGTTTATCGTGAACCGTGTTTTAAATGACACTTATTCTTTAACCCAGTTAAAGATTAAAACTAAGTGGAGTTTCAATGAATCTTTAATTAGATTGAAATGATCGAGAATGGAGTATCACCAGTTTTGCTCCGGGTGATAGTTAAATCTTTAATTAGATTTGAACGTGAAATGGTAATTGAATTTATGGATAACACCGTGGTGTTAGATATGAAGTATTACCAGTTTTACTTCATGGGATAAATAGGTTGAGGTTGGGAAATTAAAACCAATGATTACTTCGGTAAGGTTCGTTAATCCCGGCTAGTTTGGATAAACCTTAATTTGGTTTAAATTGATATTCAAAAGAAGATTAAAGAATAAATTTAAAAGAATTTATCTTTGATAAAATTAATGGGAACCTTTCCCTAAGAAAGTTAAATTTAGAAACTAACCGTAGGTTGGCTAAGATGAATGGTTTCCTGGGTATTGATCTGATGTTGGTTTCGGCCTTCGGGTTAATATTTGGGGAATTGTTCTTTTACTAATTTACGATTAGTGACTGATGAATTGGAATGAGGCGTATGTTGTGTTTGTGTAACACTTGTTTATTATATACGCGAGATATTCAGAAAGACCGGGTTTATCCCATTCTGAATAACTGATTCGACGATTAGTCGAAGATGAAGACGGTGGTTGAAGACCGGAGGTCTTCACGTCGTTTGGGTGATTACTGATGATCTTGATTGGTCTGTACACCCAAGAGGAGGGAATCAATTGGTGATCGTCCAGACGTACTTGGTGATTGAGGGATATGCGAGGTACTAGGTGCCTCCGGTTTCGTTCAGACCCATAACGGACTTGTAAATGGACTGTGTGTCTGACATTGGATATCTTTCCGTGTGATTGATGGATATCGGTTGCATGGAGTGGTCTGCCTGTGGGGCATGCTAAGATGCAAATGATTAAGGCTTCTGTTGAAAAGCAGAGTCTTGTGGTTGATGAGCAAAGCACAGCCTGTGTGGCACAGCTTTGTGTAGCGTTAATTCGCGAGCCTCACACCCCGGTTGTGAACCAGAAACGGGAGAGCACCTTAGGGAGGGCATGCGTTTCCTTCTAGTTAGAAGTGGCGTCAGTGGTTTGACACGCCCTGACGAGTTTGACTTATGTGGTTGTTGGTTCGCGAGGCGCCTCGGTTATATCAGTGACTATGTGAAGCCGATGGAGTCATTCGTTGGCTCATTGACACCCCAAAGGGTGGGGAAACGTAGTGTTCAGGCATAATAATCCACATTGGTGGACCGACCCTGACGATCCAAAGGTCACTCGAGCTCTGACCTGAGACACGGACTAGAGCGTCTCGAATCGGTAGAGGACTATCTTTTGCCTCGGTTGGAAATCCAACTTCCAATACGTGACGTTTCGATTTTAGTTGTAATCCTATATATGGCGACATAGTGGAATGGGGCGCTCATGCCATCTATGATTGATATTTATGGTTGTATACAAAATCAGAAACTAACTGGAAACGAGCTAAGATGGATGGTTTCCTGGGTATTGGTCTGATGTTGGTTTCGGCCTTCGGGGTTAATACTTAAGGAATCGTTCTCTTACTAATTTACGGTTGGAGTCTGATTAAGAATTAAAACATGAAATTTAGCGTATCAAGCATTCTTTGGCTATTATAAGGTAAAAACCCTATCCTCCGGCTTGCGTTGCATTATGTGATGGGACCTGGGTCTTATAATAGCTTCATTTTTCTTTACTTAGCATTGCGCTGTTCGTTTTATGCACTGGTATTCTTGGGAGGAAACCCATTCCGTGTTATACGGCGTGGTCCCTTTATTCACCGAACTTTCAAAATAAAGATTAATAACTGTTTTTAGTTCTCACACCAGTCTCATGACTAACCTGGAGTTTATTGTTTTAACCTAAACTCTGGGTGCCCTTATTTTGACACGGCCAGCTAGTAGTTTTGGTTTTGCAGATTTATATTCACACTATCCTGATTTACAGCTGGGACGATACTCGGAAAGCTCTGTATCCGTGTATTACTTCTAGTTGTGTATTGTATTATTTTTCCACTGCAATGTATTTAAATGTAATTTAAATCTCTGATATTTTCTGTGTAATATTTATTCTTACTCTGTATATTCTTGTATTCTGATGAATTGTTGTAATATACAATGAAATGTTCTTCTGTCTGCGTTCTGATTCATCTTGTCCTCATAAGTAATGTGTTCTTTCTCTTCTCTTCGGAGACCGGGGAAGTTCGGGTCGCTTCAGTTGGTATCAGAGCTTTGGTTTACAGAGCTCGGAGAACAAGACACATTAGAACCATACGAAAGAATTCATCAGAGATTGGATTAGTAATATCCAAAGGGAATGACTTGTTAGAGATAGGATCGGTAGTATCCTAGAACGAGTGTGAAGAGTATATTTTTAAAATGAAAACAAATTTTGATTTGAAATTTAAATCAATTATTCGTATTTGATTATTTATTTGTATTGAATTTGAACAATCCAATATATAAAGATTTTGCATATATGCCTTGCAAACGTGTATTTGAAATTTTAATATATCGGATATATATAGAATCACATTCTAGTCGCCCGGAGATGGTTCTGATGATCGCTATAGTACGTACATCATCAGAATTTATATTCGAGTTTTGAAAGCGGGATTTCTATATGATTCCAATTGACTGGTGTGAGAACCAAAATTAGATAGGGCTTATTGTTGTGATTTGGCATCAAAAATCTGATTTTTAGACTGTGTATCAAAGTTATGAATTTGTAAAGCTAATCAACTAATTGATTGTTGATTGTGTTGTTTGATTATTTTTTGATTCATAAATTTGAACCATATAACCAATTTAAACCAAATAGTAAATTGTATTGAAAATTTGTCGCATTTGCTTGCATATACACGTACATACATTGAACAGGTCATAGCAAGGAGGCTAGAGAAGAAGAATAAAATTGTTTGCCCGACAAATAGGTACATGTTTACCATAATTTACTGTTTTGTTTGGGTGATGATGGTTTTATGAGCCGATTGGCTAGCCGCTTGGCTTTTTTCTTTTTCTTTTGGATTGAAGAAGGCCATGGGAGGCTATATGAAATATCCGGAAGTCCCCGGTGCAGGGGAGGTTATGGCGAAATTTTTTCGAAAATTTAGGGTGTTAGCCAAATTTTTGAAAATTTTGAAAAGTTCTTAGAACCTGAAAAGTTAAAGAAATTAAGCGGTAATGGAAATAATGAAAGTTGAGTTGATTCGTTAAACAACTTTCGGCTTTGTTCCTTTTCGGGGACAAAAAGTTTTAAGTGGGGGAGATTGTAATAACCCGGAAATCTGAGCCAATTTAAAAAATTTATTTTGGCGATTTTAGTGAATTATGAATATTTAAAATGAATTATTTTAAATAATATCGACGAGAAATTTATTTTGAATAGAATTCGAATGTATATACTATATAGATCGTCGTTAGAATATAAATATTCATTTATATATATAAAAGGAATTGAAAATGGCGCGGTAGTTCGATAATTCGATTTCAAATTTCAAATGAATGTATCGGGTGCAAAATAAACCGGATTTTAGTGAAACCAAAAATACTAGAATCTAGTGGAGAATATCTTTCCAACGAATCCGAAAAATTGAAATTTCATAGCGGGATAAAAAGATATGCCCAGTTGAAATTTCAGAATAGTCACTATGGAATTTTGGCCCTTAAAAATAGCCATTTTGCAAACGACCTCGGTTTTCGACGAAACCACTTTTGTTGGATCCGGGATGACTAGTTATTGCTAGATTCGAAAATTCGTAATTTTTCGAATCAATATGTGAGCATGGCAAAGGAAAACGCGTTTGACCAGTTTCAGTTGATTTTAATCGACTGGAAAATGGCCATTTTTCAAATGGTCTCAGAATTCGACGAAATTAGTTTTGTTAGGACCTATCGTCAATACGAAGCTAAAAAATATTTTTCTGGAATTTATAGAGTCAGTATGTGGCCCTAGTAAATTGAAATGCACATTCAAATTTAATATATAGAGTTATATTTTGATTTTGATGAAAACTGATTGAAACTATCGAATCATCTTACGATACATATCCCATTGTGTTCGGAATGGGGGTAATTAGCTATGGACGACAGTCGGTGGGTTCGATTTCGAGTTTGAAATAAAAAGTTGCTTTTTGAAATCAATAAATAATTAAATATATATATTTTATATTAACCCCCTCACTCTCTTTCAATCGATCAGAAAGAAAATAAAAAAAGGGGGCTCGACGTAGATCCATGCCGCCGCCCCAGGGACGCGCGCCACCGTGCGCCACCGTCCATGCTGGCCCCACCCCTCCTCTCCTTCCTCCCTCTCGCGTTGTCACCCCTCGAACCCCACAACCCCGAACCCTAGCAAAGAAGACCGCACCCTACCTCCAGTCGCCACCACAGATCCGACCGCTGCCTGCCCACACCCCTGCGCCCTCCTTAGACGAACTTCGACGACTGCTGAGCCCCCCTCCTCCGATAACGGTGAGTGTTTATAATTTTAATTTATATAAAATTTGTTTTTATTTTTATTTATAGGAAAAACTGAAATTGTATTATAGGAAAAAAAAAACTGAAATTGAATTATAGGAAAAACTGAGATCTTATTATAAGAAAAACTGAAATTTTTGTTAAGGAAAAAATAATATTTTTGTTAAAGAAAAGATTAGACTGTTAAAAATATGATTTTTCTTTATATATAGAGAATGAAAATATAATTGTTGTATATGGTATTAGCGGGAAAAGGAAATCAAAAAGATAAGATTTTTTTAAAGGTAAAAAGACTAGATTTTTTAAAAATAGAAAGAAGTGATTTTTACTTGGTAAAAGAAGTAATTTAAAAAAAAATATAAAAGGCATGATTTTATTTATATTATAGAAAGATTAAAAATAGGATTTTTATATAATGTAGAAGTTAAAAATATGATTTTTTTATTATATAAGTATTAAAAATTCGATCTTTATTAGGTAGAAGGAGTAAAAATGTGATTTTTATATGAGTGGCGATATAAAAATATAATCTTTATTATATGAACACCATTATAAAAATAGAATTTTTATCTATATAGTAGCGGTAATTAAAATATAATTTTTATCCATATAGTAGCGGTATAAAAATAGAATTTTTATCTATATAGTAGCGGTAATTAAAATATAATTTTTATCTATATAGTAGCGGTGTAAAAATAGAATTTTTATCTATATAGTAGCGATATAAAAATGGGATTTTTATATACACGGCAACAATATAAAAATGTGATTTTTATATATGTAGTGGCTACGAACAATGGAATTGACAAAAGGCGAGCACGATGTAGATTTCTACCTTTGAAGAGTCATGGTGTTTGGTTTAGCTAGTCGGTGCGAACTTCTCACTTTTAATTTATTTTTCTAGTTAAAATATATACTAGGATGCAGACGGTGTTTAGTAGCACCCGACACCCATCGTCCACAGACCATGGAAGGTTTGTTTGTTTGTTTGATTGATTTTGATGTGTAGTTGATTGTGTGATGTGGATTGAAATAAAAATATTTTTTATAGTTAAAAATAGAATTTTTAACGTGTATATGAAATGAAATAAATTAATATAAACAAATCGAACGATTTGTTTATATACACGCATTTGACTGATATTGATTGGGACGATAAATTTTACACATCGCCCAACTGCACAAATAAAATTTGTGTTTGATTGTTTGAAACCCCACACGGGTATTGGGATGATATATGACATACACTAATCCCAATAATTAGTTGTATGTCGATCGATTGATTGACAGACTGTTATGAGCGTTAAATATTTATATTTGATGCTTATACAGTGTAGAATGCACTTTGGATGATGGTTGATTATTTGTCATTGTCGATATATACATGCGTTGTATGGAAATCCACAGAAATAATATCTATGGTAACTGATTGGGCCTCATTCCAGTTTTGAAATAGAATATTTGAGAAGAAATATTTGAAACGAAATATTTGAATAGAATATTTGAAATAGAAATATATAAAACCATGTTTATTAGATATGCGCTATTTTGAGCAAACGATATTTATTTCAATTATATTCGTTTTTATAATGAATATTGAAAAGTGATTTCAAAATCGAATATTTTGAAATGAAATTCGAATTGAAACGAATTAGAATTCGAATTGAATTGAAAATAAAATGAATTCGAATCGAATTGAAATTGAATGGAAATCAATTTGAAACAAATTCGAATTGATAATGAATTCGAATTGAAATTGAATAGAAAATGAATTCGAATTGAAATTGAATAGAATTGAATTCGAATTGACGTTGAATAGAAATGAATTCGAATTGAAATTGAATAGAATTGAATTCGAATTGAAATTGAATTGAATTGAAAACGAACTGAAATTGAATTAAAAATCAATTTGAATTGAAATCAATTTGAAATGAATTTAAAACGAATTTATAAGGAGAAATTCAATTTTGATTTGAAATGAAGTTGAAATCGTTCTGAAAACGAATTTAAAACGATTTATAAAATACGTTTTGAAAGGAAATCGACGAAATATATATAATATATATATTATATATATAATGGCCTGAATAGAACGCGCCGCGCTGCGGCAGTTCGCGAATTTCGACCATTGACTTCGAACAGATATTACGGGAGATCCGACCGTCGGATTCTCTTAAAACCAGAACCGTTGGGTTCGTATCGAAAATTGCTTTCCAACGAATATGAGAAATTAGAAATCTAACGGTTGGATTTGGAATTATGTCCAAATCAAATTTGGAAAAGGTCGACGTAAGTGTTGTTCGATGGCCGTTGATGGAAATCGACTGTACGAGCCTTGATAAAATTATTAAAAATAGTACTAATTTGTATAAAATCATAAGAAATGATTTCGGAAGAATTGGGATGAAAAACTCCATATTTGAAATGATAAAAGTAGATTTTTATCAAAATGAACAAGTTTTGAACTAGAATAATAATTAATTTATTTTTAAAATAAATAAATTGGATTTGAAATGGTTTTGAAAATAACCGGAATTTCCAATAATTGAATTGGGAAGGATTTGAATCAAAATTGTCTTCGGAATATTTCGATGTTGGATTTCGTGATGATACAGATATTGTTATGGGAATTTGAAAGATATATTAATAGCGTTATTTCCAATACGATATTTGTTGGTCGTAGTATTTGATATTGAGTATAAGCCGGTATATTTTCTATTTAGAGCCTTGTATTTAATATCAAATGGGATTTGGGTTTGTCGTGAATGGTGTCTTCATTAACACTGTTCTTAAGCCTAGTTGAGAAAAAGATTAAATCTTTTTATTTAGATTTAATGAAGTGTACCAATTAAATCATATTAAATTGGAATTGAATTGGTATTGATTTTTGGGTTTATCATGAATAGTGTTTTAAATAACACTTGTTCTTTAACCCGAGAATTAATGGAATGTCATTTTGGGTAACCGTGAACGGTATCTTCAATAGTACTGTTCTTAGACCCAAAGGAGCTAAGAAAATCAGAAACTAACTGGAGATTAGTTAAGTTGAATGGTTTCTGGGGTATTGATCTGATGTTGGTTTCGGCCTTCGGGGTTAATACTTAGGGAATTGCTCACTTGCTAATTTATGGTTAGGGATTGATTGAAATGTGATGTGATTTCGGGGTTTATCGTGAACCGTGTTTTAAATGACACTGATTCTTTAACCCAGTTAAAGATTAAAACTAAGTGGAGTTTCAATGAATCTTTAATTAGATTGAAATGATCGAGAATGGAGTATCACCAGTTTTGCTCCAGGCGATAGTTAAATCTTTAACTAGATTTGAACGTGAAATGGTAATTGAATTTATGGATAACACCGTGGTGTTAGATATGAAGTATTACCAGTTTTACTTCATGGGATAAATAGGTTGAGGTTGGGAAATTAAAACCAATGATTACTTCGGTAAGGTTCATTAATCCCGGCTAGTTTGGATAAACCTTAATTTGGTTTGAATTGATATTCAAAAGAAGATTAAAGAATAAATTTAAAAGAATTTATCTTTGATAAAATTAATGGGAACCTTTCCCTAAGAAAGCGAAATTTAGAAACTAACCGTAGGTTTGCTAAGATGAATGGTGAAACGACCCGAACTTCCGTGCTCTTTGAGTTAACTAATCATACCACACGTCCAACCCAAATTGCACAGAAATACGAACCATTTTTAGAAAGAAGTTAGAGGATGAGAAATAGAAAGAAAGAAATATTAGAATAGGAGAAAACGAAGATCACAAACTCACAGCGGAACGAATGAAATATATTATATAATATAATTTTTGAAATACAAACGATAAGTGTATATACATACCATTATCAGAGCACAACGGTTATCCCTGGAACAGTTATAAACACCTGTTTCCAGATACAACATAGTACACAGCGGAAAATATAATAGTCTATAGCCAACTGGTGAAGCCTCCTGCTTCAAGCTTCTTCAAGTGAATCTGTAAAATCCTGACTACTTGACTGCCCGTACAAATTTGGGCACCCAAGAGTTTAGGGAAAATAAACAAAATAAACTCTGGGTCAGTCATGGGACTGGTATGAGTAAACTCCAACCATTGGTTTAACTTTCAAAAATCCTTTCAAAAGAAATGATAATCGTAAGACCAATCCACACATAAACACGGATGGTTTTTACCTTACGATAACCCAAAACACTTTGGAAATCATATATTATCTGATATTATAATAATGTCTAATCACAAGTAATTAACAATCTAGCAGAACGCTTGCATCTCACGCTCTACATATATAATATACAATCAAACTCGCCGGCACTTATTGGAGATTGGATTCCAACTTGACAAGGTATGGGACCACCTTCCGAACGTGTATCTCTAGAGGCAAATACACTGGGTTCAACAAGAACATCTTGCAACCCGGCCCTCACATGACCGACCACTCATTTCGCTTGAGTGTATCGAATGTATATCACCACGGTTGGGATCAGCAACCGTCTCCCGACAAGGGACAGCATCGATAGATTTAAGAACAAAAGGAATTTCTCTAGATAGGTGATCATACATCCTAATGGGTGCGACCCACATAGCCATGCTGCCTGCCCGATTTTTGTCCACTTCCGGGTTGATGAGGCTTGAGGTTTTAATTATCTTCCAGAACATCTGGCCATCATTCACTTTGAATGCCACATCGTCAGATCCATCGGAAATCACTAATTGATTCCCACAAAAATACTCAGATTGTTAGGCTAAAGAAGTTTCCCTTCTATGCCACCAACTTCGTACGTTTGAAGGAATCAACGTACGTAACCCCCTTTGGAAATACTCTGTCAGACACTCGTCCATACAAGTTGTCCTGGGTCTGGACAAACCGAAGGCACTATCCCGTAAACAGAATAGCCCTTGCATAACTCCGTCTTCAATTTTCTTCAGCATAAGTTGCTTCATAACGCTTACGCCAATACGGAGTGGTTTTCAGATATCAAATCTGATCCCGGTCTCTCCATATTGACAACGGAGGTATATAAAAAAAATAAAACTTTGATAGTCGGTGATTTAACTATCAAAGAAACATCCATACAATCAACGGTCCTATTTCCAAATGGAAATTCTATCAATCAAGCATTAAACAACACTGGGCCCTTTTTATATTAGTTCTTTATTACATTATCATTTCCAATTCCCATTTTCCACCTTTCGTGTTCTTTCAAAGCTCTATTTTCTCTCTCGATTATTGGAAAACATTTCCAATATATATAATTCCTTTATTGAGAAAATATCTTTTACTCTAGTTAGAAAACATTTCTAAATCCTTTGAATTAACTGATGTTATAAACATCGTTATTATAACTCAAATCATAAATCATTCGTTAACTAACGATATCACTAACCAACCCTTGCTATCGAGCCTTAACCATTTTCCCGTCAATAATGCAGTTAGTCAAGTTGGGGTATAATTACCTCTCAGACCTTAACTGAACGACATTCTTAACTTTGAAATAGTCAGAGCTCACAACTTTAAACCAAACATTGTCTTCAACAACAGCGTTAAAACCGCTGTCTAGCATTATAGAACACTTATCATAACCATAGCATTAAGATTGCTATTAAAACAGTTATTATAACGGCAGCGTTAAAATTGCTATTTAGAATAAAATACCGTGTGCGGCGCACACGCTTCCGTTGTTCATTTATAAACTCTGTTTATTTTAAACAATTCAAGTTCTCCTTTAAACATATTTATAAACTATACATTCTTCTAACCACTTAATTCGATTTCTATAAATCCCCTTATTTTATTTACAAAATATTTCCTTGTTTTAAAGCATTTATTCTTTCTTTAAACTTTCCTCTGTAATTTGCTAAATTCGGATCCCTTTCCAAATATTGGTTTCAAAACCGATACTCATTTTCAAATATACATTCATATTTGAACTCACCTTTTAATTTATCCAATGGTTAATGATCTACTTAATTTATATCTTTATTCATAACTTTTTTTCTTGGTTTACCCAATGGAATAGGTTTCCATTTGCAACTCAATGAAAAAGAAATTATTTCTAATTTGGAAATAAACTCTGCTTTTAAATTCTAATTTCTTTTTTTCACATTCGATGATATTTTATGGTATCTAAAATACCAGGTTCCTAAGGCCAGGGTAAACCAAACACACAAATTCAACCATGGATAATGTAGCATAACATATATCACCATTAAATAAAACAGTAAATAAAATGTTGAGGGATCCAGTTGGATCCCTCCAACCTGTTTCCCTGCATCCACAGATGTTAGTAACATCAAAAATATCGCATTAATGAAAAAAAAAAAAATCAATCAACGATGTGATTATATCAACCAATTTATCAACTAATCAACCAAGCAACCATTGCACATTATAAAATAATTTTAAACGAGTGAGTTTACTCACCTTGATTCACAGTTGGTGATTCTGCATTCGTTTGATTTAAAACAGGCGTTTGACTTTTATACCAAATTCCAGTAGCTCCAATTTCTCCCACAATAGTTTCACAACGTTGGTTTCGTCGTTACGATTCTGATGTGGCCATTCTCGTGTGATTATTAATACCCTTTCCAAATCTCTCAATAACTACGTTCTAGTCCAAAAATTGAAGATTAAAGAATCCAACTTCTTTTCAAGAGAAATGGTCCCGACCTTCTTCAGTATTTAAACCCAAACTCGGTAGAACGGCTTCCTCCATCTGTACCAATATCATATAGCTATTCACGTATTTTAAATTAACTAAACGTGATTAACTTTAAGTAACTAATTATCTTACATAAAATCCATGTTTAAATCCTTCTAACCTTACCGAGTTTACCACTTGTCCACCTTTCCGTGTTGAAACTCCCAGCATCTTTATTCAACGCATGCTCAAAATACCGCTCCCTTTTACTTCTTAATCACACATTAGTGGTAATGTCTCTTCTTGATTCACTAGTAATATAAATATATAATTATCTCCTCTATCAAACATACAACAGGCTTTCAATTTCCAGTCCACCCTCAACGTCTCTTATCACCGTGAAGGGCCCCCTTTCCCGATCCAGTACATTGAAACCCGTCCCTCTCTAGATGAATAATGCTACCAGACCCTTAACAGTCCCCCTCCTTCTCAATATACAAGCTGCTACCGCACCTTATTTCCCTTCGTTTCCAATATTGTCACCGCTGCCACAGTTCACCGGAGGCCTCCCCCTTGCCACCGACGACCGGACCCCACCTGCCCATCATCGTCGGTTCGCTAGAAGCTCACCTCCCTTCTCCGATGGACTGGAGCATCTCCGATCTCCTACAGAACCCTACTGCCGCTGCGGTAATAACTAACGCCAGGGAGGAGACCGCATCCATAAAATTAGCAAAGGATGGAAGTTCTAGAATTAACGAATTCAACCCATTTAAAAATCATTAGATTTTATTTGGTTTTTTCTTCCCTTTTTTTTTTTCTTTCTTTTTCGTATTTAATTTTCCGGAAGAAAATGGTCTACTGTGGCCTTGTTTATATAGAACGAAGGCTTGGCACCCACGAAATTTAGCATAGCTGTAGAAATAGGGGTAGATAGGCTTGGGATTTTGATTACTTTGTCGGCAAGGCATTTGAAAAAATGACGTGAAGCACCAACATAAAGTACGTCCGCATGTAGACACAAGCATGTGCATTCATTTAATTTCTACTGTGTAATGCATGTGCTATTTAATTTGCTTTGTACGTGCTGATGAGAATTTCAAACTGGCCACGTGCGAGATATTTAGGTATATATGCTTCAGTGAAAATGGCAATTCGCAGTGTATTAGACTAGGCAAACTAGCTGTGCAATATTTAATGCGGAAGAGAAGTAGTATATATTTTATTTTATATTATACGAAACTTCGTAGTGAAGTATCAAGTAAAACTAACCACCGTCGACTTCTGTCTACTGATAAAGAACCTTATCTTGGTGTAAAAAGGTATTCTGAACCCAATGGGACAAGTTTCGTCGCATTCTGACATCGTATGAAAAAATTTCCTTTATAAAACCAGAAATGAACACACGTTTAAAATTTTCACGATCACCAGATAAATCAAATCACCTCGAAACTGCGAACGTCGACAATAACTTTTCGATACGAACCCAACGGCACTAGTTTCGTCGCATTCCGAGACTGTTGCCCCGGTAGACTATTTTTAGGTGTACCGCAATGCCATTTTTAACGCCAAATTATCCGGTCTTTAAAATTAACAAACTATATAGCTATCCTGACTCTAATCGACGATACGAACTCAACGGAACTGGTTTCGTGGCCTGATTTGATCGTTTGTTCAAGTTACACTCTAATATCCCTTTATTCAGTTGAATTAATTTAATTGCACTGAACGAGCGTTTACGGCTACCGTGGTTACATACGACATCGGTTTCCCATGCCACTCACCACCGTACAACAATTTAATGATACGGTCCCAATGAAACTGATTTCGTCGAAATCTGAGTTTGTTTGCAAAACGGCTATTTTAAAGGCCTATATTTAAATAGCGATTTCCATAGCGACTATTTGAAAATTTGATTTGACCATAACTAACAAATTATAACACGAAATCTAGATTTTTCTCTTTCATATGAAAATTATAATCAATACGGTTCCAACGTGTCTTGTTTCACAGAAATCCGACTTATATCGGATCCTGTATCCTCAGTTGAAGTTCAAAACTCTATATTACGAACTGCCGCGCGATTTCGAGCTCGTTTTATAATTATATTATAAATTAACGTTCAAACTTCGTTTTTAATCAATAAATTCCTATATGTAATTCAATTAAAATTTTTAAAACCAATTTAAATATTCAGAATTCAACGGCCAAAAATCCGGGTCGTTACATTCCTTCCCCCTTAAAATAATTTCGTCCTCGAAATTGCTAAGTAGGAAAAGACACCACATACCCTATCAACTCGATCCACAAATCCCTTTCGTTCACTTCTTACTTTAGTTTAACTGGTCCAATTTATTTCAAATAAAAAAATATTTATTTATTCTTACTAACGAAAATTTTCAAAAATTCTGAAAATTTTCAAACATTTTAAATTCTGAAAAATTTCGGCAGCATCTCCACTGCACGGCTCAATCGGTACAACCACAACTCGCCTTTCTAGGCATTCTCCAATCCAAAAGAAAATCAAAAAGCCAAGTGGCTTGCCTCATGGGCTCATAAAATCATCAACCCAAACAATATCGTAAACATGTACCTTTTTGTCGGGCATAATCTATCTCATGCATTTGCTTCCATTCAATATTTGCTCAGCATATCCATTCCAACTGATTTCCAATCAGTCCAACTTCCAGTCTTTAACTCTCTAATCAACTCCTGATTAGTCCATTCCAATTCTATCAAGTCAAGTCTGATCTCTACTTCAGGAATCAATCCACTTATTCCATTTGAGTTTCAATTTCCATTTAACTTGAATTTCGATCCATTTGATTTATTTCCACTAATTTATTCAACTTATACAAGTTAAACAATTTCAGAATTCAAATTCCCGGGTTTTATTTCAACTAGTTTGAAATCACATATATTTATAATCAATTCCATTCAAAACATTCGAATTTCTAAAACATCCTGTCATTTTCAAATAAATTTTCATTCGCAAATTACTATGGTAGCAATCCGTCACTCAGAAACTTGAAAATGAATACCAATAATGTTGCGACCCATTATCAGTACTATTTTCTCGCCACTGAAGTGATTTCAGTGCTTAATTCCTTTTAAAATCCATTCTAACTCAAAAATCTCTTCAAACCAATGCTATATTACCCTAAAATATTTCAAGGAATATTTTCAAAACTTCCGGGTTTTAAATTCAAATTATGGTTTGAATTAAATTTCAGTTCAGCTTATTTGTATATCCTATTCTTATACAAATTCAATTTGGTTTTATACAACCATTTCAATATTTTATAATTTCCTTTGATTGTAATAACAATCAACATATTCGATAATTTCAGAAAATTATCCCCTTATATCAAAATAACTTTTGGGCAAATTATATCACTTACGCATTTTAAAACAATACTGCGTCGAATTGTTCTGTTCGAGAGTTTAGAAACACCTATCGATACAGTTGTCCATCCTGTATCGACCAGAATTCATAAACCACTCAACAAACCAGCCAACACAATATAAACAATTTTATCTCAAATCTACAAATACGCGCTCATATATATACACTCACACTCAATCTAGGGTATTACTAACCCCATCTCTATTGAGTCACGCCACAGAGCCAAGGTAATCACTTAACCTTCAGCTCTGATACCAACTGAAACGACCCGAACTTCCGTGCTCTTTGAGTTAACTAATCATACCACACGTCCAACCCAAATTGCACAGAAATACGAACCATTTTTAGAAAGAAGTTAGAGGATGAGAAATAGAAAGAAAGAAATATTAGAATAGGAGAAAACGAAGATCACAAACTCACAGCGGAACGAATGAAATATATTATATAATATAATTTTTGAAATACAAACGATAAGTGTATATACATACCATTATCAGAGCACAACGGTTATCCCTGGAACAGTTATAAACACCTGTTTCCAGATACAACATAGTACACAGCGGAAAATATAATAGTCTATAGCCAACTGGTGAAGCCTCCTGCTTCAAGCTTCTTCAAGTGAATCTGTAAAATCCTGACTACTTGACTGCCCGTACAAATTTGGGCACCCAAGAGTTTAGGGAAAATAAACAAAATAAACTCTGGGTCAGTCATGGGACTGGTATGAGTAAACTCCAACCATTGGTTTAACTTTCAAAAATCCTTTCAAAAGAAATGATAATCGTAAGACCAATCCACACATAAACACGGATGGTTTTTACCTTACGATAACCCAAAACACTTTGGAAATCATATATTATCTGATATTATAATAATGTCTAATCACAAGTAATTAACAATCTAGCAGAACGCTTGCATCTCACGCTCTACATATATAATATACAATCAAACTCGCCGGCACTTATTGGAGATTGGATTCCAACTTGACAAGGTATGGGACCACCTTCCGAACGTGTATCTCTAGAGGCAAATACACTGGGTTCAACAAGAACATCTTGCAACCCGGCCCTCACATGACCGACCACTCATTTCGCTTGAGTGTATCGAATGTATATCACCACGGTTGGGATCAGCAACCGTCTCCCGACAAGGGACAGCATCGATAGATTTAAGAACAAAAGGAATTTCTCTAGATAGGTGATCATACATCCTAATGGGTGCGACCCACATAGCCATGCTGCCTGCCCGATTTTTGTCCACTTCCGGGTTGATGAGGCTTGAGGTTTTAATTATCTTCCAGAACATCTGGCCATCATTCACTTTGAATGCCACATCGTCAGATCCATCGGAAATCACTAATTGATTCCCACAAAAATACTCAGATTGTTAGGCTAAAGAAGTTTCCCTTCTATGCCACCAACTTCGTACGTTTGAAGGAATCAACGTACGTAACCCCCTTTGGAAATACTCTGTCAGACACTCGTCCATACAAGTTGTCCTGGGTCTGGACAAACCGAAGGCACTATCCCGTAAACAGAATAGCCCTTGCATAACTCCGTCTTCAATTTTCTTCAGCATAAGTTGCTTCATAACGCTTACGCCAATACGGAGTGGTTTTCAGATATCAAATCTGATCCCGGTCTCTCCATATTGACAACGGAGGTATATAAAAAAAATAAAACTTTGATAGTCGGTGATTTAACTATCAAAGAAACATCCATACAATCAACGGTCCTATTTCCAAATGGAAATTCTATCAATCAAGCATTAAACAACACTGGGCCCTTTTTATATTAGTTCTTTATTACATTATCATTTCCAATTCCCATTTTCCACCTTTCGTGTTCTTTCAAAGCTCTATTTTCTCTCTCGATTATTGGAAAACATTTCCAATATATATAATTCCTTTATTGAGAAAATATCTTTTACTCTAGTTAGAAAACATTTCTAAATCCTTTGAATTAACTGATGTTATAAACATCGTTATTATAACTCAAATCATAAATCATTCGTTAACTAACGATATCACTAACCAACCCTTGCTATCGAGCCTTAACCATTTTCCCGTCAATAATGCAGTTAGTCAAGTTGGGGTATAATTACCTCTCAGACCTTAACTGAACGACATTCTTAACTTTGAAATAGTCAGAGCTCACAACTTTAAACCAAACATTGTCTTCAACAACAGCGTTAAAACCGCTGTCTAGCATTATAGAACACTTATCATAACCATAGCATTAAGATTGCTATTAAAACAGTTATTATAACGGCAGCGTTAAAATTGCTATTTAGAATAAAATACCGTGTGCGGCGCACACGCTTCCGTTGTTCATTTATAAACTCTGTTTATTTTAAACAATTCAAGTTCTCCTTTAAACATATTTATAAACTATACATTCTTCTAACCACTTAATTCGATTTCTATAAATCCCCTTATTTTATTTACAAAATATTTCCTTGTTTTAAAGCATTTATTCTTTCTTTAAACTTTCCTCTGTAATTTGCTAAATTCGGATCCCTTTCCAAATATTGGTTTCAAAACCGATACTCATTTTCAAATATACATTCATATTTGAACTCACCTTTTAATTTATCCAATGGTTAATGATCTACTTAATTTATATCTTTATTCATAACTTTTTTTCTTGGTTTACCCAATGGAATAGGTTTCCATTTGCAACTCAATGAAAAAGAAATTATTTCTAATTTGGAAATAAACTCTGCTTTTAAATTCTAATTTCTTTTTTTCACATTCGATGATATTTTATGGTATCTAAAATACCAGGTTCCTAAGGCCAGGGTAAACCAAACACACAAATTCAACCATGGATAATGTAGCATAACATATATCACCATTAAATAAAACAGTAAATAAAATGTTGAGGGATCCAGTTGGATCCCTCCAACCTGTTTCCCTGCATCCACAGATGTTAGTAACATCAAAAATATCGCATTAATGAAAAAAAAAAAAATCAATCAACGATGTGATTATATCAACCAATTTATCAACTAATCAACCAAGCAACCATTGCACATTATAAAATAATTTTAAACGAGTGAGTTTACTCACCTTGATTCACAGTTGGTGATTCTGCATTCGTTTGATTTAAAACAGGCGTTTGACTTTTATACCAAATTCCAGTAGCTCCAATTTCTCCCACAATAGTTTCACAACGTTGGTTTCGTCGTTACGATTCTGATGTGGCCATTCTCGTGTGATTATTAATACCCTTTCCAAATCTCTCAATAACTACGTTCTAGTCCAAAAATTGAAGATTAAAGAATCCAACTTCTTTTCAAGAGAAATGGTCCCGACCTTCTTCAGTATTTAAACCCAAACTCGGTAGAACGGCTTCCTCCATCTGTACCAATATCATATAGCTATTCACGTATTTTAAATTAACTAAACGTGATTAACTTTAAGTAACTAATTATCTTACATAAAATCCATGTTTAAATCCTTCTAACCTTACCGAGTTTACCACTTGTCCACCTTTCCGTGTTGAAACTCCCAGCATCTTTATTCAACGCATGCTCAAAATACCGCTCCCTTTTACTTCTTAATCACACATTAGTGGTAATGTCTCTTCTTGATTCACTAGTAATATAAATATATAATTATCTCCTCTATCAAACATACAACAGGCTTTCAATTTCCAGTCCACCCTCAACGTCTCTTATCACCGTGAAGGGCCCCCTTTCCCGATCCAGTACATTGAAACCCGTCCCTCTCTAGATGAATAATGCTACCAGACCCTTAACAGTCCCCCTCCTTCTCAATATACAAGCTGCTACCGCACCTTATTTCCCTTCGTTTCCAATATTGTCACCGCTGCCACAGTTCACCGGAGGCCTCCCCCTTGCCACCGACGACCGGACCCCACCTGCCCATCATCGTCGGTTCGCTAGAAGCTCACCTCCCTTCTCCGATGGACTGGAGCATCTCCGATCTCCTACAGAACCCTACTGCCGCTGCGGTAATAACTAACGCCAGGGAGGAGACCGCATCCATAAAATTAGCAAAGGATGGAAGTTCTAGAATTAACGAATTCAACCCATTTAAAAATCATTAGATTTTATTTGGTTTTTTCTTCCCTTTTTTTTTTTCTTTCTTTTTCGTATTTAATTTTCCGGAAGAAAATGGTCTACTGTGGCCTTGTTTATATAGAACGAAGGCTTGGCACCCACGAAATTTAGCATAGCTGTAGAAATAGGGGTAGATAGGCTTGGGATTTTGATTACTTTGTCGGCAAGGCATTTGAAAAAATGACGTGAAGCACCAACATAAAGTACGTCCGCATGTAGACACAAGCATGTGCATTCATTTAATTTCTACTGTGTAATGCATGTGCTATTTAATTTGCTTTGTACGTGCTGATGAGAATTTCAAACTGGCCACGTGCGAGATATTTAGGTATATATGCTTCAGTGAAAATGGCAATTCGCAGTGTATTAGACTAGGCAAACTAGCTGTGCAATATTTAATGCGGAAGAGAAGTAGTATATATTTTATTTTATATTATACGAAACTTCGTAGTGAAGTATCAAGTAAAACTAACCACCGTCGACTTCTGTCTACTGATAAAGAACCTTATCTTGGTGTAAAAAGGTATTCTGAACCCAATGGGACAAGTTTCGTCGCATTCTGACATCGTATGAAAAAATTTCCTTTATAAAACCAGAAATGAACACACGTTTAAAATTTTCACGATCACCAGATAAATCAAATCACCTCGAAACTGCGAACGTCGACAATAACTTTTCGATACGAACCCAACGGCACTAGTTTCGTCGCATTCCGAGACTGTTGCCCCGGTAGACTATTTTTAGGTGTACCGCAATGCCATTTTTAACGCCAAATTATCCGGTCTTTAAAATTAACAAACTATATAGCTATCCTGACTCTAATCGACGATACGAACTCAACGGAACTGGTTTCGTGGCCTGATTTGATCGTTTGTTCAAGTTACACTCTAATATCCCTTTATTCAGTTGAATTAATTTAATTGCACTGAACGAGCGTTTACGGCTACCGTGGTTACATACGACATCGGTTTCCCATGCCACTCACCACCGTACAACAATTTAATGATACGGTCCCAATGAAACTGATTTCGTCGAAATCTGAGTTTGTTTGCAAAACGGCTATTTTAAAGGCCTATATTTAAATAGCGATTTCCATAGCGACTATTTGAAAATTTGATTTGACCATAACTAACAAATTATAACACGAAATCTAGATTTTTCTCTTTCATATGAAAATTATAATCAATACGGTTCCAACGTGTCTTGTTTCACAGAAATCCGACTTATATCGGATCCTGTATCCTCAGTTGAAGTTCAAAACTCTATATTACGAACTGCCGCGCGATTTCGAGCTCGTTTTATAATTATATTATAAATTAACGTTCAAACTTCGTTTTTAATCAATAAATTCCTATATGTAATTCAATTAAAATTTTTAAAACCAATTTAAATATTCAGAATTCAACGGCCAAAAATCCGGGTCGTTACAAATGGTTTCCTGGGTATTGATCTGATGTTGGTTTCGGCCTTCGGGTTAATATTTGGGGAATTGTTCTCTTACTAATTTACGATTAGTGACTGATGAATTGGAATGAGGCTTATGTTGTGTTTGTGTAACACTTGTTTATTATATACGCGAGATATTCAGAAAGACCGGGTTTATCCCATTCTGAATAACTGATTCAACGATTAGTCGAAGATGAAGACGGTGGTTGAAGACCGGAGGTCTTCACGTCGTTTGGGTGATTACTGATGATCTTGATTGGTCTGTACACCCAAGAGGAGGGAATCAATTGGTGATCGTCCAGACGTACTTGGTGATCGAGGGATATGCGAGGTACTAGGTGCCTCCGGTTTCATTCAGACCCATAACGGACTTGTAAATGGACTGTGTTTCTGACATTGGATATCATTCCGTGTGATTGATGGATATCGGTTGCATGGAGTGGTCTGCCTCTGTGGCATGCTAAGATGCAAATGATCAAGGCTTCTGTTGAAAAGCAGAGTCTTGTGGTTGATGAGAAAAGCACAGCCTGTGTGGCACAGCTTTGTGTAGCGTTAATTCGCGAGCCTCACACCCTGGTTGTGAACCAAAAACGGGAGAGGACCTCAGGGAAGGCATGCGTTTCCTTATAGTTAGAAGTGGCGTCAGTGGTTTGCCATGCCCTGATGAGTTTGACACCCCAAAGGGTGGGGAAACGTAGTGTTCAGGCATAATAATCCACATCGATGGACTGGCCCTGACGATCCAAAGGTCACTCGAGCTCTGACATGAGACACGGACTACAGCGTCTCGAATCGGTAGAGGACTATCTTTTGCCTCGGTTCACAGTTGGAAATCCAACTTCCAATACGTGACGTTTCGGTTTTAGTTGTAATCCTATATATGGCGACATAGTGGGATGGAGCGCTCATGCCGTCTATGATTGATTTTTGTGATTGCATATAAAATCAGAAACTAACTGGAAACGAGCTAAGATGGGTGGTTTCCTGGGTATTGGTCTGATGTTGGTTTCAGCCTTCTGGGTTAATACTTAAGGAATCGTTCTCTTACTAATTTACGGTTGGAGTCTGATTAAGAATTAAACCATGAAATTTAGCGTATCAAGTATTCTTTGGCTATTATAAGGTAAAAACCCTATCCTCCGGCTTGCGTTGCATTGTGTGATGGGACCTGGGTCTTATAATAGCTTCATTTTTCTTTAGCTAGCATTGCGGTGTTCGTTTTATGCACCGGTATTCTTGGGAGGAAACCCGTTCCGTGTTATACGGCGTGGTCCCTTGTTCACCGAACTTTAAAAGTAAAGATTAATAATTGTTTTTAGTTCTCACACCAATCCCATGACTGACCTGGAGTTTACTGTTTTAACCTAAACTCTGGGTGCCCTTATTTTGACACGGGCAGCTAGTAGTTTTGGTTTTGCAGATTTATATTCACAGGATCCTGATTTACAGCTGGGACGATACTTGGAAAGCTCTGTATCTGTGTATTACTTCTAGTTGTGTATTGTATTATTTTTCCGCTGCGATGTATTTAAATGTAATTTAAACCTCTGATATTTTCTGTGTAATATTTATTCTTACTCTGTGTATTCTTGTATTCTGATGAATTGTTGTAATATACAATGAAATGTTTTTCTGTCTGCGTTCTGATTCATCTTGTCCTCATAAGTAATGCATTCTTTCACTTCTCTTCGGAGACCGGGGAAGCTCGGGTCGCTTCAATTCCAAAATTCATAATTTTTCAAATCAATATGTGAGCTTGGCGAAGTAAAACGTGTTTTGACAGTTTTAGTTGATTTTAATCGACTGGAAAAAAGGCCATTTTTCAAACGGTCTCATAATTCGAGTAATTAGTTTTGTTTGGACCGTATCGTCAATACGAAGCTAGAAATAATTTTTCTGGAATTTTTAGGATCAGTGTATGTCCCCGGCAAATTAAAATGTACGTTCAAATCTAAAATTGAATGTTTTATATTTTAATTTGAAGAATAACTGACTGAAACTGTCGAATTGGCTTACGAAACATATCCCATTGTGTTCGGAATGGGGGTAATTAGCTGGGGGCGACAGTCATTGGGTTTGATTTGGAGGTCGTAGGATTGACCAACTAATTTTAGAATTAAATAAAATTAAATTTTATATAAATAGAAAATCCGGCCAATCAAAATTCAGAAAAACACTAATCACTTTTTCTGCCGGCACTAGTCCTTCGAACGGCTGAAATCTTCAAAGAAAAATCCACAAATTAATCCCAAATTGTTTCGAATTGGGCCCTGGCCCTTCAGGAAAATGAAAGAGCTTCTTCTCCTTTGTCAATCCATACCCCTCTGGTAATTTATCGTGTGAAGTTTTGCTCGAATTTTGGGGCCAAAGTGGCGCCGATCGATCGTCGATTCTGGTGAGGAGGGCCCACCGAGTTCAGCGCCGTCATGGCCGGTGGAGGCTCTCGTGTAGGCGCGCATCGTGGAGGGTCCAGATCTGGTTCTGGCGGCTTGGATGAGGTGCGAGCTCGAACCCTAGGAGGCGAGCCTGAAAACAATCGTGACCTGGAGTGTCAAGATGTAGAAGAAGAAAGGTTATTAAGAGGAATTAATTTATTTTAACAATTATTTAATTATCCATCAAAGTAATTAAAATATAAACTGTGATATCTCTCTCATACCATATCAGAAATCAGTGATTTCACTTGCGTTGGACTTGCAACAACGACCACTACATTTCAGAAGTGACCAGAACTAAAACAGAGCATGTTGGAAATTCATACAAATTTCAAATCAAATTGTTCAGAAAATTCAGATAAAACCGATGGAGTGGATCGCGAAGGTGAGAAATCCTCGCTTTTATTTTTATTTCTAGTTTGAAATATATACTAGGCTGCAGACGGTGTTTAGTAGCACCCGACACCCGTCGTCCACAGACCATGGATGACTTGTTTGTTTGATTGCTATGTTGTGAAATTTGATTGTGTGATGTGAAATGAAATAAAATATTTTATAGTTAAAAATATAATTTTTAAAAGTGTATATAAAATAAACATTTATAGACAAATCAGATGATTTGTTTATATCCACTAATTTGACTGATATTGATTGGGACGATAAATTTTACACATCGCCCAACTGCACAAATAAAATGTGTGTTTGTTGATTTGAAACACCACAAGGGTATTGGGATGAGATTTGACGTACACTAATCCCGATAGTTTAGTTGTATGTCAATCGATGGATTGACAGATTGTGTAAGTGTTAATTATTAATATTTAATGCTTATGTAGTTGTGTGGTGCACTCTGGATGATGGTTGATTATTTATCATTGCTATTATATACATGTGTTGTAGAAAATCCATATAATCAACATTATACGGTAATTGATTGGGCCTCATTCCAATTTGGAATATGTAAAGAAAATTCATTTGTTGAATAGTAAAGAAAATTCATTTGTTAAATAGTAAAGAAAATTCATTTGTTGAATAGTAATGAAAATTCATTTGTTGAATAGTAAAGAAAATTCATTTGTTGAATAGTAAAGAAAATTCATGTGTTGAATTGAAAATATATATTTATGTGTTGAATAGAAAATAAATTAATGTGTTGAATAGAATAAATATCCATGTGTTGAATAAAAGCTGTGTTGATTAGATTGACGCCATTTTGACTTGAACGATATTTATATCGATTTTATTCATTTTTATAACGAATATAGAAAAGGAATTGTTTTCAAAATACAACGTTTTGAAAATATTATCATTTGTATATCGATGATGTGGAATATTCAATTTTGATTTGAAATTTAATATGAAGTTGAAATCATTTTGAAAACGAATTTAAAATGATTTATAGAATACGTTTTAAAAGGAAATCAATGAAATATATATTATATATATATATATATATAATGGCCTGAATAAAACGTGCTGCGCCGCGGCAGTTCGTGAATTTCGACCATTGATTTCGAACAGACATTGCAGGAGATCCGACCATCGGATTCTCCTAAAACCAGAACCGTTGGGTTCGTATCAAAAAGTGCTTTCTAACGGATATTAGAAATTTGAAATCTAATGGTCGGATTTGGAATTATGTCCAAATCAAATTTGGAAAAGGTCGTTCTAAGTGCAGTTCGATGACCATTGATGGAAATCGACTGTACGGGCCTTGATAAAATTATTAAAAATAATAATAATTTGTGTAAAATCATAAGAAATGATTTGTGAAGAATCGGGATGAAAAACTCCATATTTGAAAAGATAAAAATAGTTTTTTATCGAAATGAACTAGTTTTGAACTAGAATTATAATTCATTTATTTTGGAAATAAATAAGGTGAATTTGAAATGGTTTTGAAATATAAACAGAATTTCCAATATATAAAGTGGAAATGGATTTGAATCGAAATTATCTTTGGAATATTTCGATGTTGGATTTCGTGATTATACAGATATTGTTATGGAAATTTGAAAGATATATTTATATCATTATTTCCAATACGATATTTGTTGGTTGTAGAATTTGATATTGAATATAAGCCGATATATTTTCTATTCAGAGCCTTGTATTTAATATAAAATGTGATTTGGGTTTGTCGTGAATGGTGTCTTCATTAACACTATTCTTAAGCCCAGTTGAGAAAAAGATTAAATCTTTTATTTAGATTTAATGAATTGTACCAATTAAATGGTATTTAATTGAATTTGAATTTGAATTGATTCTTGGGTTTATCATGAACTGTGTTTTAAATAACACTTGTTCTTTAACCCGAGAATTGATGGAATGTGATTTTGGGTTGTTGTGAATGGTATCTTCAATAATACTGTTCTTAGACCCAACCGAATTAAGAAAATCAGAAACTATCTGGAGATTAGTTAAGTTGAATGGTTTCTGGGGTATTGATCTGATGTTGGTTTCGGCCTTCGAGGTAAATTCTAACGACCCAGAAAATCTGAACCAATTTAAAAATTTTAAATTGGCTAAAATAATGGATTTTAAATGTTTAAAATAAATATTTTAAATAATAGCAATGAAAAGTGAGTTTGAATCAACTTTTGAAAAACGAATATAATTAATTCTAATTATAAACAAGGCCTGAAATGGCGCTGTAGTTTCAAAAATTGAATTCAAACTTTGTCGGACTGTACCGGGTGCAAAACAAAATGGAATTGAGTGAAACAAAAAATATTCAAATCTGTTAGTGCATACCTTTCTAACGAATCTGAAAAATCGAATTTTCATAGCGGAAAGCAAAAGTTATGGCCAAATGAATTTTCAGAAAGGTCGCTATAGATTTTAATAACCCGTGAAATTGGCCATTTTGCATACGACCTCGGAATTCGACGAAACCACCTTTGTTGGATCCGGGATGTGGAGTTATTGCTAGGTTTCAAATTTCATAATTTTTGAACCTAGTATGTGAGCGTGGCAAAGGAAAATGTGTTTTGGTCAATTAAAGTTAAATTGGATCGACCAGAAATGGGCCTTTTTGCAAACGGTCTAAGAATTCGACGAAACTAGTTTTTTTGGGACCGTATCGTCAAAACATAGCCAGATTTATTTTTCTGGAATTTTTCGAATCAGTTTGTGGCCCAGGCAAATTGAAATG
Source organism: Allium sativum (assembly GCA_030737875.1). Classification (NCBI taxonomy): domain Eukaryota; kingdom Viridiplantae; phylum Streptophyta; class Magnoliopsida; order Asparagales; family Amaryllidaceae; genus Allium; species Allium sativum. The sequence goes on from CM060923.1 coordinate 108,314,574, forward strand.
TACGTTCAAATCAAATATTGAATGTTATATATATTAATTTAAAGGAAAACTGACTGAAACAGTCGAATGGGCCTACGAAACATATCCCATTGTGTTCGGAATGGGGGTAAATCGCTAAGGACGACAGTCGTTGGGTTTAGATTGGTGGTCTTGTCAGAAAACCCCTTTAAAACCCACCGGCCAATCATAATTTTTTTAAAAAAAAATCCTTTTTTCTCCCTCCTCGATCGAAGGCGGAAACCGCTTGAAACCTTCCCCCTCATTCTCCGATCAATCCACGCCGAATTAGCTCGTGCCACAGTTGAACTTTTTGAAGATCTTCTCGAGATCTTCAAATCCATATAAAGTTTGGAATTTTTTGTGGCCTGTGGAGAGAGAACCACCTCCCTGAAGTCGACGACTTCAATTCGCCGCCGCCACCGCCTGGCACCACCGAGTGGGCCCCCACCACCACGCGCAGGCGCGCGCCTCCCCCCTCTTCGTCGCTGCACCGGCCGATCCTCCTATCGATTCACGGTTTGATCGAAAATTGTAAACCTAGTTTTGAACGTTTTATTGAAGGTACGGCTGATTTTATTTAATCTGATTTTAACACCTTTAAACCGTTGCAAACTTTGAAAAATCATATCTTTTTGCTGTGTTATCGAAATTCAGTGAAACAAGAGACAGTGGACTCGTGTGGACGTCTTCTACCTTCTAGAAGAGACCGCATATTTTTCTGAGCCTTCTGCTATATTTGGTGGAGTGGAACCCAATGTGAAATTTCTAATTTATAAACGAAATGGAAAACGACGATGTATAAATTATATAGTCGATGTATGGGTTATATAAGCGTTGTACACCTCATGTATAAGCGTTGTATAAGTTGTACGTTCGATGTATAAGTTATATATGCGTTGTAAAAATTATATATGTGTTGAAATAGAAGTGAATTGCTATATATAAATATATATATATATACGCCCCTCGTCCACAAACCGTGGACGATATTTATTGGTTGTGATTGGTGTGAAAATTGATTGATAGCGAATGGTTGATTGGAATTGTTTGTGGTTGATATTGATTGATTGTGGTTGAAAAATACCCATTTGTGGTTGAGAAATATTTGGTTGAAACCACATAGGATTAGTTTGTGGAAATGAAATAAATATACATGCCGCCTGCGTGCGAACTAGATGCATGATTCCCCATTGTCAAAAACCGCAAGGTTTTAAGGTAGAGCGAGGAGCCGTACTAGGGACGGTCCCGGTATTAACTACCCTGCCGTTATGCTGCCGAAATTTTGAATAATATTCATGTGTTTGAATTATTTTCATTTGTTGAAACTATATTTATTCGTTGAATAGAAAACCTTCATGTGTTGAGTCGATATTCATTCGTTGGATAGAAATTCATGTGTTGAACGGTATTCGTGTTTTAAACATAAAAATCACATTTTTATCTATATATATAAACTATAGAAAACCTTTATGTGTTGAATCGATATTCATTCGTTGAATTGAAATTCATGTGTTGAATGGTATTCGTGTTTTAAATATAAAAATCACATTTTTATCTATATATAGAAACTATAGAAAACCTTCATGTGTTGAATCGATATTCATTCGTTGAATTGAAATCCATGTGTTGAATGGTATTCGTGTTTTAAATATAAAAATCACCTTTTTATCGATTTATATAAACTATAGAAAACCTGTGTTGAATCGATATTCATTCGTTGGATAGAAATTCATGTGTTGAATGGTATTCATATTTTGAAAGAAATTGTTTTATAATAAAAATCCCATTTTTAACATCAATATGAAATGTATAAAATAATCTTGTTTTGAAATAAATTGTTTTATAATAAAAATCCTATTTTTATTACATATATGAACTATATAAAATAATAGTGTTTTGAAATGAATTGTTTTACAATAAAAATCACATTTTTATTATATACATGAATTGTTAAATATAGTGAAGTGTTGAAATAGAACACAGTTAGATAAAAATATCATTTTTATCAAATGTATGAAAAGAACATAGCTTTGAAATCGAAGAATCGATATATATATATATATATATATATATATATATAAATAGAATTGAAATATATCGAATAACGATGCTGCAGTTCGTATTTTGAAACTGTGATTTCAAACGATTATACCGGGAGATCCGACCATCGGATTTTCCTGAAATCGCAACCGTTGGGTTTGCTTTGGAAATATCTTTCCAACGGCATGTGATGACCCCATTTCCCGTACTGACGGTGACAAGGGTTATCTTTGGAATATAACACAGAAATAGATAATAGCAGAACAGAATTAAATAAATACACCAGATAATGAACAATAGAATATACTGGATAAACGTAATCATCAGAGTTACACAATATACAGGATCATACTTAGTACAAATATAGTTCAGCTATACATGTCTACAGCGGAAACAAACAAAATATGTACAATAGGAGCTGAACAGCATAAAAAGAGATAAATGATAGAATCCATCTTCAGCTCCAGCTATCCAGAAAGAACCAGCTAAACCTGGATACAAGGCTGCCCGTGTAGAAAAAGGGGCACCCGAGTTTGAAAGTGAAACAAACTACGAGTCAGTCATGGGACTGGTATGAGAAATCTACTCAACACATTCAAAATATGGCTAATCACAGGACCACGCCACTTTCGTAGAACAGGTTTACTCCATTGGATTGCCAGTGTTTTAAAAACAAATCTTTCTTTTAAACATCGCAATGCTTTTTATAAAAATGAAGCCATTATAAGACTCAGTTCCCATCACACAATGCAACGCAAACCGGAGGATAGAGTTTTTACCTTATAACGGCCAAAATATGCTTGATACGAATAAAACAAAAGCATTTGATAGTACTACTAGTGTTTATATGTTTCAAAAACAATTTCAAATCATAACTATCAATCATAGACGACATGGGTACCATATATCATGTCGCCATATATTTTTACAATCAAAACCGCACGATGTCGTATTTGGAAATTGGATTTCCGTCATGAACCAAAGCAAAAGATAGTCCTTACCGAATTCGAGACTGCCTAGCCCGAGCCTAAGGAACAGCCGCAACTGCCCCTTGGATCGTCAGGGCCGGTCCACCGATGTGGATTATTATGCCTGAACAATACGTTTCCCCGCCCTATGGGGCGTAAATGAGCAAAAGAATGACTCCATCGGACCCGGATCGTCCGATCTAACCTCGGCGCCTCGCTACCCATCATCCACATAAGTAAAATGTCGGGCCACAAGACTTTGCTTTTCAACAGAAGCCCTGATCATTTACCACTTAGGCATGCCACACTAGCAATTCATACCATGCGACTGATGTCCATCGATATACAACCTCTGAGCTCGTGCGTTTCAGAAAAGGGCATTAAGCAAAAGAATAAATTCTCCGCCGCCAAACAGATGTATATTTAACAGAGATCAATCTACATAGAATAAAATCCAATGTCAGACACACAGTCCGTCTACAAGTCCGTTCTGGGTCTGAACGAAACCGGAGGCACTATATACCTCGCAAACCCATCGACCACCACGTACGTCTGGACGATCATCACTCATTATCCATATTTCGGGATGCCTCCCAATCAGGACCTCGGTTACCATCCAAACGAGGTGAAGATCTCCGGTCTTCGACCACCGTCTTCATCTTCGATTTCTTATCGTCGATTCAGTTATTCAGAATGGGATAAACTCGGTTTTTCTGAAAAACTTGCGTATATAATAAACAAGTGCAACACTAACATACACACATATCATTTCAATTCGTTAGTCACTAACCGTCAATCAATAAGAGAACAATTTCCCAAATATTAACCCCGAAGGCCGAAACCAACATCAGATCAATACCCAAGAAACCATTCGACTTAGCCAACCTTCAGTTAATTTCTAAATCACATCCATATTGTTTATAATATTTTATAACGATTTATCGCCATTTTTATTTATTTTAAAATAGCCAATTTATTCAAAACGACGCTTCGGGCCATAACGCGACCGTGGCGCTGTTTTTCTTTAGATTTGATTTACACATATCTGAAAATATAACCGTTGGATCTACACAAAATTTACATCATTAGAAAGATCTTTTCAAAACGAATCCAACGGTTCAAGTTTCGGGAAAATCCGACGGTCGGATCTCCCGGTATAATCGTTTGAAGTTTCGATTTCAAAATACGAACTGCAGCGTCGTTATTCGATTAAATATAATTATATTTATATATATATAAAAATATAATCGATTCTGGCACTGTTTTTCTTCAGATTTGAATTAAACATTCCAGACAATCCAACCGTTGGATTTTTACAAAGTTGGTGTCGTTGGAAAGATATTTCCAAAGCGAACCCAACGGTTGCGATTTCAGGAAAATCCGATGGTCGGATCTCCCGGTATAATCGTTTGAAATCACGGTTTCAAAATATGAACTACAGCGTCGTTATTCGATATATTTCAATTCTATTTATATATATATATCGATTCTTCGATTTCAAAGCTATGTTCTTTTCATACATTTGATAAAAATGATATTTTTATCTAACTGTCTTCTATTTCAACACTTCACTATATTTAACAATTCATGTATATAATAAAAATGTGATTTTTATTGTAAAACAATTCATTTCAAAAAACTATTATTTTATATAGTTCATATATGTAATAAAAATAGGATTTTTATTATAAAACAATTTATTTCAAAACAAGATTATTTTATACATTTCATATTGATGTTTAAAATGGGATTTTCATTATAAAACAAATTCTTTCAAAATATGAATACCATTCAACACATGAATTTCTATCCAACGAATGAATATCGATTCAACACATGAAGGTTTTCTATAGTTTATATAAATCGATAAAAAGGTGATTTTTATATTTAAAACACGAATACCAGTCAACACATGAATTTCAATTCAACGAATGAATATCGATTCAACACATGAAGGTTTTTTATAGTTTCTTTGTATAGATTAAAATGTGATTTTTATATTTAAAACACGAATACCCTTCAACACATGAATTTCAATTCAACGAGTGAATGTCGATTCAACGCATGAAGGTTTTCTATAGTTTATATATATAGATAAATATGTGATTTTTATATTTAAAACAAGAATACCTTTCAACAAATGAATTTCTATCCAACGAATGAATATCAACTCAACACATGAAGGTTTTCTATTCAACGAATAAATATAGTTTCAACAAATGAAAATAATTCAAACACATGAATATTATTCAAAATTTTGGCAGCATAACGGCAGGGTAGTTAAAACTGGGACCGTCCCTAGTACGGCTCCTTGCTCTACCTTAAAACCTCGCGGTTTTTGACAATGGGGAATCATGCATCTAGTTCGCACGCAAGCGGCATGTATATTTATTTCATTTCCACAAACTAATCCTATGTGGTTTCAACCAAATATTTCTCAACCACAAATGGGTATTTTTCAACCACAATCAATCAATATAAACCACAAACAATTCCAATCAATCATTCGCTATCAATCAATTTTCACACCAATCACAACCAATAAATATCGTCCATGGTTTGTGGACGAGGGGCGTGTGTGTGTGTGTGTATATATATATATATATAGCAATTTACTTCTATTTCAACACATATATAATTTTTACAACGCATATATAACTTATACATCAAACGTACAACTTATACAACGCTTATATAACCCATACATCGACTATATAATTTATACATCGTCGTTTTCCATTTCGTTTATAAATTAGAAATCTCACATTGGGTTCCACTCCACCAATAATAGCAGAAGGCTCAGAAAAATATGCGGTCTCTTCTAGAAGGTAGAAGACGTCCACACGAGTCCACTGTCTCTTGTTTCACTGAATTTCGATAACACAGAAAAAAGATATGATTTTTCAAAGTTTGCAACGGTTTAAAGGTGTTAAAATCAGATTAAATAAAATCAGTCGTACCTTCAATAAAACGTTCAAAACTAGGTTTGCAATTTTCGATCAAACCGTGAATCGGTAGGAGGATCGGCCGGTGCAGCGACGAAGAGGGGGGAGGCACACGCCTGCGCGTGGTGGTGGGGGCCCACTCGGTGGTGCCAGGCGGTGGCGGCGGCGAATTGAAGTCGTCGACTTCAGGGAGGTGGTTCTCTCTCCACAGGCCACGAAAAATTCCAAACTTTATATGGATTTGAAGATCTCGAGAAAATCTTCAAAAAGTTCAACTGTGGCACGAGCTAATTCGGCGTGGATTGATCAGAAAATAAGGGGGAAGGTTTCGAGCGGTTTACGCCTTCGATCGGGGAGAGAGAAAAAAGGATTTTTTTTTAATTATGATTGGCCGGTGGGTTTTAAAGGGGTTTTCTGACACGACCACCAATCTAAACCCAACGACTGTCGTCCCTAATGTTTTACCCCCATTCCGAACACAATGGGATATGTTTCGTTGGCCCATTCGATTATTTCAGTCAGTTTTCCTTCAAATTAAAATATATAACATTCAATATTTGATTTGAAAGTACATTTCAATTTGCCAGGGCCAAAAACTGATTCGAAAAATTCCATAAAAATAAATCTAGCTATGTTTTGACGATATGGTCCCAACAAAACTAGTTTCGTCGAATTCTGAGACCGTTTGCAAAAAGGCCCATTTCTGGTCGATCCAATTTAACTATAATTGACCAAAACACATTTTCCTTTGCCACGCACACATACTAGGTTCAAAAATTATGAAATTTGAAACCAAGCAATAACTCCACATCCCAGATCCAACAAAGGTGGTTTCGTCGAATTCCGAGGTCGTATGCAAAATGGCCAATTTCACTGGCTATATAAATTCCATAGCGACCTTTCTGAAAATTCATTTCGCCATAACTTTTGCTTTCCACTATGAAAATTCGATTTTTTAGATTCGTTAGAAAGGTATGCACTAACAGATTTAAATATTTTTGGTTTCACTCAAATCCGTTTTGGTTTGCACCCGGTACAGTCCGACAAAGTTTGAATTCAATTTTTGAAACTACCGCGCCATTTCGGGCCTTGTTTATAATTAGAATTAATTATATTCGTTTTTCAAACGTTGATTCAAACTCACTTTTCATTGCTATTATTTAAAATATTTATTTTAAATATTTAAAATCCATTATTTTAGCCAATTTAAAAATTTTAAATTGGTTCAGATTTTATGGGTCGTTACATAAATACTTAGGGAATTGCTCACTTGCTAATTTACGATTAGGGACTGATTGAAATGTGACGTAATTTTGGGGTTTATCGTGAACCAATGACATTGATTCTTTAACCCAGTCAAAGATTAAAACTAAGTGGAGTTTTAATGAACCTTTAATTAGATTGAAAAGATCGAGAATGGAGTATCACCAGTTTTTACTCCAGACGGTAGTTAAATCTTTAATTAGATTTGAACGTGAAATGGTAATTGAATTTACCGATAACACCGTGGTGTTAGATATGAAGTATGACCAGTTTTACTTCATGGGATAAATAGGTTGGGATTGGGAAATTAAATAAATAATTACTTCGGTGTGATTCACTAATCCCGACTAGTTTGAAGTGATATTCAAAGGAAGATTAAAGAATAAATTTAAAAGAATTTATCTTTGATAAAATTAATGGGAACCTTTCCCTAAGAATGTGAAATTTAGAAACTAACTGTAGGTTAGCTAAGATGAATGGTTTCCTAGGTTTTGATCTGATGTTGGTTTCGGCCTTTGGGGTTAATATTTGGGGAATTGTTCTCTTACTAGTTTACGGTTAGTGACAGATGAATTGGAATGAGGCGTATGTTGTGTTTGTGTAACACTTGTTTATTATATCCGTGAGTTATTCGGAAAGACCGGGTTTATCCCATTCTGAATAACTGATTCGACGATGAGTCGAAGATGAAGACGGTGGTTGAAGACCGGAGGTCTTCACGTCGTTTGGATAATTACTGATGATCTTGATTGGGTCGTACACCCAAGAGGAGGGAATCAGTTAGTGATCGTCCAGACGTACTTGGAGATCGATGGATATGCAGGGTACTAGGTGCCTCCGATTTCGTTCTGACTCAGAACGAACTTGTAAATGGACTGTGTGTCTGACATTGGATTTTATTATGTGTGATTGATTTCTATTAAATATATATATATATGTTTGGCGGCAGAGAATTTATTCTCTTGCATAACGCCCTTCTCTGAGACGTACGAGCTCAGGGGTTATATACTGATGGATATCAAACGCATAGAGTGAATTGCCTATGTGGCATGCCTAAGTGGAAAATGATCAAGGATTCTGTTGAAAAGCAAAGTCTTGTGGTTGATGATCAATGCACGGCCTTTGTGGCATAGCTTTGTGTAACGTTTAATTCGCGAGTTTCACACCCGGTATGAACCAGAAACGGGAAAGGACTTCAAGGAGGACATGCGTTTCTTTCTAGCTAGAAGTAGCGTCAGTGGTTTTACAGGCCCTGACGAGTTTGACTAATGCGGTTGTTGCTGTTGCGAGGCGCCTTAGATATATCGGTGACTATGTGAAGCCGATGGAGTCATTCGCTAGCTCATTTACGCCCCATAGGGCGGGGAAATGCAGTGTTCAGGCATTTTAATCCACGTCGGTGGACCGGCCTTGATGATCCAAGGGTCCACCTGAGTCTGGGTACTGACACATGGTAGGCTAGATTGTCTCGAATCGGTAGAGGACGATCCCTGGCCTCGGTTCATATCATAAATGATAATCCAACTTCCAATACGTGACATTTGCGGTTTTGATTGTAGAGCCTAGTATGGCGACATGATATATGGTACCCATGCCGTCTATGATTGATATTTATGATTGTATATAAAATCAGAAACTAACTGAAAACGAGCCAAGATGGGTGGTTTGCTGGGTATTGGTCTGATGTTGGTTTCGGCCTTCGGGGTTAATACTTAGGGAATCGTTCTCTTACTAATTTGCGGCTAGAGTCTGATTAAGAATCAAAATATAAAATTTCACGTATCAAGCATTCTTTGGCTGTTATAAGGTAAAACCCTGTCCTTCGGCTTGCGTTGCATTGTGTGATGGGACCTGGGTCTTATAACAGCTTCATTGTTCTTTATTTAGCATTGAGCTGTTGTTTTATGCACTGGTATTCTTGGGAGGAAACCCGTTCCGCATTAGCGGCATAGTCCCTTGACTTACCTAACTTTAAAATAAAGATTAATAATTGTTTTAGTTCTCACACCAGTCACATGACTGACCTGGAGTTTATTGTTTTCACCTAAACTCTGGGTGCCCTTATTTTGACATGGGCAGCTAGTAGTTTTGGTTTTGCAGATTTATATTCATAGGATCCTGATTTGCAGCTGGAACGATACTCGGAAAGTTCTGTATCCGTGTATTACTTCTAGTTGTGTATTGTATTATTTTCCGCTGCGATGTATTTAAATGTAATTTAAATCTCTGATATTTTCTGTGTATTATTTATTCATACTCTGTATATTCTTGTAATATGATGAATTGTTGTAATATACAATGAAATTTTCTTCTGTTTGCATTCGGATTCGTCTTGTCCTCATAGTAATTCATTCTTTCTCTTCTCTTCGGAGACCGGGAAAGTTCAGGTCACTTCATTTGGTATCAGAATTTGGTTCACAAAGCTCAGAGAACAAGACACATTAGAACCATACAAAAGAATTCATCAGAGATTGGATTAGTAATATCCAATGAGAATGACTCGTTAGAGATAGGATCAGTAGTATCCTAGAACGAGTGTGAAGAGTGATGTTTTTAAAATAAAAGTGAAAACAATACGTATTTGAATATTTGTTTTATATTGAATTTGGACAATCCAGTATATAAAGATGTTGCATATACATCTGATCCACGTGTATTCGAAGTTTTAATATACTGGATAGATATAGAATCACGCTCTAGTCGCCCGGAGATGGTTCTGATGATTGAAGCTTCATCATTAGAATTTGTGTTCGAGTGACAAAAGTGGGATATCTATATATTTCCATTAGACTGGTGCGAGAACCAAAATTAGATAGGGCCTATTGTTGTGATTTGGCACCAAAAATATGATTTTTGACTATATATCAAAGTTGTGAATTTGAAAATTTAATCAACTAATTGATTGCTGACTGTGTTGTTCGATTATTGGTTGATTAATTAAATTTGAACCATATAGCCATTTTGAACCAAATAGTAAATTGTATTGAAAATTTATCGCATTTGCATGCACATACGTGTACTTACATTGAACAGGTCAAAGCAAAGAGGCTAGAGCAGAAGAATAAAATTGTTTGCCCGAGAAATAGGTACATGTTTACCATATTTTACTGTTTTGTTTGGGTGATGATGATTTTATGAGTCGCTTGGCTTTTTCTTTTTCTTTTGGATTGAAGAAGGCCATGGGAGGGTATATGAAATATCCCGAAGTCCCCAGTGCAGGGGAGGTTATGGCGAAATTTTTCAAAAATTTAGGGTGTTAGCCAAATTTTTGAAAAATTTAAAAAGTTCTTAGAAACTGAAAAGTTGAAGAACTTAAGCTGTAATGAAAATAATGAAAGTTGAGTTGATTAGTTAAACAACTTTCGGCTTCGTTCCTTTTCGGGGAGGAAAAGTTTTAAGTGGGGGAGATTGTAACAACCCAGAAATTCTTGGCCAATTTAAAATTTTTATTTTGGCGATTTTAATGGATTTTGATTATTTAAAATGAACTATTTTAAATAATAACGACGGAAAATTTATTTACGACGAAGTTAGAACGAATAATTTTATTTTAAATATGTATAAGGGCCTGAAATGGAGCGGTAGTTCGAAAATTCGATTTCTAATTTCAATTGAATATACAGAATTCAATATAAACCGGATTTTAGTGAAACGAAAAATATTTGAATCTAATTGAGGATATCTTTACAACGAATCAGAAAAAGAAAATTTTCATAGCGGAAATCAAAAGTTACGTCTAGTTGAAAATTCAGAATAGTCGCTACGGAATTCTAGCCCTTAAAAATGGAAATTTTGCAAACGACCTCGGTTTTCGATGAAACAACTTTTGTTGGATCCGTGATGTCTAGTTATTGCTAGATTCCAAAATTCGTAATTTTTCGAATCAATATGTGAGCGTGGCAAAGTAAAACGTGTTTTGATAGTTTCAGTTGATTTTAATCGACTAGAAAAAAGGCCAATTTTCAAACGATCTTAGAATTCGATGAAATTAGTTTTGTTACGACTGTATCGTCAATACAAAGCAAGTAATAATTTTTCTGTAATTTTTATGATCATTATATGGCCCCGGCAAATTAAAATGAACGTTCAAATCTAAAATTGAATGTTGTATATTTTAATTTGAAGAATAACTGACTGAAACAGTCGAATTGGCTAACGAAACATATCCCATTGTGTTCGGAATGGGGGTAATTAGCTAGGGGCGATAGTCATTGTGTTTGATTTAGAGGTCGTAGGATTGAACAACTAATTTTAGAATTAAATAATATTAAATTTTATATAAATAGAAAATCCGGCTAATCAAAATTCAGAAAAACCCTAATCACTTTTTCCGCCGGCCTTAGTTCTTCGAACGGCTGAAATCTTCAAAGAAAAATCACCAAATTAATCCCAAATTGTTTCGAATTGGGCCCTGGACCTTCAGGAAAATGAAAGAGCTTCTTCTCCTTTATCAATCCATACCCCTATGGTAATTTCTCGTGTGAAGTTCTGCTCGAATTTTGAGGCCAAAGTGGCGCCGATAGATCGTCGATTCTGGTGAGGAGGGCCCACCGAGTTCAACGCCGTCATGGCCGGTGGAGGCTCTCGTGTAGGCACGCATCGTGGAGGGTCCAGATCCGGTTCTGGCGGCTTGGATGAGGTGCGAGCTCGAACCCTAGGAGACGAGCCTGAAAACAATCGTGACCTGGAGTGTCACGATGTAGAAGAAGAAAGATTGTTAAGAGGAATTAATTTATTTTAACAATTATTTAATTATCCGTCAAAGAAACTAAAATATAAACTGTGATATCTCTCTCAGACCATATCAAAAATCAGTGATTTCAGTTGCATTGGTGTAACACCCCACATCCATTAATGTCACTCATAAAGGGAATGCATTAACTTCCATGGAGGTTATAAGTGGATATAGAACAGAAAAATTACAACAAGACAGATAATAAGTAGTACTTGAAAAATAAAACTTCATTTTATTGCAGCGGAATTTAAACATGTTTATTACATCATAAACCATAAATCAGAGTCAAGTACAATATCCATCTTGATAAACAAAATACATAATCCCATTACATAAATAACCATTAAAGAAGATAACAAGCTGGACTTTATTTCAACGGTCCAAACTTTCCAAAGAGAGAGAATAAGCAATCCAATCAAACTCCACTAGAGCTAGGCCCAACCTGAGGACTTGGAGGGGGAAAAAGGATAGAAATGGAGGGGGTCAGACATAAAGTCTGGCGAGTATGATAATTCTAACAATACTATTATCAAAATAACTAGACTAAGGCATAAGCTGGAAGACAAGTAAATGTCTATGATCTATTAGTTATGGAAGAGCAGATAAAGATAACGTTTAAGATAACGTTAAAGATAACGGTAAAGGCCCACCTAATTACTAACGAATGATTACTACACTGCACCACACATTACTACACTGCACTGCACCAGTCACCCTAAAAGTTGATCCCACTTGCTTCACACAGAAACAATATAAATAGCCTTACGTACCCCTAGCTGACTACATAGGTGTCGTATGCCCCTATCTCCACTTGGTGTACCCCACTACCCACTTTCGATCGGCTCCCTACTCGTAGATACCCGTGCTGGCCCCATAGTGGGGTGTATCACTCCCCTAAAGTGGCAACCCGATACAACTTGAGAATGCACGGCTTATACCTACACGATGCAACAACGTCTTACCTACCAGCCCGGGTCCACACACGCATATGAAACCCGTTGGACTTGCGTTGCCACCGCTCCCCGTTTTGGCCTCTTATAGTCAAACCCAGTATGCGTGTCCCGTCCTCGACTTGGGTCGAGCCCACAAAGATTCGTTTGGGATACTGGTTGAAATGGCCCCCCACAAGCTACCCACCTAAGCTTGTCCACTAGTATATCCCACTTAACTCTCTTAGTCATGTTCATTTACATGTGTGTTTGGTTAAGTCTTACTAATCGTATTTCACATGCCACTAAGGGCACCCACTATATTCCTCATGCCACCCAAGGCACCTACTTAACCCCCATGTCCCACCTTACATGTTTATCTGGTTAAGTATTTCTTAATTCATTTAGGCCATAACCTCATAAAGACCTCTCACATTAGACTGGCATTTATGGCAGCTGGATATGTCGGGCGAATCCGGGCAGTCTTACACCATAAAAGAGTCTAACCTCGTGTCTTTACAACTGTTATGCTTTAGTTTAGGCCTAGGACCTCTCACATTGGGCTGACATTTGTGACCACTGGATTTGTCGGGCGGTTCCGGGCAGGTTTACGTCACAAACGAGTCCAACCTCGTGTCCTAAGCATTGATTATCACTTATAATCTCTTACCCAGTTTTAATAATTCCCTATCCAAATTATTAATTAAGTCCACTTTTATTGATGTCCATAATTGACTCAATTATGGTCATCCACTCATGGCATGCAAAATCATATCAATTGCACCCCAACTTCTTATTATTAAATCCTTAATATTACCCCTACCCCACGTTTATACGTTCGCTTATTCAACGCATAATATAGGCTAGACTTGAATAGTGTAACACATAGCACAAAGATAAATTATCACAACATATAGACAATTAAAATAAATCTAACCATGATAGGGGTGAAACTTGCATAAACTACACATGTTAAGGATCAAAAGGTGTCAACTTGTTAAATGTCACAATTTACATGATATGATCATAGCCCAAATCTATACATAAACTTGCATATGGGGTTTTTAGGCAACATAATGATGGTGTAAACTAGCATAGGATATCAAATATGTCATAGCATAATTCCAGATGTCATAATTGTTGTATATAACGGTGTTGTATACAATATTATATGATTTTTGTTTGATGATAACAACCAAATGAATATTATTTTAATGTGTTAATGTGTCTGATTTTGTACTGTTATTGTAAATCACAGACTGGAATATAATATTTATATTTAAATAAAATACAACTGTACAGAAATTTAAATATTCACAGTATTTTATTTGAATAGAATATTTTATTTCAATATCAAACAGTACATCTATATTACTCAACACTCAATATTTTTTCACTTATACACTCACAGACCCAATATACAGACACTTTCATTGTTACTCTGCTCCTCACTATAATACTGTCTATACATCTCATATTCATATTCAATCACTGATACATTTACATTCACTGACACTGTCTCTCAGTCTTCAGTCTTCACAGCACTTCACTGTTAGTTCAGTCATCACCTGCTTACCTGTCAGATGAAACACACACACACAGTATACTGCAATAGAAATAAAACTGAACACATGCGAATATAAATTTTATTTTTAAAATTCTATTTGCCTCAGTTTTCTGGTGTGTTTCTCATCATTTTTCATGACTTGATCTGATTAATCTGTGTCTAGGCAGACAGTTTGTATATATATAGGGACAGGAAATTTCCTGAATGGCTGCAAATACACATGTGTATAAATACACATGTGCACTGCCTCGCCAATCAGTGAGCAACTGAGGAGTAGCCACGTGGACCATCTCGACTCAGTGCTCAAATGCAAATCAGTATGCAAAAGTCAACTCAAATCAAAGTGGTCGAGCAAAAGGTCAAAGCATGCTCATGGCACAAGCACAAGAAAGTCAATGAAGCAGCATAGCTGACAAGTGGAACAACATACAAAAAGAAGCATAAATTTCACAAATCAGCCAAGCAAAAAGAAGACACATGTATAAAGGCGCAACAAGAAAGTTAAAGCTGCATAGCAATGTCCTCAAGTAAACAACTCATTTTTCAAGTGCAAGCATGGATATGTTTAACACAGCAAAACAAAGTTTCATTCAAAACCAAAGAAGATGTACTCAAGTCTCAAGCTAGGTACAAAGTGGATACACAGCTAAGAATCAGGTTCAAAGAGCAAAGCTAACATGATACATGATCAAGCCGAAGTACAAACTTAAAACGACAATGCCATAAATGACAACAACAAATACAAAAGGCAGGTGCATAATTGGAATACTTGATGGTGCAGCTCACATATATGAAGCACAGTGGAGTATGTACAAGTGAAACAGCAAGGGGTCACGGAGTTTTCAGCAAGTATATAGCTCAACAAAGGGACGTACAAGACATGGCAGCAAAGAACTAGTGAATGTGTACACAGCATTAACATGGTAGATTATTTGAGCTCAAATAGTGGAGCATATACAAGCAAACAATGGTGTACAACTACGACAAAACTGGACAGTCGAACAGCATGGTCGAACATGCTCATATGCAACAAATCAAGTCAGTAAGACTCGGTCAAAGGATGTTCTTGGAAATGCATTTCTGGAAGCAACAATACATGGTGGAAGAGGCTAATTCAACATACAGTGCATATGTTATGACAGTGGCCAAGCAAGAGCACAACATGAATGTGAACTTTTGCAACAAACATGCTATGTCCAAGTTTTACAAAGGTTTTGAACTTATTGGTTTAGTAAGAAATAATGGAAAATCAGCAAATTGCTTATCCATGCTTTAAGGATATTTTTTTTGGGCTAATTATATTGGCAATCACGCTGAATCAATTCATTTCCAGAATTGCAATATCAATTTAATGCTGAGGTTTGGCATATTAAGGCAGCAAATTTCAAGTTTTAAATCGAGCAAAGCAAAAGTGGAAAGCATCACAAATCAGCTGAGTTAATCAAGTATTTCACACAAGTAAGTTCAAGTTTAATCCACAGGGGCAAGTTATATATTTTCAAAGCCGAGCAAATCGTTTTTCAATCAAAGAAAATCACGCAATCAATTTCATTCAAGGAAATTATATATGAGAAAGTAAAGTTTTTTTTTCTATCATTTATGGAGTGGTGACAAAGCAAGAATCAATCTCGGTTATTTTCTGAAATCATCAATTTCTGAAATGGAATTAAAACCGACCATTCTCGTAAAGGAAAGACAGATTTTTTATAACACTGTGGAAATCAATCCAAATCTGGAAACAAAAGGTTGGGAACGATTTAATGTTTTTCCAGAATTGTTTATATTCATTATTTCAATCAAAAAGGAAAATCATGGAAATTTCAGAGCAACTAAAAGAGGAATTTCTTTCGAATTTCTTTCCCAAAATTAACAATCAATTCTCGGAATTCTATCAAGTCATTCAAAGCAAAGGAATCTTTTTTCATTCGAAGAATTCAAAAGAGGAAACCAGACCAAGTCGATTACTCGAAATCAGAGATTTGTTATTTTTCCCTATAAAAACACCACTTTCATCACAGGCAAGACAGATCGAAAAACCACAAAATCATTTCAAGCGATTCAAGGCAAGAAATTAAAAAAAAAAAACTCACAGTTTCGATCAAGCCAGAAAGAAAACCCAAATCGGACGAGCATCCGAATCAATAGAGAGAGAGCAACTCGAAGCAGTTGAACAATCATAGAAATCGCAACTTCAGTTAATCAACATCAACCGATCGATTTGGGAAAGCAATCAGAAACCCTAGTTTCTTTCTCTGCCGCCATTTTTCATTGAAGAGAGGAACGGGCTAAACAAATTTAGAGTGGCCGGCCTATTCTAGTTGAAGGGTTCAAAAGGGAGTTTAAAATTCATTTTATAACTAGGTTTTTTAAAGTCCTTTTTATTGTTTTGTCTTTTAATTTCTTTTGTAATCAAACCGTCACATCAGTTCTAGAGTCTGTAAAATCTAGGAATTCAGTCAGGGTGTTGACTGACAGTTGACAGAGTCTGTAAAATCTGGGTTACTGTTTACGGGGTCGTAATAAGGGGAAATCTGATCGAGGGGATATCGGTCAGTCTACGGTTTTGAGCGTAGAGTTAGAATAGGAGCGAGAGTCGCAAGTGTACATGGTCTTGTATGCGGGATCTGTTCTATCATCTAGTAGAAACCTTAGGAATGCAGCAGTAGGCAAGGTTTTGCCGAAGCTGGGTATATCTGTGTTTGATTTATTTTCTGCACTTTTATTTCTGCTGCATTCTGTGATCTGTTTATTATTTTAATATCCTGTCAATTTTTCAATTCAGTTTAGAAAAAAAACCTGTGATAAACCCTATTCACCCCCCCCCCCTCTAGGGTTAATCTAGACCCAACATTTGGTATCAGAGCAGGTATTTTCTTTTAACTCTAGAGTCATGGGTAACCCTAGTTGTCTGTCTAGCGAATGTCAGTCCAGTTCATCTCCAACTATTTTCACTGGAACAGATTTTTTAAACTGGAAATCCAAAATGGAATTTTATTTAAAATCTGTTAATATTAAATGTTGGGATGTTGTTATCAATGGGTACGATATGGTAGATAAAGTTTTTAATTCTCGTGCTACACATATTCTTTATTCTCATCTTGATGATAATCAATACAGTCTGATTTCCCATTGTTTAACTGCACAGGAAATTTGGACAGCTCTCAATACGAAGTATGGTCAAATTGACAACTCCAGCTCAAAACCCCAGATTTTCAACTCAGATTCAGAATTCTGTTTAACAGGATTTACAAATGAGAATTCAGAAGGATCAGATGATGGAGAATCAACGGATGCTGAAGTTGAAAATTTCTCATACGAAGATTTGGTTTATATGTGTGTTGATTTAACTAAATCTGTTGATAAACTCAAATCTAAAAACAAAACTCTAAAATCTAGGAATTCTGAGTTGACCAGCAAAATTGATGATTTGGAATCACAGCGTGAATATTCTAAAAACCTTTCAGATTCAGATTGTAAAAATTGTTTGAAATTGAAAACCAATCTTGTTAATCTCAATAAAAATATTCAAAAGTTTGAAGATGAAATTTTCATCTTAAAAGCAAACAAGATTGAGTTATCAAATTTGAACAATCATCTGCAAAAGGAATTTGAAATTTTTAAAACTAATATTCATTCCAAACTTGAAATTGCAGAAAAGGAAAATTTGTTGAAATCGAATTCGATTTTGAAAGAACTTGAAAACGAGATTGAAAATTTCAAGAAATTTGAGTCTGAAAGTCGAAAACATTTTGAGTCTGAGATTGCTGAGTCCCAAACCAAAATAGAGTTACTCAATGATGAAAATTTGGTTTTGAAATCTGATTTTGAAAGATGTGAGATCACTAAAAATCGTTGTTTAGATTTATTGAAAGAAAATGGTGATCTTTAAACTGAAATTCAACAACTTGAAACAATCTTGTCTAATTTTTCAAACGGTGAAAAATCTTTGAATATGTTGTTGAAAAACCAATTTTCTGTTCAAAATAAACGTGGACTTGGGTTTGAGAAAAATAATGTTTTTGAAAGACGAATTTCGAATGATTTGAAAAATCCTTCAAACAACCTTGGAAAGAATCAATTTGAAAATTTGAACTCATATAATTTCAAAGTTTTTTTGAGTCAAAATCAAAATGAGAAATTGTTTTATAATAATCCTTCTAAACAATCCTGGATCCCAAAAGGAAATAAACCAAACTTCGTGAAATTCAAACAGATTTGGGTTCCTAAGGGTACAAAGGTTTATTCTGATGGTTTGTTATATAAACAGGTTTGGGTACCAAAACGAACAAATACAACTGTGAGTGGTTTTACTGCTTTTGTTAGACCACTCAATCCTCTAAACAGTTAGCTACCAAAGGAGGCTGAGGAACAACTGTGCTGAAAAGAGAAACTGATTCAAACTGCTTCACATCATTGAATCATCTACTGTTCCTTAGCAAAGTCTGATGGGTTAGAGATCCACAACGTTTTCTGTGAATCAGGTATGATTTCTGACCTCAACCTTGTAAATATTTTTTATTGTTTATTCCTGCTTCTTCTACCCCTTTCTATTTTATTTTCTTCTATTTGTCTTTATTTGATTTGTCACTTCCATATCTCTTTGTTTATTCTGTGCTTCTTAAACTTCCAGTTGCAGAATTAATGATTTTCTGGAAATTTGCCTTACTTGTATAAAATCATCATGTGTTAATTATTTCCATATCCTGAATTTGAACTTGTATATATCTGCAATTGTTTTGAAGTTTATTTTCTGATTTTTGAATTCATAACAGTGTTGATGCATTCATATCATATCTTGAACACTGTTAACTAGAATTCTAAATTTTTGAAGATTTGAATAATTAATGAAATTTCACACACTTATACGATTTTGAGTCTCTTCCAATTCATTGTGAAAACGCTTAAAGTTTTATACTCATTACAGCACTGTTACTTCTCAGTTGTGATAATCTCATTAATTTTTAGATTGGCTTGATTATTTCTGACTTGAAAAATATTTGGGTTAAATCAGTGATACATCTAGAATTTCATCCTTATTCATGATTATTATGGTTGAAATTAGTTTAGTTTGAAATCATCTGAAATTCCTGATATTTTGAATCTCACACACCACTTAAATCTGAAATTATTAACCTTGTGTGACCGATTCATTATATCTCAAAATTTGACATTGATTCAAATGATTTCAAATAAATTATTTTTATTCTTTGGATCATGAATATCTCACAAAATTGATGTAGATGATCTGAAATTTCTTGAGGACTTGTCAGAAAATTCTTGTGAAAATTCTTTGAAAATCCGGTCTTGAATTTCTCTGTTATTTCATGGTTATATGATTTAAGTATTTGTTTGTTTAAAATCATTTGAAATTATTCATTTATTGAATCACACACCTCTTATTTTTGAAATGGTCAATCTTGTGTGACTGATTCATTATATCCCAAAACTTTACATTGATTCATGTGATTTCAAATAAATTATCCCGATCATGAATATTTTCAAATTTGATATAAATGACCTGAAATTTCTCTTGGGCTTGTCAGAAATAGTTTTGAGAAATTCTTGAAAATGTTTTTTTTTGAAAATGGTCTTTGAAAATCATTGTTATTTCATGATTATTTGATTTGAATATATATTTGTTTAAAATCATTTGAAATTATTGATTTATTGGATCTCACACATATCTTGAATCTGAAATATAACCTGGTGTGATTGATTCATTAAATCCTAATACTTTCACATTTCTTCAAATGATTTAAAATAGAGTATATTTGCAAATCTTGGATCATGAACCACCTTATGTGACCAACATCTTGACAAGTCTGATTTTGAACAGTTCTTGTTTGTGCTGCTCTGATACTGTTTTCAAATAACTACCTGTTTTGATTTGTCTGTTGCTTGCCAAATTTGCAAATCTTGTCTGCGTGGGCTCTGTGTTTGAAACTCTTTGATATCCTTGTTCGTCTCAAGTGTCAATTTTAAATCCTCGCGAAGAGAGAACAATTGGTATCAGAAGTGCTGATTTTTTTTCCCTCTTGTCCTGTATAGCTTTTCACATTTCCTCTTGTAATTAATTTTCAACTTTAAAATTATTTGTTGATTATTCATTTAGAAATTGGAATCAATATCCAATTGAACTGTATTTATAATTCATCAAAATTATTATCAGATTTTGAAATTGTGATGAATTATGACTGCAATATATTTCATAATAAGAGGAGATTTTATTTGGATTTTCATGATGGTTGAATATTTATTATAATATCTTTGAACTGGCAATTATTTCACGATCATTTTCTTTATCTATCATCATTCTGCCATCCATCATGATTTTATATTAATGTGGAGAGTTAATATTTTTAAATAAAAAAAAAATTAATAAACAGTGGGAATTTGTGATAGAAATGGGACTATATTATTTATTCAGAATTAGTGATATTTGAAAATTTTTAATAATCCCGGTACAGTTGGTCATATTTCATAATATTATTAATTTAGAAATTTATTTCACAATCCATTTCTGTACCTACCACATTTCTATCATTCATATTGATTTTATATACTGAGGAGTTTTTCCTTTAAATGCTGAAAATAATAAAAATATAATATTCATAAGTATTTCTCTAACCTCATTTAAAAATCCAAGCTCTGGTTATGCATGGTTATGAGATTACTTATATTTAAGTTGCAACTGATCTCATTTAAAAATCCAAGATCTGGTTATGCGTGGTCAGTGTGCTCTTAAATAAAAATAAAAGAAAAAGGAATAATGTGCTATAAATTGAAATAAAACTTGAAATTCTCCTTTGTGTATAAAAGCCAGCCTACCAATCCATTTTCTAATCTGTGAAATGTGTTAATATTTTATGACGTATTATGATTTGCTGATTGATGGGTATTGGGATTTAAGGTTATTTGATCTTGTCTCACTTAAATTGAATTATTAATTATAGTCCAATTTCCATCTCTGTTGTTGAACCTCATTTTTTTTTTGGAAAAATAATTGGAATACATTTTTTTACTCTCCCTGTTTTATATAAAATTCATCATAAATCCGTCATTCTCTACAATGTGAGATATGCCACCAGTTCTTAGTTTATTATGATTTTTGTTTGACTGATTGAGATTTATGATGACTGTTCTTCCTCTTAAGCTGATATAGTATTTGTTAGTCATTTATTTTTATCTATATTTTAAATTCTGTTTCCTTTTGATGATAACAAAAGGGGGAGAATGGATAGAGATTTTGATTTATGAGTGAATATTTTATAAATATTTTTAATTTTGAAAATTTATTATTATTCATACATTTCACTCATGCACAGTTGTCTGTTGTAGGGGGAGCTAATAAATAGGGGGAGTTCAATATTCACTGTCAAACACATCTATTGTATACAAAATCTTTTATTTGTTTGTCATCATCAAAAGGGGGAGATTGTTGTATATAACGGTGTTGTATACAATATTATATGATTTTTGTTTGATGATAACAACCAAATGAATATTATTTTAATGTGTTAATGTGTTTGATTTTGTACTGTTATTGTAAATCACAGACTGGAATATAATATTTATATTTAAATAAAATACAACTGTACAGAAATTTAAATATTCACAGTATTTTATTTGAAGAGAATATTTTATTTCAATATCAAACCGTACATCTATATTACTCAACACACAATATTTTTCCACTTATACACTCACAGACCCAATATACAGACACTTTCATTGTTACTCTGCTCCTCACTATAATACTGTCTATACATCTCATATTCATATTCAATCACTGATACATTTACATTCACTGACACTGTCTCTCAGTCTTCAGTCTTCACAGCACTTCACTGTTAGTTCAGTCATCACCTGCTTACCTGTCAGATGAAACACACACACACACAGTATACTGCAATAGAAATAAAACTGAACACATGAAAATATAAATTTTATTTTTAAAATTCTATTTGCCTCAGTTTTTTGGTGTGTTTCTCATCATTTTTCATGACTTGATCTGATTAATCTGTGTCTAGGCAGACAGTTTGTATATATATAGGGACAGGAAATTTCCTGAATGGTTGCAAATACACATGTGTATAAATACACATGTGCACTGCCTCGCCAATCAGTGAGCAACTGAGGAGTAGCCACGTGGACCATCTCGACTCAGTGCTAAAATGCAAATCAGTATGCAAAAGTCAACTCAAATCAAAGTGGTCGAGCAAAAGGTCAAAGCATGCTCATGGCACAAGCACAAGAAAGTCAATGAAGCATCATTGCTGACAAGTGGAACAACATACAAAAAGAAGCATAAATTTCACAAATCAGCCAAGCAAAAAGAAGACACATGTATAAAGGCGCAACAAGAAAGTTAAAGCTGCATAGCAATGTCCTCAAGTAAACAACTCATTTTTCAAGTGCAAGCATGGATATGTTTAACACAGCAAAACAAAGTTTCATTCAAAACCAAAGAAGATGTACTCAAGTCTCAAGCTAGGTACAAAGTGGATACACAGCTAAGAATCAGGTTCAAAGAGCAAAGCTAACATGATACATGATCAAGCCGAAGTACAAACTTAAAACGACAATGCCATAAATGACAACAACAAATACAAAAGGCAGGTGCATAATTGGAATACTTGATGGTGCAGCTCACATATATGAAGCACAGTGGAGTATGTACAAGTGAAACAGCAAGGGGTCACGGAGTTTTCAGCAAGTATATAGCTCAACAAAGGGACGTACAAGACATGGCAGCAAAGAACTAGTGAATGTGTACACAGCATTAACATGGCAGATTATTTGAGCTCAAATAGTGGAGCATATACAAGCAAACAATGGTGTACAACTACGACAAAACTGGACAGTCGAACAGCATGGTCGAACATGCTCATATGCAACAAATCAAGTCAGTAAGACTCGGGCAAAGGATGTTCTTGGAAATGCATTTCTGGAAGCAACAATACATGGTGGAAGAGGCTAATTCAACATACAGTGCATATGTTATGACAGTGGCCAAGCAAGAGCACAACATGAATGTGAACTTTTGCAACAAACATGCTATGTCCAAGTTTTACAAAGGTTTTGAACTTATTGGTTTAGTAAGAAATAATGGAAAATCAGCAAATTGCTTATCCATGATTTAAGGATATTTTTTTTGGGCTAATTATATTGGCAATCACGCTGAATCAATTCATTTCCAGAATTGCAATATCAATTTAATGCTGAGGTTTGGCATATTAAGGCAGCAAATTTCAAGTTTTAAATCGAGCAAAGCAAAAGTGGAAAGCATCACAAATCAGCTGAGTTAATCAAGTATTTCACACAAGTAAGTTCAAGTTTAATCCACAGGGGCAAGTTATATATTTTCAAAGCCGAGCAAATCGTTTTTCAATCAAAGAAAATCACGCAATCAATTTCATTCAAGGAAATCATATATGAGAAAGTAAAGTTTTTTTTTCTATCATTTATGGAGTGGTGACAAAGCAAGAATCAATCTCGGTTATTTTCTGAAATCATCAATTTCTGAAATGGAATTAAAACCGACCATTCTCGTAAAGGAAAGACAGATTTTTTATAACACTGTGGAAATCAATCCAAATCTGGAAACAAAAGGATGGGAACGATTTAATGTTTTTCCAGAATTGTTTATATTCATTATTTCAATCAAAAAGGAAAATCATGGAAATTTCAGAGCAACTAAAAGAGGAATTTCTTTCGAAATTCTTTCCCAAAATTAACAATCAATTCTCAGAATTCTATCAAGTCATTCAAAGCAAAGGAATCTTTTTTCATTCGAAGAATTCAAAAGAGGAAACCAGACCAAGTCGATTACTCGAAATCAGAAATTTGTTAGGGTTCGTTTTTTCCCTATAAAAACACCACTTTCATCACAGGTAAGACAGATCGAAAAACCACAAAATCATTTCAAGCGATTCAAGGCAAGAATTAAAAAAAAAAACTCACAGTTTCGATCAAGCCAGAAAGAAAACCCAAATCGGACGAGCATCCGAATCAATAGAGAGAGAGCAACTCGAAGCAGTTGAACAATCATAGAAATCGCAACTTCAGTTAATCAACATCAACCGATCGATTTGGGAAAGCAATCAGAAACCCTAGTTTCTTTCTCTGCCGCCATTTTTCATTGAAGAGAGGAACGGGCTAAACAAATTTAGAGTGGCCGGCCTATTCTAGTTGAAGGGTTCAAAAGGGTGTTTAAAATTCATTTTATAACTAGGTTTTTTAAAGTCCTTTTTATTGTTTTGTCTTTTAATTTCTTTTGTAATCAAACCGTCACATCGGTTCTAGAGTCTGTAAAATCTAGGAATTCAGTCAGGGTGTTGACTGACAGTTGACAGAGTCTGTAAAATCTGGGTTACTGTTTACGGGGTCGTAATCAGGGGAAATCTGATCGAGGGGATATCGGTCAGTCTACGGTTTTGAGCGTAGAGTTAGAATAGGAGCGAGAGTCGCAAGTGTACATGGTCTTGTATGCGGGATCTGTTCTATCATCTAGTAGAAACCTTAGGAATGCAGCAGTAGGCAAGGTTTTGCCGAAGCTGGGTATATCTGTGTGTGATTTATTTTCTGCACTTTTATTTCTGCTGCATTCTGTGATCTGTTTATTATTTTAATATCCTGTCAATTTTTCAATTCAGTTTAGAAAAGAAAAAAAAACTGTGATAAACCCTATTCACCCCCCCCCCCCCTCTAGGGTTAATCTAGACCCAACAATAATAGATGTCATGGCATATGTTCATAACTTTTCTAATCAATCTAACTTGCACATGTGACTTGTCATATAGATCAACATAGCCCAAACATGATGATTTAATTAATATGAACTAACTAGCATAGATAGTAACATCATGGCTTTTTAACATGTATGATTCATCACAACTCAGCATAGAAACTTTCAACATACATAACATCATCATAGCATGATTTACAACATATAGGATATCATCACCACATAGCATAGCATTAATAACATACATGATAACATATACGACAATTCACATCATCTACTCATAATCCATTCATGACTTAACCTAATTAAAATGATAATAATCTTGTTAAGACTATCATACTCACAATTTAGAGAAAAAAAGAGTCTTGCTTTGCTTTAGAATTGAGTAGAATTAGTATTTGATTAGCTTTTCTTCATTCTTAGTTGGCGGCGGCTCCACTGAGTTCCATGGCGGCGGTATGACAGTAGCTATTCTATTTTTCTTATAAATTAGGGTGAGAGACTAACTAGGTATTTATAGAGTTAGGATTTATTTTAGACCGTCAGATCAACACAGAACTAATCCTAGCCAACCAGATTAGGTCAAAACCCTAATGGGTCATCACTCAGTCAAAAACAGGCTCAGTCAAAAACCCTAGCCGCCAGACCTAGGTTGACACCCAGGTCGACACTATAGTCGACCTGGGGGGGGGAGGGCAGGTCGACACTAGTGTCGACCCCCCAGTCGACCTGGCTAGGCGGGAATTTTTCCCGCCCAGCCCGCTTCTACACTTTTCAGTTTGAATTTGAAATTTCCTGCGAGCTGTTTTGAATTTTCTGAAACTTCTGATGGCCATAACTTCTTCATACGAAGTCCAATTCACGCAAACTCAGACTCTATTTCGACCAGAATTCCGAGACGAACACAATGGCGCAACCCATTTCCCATAAATCTCATGTCTGAGATTAGTTATTCTTTAATTTGTGAATATTAATATTAGCAAAATTACGGGGTGTTACATTCTCCCCTCCTTAAAGGATTTCGTCCCCGAAATCTTCAAGTTAAGAAGAATGTATATCCTAACATCCAATCATCCATCTACTCAACCATCAAACACAGGCATCCATTGTCCTTATAGACTTCTAATGCTTTCATGTTTAAATGCACAGTGTGTGTATATGTCCATATCTAATGCAAAATCAGGCGGTCCACTGATTCAGTCGACCTCCTTAATGCAATTCATGATAGTGCCATGCGTCCATTATGTATGCAAAAGTTCCTTAATGCAACATATTATCTCTATATGCGTGCACAATCATCATCCGAATGCAGCATCCATATGATAAAACAAATCCTCATACATCCATTTTACTAAGTACAACCATATATATGTAATATGCAATATGAAGTGACTGAGCCGATCTAGTGTCTAATAGTGTGTGTATATGCGTCCACGAACAACCACTAGCAAACACTTGCATCCACTTTGCACCCATCATACATAACATGTCTCAAACACATGTTTCAACCATAGGATTATCCTAACTAAAGGTCAAGGATACTAGTGAGAGGATACTCTAAAGGTAAGATAAGTACAAGATAAGCGATAAAGGAGAAATTAAAGGACATACCCTCGAAAAGGAAAGGGTATCGTGAACGCATCTTCTCTTCTGTCTCCCAAGTAGCATTGCTCTCATCATCTCCCCATTGTACTTTGACTAGTCCGACCTCTCGATTTCTCAGCTTCTTGATCTCTGACCCAAGAATGCACGTAGGAGCTCGTCGAATCATCGCATCACGCTCTATTTCCACCTCTCTAAGCAAGTTCGGCTCTACCACTTCGGCGGTCTCGTGCAAGCACTTCCTCAAATGTGACACATGGAATACGTCGTGTACACCACTAAGTCTCTCAGGCAACTCCACTCTATACGCCATCTGTCCAATCTTTTCCTTAATCGGAAACGGCCCTACGAATCTTGGTGCTAATTTCCCAATGGACCCAAAGCGAACAACGTTCCGTAATGGAGACACTATGACAAAGACCATGTCCCCAACCTCAAACTCGAGATCTGTCCTCCTCTTATCCGCATAAGATTTCTGCCGATCTTGCGCTGCTTTCATCCTCCTTCGAATCAAGTCGATCTTCTCCGAAGTCTCCCTAATCATATCGGGCCCAAGTAAGATCTTATCCGTAGATTCCCACCAACATGTAGGTGAATGACAGAGTCGTACATAAAGAGCTTCGAATGGTGCCATACCAATGCTAGACTGAAGCTGTTATTATATGCGAACTCAACCAATGGAAGATGCCCTTCCCATGTACCGCCAAAGTCTAGGATACATAGCCTCAAAATATCCTCTAGAATGCGATTCACCCTCTCGGTTTGGCCGTCCGTCTGAGGATGATATGCGGTGCTCAAACATAACTGAGTCCCTACCGCCTCTTGTAAGCTTCTCCAAAATTCGCTAGTGAAAATAGGATCGCGGTCGCTCACTATGCTAGAAGGAACACCGTGCAAACGAACTATTTCCTGAACGTATACAGAAGCTAACCATGGAGCAGTCCTCTTACTCTTCACGGTAATGAAATGGGCGCTCTTAGTAAGTCTATCTACTATAACCCAAATCCCCATCTTACCCTTCCTCGATCGCGGTAATCCATCCACAAAATCCATCGAGACACTCTCCCACTTCCATAGTGGAACCTCCAATGGGTGAAGCAATCCACCGGGTTTCTTTTGCTCCGCTTTTACTTGTTGGCACACCAACCATCTAGCGACATACTCGGCCACGTCCCTCTTCATACCAGCCCCAAAGAAAACTCGCTTCATATCTTTGTACATCTTGTCCCCGCCGGGATGAATGGTCATCTTCGAACGATGTTCATCATCAAGAATAGTCTTCCTTAGGTCATCGTCTTTTGGTACACAAAGTCTACCGTCCCTACGTAACCAACCCCTATCATCTAGGGTGTACCTACGGAGATGGCTTGATGACTCCCCTCCTTTGAGCTTTTCTACTAACTCAACTAACTGTGGGTCATCTCGCTGTGCCTCGCCAATCCGTCCTAAAAGCGTAGGTCTGACCTCCAAGGATGCTAGCAAACCGGGTACAAAGTCAACGGAAGGTCTAAAGTCAAACATCGAAATGAATTTTAAGCTTCGCCGCTCAACAAACAAAGGACTTAAGCATAATCTTTTTCTACTTAAGGCATCTGCCACCACGTTACACTTGCCAGGGGTATATGCTATTTCGAAGTCGTAGGATGCTAAGAACTCCATCCACCTTTGCTGCCTTAAGTTCAAGTCCTTTTGAGAGAATACGTATTTTAGCGATTTGTGGTCAGTGAATAATTCGAATCTTTTGCCAAGAAGATAATGACGCCAAGACTTAAGCGCGAAAACAATAGCGGCCAACTCTAGGTCATGTGTGGGGTAATTCTTCTCATGCGCTCTCAACTGCCTTCCACCATAGGCTATTACCCTACCCTCTTGCATTAAGACTGCGCCTAGTCCTGTCCCATAAGCGTCAGTATAAAAAGTAAACGGCTTACTCCTGTCTGGCAGCACTAAGACTGGGGCTGAGGTCAAAGCTCTCTTCAAACGTTGGAACGCATCATCACAATCTACGTCCCACTCGAAGACTAAGTTCTTCTTCGTCAAGCGTGTCAATGGAGCTGATATCTTCGCGAAGTCTTTGATAAACTTCCTATAGTAGCCAGCCAACCCCAAGAAACTTCTCACTTCGGTAGCATTTTTAGGGACCTTCCAATCTTGGATGGCCACCACCTTCGCGGGATCCACAGCTATCCCTTCCTTGGAAACCACGTGCCCTAAGAATCGCACTTCTTTCCGCCAAAAGTGACACTTAGAAAATTTTTCTTTAAGGTTATGCGCTCGTAGGGTCTCCAACACTTCCCTAAGATGTAGGGCATGCTCTTCTTCATCCTTAGAAAAGATCAGGATCTCTTCTACAAAGACTACCACGAATTTGTTAAGGTACTCTCTAAACACCCTACTCATCAAATCAACAAAGTATGCGGGGGCGTTTGTCAAACCGAAGGGAATCACTAGCCATTCATAGAAACCGTCTGGAGTCCTAAAGGCATTCTTGTCAATGCTATCCTCAGCCACTCTCAACTGATGGAAACCAGTGGCTAAGTCCAACTGCGAAAACACTGAGGCGCCAACTAACTGATCGAAGAGATCGTCAATCCTCGGCAGTGGGTGTCTGTTCTTCTTAGTAAGCTTATTAAGTTCTCTATAGTCCACACGAAGTCTAAGGGACCCATCCGCCTTTGTGGCAAATACTACTGGAGCACCCCACTCCGAATACTTCGTCTTATGAACCCCTTCTCAAGCAACTCCTTCACTTACTTATTGAGTTCCCTCCTTTCACGTGGAGCCATGTGGCGTACTGGCAAAGATACTGGTTTCACATTATCCACAAGATATATTCGAAAATCTATCTCCCGCTTCGGAGGCAAGCCCTTCACCTCCTCAAACACGTCCGAATATTCTCGGACCACTCTAACGGATTGTAGATTTTCCTCAGACACGTCAAGCGATTCTAAATAACTTAGCATAACGGAATTTATGGGATTACAAAAGATCTCGAGAGTGTTGCCAAGGCGAGTCATGAGCCTAACTACTCTCCTTTCACAATCAAGTACGGCCCCATTTCTGGATAACCAATCCATTCCTAAAATTAGCCCATAGCCCGTGAAGCCCAACACGTAAGCATCACATCTAAACTCAATGCTAAGTATAGAAATTTTCAAATCCAAACACATCATGGACTAATAAGCTGAGCCCCCAATTGGATTCGAAACAACTAATGGATCCTCTACTAAACTGGTGTTTAAGTGCAGTGATTCAACTAATGACGTAGAGATAAACGAATACGATGCGCCCGAATCGAATAAGGTATGGACATGATGATCAAACAGAAAAACTAAGCTTTCAACAGAAATGGTTCTACCTCGTTCTTGCAGCGGTGGGACCGCGAGAGCCTGAACTTGACCCCTTGCCTGCCCTGGTGCCATAAGAGCCTGCACCTGTCCTCCCGAGGTAGCTCCTGCCCTCTGCCCCTTCTTTGGGCAGTCCTTCACTAGATGTCCCGCTTCGCCACAGTGAAAACAGCCAGTCTCATTTTTCTTTCGGCAATCTTTGCTGAGATGGCCTGGTGTCCCACAGTTAAAGCATTTCTTCTTTCCCTTGCCATTATTGTATTTACCACCCTTCTTGTTTTGCTGTTGTGGTTTCTTATGATCCCCTTTCTTCTCGGGTGCCTTATCAACTTTAGCGCTTTTCTCCTCGTGCATGAGTGCCATGTATACAAGCTTCTCAAAGGTAGCCCCCATAGGGATGTGGGTCATAGCCAACCCTTGCAACGGTTCATTCAATCGATTAACGAACCTCAGTGCCTTCTTCTCCGGCGTGTTCACTAAGTCCAAGCCAAACCTTGCTAACTGATTAAATTTGTTGACATATTCTTTTACTGATGAGCTTCCTTGCTTTAATGTCAAGAATTTTTCCATATATAGATTCTCTTCTGCCCTTGAGAGAAACTTCGCCTCAAAACTATGTCTGAAATCCGCCCAAGAATCAATAGGACGCTCCCCATTAGTGACCTCCCACCAGAACGAGGCCTCTCCCTTCATCAACCAAGCTGCTAATTTAACTCTCCTCCCTTCTTCCACTTCAAAAATTTCTAGCAATTCTTCCACCTCCCTAAGCCAATCTCTAGCTTCCACAAATGTTTCTGACCCTTGGAAGGGTTTTCCACCCATAGCCTTAAATTACTTGCACGTCTTTGTAAAAGTATCAATGCGAGGAGGAGGAGGAAGAGGAGGAACGGGTGCAACTGGTGGTGGAGGAACATTAGCTGGACCTGCGGCGGCCTTAGCCTCTAATAACCTCCTATACCATCCTAGTATCGTTACACCGTCAGGTAGGTTAAGATCTTCAGCCATGCTGAAACGAAAAAGGAAAGATTCAAAATGGAGAATTCGAAAGATAAAGATATGGCTATTAGGGATTATGTTTTTCTTAAATTACTCATTAAAACATGTTTTTGAAGGCACTTCTTTCAAAAATACTCTAGAAAAATAGTTTTTCTAAAAAATTTATCTGTTCTGGTAACCTTAAGCTCTGATACCACGTGTAACACCCCACATCCATTAATGTCACTCACAAAGGGAATGCATTAACTTCCATGGAGGTTATAAGTGGATATAGAACAGAAAAATTACAACAAGACAGATAATAAGTAGTACTTGAAAACTAAAACTTCATTTTATTGCAGCGGAATTTAAACATGTTTATTACATCATAAACCATAAATCAGAGTCAAGTACAATATTCATCTTGATAAACAAAATACATAATCCCATTACATAAATAGCCATTAAAGAAGATAACAAGCTGGACTTTACTTCAACGGTCCAAGCTTTCCAAAGAGAGAGAATAAGAAATCCAATCAAACTCCACTAGAGCTGGGCCCAACCTGAGGACCTGGAGGGGGAAAAAGGATAGAAATGGAGGGGGTCAGACATAAAGTCTGGCGAGTATGATAATTCTAACAATACTATTATCAAAATAACTAGACTAAGGCATAAGCTGGAAGACAAGTTAATGTCTATGAACTATTAGGTATGGAAGAGCAGATAAAGATAACGTTTAAGATAACATTAAAGATAACGGTAAAGGCCCACCAAATTACTAACGAATGATTACTACACTGCACCGCACATTACTACACTGCACTACACTAGTCACCCTAAAAGTTGATCCCACATGCTTCACACAGAAACAATATAAATTGCCTTACGTACACCTAGCTGACTACATAGGTGACGTCTGCCCCTATCTCCACTAGGTGTACCCCACTACCCACTTTCGATCGGCTCCCTACTCGTAGATACTCGTGCTGGCCCCACAGTGAGGTGTATCACTCCCCTAAAGTGGCAACCCAATACAACTTGAGAATGCACGGCTTATACCTACACGATGCAACAACGTCTTACCTACCAGCCCGGGTCCACACACGCATATGAAACTCGTTGGACTTACGTTGCCACCGCCCCCCGTTTTGGCCTCTTATAGTCAAACCTAGTATGCGTGTCCCGTCCTCGACTTGGGTCGAGCCCACAAAGATACGTTTTGGATACTGGTAGAAATGGGCCCCCACAAGCTACCCACCTAAGCTTGTCCACTAGTATATCCCACTTAACCCTCTTAGTCATGTTCATTTACATGTGTGTTTGGTTATGTCTTACTAATCGTATTTCACATGCCACTAAGGGCACCCACTATATTCCTCATGCCACCCAAGGCACCTACTTAACCCCCATGTCCCACCTTACATGTTTATCTGGTTAAGTATTTCTTAATTCATTCAGGCCATAACCTCATAAAGACCTCTCACATTAGACTGGCATTTATGGCAGCTGGA
This sequence comes from Allium sativum, assembly GCA_030737875.1. Taxonomy (NCBI): domain Eukaryota; kingdom Viridiplantae; phylum Streptophyta; class Magnoliopsida; order Asparagales; family Amaryllidaceae; genus Allium; species Allium sativum. The sequence goes on from CM060923.1 coordinate 108,347,203, forward strand.
TATGCCGGGCGGGTCCGGGTAGTCTTACACCATAAAAGAGTCTAACCTCGTGTCTTTACAACTGTTATGCTTTAGTTTAGGCCTAGGACCTCTCACATTGGGCTGACATTTGTGACCACTGGATTTGTCGGGCGGTTCCGGGCAGGTTTACGTCACAAACGAGTCCAACCTCGTGTCCTAAGCATTGATTATCACTTATAATCTTTTACCCCAGTTTTAATAATTCCCTATCCAAATTATTAATTAAGTCCACTTTTATTGATGTCCATAATTGACTCAATTATGGTCATCCACTCATGGCATGCAAAATCATATCAATTGCACCCCAACTTCTTATTATTAAATCCTTAATATTACCCCTACCCCACGTTTATACGTTCGCTTATTCAACGCATAATATAGGCTAGACTTGAATAGTCTAACACATAGCACAAAGATAAATCATCACAACATATAGACAATTAAAATAAATCTAACCGTAATAGGGGGGAAACTTGCATAAACTACACATGTTAAGGATCAAAAGGTGTCAACTTGTTAAATGTCACAATTTACATGATATGATCATAGCCCAAATCTATACATAAACTTGCATATGGGGTTTTTAGGCAACATAATGATGGTGTGAACTAGCATAGGATATCACATATGTCATAGCATAATTCTAGATGTCATAATAGATGTCATGGCATATGTTCATAAATTTTCTAATCAATCTAACTTGCATATGTGACTTGTCATATAGATCAACATAGCCCAAACATGATGATTTAATTAATATGAACTAACTAGCATAGATAGTAACATCATGGCTTTTTAACATGTATGATTCATCACAACTCAGCATAGAAAATTTCAACATACATAACATCATCATAGCATGATTTACAACATATAGGATATCATCACCACATAGCATAGGATTAATAACATACATGATAACATATACGACAATTCACATCATCTACTCATAATCCATTCATGACTTAACCTAATTAAAATGATAATAATCTTGTTAAGACTATCATACTCACAATTTAGAGAAGAAAAGAGTCTTTCTTTGCTTTAGAATTGAGTTGAATTAGTATTTGATTAGCTTTTCTTCCTTCTTAGTTGGTAGCGGCTCCACTGAGTTCCATGGCGGTGGTATGACGGTTGCTATTCTATTTTTCTTATGAATTAGGGTGAGAGACTACCTAGGTATTTATAGAGTTAGGATTTATTTTAGACCGTCAGATCAACACAGAACTAATCCCAGCCAACCAGATTAGGTCAAAACCCTAATGGGTCATCACTCAGTCAAAAACAGGCTCAGTCAAAAACCCTAGACGCCAGACCCAGGTCGACACTATAGTCGACCTGGGGGGGGGGGCAGGTCGACACTAGTGTCGACCCCGCATTCGACCTGCCTGGGCGGGAATTTTTCCCGCCCAGCCCGCTTTTGCACTTTTCAGTTTGAATTTTAAATTTCCTGCGAGCTGTTTTGAATTTTCTGAAACTTCCGATGGCCATAACTTCTTCATATGAAGTCCAATTCACGTAAACTCGGACTCTATTTCGACCAGAATTCCGAGACGAACACAATGGCGTAACCCGTTTCCCATAATTCTCACGTTTGAGATTAGTTATTCTTTAATTTGTGAATATTAGTATTAACAAAATTACGGGGTGTTACAGTTGGACTCGCAACAACGACCACTACGTTTTAGAAGTGACCAAAACTGAAACAGAGCAGGTTGGAAATTCAGACAAATTTCAAATCAAACTGTTCAGAAAATTCAGATAAAACCGACGGAGTAGATGCCGAAGGTGAGAACTCCTCAACTTTTATTTTTATTTCTAGTTTGAAATATATACTAGGCTGCAGACGGTGTTTAGTAGCACCCGACACCCGTTGTCCACAGACCATGGATGACTTGTTTGTTTGATTGCTATGTTGTGAAATTTGATTATGTGACGTGAAATTAAATAAAATATTTTATAGTTAAAAATATAATTTTTAAAAGTGTATATAAAATAAATATTTATAGACAAATCGGATGATTTGTTTATATACACTAATTTGACTAATATTGATTGGGACGATAAATTTTACACATCGCCCAACTGCACAAATAAAATGTGTGTTTGTTGATTTGAAACACCACACGGGTATTGGGATGAGATTTGACATACACTAATCCCGATTGTTTAGTTGTATGTCAATCGATGGATTGACAGACTCTATAAGCGTTAATTATTTATATTTAATGCTTATGCAGTTGTGTGGTGCACTCTGGATGATGGTTGATTATTTATCATTGTTATTGTATACATGTGTCGTAGAAAATCCATATAATCAACATTATATGGTAATTGATTAGGCCTCATTCCAATTTGGAATATGTAAAGAAAATTCATTTGTTGAATAGTAAAGAAAATTCATTTGTTGGATAGTAAAGAAAATTCATTTGTTTAATAGTAAAGAAAATTCATGTGTTGAATTGAAAATATATATTCATGTGTTGAATAGAATAAATATTCATGTGTTGAATAAAAGCCGTGTTGATTAGATTGATGCCATTTTGACGTGAACTATATTTATATTGATTTTATTCATTTTTATAATGAATATAGAAAAGGAATTGATTTCAAAATACAACGTTTTGAAAATATTATTATTTGTATATCGATGATGTGGAATATTCAATTTTGATTTGAAATTGAATATGAAGTTGAAATCGTTTTGAAAACGAATTTAAAACGATTTGTAAAATACGTTTTAAAAGGAAATCGACGAAATATATATAATATTATATATATATATATAATGGCCTGAATAGAACGCGCCGCGCCGCGGCAGTTCGTGAATTTCGACCATTGATTTCGAACGGACATTGTGGGAGATCCGACCGTCGGATTCTCCTAAAACTGGAACCGTTGGGTTCGTATCGAAAAGAGCTTTCTAACGGATATTAGAAATTTGAAATCTAATGGTTGGATTTGGAATTATGTCCAAATCAAATTTGGAAAAGGTCGCTGTAAGTGTAGTTCGATGACCATTGATGGAAATCGACTGTACGGGCCTTGATAAAATTATTAAAAATAATAATAATTTGTGTAAAATCATAAGAAATGATTTGTGAAGAATCGGGATGAAAAACTCCATATTTGAAAAGATAAAAATAGATTTTTATCGAAATGAACTAGTTTTGTACTAGAATTATTATTCATTTATTTTTGAAATAAATAAGGTGAATTTAAATGGTTTTGAAATATAACCAGAATTTCCAATATATAAATTGGAAATTGATTTGAATCGAAATTGTCTTTGGAATATTTCGATGTTCTATTTCGTGATTATACCGATATTGTTATGGAAATTTGAAAGTTATATTTATATCATTATTTCCAATACGATATTTGTTGGTCGTAGAATTTGATATTGAATATAAGCTGATATATTTTCTATTCAGAGCCTTGTATTTAGTATCAAATGTGATTTGGGTTTGTCGTGAATGGTGTCTTCATTAACACTGTCTTAAGCCCAGTTGAGAAAAAGATTAAATCTTTTATTTAGATTTAATGAATTGTACCAATTAAATGGTATTTAATTGGAATTGAATTCAAATTGATTCTTGGGTTTATCGTGAACGGTGTTTTAAATAACACTTGTTCTTTAACTCTATAATTAATGGAATGTGATTTTAGGTTGTCGTGAACGGTATCATCAATAATACTGTTTCAGACCCAGCCGAGTTAAGAAAATCAGAAACTAAATGGAGATTAGTTAAGTTGAATGGTTTCTGGGGTACTGATCTGATGTTGGTTTCGGCCTTCGGGGTTAATACTTAGGGAATTGCTCAGTTGCTAATTTACGGTTAGGGACTGATTGAAATGTGATGTGATTTTGGGGTTTATCGTGAACCGTGTTTTAAATGACACTGATTCTTTAACCTAGTCAAAGATTAAAACTAAGTGGAGTTTTAATGAATCTTTAATTAGATTGAAAAGATCGAGAATGGAGTATCACCAGTTTTACTCCAGACAGTAGTTAAATCTTTAATTAGATTTGAACGTGAAATGGTAATTGAATTTACCGATAACACCGTGGTGTTAGATATGATATATGACTAGTTTTACTTCATCGGATAAATAGGTTAGGATTGGGAAATAAAATAAATAATTACTTCGGTGTGGTTCGCTAATCCCGACTAGTTTGAAGTGATATTCAAAGGAAGATTAAAGAATAAATTTAAAAGAATTTATCTTTGATAAAATTAATGGGAACCTTTCCCTAAGAATGTGAAATTTAGAAACTAACTGTAGGTTGGCTAAGATGAATGGTTTCCTGGGTATTGATCTGATGTTGGTTTCGGCCTTCGGGGTTAGTATTTGGGGAATTGTTCTCGTTTACGGTTAGTGACTGATGAATTGGATTGAGGCGTATGTTGTGTTTGTGTAACACTTGTTTATTATATACGCCAGTTATTCAGAAAGACCGGGTTTATCCCACTCTGAATAACTGATTCGACGATGAGTCGAAGATGAAGACGGTGGTTGAAGACCGGAGGTCTTCACGTCATTTGGATAATTACTAATGATCTTGATTGGGCCATACACCCAAGAGGAGGGAATCACTTAGTGATCGTCCAAACGTACTTGGAGATCGATGGATATGCGGGGTACTAGGTGCCTCCGGTTTTGTTCAGACCCAGAACGAACTTGTAAATGGATTGTGTGTATGACATTGGATTTTATTCTGTATGATTGATTTCTATTAAATATATATCTATTTAGTGGCGGAGAATTTATTCTCTTGCTTAACGCCCTTCTCTGAGACGTACGAGCTTAGGGGTTATATACTGATGGATATCAAACGCATAGAGTGAATTGCCTGTGTGGCTTGCCTAAGTGGCAAATGATCAAGGCTTCTGCTGAAAAGCAAAGTCTTGTTGTTGATGATCAAATCACGGCCTTTGTGGCATAGCTTTGTGTAATGTTAAATTCACGAGTTTCACACCCGGTATGAACCAGAAATGGGCGAGGACATGCGTTTCTTTCTAGCTAGAAGTGGCGTCAGTGGTTTTACATGCCCTGACGAGTTTGACTTATGTGGTTGTTGCAGTTGCGAGGCGCCTCGAATATATCGGTGACTATGTGAAGCCGATGGAGTCATTCGTTGGCTCATTTACTCCCATAGGGCGGGGAAACGCAGTGTTCAGGCATTTAATCCACATCGGTGGACCAGCCCTGACGATCCAAGGGCCCACCTGAGTTTGGGTCCTGAGACATGGTTGGCTAGATTGTCTCGAATCGGTAGAGGATGATCCCTGGCCTCGGTTCATATCATAAATGATAATCCAACTTCCAATACGCGACATTTGCGGTTTTAATTGTAGAGCCTAGTATGGCGACATGATATATGGTACCCATGCCTTCTATGATTGATATTTATGATTGTATATAAAATCAGAAACTAACTAGAAACGAGCCAAGATGGGTGGTTTCCTAGGTATTGGTCTGATGTTGGTTTCGGCCTTCGGGGTTAAAACTTAGGGAATCGTTCTCTTACTAATTTGCGGTTGGAGTCTGATTAATAATAAAAAGATAAAATTTCACGTATCAAGCATTCTTTGGCTGTTATAAGGTAAAACCCTATCCTCCGACTTGCGTTGCATTGTGTGATGGGACCTGGGTCTTATAACAGCTTCATTGTTCTTTATTTAGCATTGCGTTGTTGTTTTATGCACCGGTATTCTTGGGAGGAAACCCGTTCTGCGTTAGCGGCATGGTCCCTTGATTTACCTAACTTAAAAATAAAGATTAATGACTGTTTTAGTTCTCACACCAGTCACATGAATGACCTGGAGTTTATTGTTTTCACCTAAACTCTGGGTGCCCTTATTTTGACACGGGCAGCTAGTAGTTTTGGTTTTGCAGATTTATATTCACAGGATCCTGATTTACAGATGGAACAATAGTCGGAAAGCTCTGTATCCGTGTATTACTTTTAGTTGTGTATTATATTAATTTCCGCTGTGATGTATTGAAATGTAATTTAAATCTCTGATTTTTTTGTGTAATATTTATTCATACTCTGTATATTCTTGTAATATGATGAATTGTTGTAATATACAATGAAATGTTCTTCTGTTTCCATTCTGATTCGTCTTGTCCTCACAGTAATTCGTTCTTTCTCTTCTTTTTGGAGACCGGGGAAGTTCGGGTCGCTTCAATGTCTCAGGACCCAGATCAGGTGGGCCCTTGGATCGTCAGGGCCGGTCCACCGATGTGGATTAAAATGCCTGAACACTGCGTTTCCTCACCCTTTGGAGAGTAAATGAGCCAAATGACTCTATCGGCTCCACATAATCACCGATATATCCGGGGCGCCTCGCAACAGCAACAACAACACAGGTGAAAATAATGTAAATGTCAGGGCTGGTAGGTCACTGACACCACCTTAGTTAGAAGGAAACGCATGCCCTCCCTGAGGTCCTCTCCCATTTCTGGTTCACAACCGAGGTGTGAGGCTCGCGAATTAACGCTGCATAAAGCTATGCCATACAGGGCGTGCTTTGATCATCAACTACAAGACTTTTCTTTTCAACAAAAGCCTTGATCATTTGCCACTTAGGCATGCCACACAGGCATTTCACTGCACGTGATTGATATCCATCAATAGACAACTTCTGAGCTCGTACGTCTCAGAGAGGGGCGTTAAGCAAGAGAATAAATTCTCCGCCGCCAGCAGATATATATTTACTAGAAATCAATTACACAGAATAAAATCCAATATCAAACACATAGTCCATTTACAAGTTCGTTCTGGGTCTGAACGAAACCGGAGGCACCTTGTACCTCGCATTTCCATCGATCACCAAGTACGTCTGGACGATCACCAACCAATTCCCTCCTCTTGGGTGTACAGCCCAATCAAGATCATCAGTAATCACCCAAACGATGTGAAGACCTCCGATCTTCGACCACCCTCTTCATCCTCGACACCACGTCGAATGAGTTATTCAGAATGGGGTAAACCCGGTCTTTCTGAATAACTCGTGTATATAATAAATAATTGTTACACAAATACAACATACGCCTCATTCCAATTCAGAATATTCTTTTATTCAAAGATTCTTATACTTTGGGAAAGGTTCCCATTAATTTTATCGAAGATAAATTCTGTAAATTTGTTCTTTAATCTTCTTTTGAATATCAATTCAAATTAGTCGGGATTAGCGAACCACACCGAAGTAACAATTTATTTTATTTCCTAATCCCAACCGATTCATCCCATGAAGTAAAACTAGCCATACTTCATATCTTACACCACAGTGTTATCGGTAAATTCAATTACCATTTCACGTTCAAATCCAATTTAAGATTTAACTATCGCGTGGAGCAAAACTGGTGATACTCCATTCTCGATTATTTCAATCTAATTAAAGATTCATTAAAACTCCACTTGGTTTTAATCTTCCCAATAATCACTATCAATGATTATTTAACTTGGGAAATCACATCCTGTCTTTAACTGGGTTAAAGAACCAATGTCATTTAAAACATGGCTCACTATAAACCCAAAAATAAATTCAAATTCAATTCCAATTAAATATCATTTAATTGGTACACTTCATTAAATCTAAATAAAAAGATTTAATTTTTTTTCTCAACTGGGCTGAAGAACAGTGTTAATGAAGACACCATTCACGACAAACCCAAATCCCATTTGATATTAAATACAAGGCTCTAAATAGAAAATATATCGGCTTATATTCAATATCAAATTCTACGACCCACAAATATCGTATTAGAAATAACGATGTAAATATATCTTTCAAACTTTCATAACAATATCTATATAATCACGAAATCCAACATCGAAATATTCCAAAGTCAATTTCGATTCAAATTCATTCCAATTCGATTATTAGAAATTCTGGTTATTTTCAAAACCATTTCAAATCCACTTTATTTATTGTAGAAATAAATGGGATTATAATTCTTGTTCAAAACTAGTTCATTTCGATAAAAATCATTTTTTATCTTTTCAAATATGGAATTTTTCGTCCCAATTCTTCACAAATCATTTCTAATGATTTTACACAAATTATTACTATTTTTAATAATTTTATCAAGGCTCGTACAATCGATTTCCATCAATGGCCATCGAATTGCACTTATAACGACCTTTTCCAAATTTTATTTGGACATAATTCTGAATCCAACCATTAGATTTCTATTCCTAATATTCCTTAGAAAGCTCTTTTCGATACGAACCCAAGGTACCTTTTTAGTAGAATCCGATGGTCGGATCTCCCGTAACATCCATTCTAAGTCAATGGTCGAAATTCGCGAATTACCGCAGCGCGGCGCGTTCTATTCAGGCCATTATATATATATATATATATATATATATATATATATATATAGTCGATTTCCTTTTAAATGGTATTTTATAAATCGTTTTAAATTTGTTTTCAAAACGATTTCGGCTTCATATTCAATTTTAAATCAAAATTGAATATTCCATATCATTAATCTATAAATGATAATATTTTCAAAATGTTATATTTTGAACTCAATTCCTATTCGATATTCATTATAAACATGAATAAAATCGATATAAATATCGTTCACGTCAAAATGACGTCAATCTAATCAACAGGCTTTTATTCAACACATGAGTGTTTTCTTCTATTCAACACATGAATATTTATTTTATTCAACACATGAATATTCATTCTATTTAACACATGAATTTATATTATTCAACACATGAATTTTCATTATATTCAACACATGAATTTATATTATTCAACACATGAATTTTCATTCTATTCAACACATGAATTTATATTATTCAACACATGAATTTTCATTCTATACAACACATTAATTCTCATTCTATTCTTTATTTTCCAAATTAGAATGAGGCCCAATCAATTACCATATAATGTTAATTATATGGATTCCCTACAACACATGTACATAATAGCAACGATAAATCATCAACCATCATCCAGAGTGCACCACACCACTACATAGGCATTAAATATAGATAAGTAACGCTTACACAGTCTGTCAACCCATCGGTCGACATACTACTAAACAATTGGGTTAGTGTACGTCAATATCATCCCAACACCCGTGTGGGGTTTCAATCAATCAAACACATATTTTATTTGTGCATTTTGGCGATGTGTAAAATTTATGTCCCAATCAATATCAGTCAAATGGGTGTACATAAACAAATCGTTCGATTTGTAAATGAATATTAATTTTACTTCAACACATGAATATATATTTTATTTCATCACATGAATATATATTTGATTTCAACACATGAATATATATTTGATTTCAACACATGAATATATATTTTATTTCAACACATGAATATATATTTTATTTCAACAACCAACAGTCAATTCTCACAACACAAACAATCACACAAGTCGTCCATGGTCTGTGGACAACGGGTGTCGCGTACTGCTAAGCACCTTCTGCATCCTAGTATATATTTCAAACTAGAAATCAAAATAAAGTGAGGAGTTCTCACCTTTGGGTTCCACTCCGCCATTTTTACTTCTGAACATCTGAACCGTTTGGATTTGTTTGAAATTCCAATGCAGTCCTTATCACGCTGTTAATAATAAAAATTATATTTCTATTGCTTCATTCCAATAAATAAAAAACACATTTTTATTTCTACTTCATATATTTTTACCATGCTTCCTTCTATATAAAAAATATATTTTTATATCTCTACTTCGTATATAAAGATCGAATTTTTATCGCTACTTCATATATATAAATTATATTTTTAAACCGCTACCTTTAAAATAAAAATCACATTTTTATATCGAAGTTATTTCAACAAAAATCATATTTTTATTTTCATCCCATTCATATAAAAATCACATTGTTATAACGATGTTCATATTAATAAAAATCGAATCTTTATCTTGTCCCTATCTATATAAAAATCGTGTTTTTATATTCTCTACTATATAAAAAATCATATTTTTATTATATATTAAATCATTCCTTCTTCATATAATTAAAAACCCGATCTTTAGACGCAATAAAAATCTGATCTTTAATGTGTTAAAACTCAAATCTTTCATGCGATAAAACCCAAATCCTTTACATATGTAAAAATCAAATCTTTCATTTGCAATTTATATATATCTAAAAATTGATTTTTAACTAAGTTATATAAAAAAGCTGAATTTAAATAAACTGGATTTAATTTTCAAAACTGATTTAAATAATGTTTGAATAAATAAATAAAATAAGAAGAAGACTTACAGTATTTTGTTTTAGCGAGAGAGGGGGGTGTGGGGTTCGCTGCGACTGACAGCCGGAGGTGGAGGTTGGCCCGCAATGGCGGCGGAGGAGGTGGCAATGGCGACTGCTGATGGTGGCTTGGAGGGTTGGCTCCTCCGATTTGAGCTCGCGATTCTACAAAGGGGGAAAGGGTTTTGGAGGAGGAAATGAGGACGGGTGGCCTCGACGGCGAGCTGTGGCCTTGGGGCATGCGCCTCCAGCGCGGTGGCGCTTTCCTGGCGGGCGACGGAATCGATGACGCGGGGGGGGGGGGGGGGGGGGCCTCAGAAGAATCGGGTTTGACTTTGGGGAAAAGTTGAATAAAGGTTTGACAGAAAATCTCTTTATATATAATATATATTTTATTATTATTTTATTTTTAAAGTGGTTTTAGTTTGAAAATTATTTGTTCGTTCATGCTAACTCCAATCTGAACCTAACGACTGTCGCTCCTAGCTAAATACCCCCATTTCGAACACAACAGGATATGTTTCGTTAGCCAATTCGATCGTTACGATCATTTTTCACCAAAATTAAATATAAATCATTATATTGAATTTTAAACGTACATTTCAATTTTTCCAGTCGATTAATATCAACTAAAACCGGTCAAACGCGTTTTCTTTTGCCACACTAACATATTGATTAGAAAAATTACGAATTTTGGAATCTAGCAATAACTAGACATCGCGGATCCAACAAAAGTGGTTTTGTCGAAAACCGAGGTCGTTTGCAAGATTTCCATTTTTAAGGGCCAGAATTCCATAGCGACTATTCTGAATTTTCAACTGGAAGTATCTTTTGATTCCCACTATGAAATTTTGATTTTTCGGATTCGTTAGAAAGATATTCTCAAATAGATTCAAATATTTTTAGTTTCTCTAAAATCCGATTTATTTTGAATCTTGCACATTCATTTGAAATTTGAAATCGAATTTTCGAACTACCGCGTCATTCCAGGCTCGTTATATAATTAAAATAAAATAATTATATTCTAGGGACGATTAAAATAAATATATACGTTCTAATTCTATTCAAAATAAATTTCTCGTCATCATTATTTAAAATAATTCATTTTAAATATTCAAAATTCATCAAAATTGCCAAAATAAAAATTTTAAATTGGCTAAGATTTTTCGGGTTGTTACAATCTCCCCCACTTAAAACTTTTCATCCCCGAAAAGGAACGAAGCCGAAAGTTGTTTAACTAATCAACTCAACTTTCACTATTTTCATTACGGCTTAAGTTCTTCAACTTTTCAGTTTCTAAGAACTTTTCAAATTTTTCAAAAATTTAGCTGACACCCTAAATTTTCGAAAAATTTCGCCATAACCTCTCCTGCACTGGGAGCTTCGGGATATTTCAAATAGTCTCCCAGGGCCCTCACCAATCCAAAAAGAAACAGCTAAGCGGCTAGCCAGTCGGCTCATAAAATCATCAAAAACCCAAGAAATACAATAAACATGTACCTATTTGTCGGGCAAACAATTTTATTCCTCTTCTCTAGCCTCTTTGTAATGACCTGTTCAATGTAAGTACATGTATATGCATGCAAATGCGATAAATTTTGAATACAATTCACTATTTGATTCAATTTTTCTAAAGGTTCAACATTTAATTAATCAAACAATAATCAAACAACACAACTAGCAATCAATTAGCTGATTAGCTTTTCAAATTCGTCACTTTGATACATAGTCCAAAAATCAGATTTTTGATGCCAATTCACAACAATAGGCCCTATCTAACTTTGGTTCTTACACCAGTCAATTGGAATCATGTAGATATCCTACCTTCGAAACTCGAATATAAATACTGATGACGCCGCGGCATCATCAGAATCATCTCCGAGCGACTAGAGTGTGATTCTATATCTATCCAGCATATTAAAACTTCGAATACATGTGGATCAGACGTATATGCAAAATCTTTATATACTGGATTGTCCAAATCAATACAAATAAATATTCAAATACGAATAATTGAATTTAAATTTTCAAAACAAAACTTGTTTTCATTTTAAAAATATACTCTTCACATTCGTTCTAGGATACTACTAAATCCCCTCTCTAACGAGTTATTCCCATTGGATATTACTAATCCATTTTCTGATGAATTCTTTTGTTTAGTTCTAACGTGTCTTGTTCTCCGAGCTTTGTAAACCAAAGCTCTGATACCACGATGAAACGACCCGATATCCCCCTTACGGGAAATCGCGGATTGTACTGAAGTCAAGTCACAACGGAACGCAAACAGAAGAACGTTTCGTTGTTTATTACAATAATTCATCAGAATACAAGAATATACAGAGTATAAACAAATAATATACATCAGAAAATATCAGAGATTTAAATACATTCTACAACGGAAAAATAATACAATACACAACTGAAAGTAATACACGGATATAGAGCTTTCCGAGTATCGTTCCAGTTGTAAACCAGGATCCTGTGAATATAAATCTACAAAACCAAAACTACTAGCTGCCCATGTCAAAATAAGGGCACCCAGAGTTTAGGTAAAGACAATAAACTCCAGGTTAGTCATGGGACTGGTGTGAGAACTAAAACAGTTATTAATCTTTATTTTAAAGTTAGGTAAATCAAGGGACCACGCCGTATAACACGGAACGGGTTTCCTCCCAAGAATACCATTGGATAAAATGGCAGCGCAATGCTAAAATAAAGAACAGCGAAGCTATTATAAGACCCAGGTCCCATCACAGAATACAACACAAGCCGAAGGATAGGGTTTTACCTTATAATAGCCAAAGAATTCTTGATACGCTAAATTTCATCTTTTATTATTACTATAAGTGTATAGTGTCAAAACAATTTCAGTCATAAGTATCAATCATAGACGGCATGGGTACCATATATCATGTTGCCAATACTAGGCACTATAATCAAAACCGCAAATGTCACGTATTGGAAGTTGGATTTCCATCTGTGAACTGAGGCAAAAGATTGTACTCTACCGATTCGAGACGCTCTAGCTAGTGCCTCAGGACCCAGACTCAGGTGGGCCCCTGGATCGTCAGGGCCGGTCCACCGATGTGGATTAAAAAGCCTGAACACTGCGTTTCCCTACTCTTTGGGGCGTAAATGAGCCAAGTGAATCCATCAGCTCCACATAGTCACCGATATATCCGAGGCGCCTCGCAACACCAAAAACCACACAGGTGAAAATAATATAAATGTCAGGGCTGGTAGGTCACTGACACCACCCTAGCTAGAAGGAAATGCATGCCCTCCCTGCGGTCCTCTCCCGTTTCTGGTTCACAACCGAGGTGTGAGGCTCGCGAATTAACGCTACACAAAGCTATGCCACACAGGCCGTTCTTTGATCATCAACCACACGATTTTTCTTTTCAACAAAAGCCTTGATCATTTACCACTTAGGCATGCCACACAGGCAGTTCACACCATGCGATTGGTATCCATCAATATACAACCTCTGAGCTCGTACGTCTTAGAGAAGGGCGTTAAGAAAGAGAATAAATTCCCTGCCGCCAAACAGATATATATTTAATAGAAATCAATCACTCATTATCCATATTTCGGGATGCCTCCCAATCAGGACCTCGGTTACCATCCAAACGAGGTGAAGATCTCCGGTCTTCGACCACCGTCTTCATCTTCGATTTCTTATCGTCGATTCAGTTATTCAGAATGGGATAAACTCGGTTTTTCTGAAAAACTCGCGTATATAATAAACAAGTGCAACACTAACATACACACATATCATTTCAATTCGTTAGTCACTAACCGTCAATCAATAAGAGAACAATTTCCCAAATATTAACCCCGAAGGCCGAAACCAACATCAGATCAATACCCAAGAAACCATTCGACTTAGCCAACCTTCAGTTAATTTCTAAATCACATCCATATTGTTTATAATATTTTATAACGATTTATCGCCATTTTTATTTATTTTAAAATAGCCAATTTATTCAAAACGACGCTTCGGGCCATAACGCGACCGTGGCGCTGTTTTTCTTTAGATTTGATTTACACATATCTGAAAATATAACCGTTGGATCTACACAAAATTTACATCATTAGAAAGATCTTTTCAAAACGAATCCAACGGTTCCAGTTTCGGGAAAATCCGACGGTCGGATCTCCCGGTATAATCGTTTGAAGTTTCGATTTCAAAATACGAACTGCAGCGTCGTTATTCGATTAAATATAATTATATTTATATATATATAAAAATATAATCGATTCTGGCACTGTTTTTCTTCAGATTTGAATTAAACATTCCAGACAATCCAACCGTTGGATTTTTACAAAGTTGGTGTCGTTGGAAAGATATTTCCAAAGCGAACCCAACGGTTGCGATTTCAGGAAAATCCGATGGTCGGATCTCCCGGTATAATCGTTTGAAATCACGGTTTCAAAATATGAACTACAGCGTCGTTATTCGATATATTTCAATTCTATTTATATATATATATATCGATTCTTCGATTTCAAAGCTATGTTCTTTTCATACATTTGATAAAAATGATATTTTTATCTAACTGTCTTCTATTTCAACACTTCACTATATTTAACAATTCATGTATATAATAAAAATGTGATTTTTATTGTAAAACAATTCATTTCAAAAAACTATTATTTTATATAGTTCATATATGTAATAAAAATAGGATTTTTATTATAAAACAATTTATTTCAAAACAAGATTATTTTATACATTTCATATTGATGTTTAAAATGGGATTTTCATTATAAAACAAATTCTTTCAAAATATGAATACCATTCAACACATGAATTTCTATCCAACGAATGAATATCGATTCAACACATGAAGGTTTTCTATAGTTTATATAAATCGATAAAAAGGTGATTTTTATATTTAAAACACGAATACCAGTCAACACATGAATTTCAATTCAACGAATGAATATCGATTCAACACATGAAGGTTTTTTATAGTTTCTTTGTATAGATAAAAATGTGATTTTTATATTTAAAACACGAATACCCTTCAACACATGAATTTCAATTCAACGAGTGAATGTCGATTCAACGCATGAAGGTTTTCTATAGTTTATATATATAGATAAATATGTGATTTTTATATTTAAAACAAGAATACCTTTCAACAAATGAATTTCTATCCAACGAATGAATATCAACTCAACACATGAAGGTTTTCTATTCAACGAATAAATATAGTTTCAACAAATGAAAATAATTCAAACACATGAATATTATTCAAAATTTCGGCAGCATAACGGCAGGGTAGTTAAAACTGGGACCGTCCCTAGTACGGCTCCTTGCTCTACCTTAAAACCTCGCGGTTTTTGACAATGGGGAATCATGCATCTAGTTCGCACGCAAGCGGCATGTATATTTATTTCATTTCCACAAACTAATCCTATGTGGTTTCAACCAAATATTTCTCAACCACAAATGGGTATTTTTCAACCACAATCAATCAATATAAACCACAAACAATTCCAATCAATCATTCGCTATCAATCAATTTTCACACCAATCACAACCAATAAATATCGTCCATGGTTTGTGGACGAGGGGCGTGTGTGTGTGTGTGTATATATATATATATATATATATATATATATAGCAATTTACTTCTATTTCAACACATATATAATTTTTACAACGCATATATAACTTATACATCAAACGTACAACTTATACAACGCTTATATAACCCATACATCGACTATATAATTTATACATCGTCGTTTTCCATTTCGTTTATAAATTAGAAATCTCACATTGGGTTCCACTCCACCAATAATAGCAGAAGGCTCAGAAAAATATGCGGTCTCTTCTAGAAGGTAGAAGACGTCCACACGAGTCCACTGTCTCTTGTTTCACTGAATTTCGATAACACAAAAAAAAGATATGATTTTTCAAAGTTTGCAACGGTTTAAAGGTGTTAAAATCAGATTAAATAAAATCAGTCGTACCTTCAATAAAACGTTCAAAACTAGGTTTGCAATTTTCGATCAAACCGTGAATCGGTAGGAGGATCGGCCGGTGCAGCGACGAAGAGGGGGGAGGCACACGCCTGCGCGTGGTGGTGGGGGCCCACTCGGTGGTGCCAGGCGGTGGCGGCGGCGAATTGAAGTCGTCGACTTCAGGGAGGTGGTTCTCTCTCCACAGGCCACGAAAAATTCCAAACTTTATATGGATTTGAAGATCTCGAGAAAATCTTCAAAAAGTTCAACTGTGGCACGAGCTAATTCGGCGTGGATTGATCAGAAAATAAGGGGGAAGGTTTCGAGCGGTTTACGCCTTCGATCGGGGAGAGAGAAAAAAGGATTTTTTTTTTAATTATGATTGGCCGGTGGGTTTTAAAGGGGTTTTCTGACACGACCACCAATCTAAACCCAACGACTGTCGTCCCTAATGTTTTACCCCCATTCCGAACACAATGGGATATGTTTCGTTGGCCCATTCGATTATTTCAGTCAGTTTTCCTTCAAATTAAAATATATAACATTCAATATTTGATTTGAAAGTACATTTCAATTTGCCAGGGCCAAAAACTGATTCGAAAAATTCCATAAAAATAAATCTAGCTATGTTTTGACGATATGGTCCCAACAAAACTAGTTTCGTCGAATTCTGAGACCGTTTGCAAAAAGGCCCATTTCTGGTCGATCCAATTTAACTATAATTGACCAAAACACATTTTCCTTTGCCACGCTCACATACTAGGTTCAAAAATTATGAAATTTGAAACCAAGCAATAACTCCACATCCCAGATCCAACAAAGGTGGTTTCGTCGAATTCCGAGGTCGTATGCAAAATGGCCAATTTCACTGGCTATATAAATTCCATAGCGACCTTTCTGAAAATTCATTTCGCCATAACTTTTGCTTTCCACTATGAAAATTCGATTTTTTAGATTCGTTAGAAAGGTATGCACTAACAGATTTAAATATTTTTGGTTTCACTCAAATCCGTTTTGTTTTGCACCCGGTACAGTCCGACAAAGTTTGAATTCAATTTTTGAAACTACCGCGCCATTTCGGGCCTTGTTTATAATTAGAATTAATTATATTCGTTTTTCAAACGTTGATTCAAACTCACTTTTCATTGCTATTATTTAAAATATTTATTTTAAATATTTAAAATCCATTATTTTAGCCAATTTAAAAATTTTAAATTGGTTCAGATTTTATGGGTCGTTACATAAATACTTAGGGAATTGCTCACTTGCTAATTTACGATTAGGGACTGATTGAAATGTGACGTAATTTTGGGGTTTATCGTGAACCAATGACATTGATTCTTTAACCCAGTCAAAGATTAAAACTAAGTGGAGTTTTAATGAACCTTTAATTAGATTGAAAAGATCGAGAATGGAGTATCACCAGTTTTTACTCCAGACGGTAGTTAAATCTTTAATTAGATTTGAACGTGAAATGGTAATTGAATTTACCGATAACACCGTGGTGTTAGATATGAAGTATGACCAGTTTTACTTCATGGGATAAATAGGTTGGGATTGGGAAATTAAATAAATAATTACTTCGGTGTGATTCACTAATCCCGACTAGTTTGAAGTGATATTCAAAGGAAGATTAAAGAATAAATTTAAAAGAATTTATCTTTGATAAAATTAATGGGAACCTTTCCCTAAGAATGTGAAATTTAGAAACTAACTGTAGGTTAGCTAAGATGAATGGTTTCCTAGGTTTTGATCTGATGTTGGTTTCGGCCTTTGGGGTTAATATTTGGGGAATTGTTCTCTTACTAGTTTACGGTTAGTGACAGATGAATTGGAATGAGGCGTATGTTGTGTTTATGTAACACTTGTTTATTATATCCGTGAGTTATTCGGAAAGACCGGGTTTATCCCATTCTGAATAACTGATTCGACGATGAGTCAAAGATGAAGACGGTGGTTGAAGACCGGAGGTCTTCACGTCGTTTGGATAATTACTGATGATCTTGATTGGGTCGTACACCCAAGAGGAGGGAATCAGTTAGTGATCGTCCAGACGTACTTGGAGATCGATGGATATGCAGGGTACTAGGTGCCTCCGATTTCGTTCTGACTCAGAACGAACTTGTAAATGGACTGTGTGTCTGACATTGGATTTTATTATGTGTGATTGATTTCTATTAAATATATATATATATATGTTTGGCGGCAGAGAATTTATTCTCTTGCATAACGCCCTTCTCTGAGACGTACGAGCTCAGGGGTTATATACTGATGGATATCAAACGCATAGAGTGAATTGCCTATGTGGCATGCCTAAGTGGCAAATGATCAAGGATTCTGTTGAAAAGCAAAGTCTTGTGGTTGATGATCAATGCACGGCCTTTGTGGCATAGCTTTGTGTAACGTTTAATTCGCGAGTTTCACACCCGGTATGAACCAGAAACGGGAGAGGACTTCAAGGAGGACATGCGTTTCTTTCTAGCTAGAAGTAGCGTCAGTGGTTTTACAGGCCCTGACGAGTTTGACTAATGCGGTTGTTGCTGTTGCGAGGCGCCTTAGATATATCGGTGACTATGTGAAGCCGATGGAGTCATTCGCTAGCTCATTTACGCCCCATAGGGCGGGGAAATGCAGTGTTCAGGCATTTTAATCCACGTCGGTGGACCGGCCTTGATGATCCAAGGGTCCACCTGAGTCTGGGTACTGACACATGGTAGGCTAGATTGTCTCGAATCGGTAGAGGACGATCCCTGGCCTCGGTTCATATCATAAATGATAATCCAACTTCCAATACGTGACATTTGCGGTTTTGATTGTAGAGCCTAGTATGGCGACATGATATATGGTACCCATGCCGTCTATGATTGATATTTATGATTGTATATAAAATCAGAAACTAACTGAAAACGAGCCAAGATGGGTGGTTTCCTGGGTATTGGTCTGATGTTGGTTTCGGCCTTCGGGGTTAATACTTAGGGAATCGTTCTCTTACTAATTTGCGGCTGGAGTCTGATTAAGAATCAAAATATAAAATTTCACGTATCAAGCATTCTTTGGCTGTTATAAGGTAAAACCCTGTCCTTCGGCTTGCGTTGCATTGTGTGATTGGACCTGGGTCTTATAACAGCTTCATTGTTCTTTATTTAGCATTGAGCTGTTGTTTTATGCACTGGTATTCTTGGGAGGAAACCCGTTCCGCATTAGCGGCATAGTCCCTTGACTTACCTAACTTTAAAATAAAGATTAATAATTGTTTTAGTTCTCACACCAGTCACATGACTGACCTGGAGTTTATTGTTTTCACCTAAACTCTGGGTGCCCTTATTTTGACATGGGCAGCTAGTAGTTTTGGTTTTGCAGATTTATATTCACAGGATCCTGATTTGCAGCTGGAACGATACTCGGAAAGTTCTGTATCCGTGTATTACTTCTAGTTGTGTATTGTATTATTTTCCGCTGCGATGTATTTAAATGTAATTTAAATCTCTGATATTTTCTGTGTATTATTTATTCATACTCTGTATATTCTTGTAATATGATGAATTGTTGTAATATACAATGAAATTTTCTTCTGTTTGCATTCGGATTCATCTTGTCCTCATAGTAATTCATTCTTTCTCTTCTCTTCGGAGACCGGGAAAGTTCAGGTCACTTCATTTGGTATCAGAATTTGGTTCACAAAGCTCAGAGAACAAGACACATTAGAACCATACAAAAGAATTCATCAGAGATTGGATTAGTAATATCCAATGAGAATGACTCGTTAGAGATAGGATCAGTAGTATCCTAGAACGAGTGTGAAGAGTGATGTTTTTAAAATAAAAGTGAAAACAATACGTATTTGAATATTTGTTTTATATTGAATTTGGACAATCCAGTATATAAAGATGTTGCGTATACATCTGATCCACGTGTATTCGAAGTTTTAATATACTGGATAGATATAGAATCACGCTCTAGTCGCCCGGAGATGGTTCTGATGATTGAAGCTTCATCATTAGAATTTGTGTTCGAGTGACAAAAGTGGGATATCTATATATTTCCATTAGACTGGTGCGAGAACCAAAATTAGATAGGGCCTATTGTTGTGATTTGGCACCAAAAATATGATTTTTGACTATATATCAAAGTTGTGAATTTGAAAATTTAATCAACTAATTGATTGCTGACTGTGTTGTTCGATTATTGGTTGATTAATTAAATTTGAACCATATAGCCATTTTGAACCAAATAGTAAATTGTATTGAAAATTTATCGCATTTGCATGCACATACGTGTACTTACATTGAACAGGTCAAAGCAAAGAGGCTAGAGCAGAAGAATAAAATTGTTTGCCCGAGAAATAGGTACATGTTTACCATATTTTACTGTTTTGTTTGGGTGATGATGATTTTATGAGTCGCTTGGCTTTTTCTTTTTCTTTTGGATTGAAGAAGGCCATGGGAGGGTATATGAAATATCCCGAAGTCCCCAGTGCAGGGGAGGTTATGGCGAAATTTTTCAAAAATTTAGGGTGTTAGCCAAATTTTTGAAAAATTTAAAAAGTTCTTAGAAACTGAAAAGTTGAAGAACTTAAGCTGTAATGAAAATAATGAAAGTTGAGTTGATTAGTTAAACAACTTTCGGCTTCGTTCCTTTTCGGGGAGGAAAAGTTTTAAGTGGGGGAGATTGTAACAACCCAGAAATTCTTGGCCAATTTAAAATTTTTATTTTGGCGATTTTAATGGATTTTGATTATTTAAAATGAACTATTTTAAATAATAACGACGGAAAATTTATTTACGACGAAGTTAGAACGAATAATTTTATTTTAAATATGTATAAGGGCCTGAAATGGAGCGGTAGTTCGAAAATTCGATTTCTAATTTCAATTGAATATACAGAATTCAATATAAACCGGATTTTAGTGAAACGAAAAATATTTGAATCTAATTGAGGATATCTTTACAACGAATCAGAAAAAGAAAATTTTCATAGCGGAAATCAAAAGTTACGTCTAGTTGAAAATTCAGAATAGTCGCTACGGAATTCTAGCCCTTAAAAATGGAAATTTTGCAAACGACCTCGGTTTTCGATGAAACAACTTTTGTTGGATCCGTGATGTCTAGTTATTGCTAGATTCCAAAATTCGTAATTTTTCGAATCAATATGTGAGCGTGGCAAAGTAAAACGTGTTTTGATAGTTTCAGTTGATTTTAATCGACTAGAAAAAAGGCCAATTTTCAAACGATCTTAGAATTCGATGAAATTAGTTTTGTTACGACTGTATCGTCAATACAAAGCAAGTAATAATTTTTCTGTAATTTTTATGATCATTATATGGCCCCGGCAAATTAAAATGAACGTTCAAATCTAAAATTGAATGTTGTATATTTTAATTTGAAGAATAACTGACTGAAACAGTCGAATTGGCTAACGAAACATATCCCATTGTGTTCGGAATGGGGGTAATTAGCTAGGGGCGATAGTCATTGTGTTTGATTTAGAGGTCGTAGGATTGAACAACTAATTTTAGAATTAAATAATATTAAATTTTATATAAATAGAAAATCCGGCTAATCAAAATTCAGAAAAACCCTAATCACTTTTTCCGCCGGCCTTAGTTCTTCGAACGGCTGAAATCTTCAAAGAAAAATCACCAAATTAATCCCAAATTGTTTCGAATTGGGCCCTGGACCTTCAGGAAAATGAAAGAGCTTCTTCTCCTTTATCAATCCATACCCCTATGGTAATTTCTCGTGTGAAGTTCTGCTCGAATTTTGAGGCCAAAGTGGCGCCGATAGATCGTCGATTCTGGTGAGGAGGGCCCACCGAGTTCAACGCCGTCATGGCCGGTGGAGGCTCTCGTGTAGGCACGCATCGTGGAGGGTCCAGATCTGGTTCTGGCGGCTTGGATGAGGTGCGAGCTCGAACCCTAGGAGACGAGCCTGAAAACAATCGTGACCTGGAGTGTCACGATGTAGAAGAAGAAAGATTGTTAAGAGGAATTAATTTATTTTAACAATTATTTAATTATCCGTCAAAGAAACTAAAATATAAACTGTGATATCTCTCTCAGACCATATCAAAAATCAGTGATTTCAGTTGCATTGGTGTAACACCCCACATCCATTAATGTCACTCATAAAGGGAATGCATTAACTTCCATGGAGGTTATAAGTGGATATAGAACAGAAAAATTACAACAAGACAGATAATAAGTAGTACTTGAAAAATAAAACTTCATTTTATTGCAGCGGAATTTAAACATGTTTATTACATCATAAACCATAAATCAGAGTCAAGTACAATATCCATCTTGATAAACAAAATACATAATCCCATTACATAAATAACCATTAAAGAAGATAACAAGCTGGACTTTATTTCAACGGTCCAAACTTTCCAAAGAGAGAGAATAAGCAATCCAATCAAACTCCACTAGAGCTAGGCCCAACCTGAGGACTTGGAGGGGGAAAAAGGATAGAAATGGAGGGGGTCAGACATAAAGTCTGGCGAGTATGATAATTCTAACAATACTATTATCAAAATAACTAGACTAAGGCATAAGCTGGAAGACAAGTAAATGTCTATGATCTATTAGTTATGGAAGAGCAGATAAAGATAACGTTTAAGATAACGTTAAAGATAACGGTAAAGGCCCACCTAATTACTAACGAATGATTACTACACTGCACCACACATTACTACACTGCACTGCACCAGTCACCCTAAAAGTTGATCCCACTTGCTTCACACAGAAACAATATAAATAGCCTTACGTACCCCTAGCTGACTACATAGGTGTCGTATGCCCCTATCTCCACTTGGTGTACCCCACTACCCACTTTCGATCGGCTCCCTACTCGTAGATACCCGTGCTGGCCCCATAGTGGGGTGTATCACTCCCCTAAAGTGGCAACCCGATACAACTTGAGAATGCACGGCTTATACCTACACGATGCAACAACGTCTTACCTACCAGCCCGGGTCCACACACGCATATGAAACCCGTTGGACTTGCGTTGCCACCGCTCCCCGTTTTGGCCTCTTATAGTCAAACCCAGTATGCGTGTCCCGTCCTCGACTTGGGTCGAGCCCACAAAGATTCGTTTGGGATACTGGTTGAAATGGCCCCCCACAAGCTACCCACCTAAGCTTGTCCACTAGTATATCCCACTTAACTCTCTTAGTCATGTTCATTTACATGTGTGTTTGGTTAAGTCTTACTAATCGTATTTCACATGCCACTAAGGGCACCCACTATATTCCTCATGCCACCCAAGGCACCTACTTAACCCCCATGTCCCACCTTACATGTTTATCTGGTTAAGTATTTCTTAATTCATTTAGGCCATAACCTCGTAAAGACCTCTCACATTAGACTGGCATTTATGGCAGCTGGATATGTCGGGCGAATCCGGGCAGTCTTACACCATAAAAGAGTCTAACCTCATGTCTTTACAACTGTTATGCTTTAGTTTAGGCCTAGGACCTCTCACATTGGGCTGACATTTGTGACCACTGGATTTGTCGGGCGGTTCCGGGCAGGTTTACGTCACAAACGAGTCCAACCTCGTGTCCTAAGCATTGATTATCACTTATAATCTCTTACCCAGTTTTAATAATTCCCTATCCAAATTATTAATTAAGTCCACTTTTATTGTTGTCCATAATTGACTCAATTATGGTCATCCACTCATGGCATGCAAAATCATATCAATTGCACCCCAACTTCTTATTATTAAATCCTTAATATTACCCCTACCCCACGTTTATACGTTCGCTTATTCAACGCATAATATAGGCTAGACTTGAATAGTCTAACACATAGCACAAAGATAAATTATCACAACATATAGACAATTAAAATAAATCTAACCATGATAGGGGTGAAACTTGCATAAACTACACATGTTAAGGATCAAAAGGTGTCAACTTGTTAAATGTCACAATTTACATGATATGATCATAGCCCAAATCTATACATAAACTTGCATATGGGGTTTTTAGGCAACATAATGATGGTGTAAACTAGCATAGGATATCAAATATGTCATAGCATAATTCCAGATGTCATAATTGTTGTATATAACGGTGTTGTATACAATATTATATGATTTTTGTTTGATGATAACAACCAAATGAATATTATTTTAATGTGTTAATGTGTCTGATTTTGTACTGTTATTGTAAATCACAGACTGGAATATAATATTTATATTTAAATAAAATACAACTGTACAGAAATTTAAATATTCACAGTATTTTATTTGAATAGAATATTTTATTTCAATATCAAACAGTACATCTATATTACTCAACACTCAATATTTTTTCACTTATACACTCACAGACCCAATATACAGACACTTTCATTGTTACTCTGCTCCTCACTATAATACTGTCTATACATCTCATATTCATATTCAATCACTGATACATTTACATTCACTGACACTGTCTCTCAGTCTTCAGTCTTCACAGCACTTCACTGTTAGTTCAGTCATCACCTGCTTACCTGTCAGATGAAACACACACACACAGTATACTGCAATAGAAATAAAACTGAACACATGCGAATATAAATTTTATTTTTAAAATTCTATTTGCCTCAGTTTTCTGGTGTGTTTCTCATCATTTTTCATGACTTGATCTGATTAATCTGTGTCTAGGCAGACAGTTTGTATATATATAGGGACAGGAAATTTCCTGAATGGCTGCAAATACACATGTGTATAAATACACATGTGCACTGCCTCGCCAATCAGTGAGCAACTGAGGAGTAGCCACGTGGACCATCTCGACTCAGTGCTCAAATGCAAATCAGTATGCAAAAGTCAACTCAAATCAAAGTGGTCGAGCAAAAGGTCAAAGCATGCTCATGGCACAAGCACAAGAAAGTCAATGAAGCAGCATAGCTGACAAGTGGAACAACATACAAAAAGAAGCATAAATTTCACAAATCAGCCAAGCAAAAAGAAGACACATGTATAAAGGCGCAACAAGAAAGTTAAAGCTGCATAGCAATGTCCTCAAGTAAACAACTCATTTTTCAAGTGCAAGCATGGATATGTTTAACACAGCAAAACAAAGTTTCATTCAAAACCAAAGAAGATGTACTCAAGTCTCAAGCTAGGTACAAAGTGGATACACAGCTAAGAATCAGGTTCAAAGAGCAAAGCTAACATGATACATGATCAAGCCGAAGTACAAACTTAAAACGACAATGCCATAAATGACAACAACAAATACAAAAGGCAGGTGCATAATTGGAATACTTGATGGTGCAGCTCACATATATGAAGCACAGTGGAGTATGTACAAGTGAAACAGCAAGGGGTCACGGAGTTTTCAGCAAGTATATAGCTCAACAAAGGGACGTACAAGACATGGCAGCAAAGAACTAGTGAATGTGTACACAGCATTAACATGGTAGATTATTTGAGCTCAAATAGTGGAGCATATACAAGCAAACAATGGTGTACAACTACGACAAAACTGGACAGTCGAACAGCATGGTCGAACATGCTCATATGCAACAAATCAAGTCAGTAAGACTCGGTCAAAGGATGTTCTTGGAAATGCATTTCTGGAAGCAACAATACATGGTGGAAGAGGCTAATTCAACATACAGTGCATATGTTATGACAGTGGCCAAGCAAGAGCACAACATGAATGTGAACTTTTGCAACAAACATGCTATGTCCAAGTTTTACAAAGGTTTTGAACTTATTGGTTTAGTAAGAAATAATGGAAAATCAGCAAATTGCTTATCCATGCTTTAAGGATATTTTTTTTGGGCTAATTATATTGGCAATCACGCTGAATCAATTCATTTCCAGAATTGCAATATCAATTTAATGCTGAGGTTTGGCATATTAAGGCAGCAAATTTCAAGTTTTAAATCGAGCAAAGCAAAAGTGGAAAGCATCACAAATCAGCTGAGTTAATCAAGTATTTCACACAAGTAAGTTCAAGTTTAATCCACAGGGGCAAGTTATATATTTTCAAAGCCGAGCAAATCGTTTTTCAATCAAAGAAAATCACGCAATCAATTTCATTCAAGGAAATTATATATGAGAAAGTAAAGTTTTTTTTTCTATCATTTATGGAGTGGTGACAAAGCAAGAATCAATCTCGGTTATTTTCTGAAATCATCAATTTCTGAAATGGAATTAAAACCGACCATTCTCGTAAAGGAAAGACAGATTTTTTATAACACTGTGGAAATCAATCCAAATCTGGAAACAAAAGGTTGGGAACGATTTAATGTTTTTCCAGAATTGTTTATATTCATTATTTCAATCAAAAAGGAAAATCATGGAAATTTCAGAGCAACTAAAAGAGGAATTTCTTTCGAATTTCTTTCCCAAAATTAACAATCAATTCTCGGAATTCTATCAAGTCATTCAAAGCAAAGGAATCTTTTTTCATTCGAAGAATTCAAAAGAGGAAACCTGACCAAGTCGATTACTCGAAATCAGAGATTTGTTATTTTTCCCTATAAAAACACCACTTTCATCACAGGCAAGACAGATCCAAAAACCACAAAATCATTTCAAGCGATTCAAGGCAAGAAATTAAAAAAAAAAACTCACAGTTTCGATCAAGCCAGAAAGAAAACCCAAATCGGACGAGCATCCGAATCAATAGAGAGAGAGCAACTCGAAGCAGTTGAACAATCATAGAAATCGCAACTTCAGTTAATCAACATCAACCGATCGATTTGGGAAAGCAATCAGAAACCCTAGTTTCTTTCTCTGCCGCCATTTTTCATTGAAGAGAGGAACGGGCTAAACAAATTTAGAGTGGCCGGCCTATTCTAGTTGAAGGGTTCAAAAGGGAGTTTAAAATTCATTTTATAACTAGGTTTTTTAAAGTCCTTTTTATTGTTTTGTCTTTTAATTTCTTTTGTAATCAAACCGTCACATCAGTTCTAGAGTCTGTAAAATCTAGGAATTCAGTCAGGGTGTTGACTGACAGTTGACAGAGTCTGTAAAATCTGGGTTACTGTTTACGGGGTCGTAATAAGGGGAAATCTGATCGAGGGGATATCGGTCAGTCTACGGTTTTGAGCGTAGAGTTAGAATAGGAGCGAGAGTCGCAAGTGTACATGGTCTTGTATGCGGGATCTGTTCTATCATCTAGTAGAAACCTTAGGAATGCAGCAGTAGGCAAGGTTTTGCCGAAGCTGGGTATATCTGTGTTTGATTTATTTTCTGCACTTTTATTTCTGCTGCATTCTCTGATCGGTTTATTATTTTAATATCCTGTCAATTTTTCAATTCAGTTTAGAAAAAAAAACTGTGATAAACCCTATTCACCCCCCCCCTCTAGGGTTAATCTAGACCCAACATTTGGTATCAGAGCAGGTATTTTCTTTTAACTCTAGAGTCATGGGTAACCCTAGTTGTCTGTCTAGCGAATGTCAGTCCAGTTCATCTCCAACTATTTTCACTGGAACAGATTTTTTAAACTGGAAATCCAAAATGGAATTTTATTTAAAATCTGTTAATATTAAATGTTGGGATGTTGTTATCAATGGGTACGATATGGTAGATAAAGTTTTTAATTCTCGTGCTACACATATTCTTTATTCTCATCTTGATGATAATCAATACAGTCTGATTTCCCATTGTTTAACTGCACAGGAAATTTGGACAGCTCTCAATACGAAGTATGGTCAAATTGACAACTCCAGCTCAAAACCCCAGATTGTCAACTCAGATTCAGAATTCTGTTTAACAGGATTTACAAATGAGAATTCAGAAGGATCAGATGATGGAGAATCAACGGATGCTGAAGTTGAAAATTTCTCATACGAAGATTTGGTTTATATGTGTGTTGATTTAACTAAATCTGTTGATAAACTCAAATCTAAAAACAAAACTCTAAAATCTAGGAATTCTGAGTTGACCAGCAAAATTGATGATTTGGAATCACAGCGTGAATATTCTAAAAACCTTTCAGATTCAGATTGTAAAAATTGTTTGAAATTGAAAACCAATCTTGTTAATCTCAATAAAAATATTCAAAAGTTTGAAGATGAAATTTTCATCTTAAAAGCAAACAAGATTGAGTTATCAAATTTGAACAATCATCTGCAAAAGGAATTTGAAATTTTTAAAACTAATATTCATTCCAAACTTGAAATTGCAGAAAAGGAAAATTTGTTGAAATCGAATTCGATTTTGAAAGAACTTGAAAACGAGATTGAAAATTTCAAGAAATTTGAGTCTGAAAGTCGAAAACATTTTGAGTCTGAGATTGCTGAGTCCCAAACCAAAATAGAGTTACTCAATGATGAAAATTTGGTTTTGAAATCTGATTTTGAAAGATGTGAGATCACTAAAAATCGTTGTTTAGATTTATTGAAAGAAAATGGTGATCTTAAAACTGAAATTCAACAACTTGAAACAATCTTGTCTTATTTTTCAAACGGTGAAAAATCTTTGAATATGTTGTTGAAAAACCAATTTTCTGTTCAAAATAAACGTGGACTTGGGTTTGAGAAAAATAATGTTTTTGAAAGACGAATTTCGAATGATTTGAAAAATCCTTCAAACAACCTTGGAAAGAATCAATTTGAAAATTTGAACTCATATAATTTCAAAGTTTTTTTGAGTCAAAATCAAAATGAGAAATTGTTTTATAATAATCCTTCTAAACAATCCTGGATCCCAAAAGGAAATAAACCAAACTTCGTGAAATTCAAACAGATTTGGGTTCCTAAGGGTACAAAGGTTTATTCTGATGGTTTGTTATATAAACAGGTTTGGGTACCAAAACGAACAAATACAACTGTGAGTGGTTTTACTGCTTTTGTTAGACCACTCAATCCTCTAAACAGTTAGCTACCAAAGGAGGCTGAGGAACAACTGTGCTGAAAAGAGAAACTGATTCAAACTGCTTCACATCATTGAATCATCTACTGTTCCTTAGCAAAGTCTGATGGGTTAGAGATCCACAACGTTTTCTGTGAATCAGGTATGATTTCTGACCTCAACCTTGTAAATATTTTTTATTGTTTATTCCTGCTTCTTCTACCCCTTTCTATTTTATTTTCTTCTATTTGTCTTTATTTGATTTGTCACTTCCATATCTCTTTGTTTATTCTGTGCTTCTTAAACTTCCAGTTGCAGAATTAATGATTTTCTGGAAATTTGCCTTACTTGTATAAAATCATCATGTGTTAATTATTTCCATATCCTGAATTTGAACTTGTATATATCTGCAATTGTTTTGAAGTTTATTTTCTGATTTTTGAATTCATAACAGTGTTGATGCATTCATATCATATCTTGAACACTGTTAACTAGAATTCTAAATTTTTGAAGATCTGAATAATTAATGAAATTTCACACACTTATACGATTTTGAGTCTCTTCCAATTCATTGTGAAAACGCTTAAAGTTTTATACTCATTACAGCACTGTTACTTCTCAGTTGTGATAATCTCATTAATTTTTAGATTGGCTTGATTATTTCTGACTTGAAAAATATTTGGGTTAAATCAGTGATACATCTAGAATTTCATCCTTATTCATGATTATTATGGTTGAAATTAGTTTAGTTTGAAATCATCTGAAATTCCTGATATTTTGAATCTCACACACCACTTAAATCTGAAATTATTAACCTTGTGTGACCGATTCATTATATCTCAAAATTTGACATTGATTCAAATGATTTCAAATAAATTATTTTTATTCTTTGGATCATGAATATCTCACAAAATTGATGTAGATGATCTGAAATTTCTTGAGGACTTGTCAGAAAATTCTTGTGAAAATTCTTTGAAAATCCGGTCTTGAATTTCTCTGTTATTTCATGGTTATATGATTTAAGTATTTGTTTGTTTAAAATCATTTGAAATTATTCATTTATTGAATCACACACCTCTTATTTTTGAAATGGTCAATCTTGTGTGACTGATTCATTATATCCCAAAACTTTACATTGATTCATGTGATTTCAAATAAATTATCCCGATCATGAATATTTTCAAATTTGATATAAATGACCTGAAATTTCTCTTGGGCTTGTCAGAAATAGTTTTGAGAAATTCTTGAAAATGTTTTTTTTTGAAAATGGTCTTTGAAAATCATTGTTATTTCATGATTATTTGATTTGAATATATATTTGTTTAAAATCATTTGAAATTATTGATTTATTGGATCTCACACATATCTTGAATCTGAAATATAA
This sequence comes from Allium sativum, assembly GCA_030737875.1. Lineage (NCBI taxonomy): Eukaryota > Viridiplantae > Streptophyta > Magnoliopsida > Asparagales > Amaryllidaceae > Allium > Allium sativum. The sequence goes on from CM060923.1 coordinate 108,377,656, forward strand.
CCTGGTGTGATTGATTCATTAAATCCTAATACTTTCACATTTCTTCAAATGATTTAAAATAGAGTATATTTGCAAATCTTGGATCATGAACCACCTTATGTGACCAACATCTTGACAAGTCTGATTTTGAACAGTTCTTGTTTGTGCTGCTCTGATACTGTTTTCAAATAACTGCCTGTTTTGATTTGTCTGTTGCTTGCCAAATTTGCAAATCTTGTCTGCGTGGGCTCTGTGTTTGAAACTCTTTGATATCCTTATTCGTCTCAAGTGTCAATTTTAAATCCTCGCGAAGAGAGAACAATTGGTATCAGAAGTGCTGATTTTTTTTCCCTCTTGTCCTGTATAGCTTTTCACATTTCCTCTTGTAATTAATTTTCAACTTTAAAATTATTTGTTGATTATTCATTTAGAAATTGAAATCAATATCCAATTGAACTGTATTTATAATTCATCAAAATTATTATCAGATTTTGAAATTGTGATGAATTATGACTGCAATATATTTCATAATAAGAGGAGATTTTATTTGGATTTTCATGATGGTTGAATATTTATTATAATATCTTTGAACTGGCAATTATTTCACGATCATTTTCTTTATCTATCATCATTCTGCCATCCATCATGATTTTATATTAATGTGGAGAGTTAATATTTTTAAATAAAAAAAAAATTAATAAACAGTGGGAATTTGTGATAGAAATGGGACTATATTATTTATTCAGAATTAGTGATATTTGAAAATTTTTAATAATCCCGGTACAGTTGGTCATATTTCATAATATTATTAATTTAGAAATTTATTTCACAATCCATTTCTGTACCTACCACATTTCTATCATTCATATTGATTTTATATACTGAGGAGTTTTTCCTTTAAATGCTGAAAATAATAAAAATATAATATTCATAAGTATTTCTCTAACCTCATTTAAAAATCCAAGCTCTGGTTATGCATGGTTATGAGATTACTTATATTTAAGTTGCAACTGATCTCATTTAAAAATCCAAGATCTGGTTATGCGTGGTCAGTGTGCTCTTAAATAAAAATAAAAGAAAAAGGAATAATGTGCTATAAATTGAAATAAAACTTGAAATTCTCCTTTGTGTATAAAAGCCAGCCTACCAATCCATTTTCTAATCTGTGAAATGTGTTAATATTTTATGACGTATTATGATTTGCTGATTGATGGGTATTGGGATTTAAGGTTATTTGATCTTGTCTCACTTAAATTGAATTATTAATTATAGTCCAATTTCCATCTCTGTTGTTGAACCTCATTTTTTTTTTGGAAAAATAATTGGAATACATTTTTTTACTCTCCCTGTTTTATATAAAATTCATCATAAATCCGTCATTCTCTACAATGTGAGATATGCCACCAGTTCTTAGTTTATTATGATTTTTGTTTGACTGATTGAGATTTATGATGACTGTTCTTCCTCTTAAGCTGATATAGTATTTGTTAGTCATTTATTTTTATCTATATTTTAAATTCTGTTTCCTTTTGATGATAACAAAAGGGGGAGAATGGATAGAGATTTTGATTTATGAGTGAATATTTTATAAATATTTTTAATTTTGAAAATTTATTATTATTCATACATTTCACTCATGCACAGTTGTCTGTTGTAGGGGGAGCTAATAAATAGGGGGAGTTCAATATTCACTGTCAAACACATCTATTGTATACAAAATCTTTTATTTGTTTGTCATCATCAAAAGGGGGAGATTGTTGTATATAACGGTGTTGTATACAATATTATATGATTTTTGTTTGATGATAACAACCAAATGAATATTATTTTAATGTGTTAATGTGTTTGATTTTGTACTGTTATTGTAAATCACAGACTGGAATATAATATTTATATTTAAATAAAATACAACTGTACAGAAATTTAAATATTCACAGTATTTTATTTGAAGAGAATATTTTATTTCAATATCAAACAGTACATCTATATTACTCAACACACAATATTTTTCCACTTATACACTCACAGACCCAATATACAGACACTTTCATTGTTACTCTGCTCCTCACTATAATACTGTCTATACATCTCATATTCATATTCAATCACTGATACATTTACATTCACTGACACTGTCTCTCAGTCTTCAGTCTTCACAGCACTTCACTGTTAGTTCAGTCATCACCTGCTTACCTGTCAGATGAAACACACACACACACAGTATACTGCAATAGAAATAAAACTGAACACATGAAAATATAAATTTTATTTTTAAAATTCTATTTGCCTCAGTTTTTTGGTGTGTTTCTCATCATTTTTCATGACTTGATCTGATTAATCTGTGTCTAGGCAGACAGTTTGTATATATATAGGGACAGGAAATTTCCTGAATGGCTGCAAATACACATGTGTATAAATACACATGTGCACTGCCTCGCCAATCAGTGAGCAACTGAGGAGTAGCCACGTGGACCATCTCGACTCAGTGCTAAAATGCAAATCAGTATGCAAAAGTCAACTCAAATCAAAGTGGTCGAGCAAAAGGTCAAAGCATGCTCATGGCACAAGCACAAGAAAGTCAATGAAGCAGCATTGCTGACAAGTGGAACAACATACAAAAAGAAGCATAAATTTCACAAATCAGCCAAGCAAAAAGAAGACACATGTATAAAGGCGCAACAAGAAAGTTAAAGCTGCATAGCAATGTCCTCAAGTAAACAACTCATTTTTCAAGTGCAAGCATGGATATGTTTAACACAGCAAAACAAAGTTTCATTCAAAACCAAAGAAGATGTACTCAAGTCTCAAGCTAGGTACAAAGTGGATACACAGCTAAGAATCAGGTTCAAAGAGCAAAGCTAACATGATACATGATCAAGCCGAAGTACAAACTTAAAACGACAATGCCATAAATGACAACAACAAATACAAAAGGCAGGTGCATAATTGGAATACTTGATGGTGCAGCTCACATATATGAAGCACAGTGGAGTATGTACAAGTGAAACAGCAAGGGGTCACGGAGTTTTCAGCAAGTATATAGCTCAACAAAGGGACGTACAAGACATGGCAGCAAAGAACTAGTGAATGTGTACACAGCATTAACATGGCAGATTATTTGAGCTCAAATAGTGGAGCATATACAAGCAAACAATGGTGTACAACTACGACAAAACTGGACAGTCGAACAGCATGGTCGAACATGCTCATATGCAACAAATCAAGTCAGTAAGACTCGGGCAAAGGATGTTCTTGGAAATGCATTTCTGGAAGCAACAATACATGGTGGAAGAGGCTAATTCAACATACAGTGCATATGTTATGACAGTGGCCAAGCAAGAGCACAACATGAATGTGAACTTTTGCAACAAACATGCTATGTCCAAGTTTTACAAAGGTTTTGAACTTATTGGTTTAGTAAGAAATAATGGAAAATCAGCAAATTGCTTATCCATGATTTAAGGATATTTTTTTTGGGCTAATTATATTGGCAATCACGCTGAATCAATTCATTTCCAGAATTGCAATATCAATTTAATGCTGAGGTTTGGCATATTAAGGCAGCAAATTTCAAGTTTTAAATCGAGCAAAGCAAAAGTGGAAAGCATCACAAATCAGCTGAGTTAATCAAGTATTTCACACAAGTAAGTTCAAGTTTAATCCACAGGGGCAAGTTATATATTTTCAAAGCCGAGCAAATCGTTTTTCAATCAAAGAAAATCACGCAATCAATTTCATTCAAGGAAATCATATATGAGAAAGTAAAGTTTTTTTTTCTATCATTTATGGAGTGGTGACAAAGCAAGAATCAATCTCGGTTATTTTCTGAAATCATCAATTTCTGAAATGGAATTAAAACCGACCATTCTCGTAAAGGAAAGACAGATTTTTTATAACACTGTGGAAATCAATCCAAATCTGGAAACAAAAGGATGGGAACGATTTAATGTTTTTCCAGAATTGTTTATATTCATTATTTCAATCAAAAAGGAAAATCATGGAAATTTCAGAGCAACTAAAAGAGGAATTTCTTTCGAAATTCTTTCCCAAAATTAACAATCAATTCTCAGAATTCTATCAAGTCATTCAAAGCAAAGGAATCTTTTTTCATTCGAAGAATTCAAAAGAGGAAACCAGACCAAGTCGATTACTCGAAATCAGAAATTTGTTAGGGTTCGTTTTTTCCCTATAAAAACACCACTTTCATCACAGGCAAGACAGATCGAAAAACCACAAAATCATTTCAAGCGATTCAAGGCAAGAATTAAAAAAAAAACTCACAGTTTCGATCAAGCCAGAAAGAAAACCCAAATCGGACGAGCATCCGAATCAATAGAGAGAGAGCAACTCGAAGCAGTTGAACAATCATAGAAATCGCAACTTCAGTTAATCAACATCAACCGATCGATTTGGGAAAGCAATCAGAAACCCTAGTTTCTTTCTCTGCCGCCATTTTTCATTGAAGAGAGGAACGGGCTAAACAAATTTAGAGTGGCCGGCCTATTCTAGTTGAAGGGTTCAAAAGGGTGTTTAAAATTCATTTTATAACTAGGTTTTTTAAAGTCCTTTTTATTGTTTTGTCTTTTAATTTCTTTTGTAATCAAACCGTCACATCGGTTCTAGAGTCTGTAAAATCTAGGAATTCAGTCAGGGTGTTGACTGACAGTTGACAGAGTCTGTAAAATCTGGGTTACTGTTTACGGGGTCGTAATAAGGGGAAATCTGATCGAGGGGATATCGGTCAGTCTACGGTTTTGAGCGTAGAGTTAGAATAGGAGCGAGAGTCGCAAGTGTACATGGTCTTGTATGCGGGATCTGTTCTATCATCTAGTAGAAACCTTAGGAATGCAGCAGTAGGCAAGGTTTTGCCGAAGCTGGGTATATCTGTGTGTGATTTATTTTCTGCACTTTTATTTCTGCTGCATTCTGTGATCTGTTTATTATTTTAATATCCTGTCAATTTTTCAATTCAGTTTAGAAAAGAAAAAAAAACTGTGATAAACCCTATTCACCCCCCCCCCTCTAGGGTTAATCTAGACCCAACAATAATAGATGTCATGGCATATGTTCATAACTTTTCTAATCAATCTAACTTGCACATGTGACTTGTCATATAGATCAACATAGCCCAAACATGATGATTTAATTAATATGAACTAACTAGCATAGATAGTAACATCATGGCTTTTTAACATGTATGATTCATCACAACTCAGCATAGAAACTTTCAACATACATAACATCATCATAGCATGATTTACAACATATAGGATATCATCACCACATAGCATAGCATTAATAACATACATGATAACATATACGACAATTCACATCATCTACTCATAATCCATTCATGACTTAACCTAATTAAAATGATAATAATCTTGTTAAGACTATCATACTCACAATTTAGAGAATAAAAGAGTCTTGCTTTGCTTTAGAATTGAGTAGAATTAGTATTTGATTAGCTTTTCTTCATTCTTAGTTGGCGGCGGCTCCACTGAGTTCCATGGCGGCGGTATGACGGTAGCTATTCTATTTTTCTTATAAATTAGGGTGAGAGACTAACTAGGTATTTATAGAGTTAGGATTTATTTTAGACCGTCAGATCAACACAGAACTAATCCTAGCCAACCAGATTAGGTCAAAACCCTAATGGGTCATCACTCAGTCAAAAACAGGCTCAGTCAAAAACCCTAGCCGCCAGACCTAGGTTGACACCCAGGTCGACACTATAGTCGACCTGGGGGGGGGGAGGGCAGGTCGACACTAGTGTCGACCCCCCAGTCGACCTGGCTAGGCGGGAATTTTTCCCGCCCAGCCCGCTTCTACACTTTTCAGTTTGAATTTGAAATTTCCTGCGAGCTGTTTTGAATTTTCTGAAACTTCTGATGGCCATAACTTCTTCATACGAAGTCCAATTCACGCAAACTCAGACTCTATTTCGACCAGAATTCCGAGGCGAACACAATGGCGCAACCCATTTCCCATAAATCTCATGTCTGAGATTAGTTATTCTTTAATTTGTGAATATTAATATTAGCAAAATTACGGGGTGTTACATTCTCCCCTCCTTAAAGGATTTCGTCCCCGAAATCTTCAAGTTAAGAAGAATGTATATCCTAACATCCAATCATCCATCTACTCAACCATCAAACACAGGCATCCATTGTCCTTATAGACTTCTAATGCTTTCATGTTTAAATGCACAGTGTGTGTATATGTCCATATCTAATGCAAAATCAGGCGGTCCACTGATTCAGTCGACCTCCTTAATGCAATTCATGATAGTGCCATGCGTCCATTATGTATGCAAAAGTTCCTTAATGCAACATATTATCTCTATATGCGTGCACAATCATCATCCGAATGCAGCATCCATATGATAAAACAAATCCTCATACATCCATTTTACTAAGTACAACCATATATATGTAATATGCAATATGAAGTGACTGAGCCGATCTAGTGCCTAATAGTGTGTGTATATGCGTCCACGAACAACCACTAGCAAACACTTGCATCCACTTTGCACCCATCATACATAACATGTCTCAAACACATGTTTCAACCATAGGATTATCCTAACTAAAGGTCAAGGATACTAGTGAGAGGATACTCTAAAGGTAAGATAAGTACAAGATAAGCGATAAAGGAGAAATTAAAGGACATACCCTCGAAAAGGAAAGGGTATCGTGAACGCATCTTCTCTTCTGTCTCCCAAGTAGCATTGCTCTCATCATCTCCCCATTGTACTTTGACTAGTCCGACCTCTCGATTTCTCAGCTTCTTGATCTCTGACCCAAGAATGCACGTAGGAGCTCGTCGAATCATCGCATCACGCTCTATTTCCACCTCTCTAAGCAAGTTCGGCTCTACCACTTCGGCGGTCTCGTGCAAGCACTTCCTCAAATGTGACACATGGAATACGTCGTGTACACCACTAAGTCTCTCAGGCAACTCCACTCTATACGCCATCTGTCCAATCTTTTCCTTAATCGGAAACGGCCCTACGAATCTTGGTGCTAATTTCCCAATGGACCCAAAGCGAACAACGTTCCGTAATGGAGACACTATGACAAAGACCATGTCCCCAACCTCAAACTCGAGATCTGTCCTCCTCTTATCCGCATAAGATTTCTGCCGATCTTGCGCTGCTTTCATCCTCCTTCGAATCAAGTCGATCTTCTCCGAAGTCTCCCTAATCATATCGGGCCCAAGTAAGATCTTATCCGTAGATTCCCACCAACATGTAGGTGAATGACAGAGTCGTACATAAAGAGCTTCGAATGGTGCCATACCAATGCTAGACTGAAGCTGTTATTATATGCGAACTCAACCAATGGAAGATGCCCTTCCCATGTACCGCCAAAGTCTAGGATACATAGCCTCAAAAGATCCTCTAGAATGCGATTCACCCTCTCGGTTTGGCCGTCCGTCTGAGGATGATATGCGGTGCTCAAACATAACTGAGTCCCTACCGCCTCTTGTAAGCTTCTCCAAAATTCGCTAGTGAAAATAGGATCGCGGTCGCTCACTATGCTAGAAGGAACACCGTGCAAACGAACTATTTCCTGAACGTATACAGAAGCTAACCATGGAGCAGTCCTCTTACTCTTCACGGTAATGAAATGGGCGCTCTTAGTAAGTCTATCTACTATAACCCAAATCCCCATCTTACCCTTCCTCGATCGCGGTAATCCATCCACAAAATCCATCGAGACACTCTCCCACTTCCATAGTGGAACCTCCAATGGGTGAAGCAATCCACCGGGTTTCTTTTGCTCCGCTTTTACTTGTTGGCACACCAACCATCTAGCGACATACTCGGCCACGTCCCTCTTCATACCAGCCCCAAAGAAAACTCGCTTCATATCTTTGTACATCTTGTCCCCGCCGGGATGAATGGTCATCTTCGAACGATGTTCATCATCAAGAATAGTCTTCCTTAGGTCATCGTCTTTTGGTACACAAAGTCTACCGTCCCTACGTAACCAACCCCTATCATCTAGGGTGTACCTACGGAGATGGCTTGATGACTCCCCTCCTTTGAGCTTTTCTACTAACTCAACTAACTGTGGGTCGTCTCGCTGTGCCTCGCCAATCCGTCCTAAAAGCGTAGGTCTGACCTCCAAGGATGCTAGCAAACCGGGTACAAAGTCAACGGAAGGTCTAAAGTCAAACATCGAAATGAATTTTAAGCTTCGCCGCTCAACAAACAAAGGACTTAAGCATAATCTTTTTCTACTTAAGGCATCTGCCACCACGTTACACTTGCCAGGGGTATATGCTATTTCGAAGTCGTAGGATGCTAAGAACTCCATCCACCTTTGCTGCCTTAAGTTCAAGTCCTTTTGAGAGAATACGTATTTTAGCGATTTGTGGTCAGTGAATAATTCGAATCTTTTGCCAAGAAGATAATGACGCCAAGACTTAAGCGCGAAAACAATAGCGGCCAACTCTAGGTCATGTGTGGGGTAATTCTTCTCATGCGCTCTCAACTGCCTTCCACCATAGGCTATTACCCTACCCTCTTGCATTAAGACTGCGCCTAGTCCTGTCCCATAAGCGTCAGTATAAAAAGTAAACGGCTTACTCCTGTCTGGCAGCACTAAGACTGGGGCTGAGGTCAAAGCTCTCTTCAAACGTTGGAACGCATCATCACAATCTACGTCCCACTCGAAGACTAAGTTCTTCTTCGTCAAGCGTGTCAATGGAGCTGATATCTTCGCGAAGTCTTTGATAAACTTCCTATAGTAGCCAGCCAACCCCAAGAAACTTCTCACTTCGGTAGCATTTTTAGGGACCTTCCAATCTTGGATGGCCACCACCTTCGCGGGATCCACAGCTATCCCTTCCTTGGAAACCACGTGCCCTAAGAATCGCACTTCTTTCCGCCAAAAGTGACACTTAGAAAATTTTGCTTTAAGGTTATGCGCTCGTAGGGTCTCCAACACTTCCCTAAGATGTAGGGCATGCTCTTCTTCATCCTTAGAAAAGATCAGGATCTCTTCTACAAAGACTACCACGAATTTGTTAAGGTACTCTCTAAACACCCTACTCATCAAATCAACAAAGTATGCGGGGGCGTTTGTCAAACCGAAGGGCATCACTAGCCATTCATAGAAACCGTCTGGAGTCCTAAAGGCATTCTTGTCAATGCTATCCTCAGCCACTCTCAACTGATGGAAACCAGTGGCTAAGTCCAACTGCGAAAACACTGAGGCGCCAACTAACTGATCGAAGAGATCGTCAATCCTCGGCAGTGGGTGTCTGTTCTTCTTAGTAAGCTTATTAAGTTCTCTATAGTCCACACAAAGTCTAAGGGACCCATCCGCCTTTGTGGCAAATACTACTGGAGCACCCCACTCCGAATACTTCGTCTTATGAACCCCTTCTCAAGCAACTCCTTCACTTACTTATTGAGTTCCCTCCTTTCACGTGGAGCCATGTGGCGTACTGGCAAAGATACTGGTTTCACATTATCCACAAGATATATTCGAAAATCTATCTCCCGCTTCGGAGGCAAGCCCTTCACCTCCTCAAACACGTCCGAATATTCTCGGACCACTCTAACGGATTGTAGATTTTCCTCAGACACGTCAAGCGATTCTAAATAACTTAGCATAACGGAATTTATGGGATTACAAAAGATCTCGAGAGTGTTGCCAAGGCGAGTCATGAGCCTAACTACTCTCCTTTCACAATCAAGTACGGCCCCATTTCTGGATAACCAATCCATTCCTAAAATTAGCCCATAGCCCGTGAAGCCCAACACGTAAGCATCACATCTAAACTCAATGCTAAGTATAGAAATTTTCAAATCCAAACACATCATGGACTAATAAGCTGAGCCCCCAATTGGATTCGAAACAACTAATGGATCCTCTACTAAACTGGTGTTTAAGTGCAGTGATTCAACTAATGACGTAGAGATAAACGAATACGATGCGCCCGAATCGAATAAGGTATGGACATGATGATCAAACAGAAAAACTAAGCTTTCAACAGAAATGGTTCTACCTCGTTCTTGCAGCGGTGGGACCGCGAGAGCCTGAACTTGACCCCTTGCCTGCCCTGGTGCCATAAGAGCCTGCACCTGTCCTCCCGAGGTAGCTCCTGCCCTCTGCCCCTTCTTTGGGCAGTCCTTCACTAGATGTCCCGCTTCGCCACAGTGAAAACAGCCAGTCTTCTTTTTCTTTCGGCAATCTTTGCTGAGATGGCCTGGTGTCCCACAGTTAAAGCATTTCTTCTTTCCCTTGCCATTATTGTCTTTACCACCCTTCTTGTTTTGCTGTTGTGGTTTCTTATGATCCCCTTTCTTCTCGGGTGCCTTATCAACTTTAGCGCTTTTCTCCTCGTGCATGAGTGCCATGTATACAAGCTTCTCAAAGGTAGCCCCCATAGGGATGTGGGTCATAGCCAACCCTTGCAACGGTTCATTCAATCGATTAACGAACCTCAGTGCCTTCTTCTCCGGCGTGTTCACTAAGTCCAAGCCAAACCTTGCTAACTGATTAAATTTGTTGACATATTCTTTTACTGATGAGCTTCCTTGCTTTAATGTCAAGAATTTTTCCATATATAGATTCTCTTCTGCCCTTGAGAGAAACTTCGCCTCAAACCTATGTCTGAAATCCGCCCAAGAATCAATAGGACGCTCCCCATTAGTGACCTCCCACCAGAACGAGGCCTCTCCCTTCATCAACCAAGCTGCTAATTTAACTCTCCTCCCTTCTTCCACTTCAAAAATTTCTAGCAATTCTTCCACCTCCCTAAGCCAATCTCTAGCTTCCACAAATGTTTCTGACCCTTGGAAGGGTTTTCCACCCATAGCCTTAAATTCCTTGCACGTCTTTGTAAAAGTATCAATGCGAGGAGGAGGAGGAAGAGGAGGAACGGGTGCAACTGGTGGTGGAGGAACATTAGCTGGACCTGCGGCGGCCTTAGCCTCTAATAACCTCCTATACCATCCTAGTATCGTTACACCGTCAGGTAGGTTAAGATCTTCAGCCATGCTGAAACGAAAAAGGAAAGATTCAAAATGGAGAATTCGAAAGATAAAGATATGGCTATTAGGGATTATGTTTTTCTTAAATTACTCATTAAAACATGTTTTTGAAGGCACTTCTTTCAAAAATAATCTAGAAAAATAGTTTTTCTAAAAAATTTATCTGTTCTGGTAACCTTAAGCTCTGATACCACGTGTAACACCCCACATCCATTAATGTCACTCACAAAGGGAATGCATTAACTTCCATGGAGGTTATAAGTGGATATAGAACAGAAAAATTACAACAAGACAGATAATAAGTAGTACTTGAAAACTAAAACTTCATTTTATTGCAGCGGAATTTAAACATGTTTATTACATCATAAACCATAAATCAAAGTCAAGTACAATATTCATCTTGATAAACAAAATACATAATCCCATTACATAAATAGCCATTAAAGAAGATAACAAGCTGGACTTTACTTCAACGGTCCAAGCTTTCCAAAGAGAGAGAATAAGAAATCCAATCAAACTCCACTAGAGCTGGGCCCAACCTGAGGACCTGGAGGGGGAAAAAGGATAGAAATGGAGGGGGTCAGACATAAAGTCTGGCGAGTATGATAATTCTAACAATACTATTATCAAAATAACTAGACTAAGGCATAAGCTGGAAGACAAGTTAATGTCTATGAACTATTAGGTATGGAAGAGCAGATAAAGATAACGTTTAAGATAACATTAAAGATAACGGTAAAGGCCCACCAAATTACTAACGAATGATTACTACACTGCACCGCACATTACTACACTGCACTACACTAGTCACCCTAAAAGTTGATCCCACTTGCTTCACACAGAAACAATATAAATTGCCTTACGTACACCTAGCTGACTACATAGGTGACGTCTGCCCCTATCTCCACTAGGTGTACCCCACTACCCACTTTCGATCGGCTCCCTACTCGTAGATACTCGTGCTGGGCCCACAGTGAGGTGTATCACTCCCCTAAAGTGGCAACCCAATACAACTTGAGAATGCACGACTTATACCTACACGATGCAACAACGTCTTACCTACCAGCCCGGGTCCACACACGCATATGAAACTCGTTGGACTTACGTTGCCACCGCCCCCCGTTTTGGCCTCTTATAGTCAAACCTAGTATGCGTGTCCCGTCCTCGACTTGGGTCGAGCCCACAAAGATACGTTTTGGATATTGGTAGAAATGGGCCCCCACAAGCTACCCACCTAAGCTTGTCCACTAGTATATCCCACTTAACCCTCTTAGTCATGTTCATTTACATGTGTGTTTGGTTATGTCTTACTAATCGTATTTCACATGCCACTAAGGGCACCCACTATATTCCTCATGCCACCCAAGGCACCTACTTAACCCCCATGTCCCACCTTACATGTTTATCTGGTTAAGTATTTCTTAATTCATTCAGGCCATAACCTCATAAAGACCTCTCACATTAGACTGGCATTTATGGCAGCTGGATATGCCGGGCGGGTCCGGGTAGTCTTACACCATAAAAGAGTCTAACCTCGTGTCTTTACAACTGTTATGCTTTAGTTTAGGCCTAGGACCTCTCACATTGGGCTGACATTTGTGACCACTGGATTTGCCGGGCGGTTCCGGGCAGGTTTACGTCACAAACGAGTCCAACCTCGTGTCCTAAGCATTGATTATCACTTATAATCTTTTACCCCAGTTTTAATAATTCCCTATCCAAATTATTAATTAAGTCCACTTTTATTGATGTCCATAATTGACTCAATTATGGTCATCCACTCATGGCATGCAAAATCATATCAATTGCACCCCAACTTCTTATTATTAAATCCTTAATATTACCCCTACCCCACGTTTATACGTTCGCTTATTCAACGCATAATATAGGCTAGACTTGAATAGTCTAACACATAGCACAAAGATAAATCATCACAACATATAGACAATTAAAATAAATCTAACCGTAATAGGGGGGAAACTTGCATAAACTACACATGTTAAGGATCAAAAGGTGTCAACTTGTTAAATGTCACAATTTACATGATATGATCATAGCCCAAATCTATACATAAACTTGCATATGGGGTTTTTAGGCAACATAATGATGGTGTGAACTAGCATAGGATATCACATATGTCATAGCATAATTCTAGATGTCATAATAGATGTCATGGCATATGTTCATAAATTTTCTAATCAATCTAACTTGCATATGTGACTTGTCATATAGATCAACATAGCCCAAACATGATGATTTAATTAATATGAACTAACTAGCATAGATAGTAACATCATGGCTTTTTAACATGTATGATTCATCACAACTCAGCATAGAAAATTTCAACATACATAACATCATCATAGCATGATTTACAACATATAGGATATCATCACCACATAGCATAGGATTAATAACATACATGATAACATATACGACAATTCACATCATCTACTCATAATCCATTCATGACTTAACCTAATTAAAATGATAATAATCTTGTTAAGACTATCATACTCACAATTTAGAGAAGAAAAGAGTCTTTCTTTGCTTTAGAATTGAGTTGAATTAGTATTTGATTAGCTTTTCTTCCTTCTTAGTTGGTAGCGGCTCCACTGAGTTCCATGGCGGTGGTATGACGGTTGCTATTCTATTTTTCTTATGAATTAGGGTGAGAGACTACCTAGGTATTTATAGAGTTAGGATTTATTTTAGACCGTCAGATCAACACAGAACTAATCCCAGCCAACCAGATTAGGTCAAAACCCTAATGGGTCATCACTCAGTCAAAAACAGGCTCAGTCAAAAACCCTAGACGCCAGACCCAGGTCGACACTATAGTCGACCTGGGGGGGGGGGGGGGGGGGCAGGTCGACACTAGTGTCGACCCCGCATTCGACCTGCCTGGGCGGGAATTTTTCCCGCCCAGCCCGCTTTTGCACTTTTCAGTTTGAATTTTAAATTTCCTGCGAGCTGTTTTGAATTTTCTGAAACTTCCGATGGCCATAACTTCTTCATATGAAGTCCAATTCACGTAAACTCGGACTCTATTTCGACCAGAATTCCGAGACGAACACAATGGCGTAACCCGTTTCCCATAATTCTCACGTTTGAGATTAGTTATTCTTTAATTTGTGAATATTAGTATTAACAAAATTACGGGGTGTTACAGTTGGACTCGCAACAACGACCACTACGTTTTAGAAGTGACCAAAACTGAAACAGAGCAGGTTGGAAATTCAGACAAATTTCAAATCAAACTGTTCAGAAAATTCAGATAAAACCGACGGAGTAGATGCCGAAGGTGAGAACTCCTCAACTTTTATTTTTATTTCTAGTTTGAAATATATACTAGGCTGCAGACGGTGTTTAGTAGCACCCGACACCCGTTGTCCACAGACCATGGATGACTTGTTTGTTTGATTGCTATGTTGTGAAATTTGATTATGTGACGTGAAATTAAATAAAATATTTTATAGTTAAAAATATAATTTTTAAAAGTGTATATAAAATAAATATTTATAGACAAATCGGATGATTTGTTTATATACACTAATTTGACTAATATTGATTGGGACGATAAATTTTACACATCGCCCAACTGCACAAATAAAATGTGTGTTTGTTGATTTGAAACACCACACGGGTATTGGGATGAGATTTGACATACACTAATCCCGATTGTTTAGTTGTATGTCAATCGATGGATTGACAGACTCTATAAGCGTTAATTATTTATATTTAATGCTTATGCAGTTGTGTGGTGCACTCTGGATGATGGTTGATTATTTATCATTGTTATTGTATACATGTGTCGTAGAAAATCCATATAATCAACATTATATGGTAATTGATTAGGCCTCATTCCAATTTGGAATATGTAAAGAAAATTCATTTGTTGAATAGTAAAGAAAATTCATTTGTTGGATAGTAAAGAAAATTCATTTGTTTAATAGTAAAGAAAATTCATGTGTTGAATTGAAAATATATATTCATGTGTTGAATAGAATAAATATTCATGTGTTGAATAAAAGCCGTGTTGATTAGATTGATGCCATTTTGACGTGAACTATATTTATATTGATTTTATTCATTTTTATAATGAATATAGAAAAGGAATTGATTTCAAAATACAACGTTTTGAAAATATTATTATTTGTATATCGATGATGTGGAATATTCAATTTTGATTTGAAATTGAATATGAAGTTGAAATCGTTTTGAAAACGAATTTAAAACGATTTGTAAAATACGTTTTAAAAGGAAATCGACGAAATATATATAATATTATATATATATATATAATGGCCTGAATAGAACGCGCCGTGCCGCGGCAGTTCGTGAATTTCGACCATTGATTTCGAACGGACATTGTGGGAGATCCGACCGTCGGATTCTCCTAAAACTGGAACCGTTGGGTTCGTATCGAAAAGAGCTTTCTAACGGATATTAGAAATTTGAAATCTAATGGTTGGATTTGGAATTATGTCCAAATCAAATTTGGAAAAGGTCGCTGTAAGTGTAGTTCGATGACCATTGATGGAAATCGACTGTACGGGCCTTGATAAAATTATTAAAAATAATAATAATTTGTGTAAAATCATAAGAAATGATTTGTGAAGAATCGGGATGAAAAACTCCATATTTGAAAAGATAAAAATAGATTTTTATCGAAATGAACTAGTTTTGTACTAGAATTATTATTCATTTATTTTTGAAATAAATAAGGTGAATTTAAATGGTTTTGAAATATAACCAGAATTTCCAATATATAAATTGGAAATTGATTTGAATCGAAATTGTCTTTGGAATATTTCGATGTTCTATTTCGTGATTATACCGATATTGTTATGGAAATTTGAAAGTTATATTTATATCATTATTTCCAATACGATATTTGTTGGTCGTAGAATTTGATATTGAATATAAGCTGATATATTTTCTATTCAGAGCCTTGTATTTAGTATCAAATGTGATTTGGGTTTGTCGTGAATGGTGTCTTCATTAACACTGTCTTAAGCCCAGTTGAGAAAAAGATTAAATCTTTTATTTAGATTTAATGAATTGTACCAATTAAATGGTATTTAATTGGAATTGAATTCAAATTGATTCTTGGGTTTATCGTGAACGGTGTTTTAAATAACACTTGTTCTTTAACTCTATAATTAATGGAATGTGATTTTAGGTTGTCGTGAACGGTATCATCAATAATACTGTTTCAGACCCAGCCGAGTTAAGAAAATCAGAAACTAAATGGAGATTAGTTAAGTTGAATGGTTTCTGGGGTACTGATCTGATGTTGGTTTCGGCCTTCGGGGTTAATACTTAGGGAATTGCTCAGTTGCTAATTTACGGTTAGGGACAGATTGAAATGTGATGTGATTTTGGGGTTTATCGTGAACCGTGTTTTAAATGACACTGATTCTTTAACCCAGTCAAAGATTAAAACTAAGTGGAGTTTTAATGAATCTTTAATTAGATTGAAAAGATCGAGAATGGAGTATCACCAGTTTTACTCCAGACAGTAGTTAAATCTTTAATTAGATTTGAACGTGAAATGGTAATTGAATTTACCGATAACACCGTGGTGTTAGATATGATATATGACTAGTTTTACTTCATCGGATAAATAGGTTAGGATTGGGAAATAAAATAAATAATTACTTCGGTGTGGTTCGCTAATCCCGACTAGTTTGAAGTGATATTCAAAGGAAGATTAAAGAATAAATTTAAAAGAATTTATCTTTGATAAAATTAATGGGAACCTTTCCCTAAGAATGTGAAATTTAGAAACTAACTGTAGGTTGGCTAAGATGAATGGTTTCCTGGGTATTGATCTGATGTTGGTTTCGGCCTTCGGGGTTAGTATTTGGGGAATTGTTCTCGTTTACGGTTAGTGACTGATGAATTGGATTGAGGCGTATGTTGTGTTTGTGTAACACTTGTTTATTATATACGCCAGTTATTCAGAAAGACCGGGTTTATCCCACTCTGAATAACTGATTCGACGATGAGTCGAAGATGAAGACGGTGGTTGAAGACCGGAGGTCTTCACGTCATTTGGATAATTACTAATGATCTTGATTGGGCCATACACCCAAGAGGAGGGAATCACTTAGTGATCGTCCAAACGTACTTGGAGATCGATGGATATGCGGGGTACTAGGTGCCTCCGGTTTTGTTCAGACCCAGAACGAACTTGTAAATGGATTGTGTGTATGACATTGGATTTTATTCTGTATGATTGATTTCTATTAAATATATATCTATTTAGTGGCGGAGAATTTATTCTCTTGCTTAACGCCCTTCTCTGAGACGTACGAGCTTAGGGGTTATATACTGATGGATATCAAACGCATAGAGTGAATTGCCTGTGTGGCTTGCCTAAGTGGCAAATGATCAAGGCTTCTGCTGAAAAGCAAAGTCTTGTTGTTGATGATCAAATCACGGCCTTTGTGGCATAGCTTTGTGTAATGTTAAATTCACGAGTTTCACACCCGGTATGAACCAGAAATGGGCGAGGACATGCGTTTCTTTCTAGCTAGAAGTGGCGTCAGTGGTTTTACATGCCCTGACGAGTTTGACTTATGTGGTTGTTGCAGTTGCGAGGCGCCTCGGATATATCGGTGACTATGTGAAGCCGATGGAGTCATTCGTTGGCTCATTTACTCCCATAGGGCGGGGAAACGCAGTGTTCAGGCATTTAATCCACATCGGTGGACCAGCCCTGACGATCCAAGGGCCCACCTGAGTTTGGGTCCTGAGACATGGTTGGCTAGATTGTCTCGAATCGGTAGAGGATGATCCCTGGCCTCGGTTCATATCATAAATGATAATCCAACTTCCAATACACGACATTTGCGGTTTTAATTGTAGAGCCTAGTATGGCGACATGATATATGGTACCCATGCCTTCTATGATTGATATTTATGATTGTATATAAAATCAGAAACTAACTAGAAACGAGCCAAGATGGGTGGTTTCCTAGGTATTGGTCTGATGTTGGTTTCGGCCTTCGGGGTTAAAACTTAGGGAATCGTTCTCTTACTAATTTGCGGTTGGAGTCTGATTAATAATAAAAAGATAAAATTTCACGTATCAAGCATTCTTTGGCTGTTATAAGGTAAAACCCTATCCTCCGACTTGCGTTGCATTGTGTGATGGGACCTGGGTCTTATAACAGCTTCATTGTTCTTTATTTAGCATTGCGTTGTTGTTTTATGCACCGGTATTCTTGGGAGGAAACCCGTTCTGCGTTAGCGGCATGGTCCCTTGATTTACCTAACTTAAAAATAAAGATTAATGACTGTTTTAGTTCTCACACCAGTCACATGAATGACCTGGAGTTTATTGTTTTCACCTAAACTCTGGGTGCCCTTATTTTGACACGGGCAGCTAGTAGTTTTGGTTTTGCAGATTTATATTCACAGGATCCTGATTTACAGATGGAACAATAGTCGGAAAGCTCTGTATCCGTGTATTACTTTTAGTTGTGTATTGTATTAATTTCCGCTGTGATGTATTGAAATGTAATTTAAATCTCTGATTTTTTTGTGTAATATTTATTCATACTCTGTATATTCTTGTAATATGATGAATTGTTGTAATATACAATGAAATGTTCTTCTGTTTCCATTCTGATTCGTCTTGTCCTCACAGTAATTCGTTCTTTCTCTTCTTTTTGGAGACCGGGGAAGTTCGGGTCGCTTCAATGTCTCAGGACCCAGATCAGGTGGGCCCTTGGATCGTCAGGGCCGGTCCACCGATGTGGATTAAAATGCCTGAACACTGCGTTTCCTCACCCTTTGGAGAGTAAATGAGCCAAATGACTCTATCGGCTCCACATAATCACCGATATATCCGGGGCGCCTCGCAACAGCAACAACAACACAGGTGAAAATAATGTAAATGTCAGGGCTGGTAGGTCACTGACACCACCTTAGTTAGAAGGAAACGCATGCCCTCCCTGAGGTCCTCTCCCATTTCTGGTTCACAACCGAGGTGTGAGGCTCGCGAATTAACGCTGCATAAAGCTATGCCATACAGGGCGTGCTTTGATCATCAACTACAAGACTTTTCTTTTCAACAAAAGCCTTGATCATTTGCCACTTAGGCATGCCACACAGGCATTTCACTGCACGTGATTGATATCCATCAATAGACAACTTCTGAGCTCGTACGTCTCAGAGAGGGGCGTTAAGCAAGAGAATAAATTCTCCGCCGCCAGCAGATATATATTTACTAGAAATCAATTACACAGAATAAAATCCAATATCAAACACATAGTCCATTTACAAGTTCGTTCTGGGTCTGAACGAAACCGGAGGCACCTTGTACCTCGCATTTCCATCGATCACCAAGTACGTCTGGACGATCACCAACCAATTCCCTCCTCTTGGGTGTACAGCCCAATCAAGATCATCAGTAATCACCCAAACGATGTGAAGACCTCCGATCTTCGACCACCCTCTTCATCCTCGACACCACGTCGAATGAGTTATTCAGAATGGGGTAAACCCGGTCTTTCTGAATAACTCGTGTATATAATAAATAATTGTTACACAAATACAACATACGCCTCATTCCAATTCAGAATATTCTTTTATTCAAAGATTCTTATACTTTGGGAAAGGTTCCCATTAATTTTATCGAAGATAAATTCTGTAAATTTGTTCTTTAATCTTCTTTTGAATATCAATTCAAATTAGTCGGGATTAGCGAACCACACCGAAGTAACAATTTATTTTATTTCCTAATCCCAACCGATTCATCCCATGAAGTAAAACTAGCCATACTTCATATCTTACACCACAGTGTTATCGGTAAATTCAATTACCATTTCACGTTCAAATCCAATTTAAGATTTAACTATCGCGTGGAGCAAAACTGGTGATACTCCATTCTCGATTATTTCAATCTAATTAAAGATTCATTAAAACTCCACTTGGTTTTAATCTTCCCAATAATCACTATCAATGATTATTTAACTTGGGAAATCACATCCTGTCTTTAACTGGGTTAAAGAACCAATGTCATTTAAAACATGGCTCACTATAAACCCAAAAATAAATTCAAATTCAATTCCAATTAAATATCATTTAATTGGTACACTTCATTAAATCTAAATAAAAAGATTTAATTTTTTTTCTCAACTGGGCTGAAGAACAGTGTTAATGAAGACACCATTCACGACAAACCCAAATCCCATTTGATATTAAATACAAGGCTCTAAATAGAAAATATATCGGCTTATATTCAATATCAAATTCTACGACCCACAAATATCGTATTAGAAATAACGATGTAAATATATCTTTCAAACTTTCATAACAATATCTATATAATCACGAAATCCAACATCGAAATATTCCAAAGTCAATTTCGATTCAAATTCATTCCAATTCGATTATTAGAAATTCTGGTTATTTTCAAAACCATTTCAAATCCACTTTATTTATTGTAGAAATAAATGGGATTATAATTCTTGTTCAAAACTAGTTCATTTCGATAAAAATCATTTTTTATCTTTTCAAATATGGAATTTTTCGTCCCAATTCTTCACAAATCATTTCTAATGATTTTACACAAATTATTACTATTTTTAATAATTTTATCAAGGCTCGTACAATCGATTTCCATCAATGGCCATCGAATTGCACTTATAACGACCTTTTCCAAATTTTATTTGGACATAATTCTGAATCCAACCATTAGATTTCTATTCCTAATATTCCTTAGAAAGCTCTTTTCGATACGAACCCAAGGTACCTTTTTAGTAGAATCCGATGGTCGGATCTCCCGTAACATCCATTCTAAGTCAATGGTCGAAATTCGCGAATTACCGCAGCGCGGCGCGTTCTATTCAGGCCATTATATATATATATATATATATATATATATATATATATATAGTCGATTTCCTTTTAAATGGTATTTTATAAATCGTTTTAAATTTGTTTTCAAAACGATTTCGGCTTCATATTCAATTTTAAATCAAAATTGAATATTCCATATCATTAATCTATAAATGATAATATTTTCAAAATGTTATATTTTGAACTCAATTCCTATTCGATATTCATTATAAACATGAATAAAATCGATATAAATATCGTTCACGTCAAAATGACGTCAATCTAATCAACAGGCTTTTATTCAACACATGAGTGTTTTCTTCTATTCAACACATGAATATTTATTTTATTCAACACATGAATATTCATTCTATTTAACACATGAATTTATATTATTCAACACATGAATTTTCATTATATTCAACACATGAATTTATATTATTCAACACATGAATTTTCATTCTATTCAACACATGAATTTATATTATTCAACACATGAATTTTCATTCTATACAACACATTAATTCTCATTCTATTCTTTATTTTCCAAATTAGAATGAGGCCCAATCAATTACCATATAATGTTAATTATATGGATTCCCTACAACACATGTACATAATAGCAACGATAAATCATCAACCATCATCCAGAGTGCACCACACCACTACATAGGCATTAAATATAGATAAGTAACGCTTACACAGTCTGTCAACCCATCGGTCGACATACTACTAAACAATTGGGTTAGTGTACGTCAATATCATCCCAACACCCGTGTGGGGTTTCAATCAATCAAACACATATTTTATTTGTGCATTTTGGCGATGTGTAAAATTTATGTCCCAATCAATATCAGTCAAATGGGTGTACATAAACAAATCGTTCGATTTGTAAATGAATATTAATTTTACTTCAACACATGAATATATATTTTATTTCATCACATGAATATATATTTGATTTCAACACATGAATATATATTTGATTTCAACACATGAATATATATTTTATTTCAACACATGAATATATATTTTATTTCAACAACCAACAGTCAATTCTCACAACACAAACAATCACACAAGTCGTCCATGGTCTGTGGACAACGGGTGTCGCGTACTGCTAAGCACCTTCTGCATCCTAGTATATATTTCAAACTAGAAATCAAAATAAAGTGAGGAGTTCTCACCTTTGGGTTCCACTCCGCCATTTTTACTTCTGAACATCTGAACCGTTTGGATTTGTTTGAAATTCCAATGCAGTCCTTATCACGCTGTTAATAATAAAAATTATATTTCTATTGCTTCATTCCAATAAATAAAAAACACATTTTTATTTCTACTTCATATATTTTTACCATGCTTCCTTCTATATAAAAAATATATTTTTATATCTCTACTTCGTATATAAAGATCGAATTTTTATCGCTACTTCATATATATAAATTATATTTTTAAACCGCTACCTTTAAAATAAAAATCACATTTTTATATCGAAGTTATTTCAACAAAAATCATATTTTTATTTTCATCCCATTCATATAAAAATCACATTGTTATAACGATGTTCATATTAATAAAAATCGAATCTTTATCTTGTCCCTATCTATATAAAAATCGTGTTTTTATATTCTCTACTATATAAAAAATCATATTTTTATTATATATTAAATCATTCCTTCTTCATATAATTAAAAACCCGATCTTTAGACGCAATAAAAATCTGATCTTTAATGTGTTAAAACTCAAATCTTTCATGCGATAAAACCCAAATCCTTTACATATGTAAAAATCAAATTTTTCATTTGCAATTTATATATATCTAAAAATTGATTTTTAACTAAGTTATATAAAAAAGCTGAATTTAAATAAACTGGATTTAATTTTCAAAACTGATTTAAATAATGTTTGAATAAATAAATAAAATAAGAAGAAGACTTACAGTATTTTGTTTTAGCGAGAGAGGGGGGTGTGGGGTTCGCTGCGACTGACAGCCGGAGGTGGAGGTTGGCCCGCAATGGCGGCGGAGGAGGTGGCAATGGCGACTGCTGATGGTGGCTTGGAGGGTTGGCTCCTCCGATTTGAGCTCGCGATTCTACAAAGGGGGAAAGGGTTTTGGAGGAGGAAATGAGGACGGGTGGCCTCGACGGCGAGCTGTGGCCTTGGGGCATGCGCCTCCAGCGCGGTGGCGCTTTCCTGGCGGGCGACGGAATCGATGACGCGGGGGGGGGGGGGGGGCTCAGAAGAATCGGGTTTGACTTTGGGGAAAAGTTGAATAAAGGTTTGACAGAAAATCTCTTTATATATAATATATATTTTATTATTATTTTATTTTTAAAGTGGTTTTAGTTTGAAAATTATTTGTTCGTTCATGCTAACTCCAATCTGAACCTAACGACTGTCGCTCCTAGCTAAATACCCCCATTTCGAACACAACAGGATATGTTTCGTTAGCCAATTCGATCGTTACGATCATTTTTCACCAAAATTAAATATAAATCATTATATTGAATTTTAAACGTACATTTCAATTTTTCCAGTCGATTAATATCAACTAAAACCGGTCAAACGCGTTTTCTTTTGCCACACTAACATATTGATTAGAAAAATTACGAATTTTGGAATCTAGCAATAACTAGACATCGCGGATCCAACAAAAGTGGTTTTGTCGAAAACCGAGGTCGTTTGCAAGATTTCCATTTTTAAGGGCCAGAATTCCATAGCGACTATTCTGAATTTTCAACTGGAAGTATCTTTTGATTCCCACTATGAAATTTTGATTTTTCGGATTCGTTAGAAAGATATTCTCAAATAGATTCAAATATTTTTAGTTTCTCTAAAATCCGATTTATTTTGAATCTTGCACATTCATTTGAAATTTGAAATCGAATTTTCGAACTACCGCGTCATTCCAGGCTCGTTATATAATTAAAATAAAATAATTATATTCTAGGGACGATTAAAATAAATATATACGTTCTAATTCTATTCAAAATAAATTTCTCGTCATCATTATTTAAAATAATTCATTTTAAATATTCAAAATTCATCAAAATTGCCAAAATAAAAATTTTAAATTGGCTAAGATTTTTCGGGTTGTTACAATCTCCCCCACTTAAAACTTTTCATCCCCGAAAAGGAACGAAGCCGAAAGTTTTTTAACTAATCAACTCAACTTTCACTATTTTCATTACGGCTTAAGTTCTTCAACTTTTCAGTTTCTAAGAACTTTTCAAATTTTTCAAAAATTTAGCTGACACCCTAAATTTTCGAAAAATTTCGCCATAACCTCTCCTGCACTGGGAGCTTCGGGATATTTCAAATAGTCTCCCAGGGCCCTCACCAATCCAAAAAGAAACAGCTAAGCGGCTAGCCAGTCGGCTCATAAAATCATCAAAAACCCAAGAAATACAATAAACATGTACCTATTTGTCGGGCAAACAATTTTATTCCTCTTCTCTAGCCTCTTTGTAATGACCTGTTCAATGTAAGTACATGTATATGCATGCAAATGCGATAAATTTTGAATACAATTCACTATTTGATTCAATTTGGCTAAAGGTTCAACATTTAATTAATCAAACAATAATCAAACAACACAACTAGCAATCAATTAGCTGATTAGCTTTTCAAATTCGTCACTTTGATACATAGTCCAAAAATCAGATTTTTGATGCCAATTCACAACAATAGGCCCTATCTAACTTTGGTTCTTACACCAGTCAATTGGAATCATGTAGATATCCTACCTTCGAAACTCGAATATAAATACTGATGACGCCGCGGCATCATCAGAATCATCTCCGAGCGACTAGAGTGTGATTCTATATCTATCCAGCATATTAAAACTTCGAATACATGTGGATCAGACGTATATGCAAAATCTTTATATACTGGATTGTCCAAATCAATACAAATAAATATTCAAATACGAATAATTGAATTTAAATTTTCAAAACAAAACTTGTTTTCATTTTAAAAATATACTCTTCACATTCGTTCTAGGATACTACTGATCCCCTCTCTAACGAGTTATTCCCATTGGATATTACTAATCCATTTTCTGATGAATTCTTTTGTTTAGTTCTAACGTGTCTTGTTCTCCGAGCTTTGTAAACCAAAGCTCTGATACCACGATGAAACGACCCGATATCCCCCTTACGGGAAATCGCGGATTGTACTGAAGTCAAGTCACAACGGAACGCAAACAGAAGAACGTTTCGTTGTTTATTACAATAATTCATCAGAATACAAGAATATACAGAGTATAAACAAATAATATACATCAGAAAATATCAGAGATTTAAATACATTCTACAACGGAAAAATAATACAATACACAACTGAAAGTAATACACGGATACAGAGCTTTCCGAGTATCGTTCCAGTTGTAAACCAGGATCCTGTGAATATAAATCTACAAAACCAAAACTACTAGCTGCCCATGTCAAAATAAGGGCACCCAGAGTTTAGGTAAAGACAATAAACTCCAGGTTAGTCATGGGACTGGTGTGAGAACTAAAACAGTTATTAATCTTTATTTTAAAGTTAGGTAAATCAAGGGACCACGCCGTATAACACGGAACGGGTTTCCTCCCAAGAATACCATTGGATAAAATGACAGCGCAATGCTAAAATAAAGAACAGCGAAGCTATTATAAGACCCAGGTCCCATCACAGAATACAACACAAGCCGAAGGATAGGGTTTTACCTTATAATAGCCAAAGAATTCTTGATACGCTAAATTTCATCTTTTATTATTACTATAAGTGTATAGTGTCAAAACAATTTCAGTCATAAGTATCAATCATAGACGGCATGGGTACCATATATCATGTTGCCAATACTAGGCACTATAATCAAAACCGCAAATGTCACGTATTGGAAGTTGGATTTCCATCTGTGAACTGAGGCAAAAGATTGTACTCTACCGATTCGAGACGCTCTAGCTAGTGCCTCAGGACCCAGACTCAGGTGGGCCCCTGGATCGTCAGGGCCGGTCCACCGATGTGGATTAAAAAGCCTGAACACTGCGTTTCCCTACTCTTTGGGGCGTAAATGAGCCAAGTGAATCCATCAGCTCCACATAGTCACCGATATATCCGAGGCGCCTCGCAACACCAAAAACCACACAGGTGAAAATAATATAAATGTCAGGGCTGGTAGGTCACTGACACCACCCTAGCTAGAAGGAAATGCATGCCCTCCCTGCGGTCCTCTCCCGTTTCTGGTTCACAACCGAGGTGTGAGGCTCGCGAATTAACGCTACACAAAGCTATGCCACACAGGCCGTTCTTTGATCATCAACCACACGATTTTTCTTTTCAACAAAAGCCTTGATCATTTACCACTTAGGCATGCCACACAGGCAGTTCACACCATGCGATTGGTATCCATCAATATACAACCTCTGAGCTCGTACGTCTTAGAGAAGGGCGTTAAGAAAGAGAATAAATTCCCTGCCGCCAAACAGATATATATTTAATAGAAATCAATCACACAGAATAAAATCCAATGTCAAACACACAGTCCATTAACAAGTTCATTCTGGGTCTGAACGAAACCGGAGGCACCTTGTACCTCGCATATCCATCGATCTCCAAGTACGTCTGGACGATCACCAACTAATTCCCTCCTCTTGGGTGTACAGCCCAATCAATATTATCAGTAATCACCCAAACGATGTGAAGACCACCGGTCTTCGACCACCGGTCTTCGACCACCATCTTCATCCTCGACACCACATCGAATCAGTTGATAATAAACAAGTGTTACACAAACACAACATATGCCTCATTCCAATTCAGACTATTCTTTTATTCAAATATTCTTATACTTTGGGAAAGGTTCCCATTAATTTTATCAAAGATAAATTCTTTAAATTTATTCTTTAATCTTCTTTTGAATATCAATTCAAATTAGTCGGGATTAGCGAACCACACCGAAGTAATCATTTATTTTATTTCCCAATCCCAACCTATTCATCCCATGAAGTAAAACTGGTCATAATTCATATCTAACACCATGGTGTTATCGGTAAATTCAATTACCATTTCACGTTCAAATCTAATTAAAGATTTAACTATCGCCTGGAGCAAAACTGGTGATACTCCATTCTCGATTATTTCAATCTAATTAAAGATTAATTAAAACTCCACTTGGTTTTAATCTTCCCAATAATCACTATCAATGATTATTTAACTTGGGAAATCACATCCTGTCTTTAAGTAGGTTAAAGAACCAATGTCATTTAAAACACGGTTCACTATAAACACAAAAATCAATTCAAATTCAATTCCAATTAAATACCATTTAATTGGTACACTTCATTAAATCTAAATAAAAAGATTTAATTTTTTTCTCAACTGGGCTTAAGAACTATGTTAATGATGACGCCATTCACGACAAACTCAAATCCCATTTGATATTAAATACAAGGCTCTGTATAGAAAATATATCGGTTTATATTCAATATCAAATTCTATGACCCACAAATATCAAATTGGAAATAACGATATAAATACATCTTTCAAATTTCCATAACAATATATGTATAATCACGAAATCCAACATCGAAATATTCCAAAGACAATTTCGATTCAAATCCTTTCCAATTCAATTATTGGAAATTCTGGTTATTTTCAAAACCATTTCAAATCCACTTTATTTATTGTAAAAATAAATGGGATTATAATTCTCGTTCAAAACTAGTTCATTTCGATAAAAAATTGTTTTTATCTTTTCAAATATGGAATTTTTCATCCCAATTCTTCACAAATCATTTCTTATGATTTTACACAAATTGTTACTATTTTTAATAATTTTGTCAAGGCCCGTACAGTCGATTTCCGTCAACGACCATCGAATTGCACTTATAGCGACCTTTTCCAAATTTGATTTGGACATAATTTCAAATCCAACTGTTAGATTTCTAATTTCTAATATTTGTTAGAAAGCTCTTTTCGATACGAACCCAACGGTTCCAATTTTAGGAGAATCTGACGGTCGGATCTCCCGTAACATCCATTCGAAGTCAATGGTCGAAATTGGCGAATTGCCGCAGCGCGATGCGTTCTATTCAGCCCATTATATATATAATATATATTATATATACTTCGTCGATTTCCTTTTAAAACGTATTTTATAAATCGTTTTAAATTCCTTTTCAAAACGATTTCAACTTTATATTCAATTTCAAATCAAAATTGAATATTCCATATCATTAATCTATAAATGATAATATTTTCAAAACGTTATATTTTGAAATCAATTCCGATTCGATATTCATTATAAAAATGAATAAAATCGATATAAATATCGTTCACGTCAAAATGGCATCAATCCAATCAACACGGCTTTTATTCAACACATGAATGTTTTATTCTATTCAACACATGAATATTTATTTTATTCAACACATGAATATTTATTCTATTCAACACATGAATTTATATTATTCAACACATGAATTTTCATTCTATTCAACACATGAATTTATATTATTCAACACATGAATTTTCATTCTATTCAACACATGAATTTATATAATTCAACACATGAATTTTCATTCTATTCAACACATGAATTTTCATTTTATTCTTTATTTTTCAAATTAGAATGAGGCCCAATCAATTACCATATAATGTTAATTATATGGATTCCCTACAACACATGTATATAATAGCAACGATAAATCATCAACCATCATCCAGAGTGCACCACACCACTACATAAGCATTAAATATAGATAAGTAATGCTTACACAGTCTGTCAACCCATTGGTCGACATACTACTAAACAATTGGGATTAGTGTACGTCAATATCTCCCAACACCCGTGTTGGGTTTCAATCAATCAAACACGTATTTTATTTGTGCAGTTGGGCGATGTGTAAAATTTATCTTCCCAATTAATATCAGTAAAATGGGTGTACGTTCGATTTGTAAATGAATATTTGTTTTACTTAAA
Organism: Allium sativum; assembly: GCA_030737875.1. NCBI lineage: Eukaryota > Viridiplantae > Streptophyta > Magnoliopsida > Asparagales > Amaryllidaceae > Allium > Allium sativum. The sequence continues at coordinate 108,406,467 of CM060923.1, forward strand.
CACTTAAATATATATTTTATTTCAACATATGAATATATATTTTATTTCAACACATGAATATATATTTGATTTCAACACATGAATATGTATTTTATTTCAACACATGAATATATATTTTATTTCAACACATGAATATATATTTTATTTCAACAACCAACAGTCAATTCTCACAACATAATCAATCACACAAGTCGTCCATGGTCTGTGCACAACGGGTGTCGGGTACTGCTAAGCACCGTCTGCATCCTAGTATATATTTCAAACTAGAAATCAAAATAAAAGTGAGGAATTCTCACCTTTGGGTTCCACTCCGCCATTTTTACTTCTGAACATCTGAACCATTTGGATTTGTTTGAAATTCCAATGCAGTCCTTATCACACTGTTCATAATAAAAATTATATTTTTATTGCTTCATTCCAATAAATAAAAATCACATTTTTATTTCTACTTCATATATTTTTACCACGCTTCCTTCTATATAAAAATTACATTTTTATATTTCTACTTCATATATAAAGATCGAATTTTTATCGCTATTCATATATATAAATTATATTTTTAAACCACTACCTTTAAAATAAAAATCACATTTTTATGTCGAAGTTATTTCAACAAAAATCATATTTTTACTTTCATCCCATTCACATAAAAATCACATTTTTATAACGATGTTCATATTGATAAAAATTGAATTTTTATCTTGTCCCTATCTATATAAAAATCGTATCTTTATATTCTCTACTATATAAAAAAAAAATATTTTTATTGTATATAAAATCATTCCTTCTTCATATAATTAAAAACCCAATCTTTACACACAATAAAAAACTGATCTTTAATGTGTTAAAACTCAAATCTTTCATGCGATAAAACCCAAATCCTTTACATATGTAAAAATCAAATCTTTTACATACGTAAAAATTAAATCTTTCGTTTGCAATTTATATATATCTAAAAATTGATTTTTAAATAAGTTATATAAAAAAGCTAATTTAAATAAACTGGTTTTAATTTTAAAAACTTATTTAAATAATGTTTGAATAAATAAATTAATTAAGAAGAAGACTTACAGTATTTTGTTTTTGCGAGAGAGGGGGGTGTGGGGTTCGTTGCGTCTAACAGCCGGAGGAGGAGCTTGGCCCATAGTGGCGGCGGAGGAGGTGGCAATGGCGACTGCTGATGGTGGCTCGGAGGGTTGGCTCCTCCGATTTGAGCTCGCGATTCTACAAAGGGGGAAAGGGTTTTGGTGGTGGAAACGAGGAGAGGGAGGCCTCGACGGCAGGCGGCGACCTTGGGGCACGCGCCTCCAGCGTGGTGGCGCTTTCCTGGCGGGCGACGGAATCGATGACGAAGGGGGGGCTAAGAAGAATCAGGTTTGACTTTGGGGAAAAGTGGAATAAAGGTTTGACAGAAAATCTCTTTATATATAATATATATTTTATTATTATTTTATTTTTAAAGTTTTTTTAGTTTGAAAATTCTTTGTTCGTTCATGCTAACTCCAATCTGAACCTAACGACTGTCGCCCCTAGCTAAATACCCCCATTCCGAATACAATGGGATATGTTTCGTAAGCCAATTTGGCCATTACGATCAGTTTTCATCAAAATTAAATATAACTCATTATATTGAATTTTAAACATACATTTCAATTTACTGGGGTCACATACGGACCCTAAAAATTCTAAAAAAATATTTCTAGCTTCGTATTGGCAATACCGTCCTAACAAAACTAGTTTCGTCAAATTCCGAGACCGTTTGAAAAATGGCCATTTTCCAGTAGATTAAAATCAACTGAAACCGGTCAAACGCGTTTTCCTTTGCCACGCTCACATATTGATTAGAAAAATTACGAATTTTGGAATCTAGCAATAACTAGACATCCCGGATCCAACAAAAGTGGTTTCGTCAAAAACCGAGGTCGTTTGCAAAATTTCCATTTTTAAGGGCTAGAATTCCATAGCAACTATTATGAATTTTCAACTGGACATATCTTTTGATTCTCGCTATGAAATTTTTATTTTTCAGATTCTTTGGAAAGATATTCTCAAATAGATTCAAATATTTCTGGTTTCGCTAAAATCCGGTTTATTTTGAATCCTTCACATTCATTTGAAATTCGAAATCGAATTTTCGAACTACCGCGTCATTCCTGGCTCGTTATATAATTAAAATAAAATATTTATATTCTAACGACGATTAAAATAAATATATACAGTCTAATTCAATTCAAAATAAATTTCTCGTCATCATTATTTAAAATAATTCATTTTAAATATTCAGAATTCATCAAAATTGCCAAAATAAAAATTTTAAATTGGCTCATATTTTCCGGGTTGTTACATTTGTAAATGTTGATTAATTGTGCATGTGAGGATTAATTAGGCACTGATTGACATGCTATTAATTGATTGATTTTTATTAGGGATTTATTTCCTAAAGACTATCAATTAACTATCTTATAAGTGGAAATTTCTTAGTAGGTTTCATAAACATTGATTAGCCATTTTAAATGGTATATTCAAATCTCTCTTTTTTTCATGGTTTGTATGAGAATAATAACGGACATATGAGATGTATTTTAATATCTTACTTCATTACGAAGTAAACAAGAGATCGGCTATGATTTAAAATGGGAATTGCTAGGACGAAATCAATCCCTAACTCCTATATAAGCAAGCTAAGCCTAAATGATATGGACCCTGACAATTATCTCCTTTCCTTCTTCCCTTTGGAAAGTTCTGTGAACACATTCTATTTTTCCTTCAAAGTATTTTCTTCATAAAATTATGGAATGATCACAAGCTAGATAAAAGAATGGGAAGAACCAAAATAAAATAGAAAAATAAATAGAATTATCAAAGGAGAGAGAGGCATAGAATCAGATCCAAGAGGTAGAAAGCTAATGTAAGGTTCATTACAGATTTTCTACTGCAAAAGCATTGGTATGAGTTATTTAATTTCATTAATTGAATTTAAATTATAAAATATTGTGTCTCTTGATGAAAATCTATGTAACAACCCGGAAAATTAGAACCAATTTAAAATTTTTATTTTGGCAATTTTAATGAATTTTGAATATTAAAAATTATTAATTTGAAATAATTACGACTGGAAATTTATTTTGAATAGAATTAGAATGTATATATTTATTTGAACCGAAGTTAGAATATAAATATTTATTTTAATTATAAAAGGAATTGAAAATGGCGCGGTCGTTTGAAAATTCGATTTCAAATGAATGTACAGAATTCAAAATTAACCGAATTTTAGTGAAACATGAAATATTAGAATCTATTTGAAAATATTTTTCCAACGAATCTGAAAAATTGAAATTTAATAGCGGAAATAAAAAGTTATGCCTAGTTGAAAATTCAGAATAGTCGCTATGGAATTATAGCCCTTAAAAATAGCAATTTTGCAAATGACCTCCGTTTTCGAGGAGACCACTTTTGTTGGATCCGGAACGTCAGATTATTGCTTGATTCCAGTTTTCATAATTTTTGGAATCAATATGCGAGCGTGGCGAATTTAAACGTGTTTGGTAATTTCAATTTGAATTTAATCGACTGAAAAATGACCATTTTTCAAATGGCTCCCAATTCGCCTAAATTAGTTTTTTAGGACCAATTCGTCAAAACATAGCCAAATTTATTTTTCTGGAATTTTTGGATTTAGTATGTGGCCACGGTAAATTAAAATGTGCGTTCAAATTGTATATATATTGATTTAAATGTTGATTTAAATGAAAACTAATCGAAATGATGGAATAGGCTTATGGGACATATCCCATTGCGTTCGTAATGGGGGTAATTAGTTAAGAACGACAGTCGTTGGGTTCGATTTGAAGTTCGAATTTAAAAATAATTTTTTTTTAAATTAAATATATAATATTATATAAAAAAGTCAACCCCACTGTAATCTTCACCCCCCGTTCCCCATTCATTTTCAGAACAAATGAAAAAAAGGGGGGAAACCGCCAGAACCTCGTCACCCCTCCACCGTCGCCGCCAACGCGCCCGCTTCACTCCTCTCTGCTTTCGACCGCCGCACGTCGTGACCCCGAGCATCCTCCATCGCCAGATCTGAACTCGCCAGCCCCACATCCGCGAGCACCAACACAGTTGCCACCCCCACTTCCCTCTATGGCGCCTGAATCTGCGAGCACCACCTCACCGGCCGCCACTGCTCCTCCTTGAACGCGAGCACCTCATGTGCTTGTGTAATTGCCCAAGATTACATGGGTGAAGTCTGTGCTCTCCTTTTACTCGAGCAACTGCCTATGCCATCGACTGAAGGAAGGTGAGAACTTTATTTTCTCACTTGTTTTCTTTATTCATATTTTTATGTATGAAACATTAGAGTAAAAATCAGATTTTATATATGAAACATTAGAGTAACAAACATATTTTTATATATGAAACATTAGTTTAAAAATTAGATTTTTATAAGGGAAACATTGGTTTAAAAATGGGATTTTTATACATACGATAGCGAATTAAAAATGAGATCTTTGTGTAAATAAAAATTAGATTTTTCATTGTGTAAAGATTAGATTTTTACGAGTATAAAGATGAGATCTTTATAGATGTAGCAATATAAAAATACAATTTTTAATATATGAATGGCATATTAAAAATATGATTTTTATATGAATGATTTAGAAATAAATATGCAATTTTTATATGAATAATTTATTTACATTTCTTTTATTATCATTTTTTTTATAGTAAAAGTAAAGAATAGATTTTTATAAATAAAAATGAAATATTTATATATTTGTTAGCAAAATAAACTTGAAACCTTTATATATTTGTTAGTGAAATAAAAATTAAATATTTATATATTTGTTAGCAAAATAAAAATGAAATCTTTATACGTGTAGTGAATAGGAAAAGATATGATCTTGTTTATAAGAAAAAAAAGTATATTTTTATGTAAGAAGTAGCATGACTAAAATCAGATTTTAATATATATGAAATAGCAGCGTAAAGGAGTGATATTTATGTAGACAATACGATATAAAAATATGATTTTTATATATGTAACATTGATATAAAAAATATTATTTTTATAAACAAAGCGTTGAAATAAAAATGCATTTTTTATTAATAAGCATCGTCGTTTAAAAATGAGATTTTTACTATGAACAGTATGAAAAGGATTGCGATGGAACTGGTGGAAAACAAATCCAAATCTGAACCGTTCAGAAATGTAGAATGGAGGAGTGGATCCCAAAGGTGAGAACTTCTCACTAAAATATTTCTTATACAGTTATTTATTTCATAACTGCATATATGAACTATTCCCCGTCGTCCACAGACCATGGACGACTTGTTTGGTTATTTGTGTTGATTGATATATTTGTTTGAATTTGGTTTGGAGTGGGAAATGAATTGATTAGATTTGGTTTGTGTCTGGCACAAGCCATTATTAGCCGAGGGATATGGCTAGACTGTTGTATATAACAGTGTTGTATACACAATTATATGATTTTTGTTTGATGATAACAACCAAATATATTTTATTATTGAATGTGTTTGTAACTGTACTGGTACACTACACAACAGACAGAAATAAAATATTTCTATTTAAATAAAATACAACTGTACATAAATTTAAATATTCACATAGTATTTTATTTGAATAAGAACATTCTATTTCAATATTTAAACAGTACATATTTATAACTCCACTATTTGTATATACATCACTGATATACATTTCAATATATTCAATTTCACACTCAGCTTCTTTCAACAACACTTACACTCACATATACATAGACACTATTTCACAGTTGACATTTCAAATACAAACACACACTAACACTGTTCTTGTCTTCATCTTCAATCTTCTGTCTTCACATCTTTTAGTCAGTCCATCTTCATACCTGTCACATACAGAAGAACACACACAGTAGACTGCAACAAAAATAAAATAAAATAAAAGCAAATAAAAATTTATTTTTAAATTTTATTTGCCTCAAATTTGCGGTGTGTTTCTCATCATTTTTCTACACTTTGTCTGATATGCAGGGATAGAAAAACTCATCCAGATGGCTGCATATACACACGTGTATATATATACACGTGTGCACTGCCTCGCCAATCTAGTGTGCAACTGAGGAGTAGCCACGTGAACCTTCTCGACTCGGTGCAAATGGCCGAGCAAATAGTGCAAGTAAAAAAAAACAAAAATGATCGAAAATATTCAAAGATGATCATGTCAACATGGTACAATACAAACTTGACAAAACTTTTCAAATGGTTCAACAGTTCACAAAACAATGCAGCATAGTCATGGGGATTTATACTTGAAGTAAATAGAGTAGATTACACTTGGCAAGGCAAGACCAAAGAAGTACATATATAGGGGCCGAGCACAATAAGTATGATCAACATATTGTTCTACAACAAGTTCAAGTGTTCATGGAAACATGGGTAAGCAATTTGAAATATGACAGAGCCGAGCACAGTTCAGAGTCAGGCCAAAACAAATGGTGTAATGAATTTTAACAAGCGGTCAAACAGGAACATGGTTCGAGTGCACAAACACAAGGCCACAAAACAAATAGCACAAGCACAAGTCTGCTCGGGAAAAGGCGTGTTCAAGTGTAAAATACTCGGTCATATCTAAGTTTTTGGATACATAAGCAACATGGTCGAGAAGCAATACAAAGTGCACAAGTGACAAGTGAAAAGGCAGTTTTAACTCAGTAGTGTGATCAAATGAAACATCTGTTCTTAACCAATACAAGAATGGGTGAACATATATATACATGGAGGCAACATTGAATATAAGTCTGGTCATAAGGGGAGCAAACATGGAACTGGTGAAACATCAAAGCAGTATGTTTTGAAGACAGTGCAGTATTAATTCAAATATACATGTCGACGAGCAAGAGCAGTGTAGTCAAATAAAGCTCAAGCCAAAATTCATGAACAAGGTGAAGTGTGAAACCAATGTGGTCGAGTAGTGCAATACCACAATCCAGAGAATGGAAAAGAAATCATAGCATCAGTTCAAAATCGGAGTGCAAGGCAATGTTAAGCAAGAGTATCAGTTATTAAAGCGTACGACAAAGAGCAGTATCATGATCAAAGAACTGTAGTTTAAAATTTTCAAGTTAAAGCATTTATTTAATCTATTCAAAGGTAAATAGCAATTGTTCTTATCTTATTATTTCAAGGCAAAGGATTTAGAAAAGGTAAGATTGAAATTTTCAAAGAGAAAGCAAAATAAAAGTTCCAGAAAAGGAGTTCAAGTCGGATTACAGAAAAATATATACAGCAATTATTGTTTTAAGGACCAATTCAGATTCAACAATTCAAGTTTTCCTTCTGGGAAGTTTAAATTTAAAAAAGCCAATCAGGAAATGAAAACTTAGTTTCAGAAAAACAGTACAATAAAGACCAAGTCCAGATTTTCAACCATGCTAAAGCTCCAGAAAGATTGAATTGTTCAATCTAAATCAAATTCCAGAAATCACCAAGGAAAAATACCATGTTTCTTCTTAATCAACATTTTTAAGGGAGGAAGTCAGACAGATTCAAAGTCAAGATTCACAAGCAAGTTTGAAGATTTCAAACTCCAGAAATCACGCTAATTCAAAGCCAAAGACCAAGACTTAAGCAATATACTTTCAGGCTATAAATCAAAGAAATGTCCAGAAATAACAGATCAATTCAAAGCTAACCAAAATTCTCGTATATACCATGGCCAAGTCTCAACGTCGAAATCAGAGAAAATATTTAGGAGCTTTAATCCTATAAACTACACTAATCATCACATGCATAATCTTATCCAAGTTCAAGCAAAAATAGAAGAAAATTCAGATCAAAAATTCGTACCAATATTTACTTTGATCCAATTCAAGTGGAGTTGCAAATCGAAGAACATCAGAGCACGACATCAACATCGAAAATCATCAGAGACGTGTATGGTCAAACCCTTTGAAGAGAATCCAATTACAGAGCTGTCAAAGTTGAGATTTGGACAAAATCGAAAACCCAAGGAGCCGCCATTTTTTCATTTCAGAGAGCAAAGGGATCAGGCTAAAGGAAATAAGGGTTCACACTAGCAAAGGAGTCCGACCAACTTTACAAAGGATGCTTTAGAGGATTTATATATTTTAGTTCTTTACAAACTAGGGTTTAGTTTTATGTTTAGGGTTTAAATTTTAAATTTTTTGTTTTTTGTTTGTTTTAAATTCGATTTGCAATCATGTCTAGAGTTTTCTAGTTTGTCTCTAAAACTAGGGAGATGAATTACGGGATTTGTAATTCAGGGAAATCTGGTTTCGAGGATAGAAACCAGTGCAGGGTTTTGAGCGTAGGGTTAAGAACAATTAGGAGCGAGTGTCGCGAGTTTACAGGGGATTGTAAGTGTAGAGATTGTTTTAACTCATAGTAGAAACCTTGGGAAATGCAGCAGTAGGCAGGGTTTTACCGAAGTTGGGTATATTTGTGTGTTATTTATTTTCTGCATTTATTCTGATTATTATCTGTGCTGTTATTATTTAATTACTCTGTAAAAATCTGCAATAAACCCTATTCGTCCCCCCTCTAGGGTTAATTAGATCCTACAAGTGGTATCAGAGCAGGTATTTTTTATTTTATTTTAACTCTAGAGTCATGAATCTGTCTAATAATGCTATTTTCTGACGGTCAGTCCATAGCTAGGCCACCAATGTTTAATGGAACTGATTATGCATACTGGAAAGCTAGGATGAAAATTTATTTGAGTTCAGTCGATTATGATGTGTGGGATATTATTGAAACGGGTTATAGATCTCCCACTGTTTTAATTAGTGGTGTTGAAATTCCTAAATCAAAAGACAGGTGGGATGCTAATGATAAAATATTATTTTCAACTAATGCCAAATCGATGAATGCTTTAATCTGTGCTCTTGATAAAACTGAATTTAATCGAATTTCTCATTGTGAGACTGCACAGAAAATATCGAATACGTTGGAGGTTACACAGGAAGGTACATCTCAAGTGAAGGAATCTCGTCTCGCTCTTCTTAGCAACGAATATGAAAATTTCTCTATGCAAAAAGACGAAGATATAAAAGAGATGTATGGATGCTTCTCGTCACTAGTCTACAATGCAAAAGCTCTTGGCAAAACCTATACCGAAGTGGAATTGATCAGAAAAATATTGAGAGTGCTACCAATGAATTTTGAAGCTAAGGTGATGTCGATACTAGAATCAAAAGATCTGAATAAAGCAAGCATGGAAGAGTTGATCGGAAATCTGATTACTTACGAGACGGAGTTAAAAGCAAGAGAAGAACGAAAGGATTCTGAATCAAAGAAAAAGACGATCGCTCTAAATAATTATATTGAAAGTAATGATGATGATCCCGCTGAAGAGCTAGCCATGGTTTTGAAAAAATGGGCCAAAGGAAAATACAAAGCATGAAAGAAGAATTCAAAAACCGACAAGTCCGAAAGTTCAGATAGTTCAGACGATGAAGTGTTTTGCTACAATTGCAAGAAACCCGGACATATCAAACCAAATTGCCCACAGCTTAAAAATGAAAAGAGGAAGAAGTTCAGAAGGAAGAAGAAGGCTTTTGCTGCTATATGGGATGATGAGGAAGGAGAAGAAGTTTCTGAAAGTGATGAAGAAGAAGCTAATTTGTGTCTTATGGCTCAATCTGACTCAGAAGGTAGTGAAGAGGATTCTAATGAGGTATCGAATTTTACCTATAAAGAATTAATTCTAATGTGTCACGACCTCACGAAAACTATTGATTCTCTTGAACTAAAAGTTAAGAAATTGAAATCTGATAGGTCAAAACTAGTTCAAGAAAATAACAGTTTAGAAAGAAAACTTGAAAAGGGTAAGAATTCACCGTTTCCAGAATGTTAAAAATGTCAATTTTTGAGTAACAATTTTTTATAATTAAAAACTGATCTTGAGTTACTTAAAAGTGAAAACGTGAATTTGAAAAACGAAAATCATGATTTTGAAAAGGAAATTGAAAAGTTTAGAGAATCTGAAAAACTTGATTTTGAAAAGCGAAAACAATTTGAAATTTAAATTTCTAAGTCCAATGCTAAAATCGAAGCTCTTGAAAATGAAACTTTGATTTTAAAACAAACTAATGCTGAAAAGAGGAAAATCGCTATTAATTGAAGTTCAAATTTAATGAAAGAAAATAGCGATCTTAAATTTAAAATTCAACGACTTGAGTCAGCTTTGACTTAATTTTCTAAAGGGGAAAAATCGTTTAATATGTTAGTAAAAAATCAATTTTTTGTTCAGAATAAAAAGGGACTTGGTTTTGAATCTAATCAGGTTGAAAAACAAAATGATTTTAAAAATCCTTTAATTGGCTTTGAAAACAATCAAATTGAATTTTTGAAATTTATTAATTTCAAAGGGTTTTTAAATCATAAACAAATTGATAACTCGTTTAAAAACAATTCATTTAAATATGTTTGGATTCCAAAAAATAACAAAATAAATTTGAATAACACTAAACGAATTTGGGTTCCAAAGGGTATTGTAGTGGACAGTAATGGATTGTTATATAAACGGGTTTGGGTACCAAAACGTGTAAACGAAGATAAGAGTGGTAAACCAACTTTGTTAGACCACTCGATCATATAAACATTTAGGTACCTTGGGAGGCTAAGGAACAACTGTGCTTAAGTGAGACAAAATTCAAATTGATTCATATATCAAATTATTTGGAGTTCCTTAGCCATAGATTCAGAGTTGGAGATTCATTGAATCACATTGATTATGGTAAGTCAGGTATGATCTCTAAACTCGTTTTTTTATTCCTTTTAGTTTATTTTCCTTTTTAGTTTCTAATTCTTTTATTTTCTTTATTTTTTTACTTGCTGAATTTGTAATCATTCATTATAAAAATTTGATTTTTTTCTCAAGTGATTTCAAATAATTACCTTCAGATTTGGTAATTGACTGTTTCTTGTGCTTGTTTAAATATCCTCAGAAAGTTTCACCTATGATTCTTACTTTGAAAATGCACTTGTGTTGCTCTGATAAGGGAACTAATTTGATCTGTTTGACGATTGGTTTGAAAATCTTGGTGACAACGATGAGTTGAAAAATCAGTAGTTAAATATCCTTAAATTCCGTAGACAATTTGAATTAAATGGATATGTTGTTGTAAAATTGGTTAGGAACAATCAGCATTAGAAATATTAGATATTTTCAAATTTTACTGATTGATTTTTTGAAATTGATTTTCAAACTTGCATTGATATTTTCAAAAACCCCTTTTGAAATTGATATTTTCAATTTTAAAATTATTTTTGATTATTTATTCAAAAATTGAAATTATTGATTAATTTGAACTGTTTTGTGACCCGTCAAAATTATTGATAGATTTATGAATTTGTGATGGGTTGTGACTATGGTATAATTCATAACAAGAGGAGATGATATTTTAAATCTCATAATGATTGGACAGATTTTATAATATCTTTGAATTAGTGCTCATTTCACGACCATCCTCTATATCTACCATATTTCTGTCGTCCATCATGGTTTTATTTAATTTGGAAAGTTCAAATTATTTTAAAGGAAAATATCTTGGAAATAAAAATAAAGAAAAAGAAAATTAAATAAATAATTTATCCTTGGTATTCACTCCCATTTTAAAGTCCTCGCAGTTATGCGTGGATGAATTACCTTAATCTCTATGTGCTTCCATTCTCACTTAAAAGACCTTTGGGCTGTGCATGGATGGAACTCATTAGAGAGGATAAAGTTAAGTTACTACTAACACCATTTAAAAGACCTTTGGGCCATGCGTTGTTAGAAAGTGCTTAACACTTTTTTTTTTAGCATATTTAAAATCTTTAAAATTCATATTCAAATATCCAATTTTTATTGAACTCTACTCATTCTATAAAATCCATCGTAAATCCATTCATTCTGACAGTGAAATTTGCTTCTGATTTAAAGAATATTACGATTTTTGTTTGATTAAATGGTATTTGCGATATATATTCTCTCTCTTAATTTGAATTTATATTTATAGTCTATATTCATCACTGTTTCGATTTCAATTATCCTTTTGATGATAACAAAAAGGGGAGAATTGTCAAGATTTTGATTGATGAATATTTAATTCAAAAATATTTTAAGATTGGAAATTAAATATCTAGAGGGAGAATGGTCTATTGGATTTCACCATTCAATTTTTTTTCCACATATATAGGGGGAGTTCAGTTGTAGGGGGAGCATACAAATAGGGGGAGTAATATATTTCATGTTCAAACACATTCAATTTTTTTTATTTGTTTGTCATCATCAAAAGGGGGATATTGTTGTATATAACAATGTTGTATACACAATTATATGATTTTTGTTTGATAATAACAACCAAATATATTTTATTATTGAATGTGTTTGTAACTGTACTGGTATACTGCACAACAGACAGAAATAAATTATTTCTATTTAAATAAAATACAACTGTACAGAAATTTAAATATTCACACAGTATTTTATTTGAATAAGAATATTTTATTTCAATATTTAAACAGTACAGATTTACAACTCCACTATTTGTATATACATCACTTATATACATTTCAATATATTTAATTTCACACTCAGCTTCTTTCTACAACACTTACAATCACATATACACAGACACTATTTCTCAGTTGAAATTTCAAATATAGACAAACTAACACTATTCTTGTCTTCATCTTCAATTTTCTGTCTTCAGATCTTTCAGTCAGTCCATCATCATACCTGTTACATACAGAAGAACACACAAAGTAGACTGCAACAAAAATAAAATTAAATAATAGCAAATAAAATTTTATTTTTAAATTTTGTTTGCCTCAGATTTGCGGTGTGTTTCTCATCATTTTTCTAGACTTTGTCTGACATGCAGGGACAAAAAAACTCGTCTGGATGGTTGCATATACACACGTGTGTATATATATACACGTGTGCACTGCCTCGCCAATCTAGTGTGCAACTGAGGAGCAGCCACATGGACCTTCTCGACTTAGTGCAAATCAGTGTGCAAATGGCCGAGCAAATAGTGCAAGTAAAAAAAAAGCCAAAATGATCGAAAATATTCAAAGATGATCATGTCAACATGGTACAATACAAAACTGGACAAAACTTTTCAAATGGTTCAACAGTTCACAAAACAATGCAGCATAGTCATGGGGATTCATACTTAAAGTAAACAAAGCAGATTACACTCAGCAAGGCAAGACCAAAGAAGTACATGTATAGGGGCCGAGCACAAGAAGTATGATCAATATAGTGTTCTACAACAAGTTCAAGTGTTCATGGAGACATGGGTAAGCAATTTGAAATATGATAGAGCCGAGCACAGTTAAGGGACAGGCCAAAACAAATGGTGTAACAAGTTTTAACAAGGGGTCAAACAGGAACAAGGTTCGAGTGCACAAACACAAGGCCACAAAACAAATAGCACAAGCACAAGTCTGCTCGGGAAAAGGCGTGTTCAAGTGTAAAGCACCTTGTCATATCTACGTTTTTGGATACATAAGCAACCTGGTCAAGAAGCAACACAAAGTGCACAAGTGACAAGTGAAAAGGCAGTTTTAACTCAGTGGTGTGATCAAATGAAACATCTGTTCTTAACCAATACAAGAATGGGTGAACATATATATATACATGGATACAACATTCAATATAAGTCTGGTCATAAGCGGAGCAAACATGGAACTGGTGAAACATCAAAGCAGTATGTTTTGAAGACAGTGCAGTATTAATTCAAATATACATGTCGACGAGCAAGAGCAGTGTAGTCAAATAAAGCTCAAGCCAAAATTCATGAACAAGGTGAACTGTGAAACCAATGTGGTCGAGCAGTGCAATACCACAATCCAGAGAATGGAAAAGAAATCATAGCATCAGTTCAAAATCGGAGTGCAAGGCAATGTTAAGCAAGAGTATCAGTTCCTAAAGCATACGACAAAGAGCTGTATCATGATTAAAGAACTATAGTTTAAAATTTTCAAGTTAAAGCATCTGTTTAATCTATTCAAAGGGAAATAGCAATTGTTCTTATCTTATTATTTCAAGGCAAAGGATTTAGAAAAGGTTAAATTGAATTTTCAAAGAGAAAGCAAAATAAAAGTTCCAGAAAAAGAGTTCAAGTCTGATTACAGAAAAATTTATACGACAATTATTGTTTTAAGGAACAATTCAAAGTCAACAAATTCAAATTTTTCTTCTCGGAAGTTTAAATTTAAAATAGCCAATTAGGAAATGAAAACTTAGTTTCAGAAAAACAGTACAATAAAGGCCAAGTGTATATTTTAAACCATGCTAAAGCTCCAGAAAGATTGAATTGTTCAATCTAAATCAAATTCCAGAAATCGCCAAGGAAAATACCATGTTTCTTCTTAATCAACATTTTTAAGGGAGGAAGTTAGACAGATTCAAAGTCAAGATTCACACGAAAGTTTGAAGATTTCAAATTCCAGAAATCACGCTAATTCAAAGCCAAAGACCAAGACTTAAGCAATATACTTTCAGGCTTTAAATCAAAGAAATGTCCAGAAATAACAGATCAATTCAAAGCTAACCAAAATTCTCGTATATACCATGGCCAAGTCCCAATGTCGAAATCAGAGCAATTATTAAGGAGTTTTAATCCTATAAATAACACCAATCATCACAGGCATAATCTTATCCAAGTTCAAGCACAAATAGAAGAAAATTCAGATCAAAAATTCATACCAATATTTAATTTGATCCAAATCAAGTGGAGTTGGAAATCGAAGAACACCAGAGCATGACATCAACATCGGAAATCATCAGAGACGTGTAAGGTCAAACTCTTTGAAGAGAATCCAATTACAGAGCCGTCAAAGTTGAGATTTGGACAAAACCGAAAACCCTAGGAGGCGCCGTTTTTTCATTTCAGAGAGCAAAGGGATCGGGCTAAAGGAATTAAAGGTTCACACTAGCAAAGGAGGCCGGCCAACTTTACAAAGGATGTTGTAACAACCCGAAAATCTGGGCCAGTTTAAAATTTTTATTTTGGCAATTTTAGCGAATTTTGCACATTTAAAATGAATTATTTTAAATAATAACAACGTGAAATTTATTTTGAATAGAAATAGAACGTATATATTTATATACGTCGTCGTTAGAATATAAATAATTATATATAATTATAAATAGAATTGAAAATGGCGCGGTAGTTCGATAATTCGATTTCAAACTTCAATTGAATGTACCGGGTGCAAAACAATCCGGATTTTAGTGAAACCAAAAACATTAGGATCTAATTGATGATATCTTTCGAACGAATCTGAAAAATTGAAATTTCATAGCGGGAATCAAAAGATATGTCCAGTTGAAAATTCTGAATAGTTGCTATGGAATTCAGGCCCTTAAAAATGGGAATTTTGCAAACGACCTCGGATTTCGACGAAACCACTTTTGTTGGATCCGTGATGTCAAATTATTGCTAGGTTTTAAATTTCATAATTTTTCGAATCAATATGTGAGCGTGGAAAAGGAAAACGCGTTTGAATAGTTTCAGTTGATTTTAATCGACTGGAAAATGGCCATTTTTCCAACGGTCTCGGAATTCGACGAAATTAGTTTTGTTAGGACCGTATCGTCAATACGAAGCTAGAAAATATTTTCGGGCATTTTTAGAGTTCGTATGTGACCCCGGTAAATTGAAATGCGTGTTCAAATTCAATATATAGAGTTATATGTTGATTTTAACGGAAACTGGTCGAAATGGTCGAATCAGCTTACGATACATATCCCATTGTGTTCGGAATGGGGGTAATTAGCTATGGACGACAGGCAGTGGGCCTCGTTTAGAGGTCAAATGAAAAAGTACCTTTTTGAATTAAATAATAAAATAAAATAAATTTTCCATCTCCTTTATCTCCTTTAGGCCCCCCCCCATTCGATTTAAATCAGAAGAGAAAAAAAAACCTAAAAAGAAACTGCGACAGCCCAACCGCCACCGCTGGCCATCCCTCCTCCGCCGCACCTTCCCATGACCGCCGAGCCCCTCCTCCGATCAACCCCTCCTCCTACTCCAGTCGCGAGAGCACCCCGCCAGCGCGCCCCGAGCCCTACTTCCCCCAAATCGCACCGCGTCAACCTCCTGCTTCCCCATCGCCTCTCCCGCACCGCCCCCTTGATGTCGATGCCTCCCTCTCCTCCACCACCAAAAGCTCCAGCGCACAAACCCCAAAATCGACAGAACAACCTCCATTTGCCGCCACAAGCCACCCCGACGCCTCCTGAAGCCCCCCCCCCCCCGCTGAAATGAAAGTAAGTTTTTATTTACTTACCTAGTTTTATTTTCAGTCTTTGATTAGATTTTTCTTTAATTCGAAAAAAAGGGGGATTTTTATTTGAAAAATAAAAATGAGATTTTATATAGTTAACCGAACGGAAAAGTTCATATTTTTATATAGAGAAAGTTAAGATATTTTTATAGTAGAAAGGCGAAATCTTTAAATTTGAAAAGGCGAAATCTTTAAATTTGAAAAGGCGAAATCTTTATGTATAGAAGAACATGAAAAAATATAATTTTTATCTATATAGTAGCGTTAGAAAAATATAATTTTTATCTATATAGTAGCGTTAGAAAAATATAATTTTTATCTATATAGTAGCGTTAGAAAAATATAATTTTTATCTATATAGTATCGATGTAAAAATAGAATTTTTATCCATATAGCGTGATTATAAAAATGGGATTTTTATATACATGGCAACTAAGTAAAAATTCGATATTTATATATTGAATAGCAAAGTAAAAATTCGATTTTTATATATTGAATAGCCAAGTAAAAATTCGATTTTTATATATTGAATAGCGAAGTAAAAATTCAATTTTTATATATTGAATAGCGAAGTAAAAAATTCGATTTTTATATATTGAATAGCAATATAAAAATGTGATTTATATATATATATATATAGTGGCTACGGGCAACGAATGTGACAAAAGGCGAGAAAGGTGAAGATTTCCTACATATGAAGTGACGTGGAGTTGGGATAGCTATTGGTGAGAACTTCTCACTCTAAATTTCCTTTTCTAGTTATATATACATACTAGGATGCAGACGGTGCTTAGCAGCACCAGACACCCGTCATCCACAGACCATGGATGGCTTGTTTGTTTGATTGAAGTGTTGTGAAAATTGTTTGTGATATTGATGTGAAATAGTTAATGAAATATACTAATGTGTTGAAATAAATTAATTATCGTTAAAAATATATTTTTTAACGTGAATGTGAATAAATGAATATTTATAAACAAATCGGCCGATTTGTTTATATACACTAATTTGACTGATATTGATTGGGTCGTTAAATTTTACACATCGCCCAACTGCACAAATAAAAATCTGTGTTTGTTGATTTGAAACCCCGCACGGGTGTTGGGATGATATTTGGCGCACACTAATCCCAATTATTTAATTGTATGTCGATCGATTGGTCGACAGGCTGTGTAAGCGTTAATTATTCATAGTTGATGCTTATGCAGTTGTGTTGTGCACTTTGGATGATGGTTTATCGTTGCTATTATATACATGTGTTGTATGGAATCCATATAATTAACGTTATATGGTAATTGATTGGGCCTCATTCCAATCTGGAAAATAATGAATATTATAAAAGAAAATTCATGTGTTGAATATGAAAATAGTCACGTGTTGACGATATTCATGTGTTGAAGATTTTCGTGTGTTGAGTAAAATATTTTAAGTAATAAAATTTATATCTTTATCATATTTACAATTAGAATCTACTTCACGGTGGAGTCTAATTAAAAATCAAACGATAGATACCATAATTTTATAAAATATTTTACATAACAAAAATAGTGATGTGTTGACAGTACTCATGTGTTGAGATTAGTCATGTGTTGAAAGAAATATAGATTCATGTGTTGAATAGAATAAATATTCATTTGTTGAATAGAATAAAGAAGTTTTTGAAAAATATAAAGCCGTGTTGATTAGAGATGCGTTATTTCGATGCAAATGATATTTATATCGATTTTATTCGTTTTATAATGAATATTGAAAAGTGATTTCAAAATTTAATATTTTGAAATGAAATTCAAATCAAATTAGATTAAAAATTCAAATTGAAATTTTATTGAATCAATTTGAAATGAATTCGAATCGAATAGAAAATGAATTCGATTCGAATTGAATAGAAAACGAATTTGAATTCAAATTGAATAGAAATGAATTCAAATTGAATTAAATTGAAATTGAATTAAAAACGAATTGAAATCGTTTTGAATTGAATTTAAAACGAACTGAAATTGAATTGAAATCAATTTGAAATGAATTCGAATTGAATTAAATAGAAGGTAAATTCAAACTGAATTGAATTGAAACGAATTAGAATTTGAATTGAATCGAAACAAATTTGAATTCGAATTAAATAAAATCGAAATGAATTCGAATTGAATTGAAATCAAATCGATTTGAAATTGAATGTAGCGTTGAAATGGTTTTGAAACGAATTTAGAACTATTTATAAAATTCGTTTTAAAAAGGAAATCGGCGAAATATATATAATATATATATAATGGCCTGAATAGAACGCGCCGCGCCGCGGCAGTTCGTGAATTTCGACCATTGACTTCGAATTGGCATTACGGGAGATCCGACCGTCGGATTCTCCTAAAACCGGAACCGTTGGGTTCGTATCGAAAAGAGCTTTCCAATGAATATTAGAAATTTGAAATCTAACGGTTGGATTTGGAATTATGTCCAAATCAAATTTGGAAAAGGTCGCTATAAGTGCAGTTCGATGGCCGTTGATGGAAATCGACTGTACGGGCCTTGATAAAATTATTAAAAATATCTATAATTTGTGTAAAATCATAAGAAATGATTTGGGAAATATTGGGCTGAAGAATTCCACATTTGAAAGGATAAAAATAGATTTTTATCGAAATGAACTAGTTTTGAACTAGAATTAAAATCAGTTTATTTTTGAAATAAATAAATTGAATGTGAAAGTGATTTTAAAAATAATCAATATTCCCAACACGTGAATTGGACTGGAGTTGAATCGAAATTATCTTCGGAATATTTCGATGTTGGATTTCGTGAATATACAGATATTGTTATGGGAAGTTGAAAGATATATTTTATATCATTATTTCCAATACGATATTTGTTGGTTTCAGAATTTGATATTGAATATAAGCCGGTATATTTTCAATTCAGAGCCTTGTATTTAATATCGAATGTGATTCGGGTTTATCGGGAATCGTGTTTTATATGACATTGGTTCTTTAACCCAGTTAAAGGCAAGATGTTGATTTTTGAAAAGATTAAAACTAAGTGGGGTTTTAATGAATCTTTAATTATATTAAAATGTGAATTGATAATTTAAATTATCAAATCTGATAGGTGATCGAGAATGGAGTATCACCAGTTTTGCTCCAAAGCGGTAGTTAAATCTGTAATTAGATTTGAACGTGAAATGGTAATTAATTTTACCGATAACACCGTGGTGTTAGATATGGAGTATTACCAGTTTTTGCTCCATGGGATGAATAGGTTGGGATTGGGAAATAAAATAAATAATTACTTCGGTGTGGTTCGCTAATCCCGACTAGGTTGAAATAACATCCGAAGGAAGATTAAAGAATAAATTTAGAAGAATTTATCATGGATAAAATTAATGGGAACATTTCCCTAAGAATGTGATTTTGTGAATAAAAGAATATTCTGAATTGGAATGAGGCGTTCGTTGTATTTGTGTAACATTTTTTTATCATATATGTGGGTTGTTCAGAAAGGCCGGGTTTATACCCATTCTGAATAACTGATTCGACGAGATGTCGAAGATGAAGACGGTGGTTGAAGACCGGAAGTCTTCACATCGTTTGCGTGATTACTGATGATCTTGATTGGGCTTACACCCTAGATGAGGGAATCAGTTGGTGATCGTCCAGACGTACTTGGAGATGGATGGATATGCAAGGAAAATGCCTCCGGTTTCGTTCAGACCCAGAACGAACTTGTAAATGGATTGTGTGTCTGACATTGGATTTTATAATGTGTTGATTGATCTCTATTAAATATACATCTGTTTAGCGGTGGAGAATTTATTCTCTTGCTTAACGCCCTTCTCTGAGACGTACGAGCTCAGAGGTTGTATATTGGTGGACATCAGTCGCATGGAGTGAATTGCCAGTGTGGCACGCGTAAGTGGCAATTGATCAGGGCTTCTGTTGAAAAGCAAAGTCTTGTGGTTGATGATCAAAGCACGGCCTGTGGGGCGTAGCTTTGTGTATAACGTGGATTCGCGAGCCTCACACCTCGATATGAGTCAAAAACGGGATACGGACCCAAGGAGTGCACGATGTTTCTTTCTAGCTAGGGTGGTGTCAGTGACCTACCAGCCCTGACATTTATATACTTTTCACCTGTGTGATTGTTGGATACGAGGCGCCTCGGATATAGGTCTGTAAGGACCGGGAAACGTGTGTTCAGGAATAATTAATCCTTAAAAGTAACAGAGGACCGGCCTTGGAGGTTCCAAAGGATCAGAGTGGGGTCCTGAGGCATTGCTAGAGTGTCTCGAACGCAGAGAGGAGCTTGCCCCTTGCCTCGACTCATGACGGAAATCCAATTTCCAATACGTGATATTGCGGTTTTAATTGTAGAACTAGTATGGCGACATGATATATGGTACCCATGCCGCCTATGATTGATATTTATGATTGAAAATTGTTTTGACACTATACACTTATAATAGTATCAAATGATTTGTTTTGACGTACCAAGCATGTTTGGCTATTATAAGGGAAAACCCTATCCTCCGGCTTGCGTTGCATTGTGTGATGGGACCTGGGTCTTATAATAGCTTCATTTTTCTAAAAAAACATTGCGCTGTTTTGTTATATGCACTAGTGTTCTTGGGAGGAAACCCGTTCCATGTCATACGGCGTGGTCCCTTGAATTACTCTTCTTTAAAGTAAAAATAATAACTGTTTTTAGTTCTCACACCAGTCACATGACTGACCTGGAGTTTATTGTTTTAACCTAAACTCTGGGAGCCCCTATTTTCCACACGGGCAGCTAGTAGTTTTGGTTTTGCAGATTTATATTCATCGGGTCCTGATTTACAGCTGGAACGATGCTCGGAAAGCAATGTATCCGTGTATCACTTTCAGTTGTGTTTTGTATATTTTTCCGCTGCTATGTAATTTATTGTAATCTCTGATATTTATGGAATGTAATTTATTCATTTATACTCTGTATATTCTTGTATCTGATGGAATTGTTGTAGTAACAATGAAATGTTCTTCTGTTTGCGTTCCGATGTGTCCTGTTCTCAAAACGATCAGGGGTTTTCGAACGGTCTAGATCGGTTTAACGACTGATTAGGATCGAGCGAAATTCCTTGCCGTTACAGCTTTAGAGGATTTATATATTTTAATTCTTTAAAATCTAGGGTTTAGTTTTTTGTTTAGGGTTTAAATTTTAAATTGTTTGTTTTTTATTTGTTTTAAATTCAATTTTCAATCAAGTCTAGAATTTTTTAGTTTGTCTCTAAAACTAGAGAGACGAATTACGGGATTTGTAATTCAGGGAAATCTGGTTTCGGGGATAGAAACCAGTGTTAGGTTTTGAGCGTAGGGTTAAGAACAGTTGGGAGCGAGTGTCGCGAGTTTACAGGGGATTGTAAGCGTAGAGATTGTTTTAACTCCTAGTAGAAACCTTGGGGAATGCAGCAGTAGGCAGGGTTTTGCCGAAGTTGGGTATATTTGTGTGTTGTTTATTTTCTGCATTTATTCTGATTATTATCTGTGCTGTTATTATTTAATTACTCTGTGAAAATCTGCGGTAAACCCTATTTACCCCCCCCCCCCCTCTAGGGTTAATTTAGATCCTACATAGACCTTATCCCGGTTCTAGTATCGCGCCGTTGTGCTGCCGAAATTTCTAAAAATGATAGAACAATAAAAATATCATTTTTATTGTATAAATAAACTGTATAAAATATTCATGTGAGAAATAAATATTTCATCATTAAAAATATAATTTTTAACGCGTATATGAATAAAATAAATATCCATTAACAAACCAGACGATTTGTTTATGTACACCCATTTTTCGAATATTGATTGGGATGATAAATTTGACACATCGCTCAACTGCACAAATGAAATTCAGTATTGGTCGGTTGAAACTCCATACGGGTATTGGGATGATATTTGACGTACACTAATCCCAATTGTTTAGTTATATGTCAATCGATTGGTTGACAGGCTGTGGTAAGCGTTAAATATTTATATTTAATGCTTATGCAGTGCAAAATGCACTCTAGATGATGGTTGATTGTTTATCATTGTTGTTATATACATGTGTTGTATGAAATCCATATAATAACATTATATGATAATTGACTGTGTTTGATTCTAGTTCAGAAAGAATGAATATTTTAAAATAACGAATATTTTAAAATAATATTCAGTAAAAGATCAAAATCTGATTTTAATGTCAGATTTGGGATGGACACGAAAATATTTAAATATATAAAGTCGTGTTGGTTAGATTAACGCCATTTTGACGTGAACGATATTTATATCGATTTTATTCATTTTTTATAATGAATATAAAAAAGGAAGGGATTTCAAAATCTAATGTTTTGAAAATACTATCATTTATATATCGATGATATAGAATATTCAATTTTAATTTGAAAATTGAATATGTAGTTGAAATCGTTTTCAAAACTAATTTAAAACGATTTATAAAATATGTTTTAAATGGAAATTGATGAAATATATGTAATATATATTATATATATTTAATGGCCTGAATAGAATGCGCCACGCCGCAGCAGTTCGCGAATTTCGACCACTAACTTCGAATGGACATTACGGGTGATCCGACCATCGGATTTTCCAGAAAATGGAACTATTGGGTTCGTATCGAAAAGGGCTTTCGAACATATATAAGGGGTTTGAAATCTAATGGTTGGATTTGTAATTATGTCCAAATAAAATTTGGAAAAGGTCATTTGAAGTGCAGTTCAATGACTGTTTATGGAAGTCGACTGTACGGGCCTTGATAAAATTATTAAAAATATCATTAATTAGTGTAAAATCATAATAAATGATTTGGAAAGAATTGGGATGAAAATTCTATATTTGAAAAGATAGAAATATATTTTTATCGAAATGAACTAGTTATGAAATAGAATTATGAAATCCAATATTTTTAAATAAATAAATTGGATTTGAAATGGTTTGAAAAATAAGCAGAATTTCCAACATATGAATTGGAATGGATTTGAATCGAAATTATCTTCGGAATATTTCGATATTGGATTCCGTGATTATACGGACATTGTGGAGGAATTTGGAAGATATATATCGTAATTCCAATACGATATTTGTTGATTTCAGAATTTGATATTGAGTATAAGCTGATATATTTTCTATTCAGAGCCTTGTATTTAATATCAAATGGGATTTTGGATTTGTCGTGAATGGTGTCTTCGCTAACACTGTTCTTAAACCTAGTTGAGAAAAGATTAAATCTTTTTATTAAGTTTTAATGAAGTTTATCAATTAATTAATATTTAATTAGAATTGAATTGAATTTTGGGTTTGTCGTGAATGGTATCTTTAAAAATGCTATTCTTAAACCTAATGGAGTTAAGAAAATTAGAAACTAACTAGAGATTAGCTAAGTTGAATGGTTTCCTGGATGTTGATCTGATGTTGGTTTCAGCCTACGGGATTTATACTTAGGGAATTGTTCTCTTACTAATTTACGGTTAGAGACTGATGAGATGGGGTCTTCAGTAACACTGTTCTTAAACCTCGTGTGAAAAGCATAAATCTTTTAATTAAGATGTAGAGAAGAATTACCAATTAATTAACATTTAATTGGATTTGAAATGGAATGTGAATTGGGTTTGTACTGAATTGTGTTTTTAGCGACATTCATTCTTCAACCCGATTTATAGTGAAATGAGATTTGGAATTTATAAATCTTTTGATAAGATTTAAAGGAGATTTTATGATGTAAAGTTTTCCAATTTAACATATTAAATTGGAATTGAATGGAATTCGATTTGGTAATAATCGAAGTGAGCTTCTGTAGAGGAAGACTGTTAATATATATGGAATTTAAAAGGCTTGGCTGTTATTCCATTTATATTATCGGTTGTATATGGAAGTTCATATCAATTATATATATTGATCTGTATTCCATGAAGTTTCCATTATTAATGGAAAGTGATTTTTGGGTTTATCATGAGCTGTGTTTTAAATGACATTAGTTCTTTAACCCAGTTAAAGATAAGATTAATTTCTTAACTTTGTATAATCATTAAGTAATGATTTTTGGAAATTAAAACTGAATTTGAGTTTTAATGAATCTTTAAATGGATTGAAAAGTGAATTTGATAACTAAAATTATCAAATTCAAGAAATGATCGAGAATGGAGTATCAAAAAAATTTCTCCAGGTGATAGTTAAATCTTTAATTAGATTTGAACATGAAATGGTAATTAATTTTACCGATAACACCGTGTTGTTAGATATGAACTACTACCAGTTTTACTTTATGGCATGAATAGGTTGGGATTGGGAAATTAAACAAATGATTACTTCGGTAAGGTTCGCTTATCCCGACTAGTTTCGATAAACCATAATTGGTTTGAATTGATATCCAAAGGAAGATTAAAGAATAAATTTTAAAGAATTTATCTTTGATAAAATTAATGGGAACCTTTCCCAAAGGATATGAATATTTAAATAAAAGAATATTCAGATTTGGAATGAGGCGTATGTTGTGTTTTTATTGCACTTGATTATTAGATACACGGGTTATTCGGAAAGACCGGGTTTATCTCATTCTGAATAACTGATACGACGATTAGTCGACGATGAAGACGGCGGTTGAAGACCGGAGGTCGTCACATCATTTGGATGATTACTGATCTCTTGATTGGGTTGTACACCCAAGACGTGGTAATAAGTGGTGATCATCCAGATGCACTTGGAGATCGACCGGATATGCGAGGACCTCTCTCCTCTATTGGAGATAAGGGACGAGAAATAAGGTGACTCTGGTTTCTTTCAGACCCAAAACGAACTTATAAATGGATGTGTGTCTGATACCGTATTTTATTCTGTATGATTGATAGACATCGGTTGCATAGCGGGAATTGCCTGTGTGGCATGCTATGTGCCTTGTGGTTGATGATCAAAGCACGGCTTTAATATAGCATAGCTTTGTGTAGCGTTAATTCGCAAGCCTCACACTCCGTTGTGAACCAGAAACGGGAAAGGACCTCAGGGAGGGCATGCTTTTCCTACTAGCTAGGAGTGGTGTCTGGGTTTTGCATGCCCAATTGTTTTACTTATGTGGATGATGGATAGCGAGGCGTCTCGGATATACTGGCACTGCGGGGCCGATGGATTGTATGGTCTTTATACAGACCAGATTGACGCCCCACGGGGCGGGGAAACGTAGTGTTCATGCATTTTAATCCACATCGAGTGGAACGACCCTGCCGATCCAAAGGCTTGACTGAGTACTTGCCTAAGACACAAGCTAGAGCGTCTCGAAGAGGTAAGGACGATCAATTGCCTTTGTTCATAGATGGAAATCCAACTTCCAATACGTGACATTTCGGTTTTGGTTGTATAGCCTAGTATGGCGACATAGCGGGATGGGGCACTATGCCGTCTATGATTGATACATTTATATTTGAAGTTGTTTTCAAACACTTTACACTATAATAGTATCAAAATGATTTATTTTAAACATACCTAGCATGTTTGGCTATTATAAGGTAAAGTTCTATCCTCCGACTTGCCTTGCATTATGTGTTGGGACCTGAGTCATATAATAGCTTCATTGTTCAGCATTATGCTGTTTGTTTTATGCATAGGTATTCTTGGGGGTAAACCTGTTCCATATTATACGGCGTGGTCCCTTGATATATGATTAACATAGAAATGTGTTTATTTTATGCTCTTATATTTTATCTTTTGTAAATAAATAAATGATACTTTGGGTACTTTTGTGTGTTTTTACGGGTTGTCAAGAAATGCCTCCTTCGTTTCAAATTAAAGGCCAACTACAAATAAAAAGCTACTTCCCCGTATCAAAGCCATCTCAATTACAAAAGACGTTGTAGCTCACTGGTAAATGCATAGAGATTTGTACTGAGAGACCTGAGTTCGATCCCTGTCGTGCTCACTTTTTGCCAAAAAACGGAACTTTCACACTGCCCCTTTGCTATGAAGAATATATTAATTAGTGTTATATTATATATATATATATATATATTCATGTGTATGTATGATATTCACTAATAGGCATTTCAGGAGTAGTCATGGAAATCAATTCAGAACATTCATTTTTCAATTTCCAATTAGACGAATTTCTGATTGATTTATTGCCAAGAAAAGATCAATTTTGAAGATTTTATCCTTTGTTGCCTTTGGAGTCTAATGAGTATCCTTGTTTGGAAGAATTAATCACATATAATCTGCTCATCAATCAATCAATCAATTTGCTACATGGAAGATAGGAAGATTTGGAATATATTCACCATGTTTTGCTTTCCAATCAAGCTTGGGCAACGAAGGCAAGAGATATAATGGATGATGAGGCCCAGTTATTCATAGACTTAATTAGGGTTTCCAGTTCACCTATAAAAGCACATGTACATCCCATTGTAAAAATCTCCATTCTTCTGTACTCTCTTTTAGTTTTAATAAAGCTCTTCTTCGTTTAGTTTATTTGCCTTACTGTCATAACAATTTGTGTTCTTCTCAATTAGTTTTGGTAGACAGAAATTGTTATTGTTATTTCTATTGCTTACTAGTGATTAGTCGTTTGATTAGTTTCAACGACAATCCTAATTTACTTTTGTTGTTCTTCTTTTCCTGCAATTTTACTTTTTGCATTTTATTTCTGTTTTGCATTTTAATTTCCAATTGATAATTGTGATTTGATCGTCGGTTCAATTAGATTTGTTCTAAATCAGATCGCAGTTTCAATTTTTATTGTTTTCAAAAACCTACCTCGAAAATCGTCTAACCCGCCCAAGAGATTAAATAAATAATTTGATTTTAATCTACCTCCCTGTGTTCGACCTGTATGCTACACACCTGTGCGCTTGCAGAATTTATTACAAATATCACGCTTTTCTAGCGTCGATCAATATACTTAACTTTAAAATCAGATTAATAACTGTTTTAGTTCTCACACCAGTCACATGACTAACCTTGGAGTTTATTCTTTTAACCTAAACTCTGGGTGCCCCTATTTTCCACACAGGCAGCTAGTAGTTTTGGTTTTGCAGATTTATATCCAAAGGAACCTTGTTTACAGTTCGGAAAGTTCTGTATTCGTTTATCTCTTTCAGTTGTGTTTGTATTATTTTTCCGCTGCTATGTAATGTATTGTAATCCCTGATATTTTTACAATGTATGAATTATTCATACTCTGTATATTCTTGTACTCTGATGTAAATTGTTGTAATAAGCAATGAAATGTTCTTATGTTTGTGTTCTGATTCATCTTGTTCTCAAAGCAATCCGGGCTTTCCTTTACGGGGAAGTTCGGGTCGACTCATTTGGTATCAGAGCTTTGGTTTACAGAGCTCGAGAATAAGGTACATTAGAATCAAACGAAAGAATTCATCAGAGATTAGATTAGTAATATCGAATGAGAATGACTCGTTACAGATAGTATCAATAGTATCCTTGAGTCCGAAGAGTGTAGTTTTCAAACAAAGATGAAAACAATTTTTGTTCTGAAAATTTAAAATCTGTTATACATACTTGAATATTATTTTTATATTGATTTTGGACAATCGAGTATATAGAGATTTTGAATATATGTGTAATTAACGTGTATTCGACGCCTCAAATATATTGGGTAGACATATAATCACACTCTAGTCGCCCGGGGATAATTCTGATGATGATACATCATCAGTGTTTGTGTTCGAGTTTCGAAAGTGGAATATCTGTATATTTCCAATTGACTGGTGTGAGAATCAAAACTAGATAGGGTCTATTGTTGTGACTTGGCATCAAAAATGGATGTATATATATATAAAGCTATGTGTTTGAAACGATAATCAACTAATTGATTGTTGATTGTGTTGTTTGATTATTGGTTTGATTAATTAAAATTTTGAACAACTAAGCCAATTTTTGAGATGAATTGAAAATTGTTTGGAATTGCATGCACATACATGTATGTACATTGAACAGGTCATAGCAGGGGAGCTAAGCAGAGGAATAAAATTGTATGCCCGACAAATAGGCACATGTTTACTAATTTATTGGGTTTGGATGATTTTATGAGTCGATTGGATAGCCGCTTGGCTTTTGCTTTTTCTTTTTGAGACGAGAGGGCATGTATGGCGGTTTGGGGATTTTCCCGGTGCTCCCCAGACAAAGGTGGTTATGGCGAAATTTTTCAAAAATTTAGGGTGGTAGCCAAATTTTTGAAAAATTTGAAAATTCTAAGAAACTGAAAAGTTGAAGAATGAAAGCCAGAACGAAAGTTGAGTTGGTTTGTTAAACAACTTTCAGCTCCGTTCCTTTTCGAGGATGAAAATATTTTAAGTGCGGGAGATTGTAACAACCCGGAAAATCAGAACCAATTTAAAATTTTTATTTTGGCAATTTTAATGAATTTTGAATATTTAAACGATTTATTTTAAATAATTACGACTGGAAATTTATATTGAATAGAATTAGAAAGTATATATTTATTTGAATCGAAGCTAGAATATAAATATTTATTTTAATTATAAAAGGATTTGAAAATGGCACGGTAGTTTGAAAATTCGATTTCAAATTTCAAATGAATGTACAAGATTCAAAATAAACCGGATTTTAGTGAAAACATAAATATTAGAATCTATTTGAAAATATCTTTCCAACGAATCCGAAAAATTGAAATTTCATAGCGGGAATAAAAAGTTATGCCCAGTTGAAAATTCAGAATAGTCGCTATGGAATTATAGCCCTTAAAAATAGCAATTTTGCATACGACCTTCATTTTCAACGAGACCACTTTTGTTGGATCCAGAATGTCAAATTATTGCTTGATTCCAATTTTCATAATTTTTGGAATTAATATGTGAGCGTGGCGAATTTAAACGTGTTTGGTAATTTCAATTTGAATTTAATTGACTAAAAAATGATCGTTTTTCAAACGATCTCCAAATTCGACGAAATTATTTTTCTTAGGACCGTATCGTCAAAACGTAGCCAGATTTATTTTTCTGAAATTTTTGGAGTCAGTATGTGGCCCCGGTAAATTAAAATGTGCATTCAGATTGAATATATATTGATTTAAATGTTAATTTAAATGAAAAATGATCGAAACGATGGAATTGGCTTATAGGACATATCCCATTACATTTGGAATAGGAGTAATTAGTTATGGACAACAGTCGTTGGCTTCGATTTGAAGTTCGAATTTAAAAATAAATTTTTTTAAAATTAAATATATAATATTATATAAAAAAAATCAACCCTTTGTAATCTTTACCCCCCCACCCCCGGTTCCCCTTTCATTTTCAGCACAAATGAAATAAAAAAATAAAAAATGAAAGGGGGAAAACCGCCAGAACCTCGTCGCCCCTCCACCGCTGACGCCAACGTGCCCCGCTCCACTCCCCTCCGCCTCCGACCTCCGCAAGCCATGACCCCAAGCAACCTCCATCGCCATATCCAAACTCCCTAGCCCCACATCCGCGAGCACCAACGCAGTTGCCACACCCACTTCCCTCCACAGCGCCTGAATCCGCGAGCACCACCTCACCAGCCGCCACTGCTCCTCCTTGAACGTGATCACTTCATGTGCTTGTTTAATTGCCAAAGACTACATCGGTAAAGTCTGCTCTCTCCTTCTACTCAAGCAGCTGCCTACGCCATCGACTAAAGGAAGGTGAGACCTTTATTTTCTCACTCGTTTTTGTTATTCAGATTTTTATATATGAAACATTAGAGTAAAAATCAGATTTTCATATATGAAACAATAGAGTAAAAATTAGATTTTTACATATGAAACATTTGTTCAAAAATCATATTTTCATGTGGGAAACATTGGTTTAAAAATAGGATTTTTATACATACGATAGTGAATTAAAAATGAGATCTTTATGTAAATAAAAATTAGATTTTTCATTGTGTAAAGATTAGAATTTTACGAGTATAAAGATGAGATCTTTATAGATGTAGCGATATAAAAATATAATTTTTAATATATGAATGGCATATTAAAAATACGATTTTTATATGAATGATTTAGAAATAAAGATGCAATTTTTATATGAATAATTTATTTACATTTCCTTTATTATCTGTTTTTTTTATAGTAAAAGTAAAGAATAGATTTTTATAAATAAAAATTAAATCTTCGTATATTTGTTAGCAAAATAAAAACGAAATATTTATATATTTCTTAGCGGAATAAAAATGAAATCTTTATATATTTCTTAGCAAAATAAAAATGAAATCTTTATATGTGTAGCGACTAGGAAAAGATATGATCTTGTTTATAAGAAAAAAAGTAGATTTTTATATAAGAAGTAGCATGATTAAAATCAGATTTTAATATATATGAGGTAGTAGCATAAAGGAGTGATTTTTAAGTAGACAATACGATATAAAAATATGATTTTTATATATGTAACATCGATATAAAAAAATATGATTTTTATAAAGAAAGTGTTGAAATAAAAATGTGGTTTTTGTTTATAAGCATCATCGTTTAAAAATATGATTTTTACTATGAACAGCGTGAAAAGGATTGCGATGGAACAGGTGGAAAACAAATCCAAATCTGAACCGTTCAGAAATATAGAATGGAGGAGTCGATCCCAAAGGTGAGAACTTCTCACTAAAATATTTCTTATACAGTTATTTATTCCATGACTGCATATATGACATGTTCCCCGTCGTCCACAGACCATGGACGACTTGTTTGGTTGTTTGTGTAGATTGATATATTTGTTTAAATTTGGTTTGGGGTGTGAAATGAATTGATTATATTTGGTTTGTGTATGGCGTGTGCCATTATTAGGCGAGCGATAAGGCTAGACCTTATCCCGGTTCTAGTATCGCACCGTTGTGCTGCCGAAATTTCTAAAAATGTTAGAACAATATAAATATCATTTTTATTGTATAAATAAACTATATAAAATATTCATGTGAGAAATAAATATTTTATCGTTAAAAATATAAATTTTAATTCGTATATGAATAAAATAAATATTCATTAACAAACCAGATGATTTGTTTATGTACACCCATTTGTCTGATATTGATTGGGATGATAAATTTGACACATCGCCCAACTGCACAAATAAAATTCAGTATTTGTTGGTTGAAACCCCACACGGATATTGGGATGATATTTGACGTAAACTAATACCAATTGTTTAGTTGTATGTCGATCTATTGGTTGACAGGCTGTGGTAAGCGTTAAATATTTATATTTAATGCTTTTGCAGTGTAGAATGCACTCTGGATGATTGTTGATTGTTTATCATTGTTGTTCTATACATATGTTGTATGAAATCCATATAAATAACATTATATGGTAATTGACTGTGTCTGATTTTAGTTCAAAAATAACAAATATTTTAAAATAATATTCAGTAAAAGATCAAAATCTGATTTTGATGTCCGATTCGGGATGGACATGAAAATATTTAAATATATAAAGCCGTGTTGATTAGATTAATGCCTTTTTGACGTGAATGATATTTATATCGATTTTATTCAATTTTTTAATGAATATCGAAAAGGAAGTGATTACAAAATCTAATGTTTTGAAAATACTATCATTTATATATCGGTGATATGGAATATTCAATTTTGATTTGAAAATAGAATATGAAGTTGAAATCATTTTGAAAACGAATTTAAAATGATTTATAAAATACATTTTAAATGGAGATCGATGAAATATATATATATATATTATATATATTTAATGGCCAGAATAGAACATGCCGCACCGCGGCAGTTCCCGAATTTCGACCATTGACTTCGAATGTACATTATAGGAGACCCGACCGTCGGATTCTCCTAAAACTAGAACCGTTGGGTTTGTATCAAAAAGAGCTTTCCAACTGACATAAGGGATTTGAAATATGACGGTTG
The DNA here is from genome assembly GCA_030737875.1 of Allium sativum. Taxonomy (NCBI): domain Eukaryota; kingdom Viridiplantae; phylum Streptophyta; class Magnoliopsida; order Asparagales; family Amaryllidaceae; genus Allium; species Allium sativum. The sequence continues at coordinate 108,438,644 of CM060923.1, forward strand.
GATTTGGAATTATGTCCAAATCAAATTTGGAAAAGGTCGTTGTAAGTGCAGTTCGATGATCGTTTATGGAAATCGACTGTACGTGCCTTGATAAAAATATTAAAAATATCAATAATTAGTATAAAATCATAATAAATGATTTGGAAAGAATTTGGATGAAAAATTCCATATTTGAAAAGATAAAAATATATTTTTATAAAAATGAACTAGTTATGAAATAGAATTATGAAATCCAATATTTTTAAATAAATAAATTGGATTTGAAATGGTTTTAAAAATAACCAGAATTTCCAATATGTGAATTGGATTGGATTTGAATCGAAATTATCTTCGGAATATTTCGATATTGGATTCCATGATTATATGGACATTGTAGAGGAATTTGGAAGATATATATCGTTATTCCAATACGATATTTGTCGATTTCAGAATTTGATATTGAATATATGCCGATATATTTTCTATTTAGAGCCTTGTGTTTGATATCAAATGGGATTTTGGGTTTGTCGTGAATGGTTTCTTCACCCTCACTGTTCTTAAACCCAGTTGAGAAAAGAATAAATCCTTTTATTAAGATTTAATGAAGTTTACCAATTAATTAATGTTTAACTAGAATTGAATCGAATTGAATTTTGGGCTTGTCGTGAATGGTATCTTTGAAAATGCTATTCTTAAACCCAATGGAGTTAAGAAAATTAGAAACTAACTGGAGATTTGTTAAGTTGAATGGTTTCATGGATATTGATCTAATGTTGGTTTCGGCCTTCGGGATTTATACTTAGGGAATTGTTATCTTACTAATTTACGGTTAGAGACGGATGAGATGGGGTCTTCAGTAACACTGTCCTTAAACCCCATGTGAATAGAATAAATCTTCTAATTAATACGTAGAGAAGAATTACCAATTAATTAACATTTAATTTGATTTGAAATGGAATATGAGTTGGGTTTATAGTGAACTGTGTTTTTAACGACATTCGTTCTTTAACCCGATTTACGGTGAAATGAGATTTGGAATTTATAAATCTTTTGTTACTATTTAAAGGAGATTTTCCAAATTAAAGTTTTCAATTCAACGTATTAAATTGGAATTGAATGGAATTCGATTTGGTAATGACCGAAATGAGCTTCTATAGAGGATGACTGTTAGTATATATGGAATTTAAAAGGCTTGGCCGTTATTTCATTTATATTATCAGTTGGATATGGAAGTTCATATCGATAATATATATTGATATGTATTCCGTGAAGTTTCCATTGTTAATGGAATGTTATTTTGGTTTTATCGTGAGCTGTGTTTTAAATGACATTAGTTATTTAACCCAGTTCAAGATAAGATTAATTTCTTAACTTTGAATAATCATTAAGTAATGATCTTTGGAAATTAAAACTGAATAAGAGTTTTAATGAATCTTTAAATAGATTGAAAGGTAAATTTGATAACTAAAATTATCAAATTTGAAAACTGATCGAGAATGGGGTACCACCAGTTTTACTCCAAGCGATAGTTAAATCTTTAATTATATTTGAATGTGAAATGGTAATTGAATTTACCGATAACACCGTGGTGTTAGATATGATGTACTACCAGTTTTATTTAATGGGATGAATAGGTTGGGATTGGGAAATTAAACAAATAATTACTTCGGTAAGGTTCACTAATCCCAACTAGTTTGGATAAACCATAATTTGGTTTGAATTGATATCCAAAGGAAGATTAAAGAATAAATTTTAAAGAATTTATCTTTGATAAAATTAATGGGAACCTTTCCCAAAGGATATGAATATTTAAATAAAAGAATATTCAGAATTGGAATGAGGCGTATGTTGTGTTTTTATAGCACTTGTTTATTAGATATGCGAGATATTCGGAAAGACCGAGTTTATCCCATTCTGAATAACTGATACGACGATTAGTCGACGATGAAGACGGTGGATGAAGACCGGAGGTCTTCATATCGTTTGGATGATTATTGATGTCTTGATTGGGCTGTACACCCAAGACGAGGTAATAAGTGGTGATCGTCTAGACGTACTAGGAGATCGACCAGATATGTGAGGACCTCTCTTCTGTATTGGACATATGGGATGAGGAATAAGGTGCCTCCGTTTTAATTCAGACCCAGAACGAACTTGTAAATGGATTTGTGTTTGACATCGGATTTCATTCTGTGTGATTGATAGACATCGGTTGCATAGCGTGAATTGCCTGTGTGGCATGCCGAGATGCAAATGATCAAGGCTTCTGTTGAAAAGCAGAGTCTTGTGGGTGATGATCAAAGCATGTAACGGCTGGAAATTTCCGACTCCTCGAGAGTCGGAAATTCCGAGACGTTAGTGAAAGAATTTAGAAGGTGAGAAAGAAAAGATAGAACTAATAGAATAGTAGAAGAAGAAGAACATCAGAATCATCATAGTAACACGAATCTCACAGCGGAACGAATAACATATAATATATAACATAGCTTTGAAGTAAACAGTTATATATATACAAAAGCACTTATCAGAGTACAACACTTACAACACAGCGGAAATAACTATAGCTATAGAATCTTGAAGTCTCTTGCTCCAAGCTCTCCATGTATATCTGTAAATCCCGACTACTTGACTGCCCGTACAAATTTAGGCACCCAAGAGTTTAGGGAAAACAACAAAGTAAACTCCGGGTCAGTCATGGGACTGGTATGAGTAAAATAGTTTAAAACAGGTATAGGATATCTCATAAGACCACGCCGTGAATACGGAACGGGTTTTTCCCTTATGAGTATCTGAACAACTTTGACAAGCAATATCATTGTGATATTATAATAATGTCTAAGTACAAATAGGTATCAACCTAGCAGAAACGCTTGCATCTCACGTTCTACATACATAGTATAAAATCATAAACCGCAGGGCGCTTATCGGAGAATGGATTCCAACATACAAGGTATGGGAGCACCTTCTGAATAGTGTACTCTAGAGGTGATACACTCAGGGTTCAACAAGAACGTCTTGCAACCCGGCCACACATGACCGCTCACTCATTTAGCTTGAGTGTCGCGAATATATTGCCACCACGGTTATAGGCCATCAAACCGTCATTCGAAGATACAGAATCAAAAAGAAGTATAAATATGGATATTCCCTAGATCGGTGACAATACACCCTGCTTGGGAATGACCCAACTAGCCATGCTGCCTAGCCCAACTTTTGTTACTTCCTGGTGTGAGGCTAGAAGCTACGTCTATCTTCAGAACATCTGATCACCATTCACTTTGAATGCCACATCGTCATACCCGCCAAATCACAATTGACTTATCCAAAAATAACACGGGTATACAGCTAAGAGAAACGAATTCCTCCGCCACCAAACGTAGATACGTTTGAACAGATCAACTTACGCGATCCATTGGATATACTCTGTCAGACCTTCTTCCATATACGTTGTCCTGGGACTGGACAAACCGAAGGCACTATTCAGTATATCCATCTTAGTCACTGTTGTCTAAGACTTATACAACAGCCCTTGCACTTTACTCCGTCTTCAATTTATCTCTGGCATATATTGCTCGCAACGCTTATGCCAATACAGACTGGTTCTTTGGATAATAATCCAACCGGTCTCTCCATATTAACAACGTTAAAATGGTAAAAACTTTGATAGTCTGTGATTCAACTATCAGATGAAAACATGTCGGTGTACAAACAACGATCTTATTTCCAAATGGAAATTTGATTGATCAATCATCATATGTTCATATTTCCTTATTTCATATATTTAGAAAATATCTGTTATTAATCATTGGAAAACATTTCCATAGCTTAATTTCACATCACTATTATTTCGCAACTATCAGTCCCTAACTGTAACTAGTATGAGAACAATTCTCTAAGTATCAATCCTGAAGGTCGAAACCAACATCAGATCGTCACTTAGAAAACCGTTCAACTTATCCTCTCCAGTTAGTTTCTGAATTTGCTTAACTCTATTTCTTAAATTCTTATCATGAAAACATTTCATTTTCTATGTTTAGAAAACATATCTGACTATATTTGGAAAACGTTTCCAAAACTCATTTACGGATTTAAAATGAACGTTGTATAAAACATCGTTATGCTTAATCCATTAATCGCTTATTACTTCTATATTTCAAATCAACCTTTTCTATCGAACCACAACTATTCCTTTGTCAATTCTGAAGTCAATCAAGTTGGGGTATAATTACCTCTCAGACCTTAATTGAACAACGTCCTTTACTGTGAAATAGATGAAGCTCATCACTCACTTTTTACAATCATCTGTTTACACAAATTCTCGGATTCAGGTTACGAATCCACTTCTTATATGACAGCGTTTGATTATAACTATAACGTTATAATTCCTACTTCTGAAATGTCTAACCTAAATTATACTTTGTCTCCTAACTCAAATAATTTAACCGACACCTAATTTCTAAATCAATAACTAAATCTTGATTTAAACCCTAGAAAGTAAATAGTACTTTCCCGAATTCGCTATAATCGAATTCGACGTATAACTCTTTTTCGAGTAATCTCTATTTGATTAACTCTTCTTCGAATAACCTATATTCGGTTATCTCTCTTCGAATAACTCATATTCGAAATCTCTCTCTTTCGAATAAACAATATTCGATCTCTTTCTTTCGAATATGCTATATTCGAAAATCTCCTTTCGATTTACTAATCGATAACTCCTTTCGATCAAACTAAAATCGGTAACTCCTTTAACTCTATTCGAATAACTAATATTCGACTAACTCCTTTGGATCCACTCATTTGATTAACTCCTTCGAATAACTAATTCGAATAACTTACCTTCGAATACCCAATATTCGATTTACTCTAACTCGATTAACTTAATTCTAATCGATTTACTCCATTTCGATTCAACTTAATTCAAATCGATTAACTTAACTCAAATTGATTAACTCTTTTCGAATAACTAAATTCGATTTAACTCTTCTCGAATAACTACATTCGATTAACTCAAATTGAATAACTAATATTCAATTAACTCTTACGTGTTTAACTCTATTCAAATATCTAATTCGAATAACTCATTTCGAATAACTAAATTCGATTAACACTTTTAACTTTACTCGAATAACAATATTCGATTAACACCTTCTTTCGAATAACTATATTCGATTAACTCTTCGACTAACTCCTTTGGATTAACTAACTTCGAATAACTCCTTTGGATTAACTCTTCGACTAACTCCTTCGGATTAACTCTTCGATTAACTCCTTCGGATTAACTAACTTCGAATAACTCCTTTGGATTAACTAACTTCGAATAACTCCTTTGGATTAACTAACTTCGAATAACTCTTCGACTAGCTCCTTCGGATTAACTCTTCGAATGAATAATATTCGATAACTCTTCTCAAATGAATAACATTTGATTTTCTCCACTCGAATAAACTATATTTGATAACTCTTCTCAAATGAATAACATTTGATTTTCTCCACTCGAATAAACTATATTCGATAACTCTTCTCAAATGAATAACATTTGATTTCTCCACTCGAATAAACTATATTCGATTACTCTTCTCTCGAATACCCTATATTCGATAACTCTACTTCGGATATGTGATATTCGACAACTCTACTCGATTAACTCTACTTGGATAACTCTAACTGATTCACTCTGACTGGTCAACTTTAACTGGTCAACTCTAACTGGTCAACTCTAACTGATCAACTCTAACTGGTCAACTCTAACTGGTCAACCCTAACTGATCAACTCAAACTGGTTAACTCAAATGGTTAACTCTAACTGGTTAACTCAAATGGTTTACCCTAACTTGATTTACTTGTCTCGATTAACTGAACTAATCCACTTAGTTTACTTAGTTAATTCACGTTGATTAACTCTAGCCGGTTCACTTAGTTTAACTCAACTAATCTACTTCGATTAACCACTTAGTTAACTTAACTAATTCACATCGATTAATCCTTTAGTTTAACTTAACTAATTCACATCGATTAATCCTTTAGTTTAACTTAACTAATTCACATCGATTAATCATTTAGTTTAGCTTAACAAATTCACTTTGATTCACCGCTTAGTTTAACTTAACTAATTTACTTTGGTTAACCACTTAGTTTAACTTACTAATTCACTTTGATTAACCACTTAGTTTAACTTAACTAATTCACTTCATTTAACTCAACCAATTCACTTGGTTAACTCGACCAATTCACTTGGTTAACTCCTATTTATTTAACAAATAAATATCTTCTTTAGTTTAATTCTATTTATTTAATCTCTAAATAAATACCCTTTATAATATTCTATTTATTTAATCTCTAAATAAATATCCTTTATATTTGTTCTAACGAATATAATTCCTTTATATTTTGACTAACAAATATATCCTCTTATATTCGATTAACATATATATTCCCTTATATTGATTTACAAATAAAACTCTTTTATATTTGTTTTACCAACTATATTCCTTAATATCAAAAATCCTTTTTCTTATATATATATATAAAATCCCTTGATTTTATATAAATAAACTATTTTCAAAATATACTTTGAAAACCCCTCTCCTACATTCTGGTATTTCTCAGGGTATTTAACACGCCATATAACAACGATAAATATCGTCCCACCACACATAATCACACAGATTATATACATCACATTATATATCACAATATAAAAATCACAGTAAAATAACTGTTGAGGAATCCTGTTGGATTCCTCCAACCTGTTTCCCTGCACCACAGATGTTAGACAATACAACAACATCGATTTCACTTCACTGTGAAATATTCTGATAGCAGAATCAACATATGACTATTTAACGGTTTATATATATACGTAAATATATATATATAAAATCTCTACTAACTGACTAGCAGTTCAATCAAACAGTCAACACACGATCAAACAGTCAAACAGATAATATTTTAACAGTTCTAAGAATACAACGTGAAAATAAAACTGTTTAGAGTTTGTGAGATTTACTCACATTTAGACGATCATTGTCAATGACGATAACCATCGCTTTATCCAGCTGGACAATTTATTTTGCAATAAATTGTAACGAGCTCGGATGGACTTCCAGTCAGTGTCATCGTGTAGTGTCCGTCCATACGGTCCCAACGCAACTTACGGTTCTGAATTCTGATTACGTACGGTCGAGTTACAGTACATTAAAGTTAGTATATGAATTGAAATTAAATAAAATATGAAATTATTATTATTGGACTTACTCTCTTTAACAAGGCCCACTACCCCTTGTACCAGCCCAACCCGACCTTCCTTCATCTCCCCAAATTGAAATCACGAAGTCCAGTTTTGTTCCTCCTTCATTCCCGTGATTTCAACCACCTCTTACTCGACCGTCCCTCCTCTGAACTTCTCAAGACTACCCCCATTTGACTCCGCTTCATCTCCTCTTTGACATCCACCCCACCATGCTCAGCTCGAGCTCACCGATGTATCCGCGGCTTCAGGAAATCCGCCGTCCACAGTGGAACCCCATCGACACAAGCGGAAACCGAAATCACCAAAAGACTGCCAACGAACTCAAATCGATCTCCTGAATTCGATTACGAGCTCGAATCTTCCCATAACTGCTTCGATCTCTCCAAATATTTCAACCTAGGTCACGCTGTAAAACTGACGAGTGGGAAAACTTGCATCGAGTCCGGCGATATGGGTATGAGGTTGAAGAGCGTCCCACGCTGAATCTGAATATATGTATAACTCGATTTATAGGAGTTTGTATGATTTGATTTTATTTTTCTTTGGTTTTGCTTTATTTTTGGGATTTTGCCTTGCTGTGTTCGTTCGTTTGGCATTTATAGGACTGTGTTGGTAGGTAGGTTCTGTGGCTGTAGAAGCATGTTGTGTGGCCTTCCTATTGTCCACGAAAAATGATGAGATATTTTTATTTTGATTTTCTTTATTTTATTTTATTGCTTTTATACTTTTCGTGGTCTAAAAAAAATCATTGCGACCGCATATGATACCCAAAAATCACCAAACTGGATATGCACCTTCAGCTCGACATTACGGTCCCAACGAAACTGGTTTCGTTGAATTCTGACTCCATATGCTCACACAGCGTATTTTTAACCGTCGAAATACTGACTATTTCTCACTCTAAAAATCCCTACGGTCACATACTGACTCTAAAAATCATGAAACTTGGGATCTAACAACTATTTGACATTGCGGATCCAACAAAACTGGTTTCGTCGAATTCCGACTTCGTATGCAAAAGTGGCTATTTTTAATGCTCTAAACAGCCTATTTAAATAAATAAATATATTTAAATATAATTAAATTAATTATAAATAAATTAATATTATCGTATATCTTCACATATGATATCGTACAGCTCCAGGGTAATTATATATTCGATATACCAAGTCCTGATTGAATCGATATTTCAATTTACATTGAAAAACCCTTTTATAACGTATATAAAGCGTTGCGAATTATAAAGGAATTCCACAGCGACTTTTCTGAAATTTGATTTGGACGTATCTCAAAATCTACACGACGAAATCCCGATTTTTCTCTTCCACTAGAAAGATATACCCCACCAGCTCCACACGTTTCTTGTTTCACAGAAATCCGGCTTAAAACGAATCCTGTATATTCAGTTGAAGTTCGAATTGCCAAATAGCGAACTGCCGCGCTATTTCGAGCTCGATTATAATTATAAATTATACGTTCAACTATCGTTTATTTAATATATTCGTTATTTAAATAATTAAATAACTTAATTATTATACCTTACAAAACGCGCCATTACAGACTTCCCCCCTTAAAATAATTTCGTCCTCGAAATTGCTAAGCTAGGAAAATGCTACCAACTTTACTAACTAGATTCAAATATCTTTTAGTTTGCTTCTCAACTCTAGTTTCAACTGAACCATTAAATTTTCAATTAAATTATTAATTCATTCTGGCTAACTGAATTTCCATAAATCATGAGAATGTTCTAACGCCTGGAATTTTCGAAAAATTTCGCCATAATCTCCTTTGTATTAGTCAATATGACAAACCACCCCTCGCCTCTCTAGGCCTTCTCCAATCCAGAAGGAAATCAAAATAGCTAAGCGGTTTGCTAATTCGGCTCATAAAATCCAAACTCATATATGATATAAACTTGTACCTTTTTGTCGGGCATTTAACTCTATCCCTTTCATCTGCTACCACTTCAACATATACCAATGTTATCCATTCCAATTGATCTCCAATCAGTTCATATCCTCAAATCCAAATCGAATTTCGTTCGAACTCTAATATCAAATTCCAAATTATTGACTTATCATTTTGGTTCCATTCTAGATTATCTCTAATCCCAATTCAATTTTATTTAACTCGGTTCAAGTTAAATTTCAATTTATTTTTACCATCTCATTTTATTTAACTTCATTAGTTAAATTTTAATTCCAGAACTTAAGTTCCTGGGTTTCTTTCAAATCAATTTGAAATCATAATGCCAATTCAAAACCTTTGAATTTCTAAACAACTTGTTTTCTCAAAACAATTCAAAAACAAAACCTTTGGTAGTAATCCGTCACTTAGAACTCGAAAATGAACACTGATGATGTCTAGATTCATCATCAGAATCTATTTTCCAGCTATCGAAGTGAGTTCAATACTATATCGTTTTAAATTTGAAAAACATTTTCAAATCTCCCAGGAACTTAAAATTTCCTTATTTTAAATTCCAAATTCTGATTTAAATTCATATTTAATTCAAACTATTTCATATATTACATTCATATGAATTCTGATTGGTCATTTATAACCATTTCACCCTTTTATAATCTTATTCGATTATAATAACAACCAACACAATCAATATACTATAATAATTTCAAGATATATATCTCTTCTATAAACAAATATATTTTGGGGAAAATTATTTCATTTACCCTCTTTCAAAACATACCATGACGGTTCATCGTATTCGAGTGTTTAGTAACCCTTATCGATACAGTGGATCAACTGATCGACCAGAATTCATAAGCCACTCAACCAATGAGTCTTCACAATATAAAACCATTTTATATTGAATAACAATTACGCGCTCATATATATACACTCAAACTCAAACTAGGATATTACTAATCCCATCTCTATCGAGTTATGCCACAGAGCCAAGGTAATCACTTAACTTAAGCTCTGATACCAACTGTAACGGCTGGAAATTTCCGACTCCTCGAGAGTCGGAAATTCCGAGACGTTAGTGAAAGAATTTAGAAGGTGAGAAAGAAAAGATAGAACTAATAGAATAGAAGAAGAAGAAGAACATCAGAATCATCAGAGTAACACGAATCTCACAGCGGAACGAATAACATATAATATATAACATAGCTTTGAAGTAAACAGTTATATATATACAATAGCACTTATCAGAGTACAACACTTACAACACAGCGGAAATAACTATAGCTATAGAATCTTGAAGTCTCCTGCTCCAAGCTCTCCATGTATATCTGTAAATCCCGACTACTTGACTGCCCGTACAAATTTAGGCACCCAAGAGTTTAGGGAAAACAACAAAGTAAACTCCGGGTCAGTCATGGGACTGGTATGAGTAAAATAGTTTAAAACAGGTATAGGATATCTCATAAGACCACGCCGTGAATACGGAACGGGTTTTTCCCTTATGAGTATCTGAACAACTTTGACAAGCAATATCATTGTGATATTATAATAATGTCTAAGTACAAATAGGTATCAACCTAGCAGAAACGCTTGCATCTCATGTTCTACATACATAGTATAAAATCATAAACCGCAGGGCGCTTATCGGAGAATGGATTCCAACAGACAAGGTATGGGAGCACCTTCTGAATAGTGTACTCTAGAGGTGATACACTCAGGGTTCAACAAGAACGTCTTGCAACCCGGCCACACATGACCGCTCACTCATTTAGCTTGAGTGTCGCGAATATATTGCCACCACGGTTATAGGCCATCAAACCGTCATTCGAAGATACAGAATCAAAAAGAAGTATAAATATGGATATTCCCTAGATCGGTGACAATACACCCTGCTTGGGAATGACCCAACTAGCCATGCTGCCTAGCCCAACTTTTGTTACTTCCTGGTGTGAGGCTAGAAGCTACGTCTATCTTCAGAACATCTGATCACCATTCACTTTGAATGCCACATCGTCATACCCGCCAAATCAAAATTGACTTATCCAAAAATAACACGGGTATACAGCTAAGAGAAACGAATTCCTCCGCCACCAAACGTGGATACGTTTGAACATATCAACTTACGCGATCCATTGGATATACTCTGTCAGACCTTCTTCCATATACGTTGTCCTGGGACTGGACAAACCGAAGGCACTATTCAGTATATCCATCTTAGTCACTGTTATCTAAGACTTATACAACAGCCCTTGCACTTTACTCCGTCTTCAATTTATCTCTGGCATATATTGCTCGCAACGCTTATGCCAATACAGACTGGTTCTTTGGATAATAATCCAACCGGTCTCTCCATATTAACAACGTTAAAATGGTAAAAACTTTGATAGTCTGTGATTCAACTATCAGATGAAAACATGTCGGTGTACAAACAACGATCTTATTTCCAAATGGAAATTTGATCGATCAATCATCATATGTTCATATTTCCTTATTTCATATATTTAGAAAATATCTGTTATTAATCATTGGAAAACATTTCCATAGCTTAATTTCACATCACTATTATTTCGCAACTATCAGTCCCTAACTGTAACTAGTATGAGAACAATTCTCTAAGTATCAATCCTGAAGGTCGAAACCAACATCAGATCGTCACTTAGAAAACCGTTCAACTTACCCTCTCCAGTTAGTTTCTGAATTTGCTTAACTCTATTTCTTAAATTCTTATCATGAAAACATTTCATTTTCTATGTTTAGAAAACATATCTGACTATATTTGGAAAACGTTTCCAAAACTCATTTACGGATTTAAAATGAACGTTGTATAAAAATCGTTATGCTTAATCCATTAATCGCTTATTACTTCTATATTTCAAATCAACCTTTTCTATCGAACCACAACTATTCCTTTGTCAATTCTGAAGTCAATCAAGTTGGGGTATAATTACCTCTCAGACCTTAATTGAACAACGTCCTTTACTGTGAAATAGATGAAGCTCATCACTCACTTTTTACAATCATCTGTTTACGCAAATTCTCGGATTCAGGTTACGAATCCACTTCTTATATGACAGCGTTTGATTATAACTATAACGTTATAATTCCTACTTCTGAAATGTCTAACCTAAATTATACTTTGTCTCCTAACTCAAATAATTTAACCGACACCTAATTTCTAAATCAATAACTAAATCTTGATTTAAACCCTGGAAAGTAAATAGTACTTTCCCGAATTCGCTATAATCGAATTCGACGTATAACTCTTTTTCGAGTAATCTCTATTTGATTAACTCTTCTTCGAATAACCTATATTCGGTTATCTCTCTTCGAATAACTCATATTCGAAATCTCTCTCTTTCGAATAAACAATATTCGATCTCTTTCTTTCGAATATGCTATATTCGAAAATCTCCTTTCGATTTACTAATCGATAACTCCTTTCGATCAAACTAAAATCGGTAACTCCTTTAACTCTATTCGAATAACTAATATTCGACTAACTCCTTTGGATCCACTCATTTGATTAACTCCTTCGAATAACTAATTCGAATAACTTACCTTCGAATACCCAATATTCGATTTACTTTAACTCGATTAACTTAATTCTAATCGATTTACTCCATTTCGATTCAACTTAATTCAAATCGATTAACTTAACTCAAATTGATTAACTCTTTTCGAATAACTAAATTCGATTTAACTCTTCTCGAATAACTACATTCGATTAACTCAAATTGAATAACTAATATTCAATTAACTCTTACGTGTTTAACTCTATTCAAATATCTAATTTGAATAACTCATTTCGAATAACTAAATTCGATTAACACTTTTAACTTTACTCGAATAACAATATTCGATTAACACCTTCTTTCGAATAACTATATTCGATTAACTCTTCGACTAACTCCTTTGGATTAACTAACTTCGAATAACTCCTTTGGATTAACTCTTCGACTAACTCCTTCGGATTAACTCTTCGATTAACTCCTTCGGATTAACTAACTTCGAATAACTCCTTTGGATTAACTAACTTCGAATAACTCCTTTGGATTAACTAACTTCGAATAACTCTTCGACTAGCTCCTTCGGATTAACTCTTCGAATGAATAATATTCGATAACTCTTCTCAAATGAATAACATTTGATTTTCTCCACTCGAATAAACTATATTCGATAACTCTTCTCAAATGAATAACATTTGATTTTCTCCACTCGAATAAACTATATTCGATAACTCTTCTCAAATGAATAACATTTGATTTCTCCACTCGAATAAACTATATTCGATTACTCTTCTCTCGAATACCCTATATTCGATAACTCTACTTCGGATATGTGATATTCGACAACTCTACTCGATTAACTCTACTTGGATAACTCTAACTGATTCACTCTGACTGGTCAACTTTAACTGGTCAACTCTAACTGGTCAACTCTAACTGATCAACTCTAACTGGTCAACTCTAACTGGTCAACCCTAACTGATCAACTCAAACTGGTTAACTCAAATGGTTAACGCTAACTGGTTAACTCAAATGGTTTACCCTAACTTGATTTACTTGTCTCGATTAACTGAACTAATCCACTTAGTTTACTTAGTTAATTCACGTTGATTAACTCTAGCCGGTTCACTTAGTTTAACTCAACTAATCTACTTCGATTAACCACTTAGTTAACTTAACTAATTCACATCGATTAATCCTTTAGTTTAACTTAACTAATTCACATTGATTAATCCTTTAGTTTAACTTAACTAATTCACATCGATTAATCATTTAGTTTAACTTAACAAATTCACTTTGATTCACCGCTTAGTTTAACTTAACTAATTTACTTTGGTTAACCACTTAGTTTAACTTACTAATTCACTTTGATTAACCACTTAGTTTAACTTAACTAATTCACTTCGTTTAACTCAACCAATTCACTTGGTTAACTCGACCAATTCACTTGGTTAACTCCTATTTATTTAACAAATAAATATCTTCTTTAGTTTAATTCTATTTATTTAATCTCTAAATAAATACCCTTTATAATATTCTATTTATTTAATCTCTAAATAAATATCCTTTATATTTGTTCTAACGAATATAATTCCTTTATATTTTGACTAACAAATATATCCTCTTATATTCGATTAACATATATATTCCCTTATATTGATTTACAAATAAAACTCTTTTATATTTGTTTTACCAACTATATTCCTTAATATCAAAAATCCTTTTTCTTATATATATATATAAAATCCCTTGATTTTATATAAATAAACTATTTTCAAAATATACTTTGAAAACCCCTCTCCTACATTCTGGTATTTCTCAGGGTATTTAACACGCCATATAACAACGATAAATATCGTCCCACCACACATAATCACACAGATTATATACATCACATTATATATCACAATATAAAAATCACAGTAAAATAACTGTTGAGGAATCCTGTTGGATTCCTCCAACCTGTTTCCCTGCACCACAGATGTTAGACAATACAACAACATCGATTTCACTTCACTATGAAATATTCTGATAGCAGAATCAACATATGACTATTTAACGGTTTATATATATACGTAAATATATATATAAAATCTCTACTAACTGACTAGCAGTTCAATCAAACAGTCAACACACGATCAAACAGTCAAACAGATAATATTTTAACAGTTCTAAGAATACAACGTGAAAATAAAACTGTTTAGAGTTTGTGAGATTTACTCACATTTAGACGATCATTGTCAATGACGATAACCATCGCTTTATCCAGCTGGACAATTTATTTTGTAATAAATTGTAACGAGCTCGGATGGACTTCCAGTCAGTGTCATCGTGTAGTGTCCGTCCATACGGTCCCAACGCAACTTACGGTTCTGAATTCTGATTACGTACGGTCGAGTTACAGTACATTAAAGTTAGTATATGAATTGAAATTAAATAAAACATGAAATTATTATTATTGGACTTACTCTCTTTAACAAGGCCCACTACCCCTTGTACCAGCCCAACCCGACCTTCCTTCATCTCCCCAAATTGAAATCACGAAGTCCAGTTTCGTTCCTCCTTCATTCCCGTGATTTCAACCACCTCTTACTCGACCGTCCCTCCTCTGAACTTCTCAAGACTACCCCCATTTGACTCCGCTTCATCTCCTCTTTGACATCCACCCCACCATGCTCAGCTCGAGCTCACCGATGTATCCGCGGCTTCAGGAAATCCGCCGTCCACAGTGGAACCCCATCGACACAAGCGGAAACCGAAATCACCAAAAGACTGCCAACGAACTCAAATCGATCTCCTGAATTCGATTACGAGCTCGAATCTTCCCATAACTGCTTCGATCTCTCCAAATATTTCAACCTAGGTCACGCTGTAAAACTGACGAGTGGGAAAACTTGCATCGAGTCCGGCGATATGGGTATGAGGTTGAAGAGCGTCCCACGCTGAATCTGAATATATGTATAACTCGATTTATAGGAGTTTTTATGATTTGATTTTATTTTTCTTTGGTTTGCTTTATTTTTGGGATTTTGCCTTGCTGTGTTCGTTCGTTTGGCATTTATAGGACTGTGTTGGTAGGTAGGTTCTGTGGCTGTAGAAGCATGTTGTGTGGCCTTCCTATTGTCCACGAAAAATGATGAGATATTTTTATTTTGATTTTCTTTATTTTATTTTATTGCTTTTATACTTTTCGTGGTCTAAAAAAAATCATTGCGACCGCATATGATACCCAAAAATCACCAAACTGGATATGCACCTTCAGCTCGACATTACGGTCCCAACGAAACTGGTTTCGTTGAATTCTGACTCCATATGCTCACACAGCGTATTTTTAACCGTCGAAATACTGACTATTTCTCACTCTAAAAATCCCTACGGTCACATACTGACTCTAAAAATCACGAAACTTGGGATCTAACAACTATTTGACATTGCGGATCCAACAAAACTGGTTTCGTCGAATTCCGACTTCGTATGCAAAAGTGGCTATTTTTAATGCTCTAAACAGCCTATTTAAATATATAAATATAATTAAATATAATTAAATTAATTATAAATAAATTAATATTATCGTATATCTTCACATATGATATCGTACAGCTCCAGGGTAATTATATATTCGATATACCAAGTCCTGATTGAATCGATATTTCAATTTACATTGAAAAACCCTTTTATAACGTATATAAAGCGTTGCGAATTATAAAGGAATTCCACAGCGACTTTTCTGAAATTTGATTTGGACGTATCTCAAAATCTACACGACGAAATCCCGATTTTTCTCTTCCACTAGAAAGATATACCCCACCAGCTCCACACGTTTCTTGTTTCACAGAAATCCGGCTTAAAACGAATCCTGTATATTCAGTTGAAGTTCGAATCGCCAAATAGCGAACTGCCGCGCTATTTCGAGCTCGATTATAATTATAAATTATACGTTCAACTATCGTTTATTTAATATATTCTTTATTTAAATAATTAAATAACTTAATTATTATACCTTACAAAATGCGCCATTACAAAGCATGGCTTTAATATACCATAGCTTTATGTAGCGTTAATTCGCGAGCCTCACATCCTAGTGTAAACCAGAAATGGGAGAGGACTCAGGGAGGACATGCGTTTCCTTCTAGCTAGAAGTGGTGTCTGGCTTTTGCACGCCCAGATGTTTTACTTATATGGATGATGGATAGCGAGGCGCCTCAGATATATCGGCACTGCGAGGACGATGGATGGTATGGCCTTTATACAGACTAGATTGACGCCTTATAGGGCGGGGAAACGTAGTGTTCAGGCATTTAATCCACATTGAGTGGACCGACCCTGACAATCCAAATGCTTGACTGAGTACTTGCCTAAAACATGGGCTAGAGCATCTCGAAGTGGTAAGGACGATCCCTTGCTTTGGTTCACAGATGGAAATCCAACTTCCAATACGTGACATTTCGATTTTGATTGTATAGCCTAGTATGGCGACATAGTGGGATGGAGCACTATGTCGTCTATGATTGATACATTTATATTTGAAGTTGATTTCATACACTTTACACTATAATAGCATCAAAATGATTTGTTTTAAACGTACCATGCGTGTTTGGCTATTATAAGGTAAAACTCTATCCTCCGGCTTGCATTGCATAGTGTGATGGGACCTGAGTCTCATAATAGCTTCATTGTTCTTTATTTAGCATTGCGTTGTTTGTTTTATGCACTGGTATTCTTGGTGGTAAACCTGTTCTGTGTTATACGGCGTGGTCCCTTGATATACCCGACTTTAAAATCAGATTAATGATTGTTTTAGTTCTCACACCAGCCACATGACTAACTTGGAGTTTATTGTTTTAACCTAAACTCTGGGTACCCCTATTTTACACACGGGCAGCTAGTAGTTTTGGTTTTGTAGATTTATATCCATAGGATCGTGGTTACAGCTGGAACGATATTCGGAAAGCTCTATATCCGTTTACCTCTTTTAGTTGTGTTTGTACTATTTTTCCGCTACTATGTAATGTATTGTAATCTCTAGTATTTTTAAAATGTATGAATTATTCATACTCTGTATATTCTTGTACTTTGATGTAAATTATTGTAATAAGCAATGAAAAGTTCTTTTGTTTATGCTATGATTCGTCTTGTTCTCAAAGCAATCCGGTCTTTCCTTTACGGAGTTGTTCGGGTCGTCTCAATCTATAATGTGATATACTGCAAATTGTTAGCTATTTGAGATATCTTGGATATGTTGTGTCCGCCTTGGCTATTTATTATTCGTTATTTCACAATTAGGATTTCAGTTGAAATAAGTGATGTGTTTGAACATGGGAGTTGTTAATTATATAATAGTTTTTTTTGTAAAAAGACATGATGAAATTAATTTGGGGTATCGAATATGTTTATTATTTTTAATTTGTGAAGATAATCATAAATAGTAACAAAGGATGTTTATTGTTATTCGACAAAATAAGATTTTATAAATATGTATCCAATTTTACTGAAAATTGCATTCCTTTACAATAATATAGTTGATTTGCAAAGTTATTTGATATGTTATGTTCTCATAAAATATAATGTTTTGAAAGATAAGAAACCATGAAAATTCTAAAACTGAATAAAACAAGTAAGTTTCATTTATATTGAAACAATAGTATGATAATCCTTTACTTGTAATAAAAACAATTGTGGTAAATGTGATTGAATGGTTCTAATACATGTTAATAGTTATGTTTTGCTTATTATATGTTCTTTTCACGTTGATGGATCGCATTAAAACGTTCATATGATGTTTTACCGTTGATTACTTCAAGTAAATATGTAGTTTTTTGTGGTTATTTAATGATGAATATTATGATGCCAATAGTAATTGGATTACTATGCATTGATGATTGTGTTACTAATTTCAGATGATTTGTGTACACAAAATGGTTTATACTAACATTGATGACATACAATTATGATTGATAAATTATAATTGTGTAAGAATGTTAAAGTAGCTACCTTCTTTTATATGTTGGAATTACCATTGAATGTGGTTGGTTTTTGAAGACTGCATCTTAATTAATTTATTTTATATCATATGGTGATATGTTTGGATAATATTTTTTGATCTTACTTGATTGTGTTATTACAGTGATCAGTTTTGTTGATTGTAATGCTTACACTAATTGTATTGAATTACATCGATTGCAACGGTTGAATGTATGAAATGGTTTTAATGTACTAATGAGTATTTGGATGCAGGAGAAGAACAGGAAATAGAACTACGTGGGCTTGATCCCTCAAAAGGGGTACGTAGGTAGTCTTTTCCGATGTAATAGCCACCAGAACCCTTAGATTGGGTCGTGGGGTATAGGGTTAAGCATAGTACAAATATAGTTGAAACTCTTTTTATTCCTCTTTGAACACAATTCGTAAAGTTGGAAGATATGAGATGGCAAAAAGAAAAAAAATGAAACAACCCAAACTTCCCTGATCCGCGAAGAGATGGAGGAGGCCGGATTGCTTTGAAAACACGACGCATCAGAACACAAACACGAGAACATTTCATTGCTATTACAACAATTTTCATCAAAGTACATGTAACGACCCTGATTTATCAGCCTTTAAATTCTGAATATTTAAATTTGTTTTAAATATTTTATTTGAATTATATATAGGAATTTATTTAGTAAAATGATATTTAAACGTATAATTTATAATATAATTTAAAACGAGTTTAAAATGGCGCGGTAGTTTGAATATTCGATTTCAAATTTCAAATGAACGTACAGGATTCAAAATAAATCGGATTTTAGCAAAACAAGAAATATTGGAATCTGCTTGAAAATATCTTTCCAATGAATGTGAAAAATCCGGATTTCATAGCGGGAATAAAATGTTATGTCCAAATCAAATTTTCAGAAAGTCACTATGGAATCGCATATAGACCATAACAGTTTATTTAATATATTTAAATATCGGTCTCGAATTTGGACAAGATCTTTGAGATGTAGTGATAATTTAATTTTTAAAATTTTACTGTAATTTTTAATTAATTAAATATGAAACTTCTTATTTGGAGTATTTTGCACCCTATATCAATATTTTGGGATTTCATAATATAAGTTAAACTACCGATATTATTATATATTTGGGATCGTGGTACCTCGCTGGACATGATTGTATTCTTACTTTTGTCTGTAGCGGCTCGAACATAAACAAAATCTTTATGAAGACTAAACCAAATCTCTATAACATCTCGGTCATTTCTTATCAAAAATCTTTGAGAATTCCGCTACCTTATCAAGATAGTATATGATTTATTTGGTCAAAGATTCCAGTTGTTCTTGGGTTTGTCTCCCTTTCCAACGTGTAAAACCAAACCGTAGTCTTTTTGTTTGATTATTTAATTTGTTTACAGTCAACTTAATGCATCATTTAATATGGCACGTTATTTTTGTCAGACTTGTTAAATTCGCATGTTACTTTGGCTTTATGATAATTATATCATCCTAGCTATTTAAAACTAGCACTTAAGTCAAAGTTTTCTTCTATCTGAAACGATACGTCCTTGCCTTTGAAAATATATATTACAAAGGAATATAATATAAACATACTCCTAAAATAATAAGTAAATTTTTCCAAGTTTACAGTAGCGTGTACTGCACATCTTTAATCCGTGGTTGCCAAGGAATCGAGAACCGTGTGTCCCAAGCCATTTCAGTTTCGTGACCCCCAAGCTGTTTCTCTTTTAAATACGGTTGTTCTTTTCGTTCCTCATTTTTCTCAGATCCAAAACTAGAACAACATAAGGGAACAAAACCGAAATAAAGTCATGAAAATCCCTAAATCAAAGCTTTCTCATCTCATTTCCTTTTCTCCTCCTTTAAAAAACATTAAAGAAAAATCACGAGCTTCAGCACTTGAAAAAATCGTATAAAATCCAAATCTAAAATCTCGAAACGTAAATTCTGGTACGAGTGTGGAGATCTCGTTCGCGGTGAAGTTCATGCGCATCAGGGTGGGGTTCGACAGAAATATCGGTGACCTGGAATCAAAATTTTCGGCCATTTGTTGATCATCAGGCGAAGCTGGGGTCAGCGTTGTGGTTCTGGGAGTTAGGCGCAGTGTTAAAAGAGGGATAAGGTAATTTTGGGGATATTTGTGATGTGATGGTCACAGTTTGTTGTGTCAAGCCAGAAATCGCGGCTGTGAAGGGACGTTGCGCGTTGAGATGGTGACGGTCATGGTGATGTTTAGGCGATGAGGGGTATGATAATGGAGACATAAGAGTAATTTGTGGAGATGAAGTGAATACTGTATTGGTCTGTTTCCGCGGTTGAGTTGGGATGGTTCGTTTGACTGGGTAGAAGGCGTGTTTGAAAGTAAGGATACTGGAGGAAAGTAGTTACTTTTCATGTAGCGGTGAAGTCTGCCTGAAACTGCAACGAATGGAGATGGTGCGAATTGTTCTGGTTTTGATGGGGTCAGCGTGAATTGTTCTGGTTTTGATGGGGTCAGCGTGTTTGCTGAGGGGAAAAAGATGGATATATTTGTGTTCTATTTAATGGCACACTTTTCTATGTGCTGTTTTGGGAAAGGATCACCAACCACCAAACATGCTAGTTTTTGGACGTGATTGTTTATACTAATTGTGCTAATATTGGGGAGCGGCAGTTTATGGTTGTGGAGATTTCGAAGATCAGTAAATTAATGATCCAACAAAATGAAATACCAACTGATGCTTAAGGGAGGTTAAGAAATAATCACGGTATTAAGGATTAAAATGATAATGATAATTAATTAACTTAATATTATTATTTAAGTCAATGCCTAATATCTTAATTACCATAACTCGATCATTCGTTAACAGAATGTGATGAAACCGGGTCTACTGAAATCGCAGCAACGAAATTTGCATGGTGGAACTGACGCAGAGGAGGATCGAGATATTCGAATTTTGTGATAAAATTGAGCACTGTTTGATTTTGAACGAAGTAAAAGAAAAACCATCAACTGCGAGACAAGGTGAGTAATCTCACTAAACTCTGACTCGTTTATATTTTTATATAAGCGAGTTTTATATTTATTTTATACTGTGTGATGGTTGCTTGGTTGAATAGGTAATAAAATTGGTTGATAGGATTTCATCGTTCTGATATTTCATATTGATGTGCAATAATATTATTGATGTTATTAACATTTGTGGATGCAGGGAAACAGGTTGGAGGAATCCAACTGGATTCCTCAACATTTTATTTACTGTTTTATTTATTTATCATATATGATCATGATTGATTTTGTTGTGGTTGAAATTACACTGGCTCGATAAATTTTGGTATTTAAATACCGTAAAATATTTCAGAACATAGAAAAGAGATTTGAGTTTTAAAAAGGAAATTATTTCCAAAATAGAAATTAGATTTCAAATGGA
Source organism: Allium sativum (assembly GCA_030737875.1). NCBI lineage: Eukaryota > Viridiplantae > Streptophyta > Magnoliopsida > Asparagales > Amaryllidaceae > Allium > Allium sativum. The sequence continues at coordinate 108,460,713 of CM060923.1, forward strand.
ATGGAAATAGAAACTTGTTTAAGTGAATCAAAACAAGAAGTTGTTTATAACGATGTTTATAAATTAATAAAATATATATCACAGAATAAAGTAAAATATAAATTCAAGTTGAATTTATACAAGCAAAGTGGTAATTGGTGTTGATACCCGATATTTGAAGTGGGATTTGAATGCAATAGTGGTAAAAGAGATTTGAGTGAGAAAATTGGTTTCGAAAGAAACGATGGGTTATATTCCAAAGATTGGAAAACAAAAATTAACTGAGATAAATCTGATGAAATTTTAAATAGGAGTTCGACTATGTCAAATTTTACAAATGATTTATGTCTCGGAAGAATATTTAAATTTTATTTAACATGAACCTATGAATTAATTTAAATACATTAAAAGAAAACTATTCAATTAATTCTATAAGTTAGCAATAATATATCTAAAAAGGGATTTATAGAAATCAAATTGAGTTAATTTCAGAAGTTAAAGAACGTATAGCTTGTAAATAAATTTAAAGGAGAACTTGAATTGTTTAAAATAAACAGAGTTTATAAATGAACAACGGAGGCGTGTTCGTCGCACACGGTACTTTATTTAAAATAGCGATTATAGTGCTGTGGTTATAATATTTGTTTTGTAAATCTAAACAGCAATTATAACGCTGTTGTTGTAATACATGCTTTATAAATCTAAATAGCGATTATAGTGCTGTGGTTATAATATTTGTTTTGTAAATCTAAACAGCAATTATAATGTTGTTGTTATAATATATGCTTTGTAAATCTAAACAGGGATTTTAGCCCTGTCGCTATAATAAAAGTTCTATAAATCTATACAGCAAATTTTAACGCTGTCGTTAAAACAAATGACTTATAAATCAAATATTTGGAAACAGTGATTATAACGCTACCGTTATAATCAATATTTTTCCATAAAAGAAGTGGATTCTTCGATTGAATTCGAGAGTCGTGTAAGCAAGGTTTTGATTGAAGCTGTGAGCTTTGACTATTTCGAAGTTGAGAATGTTGTTCAATTAAGGTTTGAGAGGTAATTATACCCCAACTTGATTGACTGCATGATTGACGAAGGATTGGTTAAGGTACGGTAGAAAGGATTTGGTTAGTGATACCGTTAGTTAACAAATGATGAATAGTTTGAATTATAATAACGATGTTTTTATAACATCGCGTTAATTTAAAAGATTTTGAAATGTTTCCCCAAATAAAATAAGAGATATTTGTGGTCAACGAGGAATTTAGAAAGGGAATTCGGAAATATTTTCCGATATTAATAATGTTTATTTTCTGAATATAGAAAATAAGAATTCGTGGATATATATATATATATAAATATTTTCTAACTCGAATAAGAGATATTTTCTTGAATAAAGGAATTGTGATATTGGAAATGTTTTCCAAGAATCAAGAGAGACAATAATGCTTTGAAAAGAAAGGGAAGATGGGAAATGGGAATTATAAATGATAATATAATTGGGAATTAATTTAATGGGGCCCAGTGTAGTTTGATGCTTGATCTGTACAATTTCCAATTGGAAATAGGACCGTTGGTTGAATGGATATTCCTTTGATAGTTAAATCATCGACTATCAAAATTTTTAGTTTATTTTATACCCCGTTGTCGATACGGAGAGACCGGGATCAGACTTAATATTTGAAACCCACTCCGTATTGGTATAAGCGTTATGAATCATCTTATACTGAAGAAAATTGAAGACGAAGTAAATTTCAAGGGCTGTTCTGTTGATCCTAGGTAGAAATTGCCTAAGATGGAATAATAGAATGGTGCCTTCAGTTTGTCCAGACCCAGGACAACTTGTAAGGACGAGTGTCTGAAAGAGTATTTCCAAAGGGATTTCGTACGTTGATTCCTTCAAACGTACGAAGTTGGTGGCAAAGAAGAGAAACTTCTTTAGCCTAACAATCTGAGTATTTTTGTGGGAATCAATTAGTGATTTCTGATGGATCTGACGATGTGGCATTCAAAGTGAATGGTGGCCAGATGTTCTGGATGATAATTTAAACCTCAAGCCTCTCAACCGGGAATTTGACAAAAATCGGGCAGGTAGCTTGGCTATGTGGGTCGCTCCCACGAGGATGTATAATCACTATCTGGTGAAATTCCATTTGCTTCTTTAATCTATCGATGCTGTCCCTTTTGGGAAACAGTTGCTAATTCCAACCATTTGTGATATACATTCGATACACTCAAGCGAAATGCATGTGTGGGCCGGGTTGCAAGTCGTTCTTGTCGAACCCAGTGTATTCGCCTCTAGAGACACAATATCGGCAAGTGGTCCCATACCTTGTCATGTTGGAAATCCAATCTCCAATAAGTGCCCTGCGGTTTTTTTTATATTATATATGGAGCGTGAGATGCAAGCTTTCCACTAGATTCTATTTATTTGATTTAGACACTATTTTAATATCACCAGATTTTGATATCAAAATACTTTTTGTTATCGTAAGGTAAAAACCATCCGTGTTTATATGTGGATCGGTCTTACGTTTATCACTTCTTTCGAATGGATTTTTAAAAGTTAAATAAATGGTTGGAGTTTACTCACACCAGTCCCATGACTGACCCAGATTTTATTTTGTTTTATTTTCCGTAAAATCTTGGGTACCCATATTTGTACGGGCAGTCAAGTAGTCAGGATTTTTCAGATTCACTTGGAAGAGCTAGAAGCAGGAGGCTTCACCAGTTAACTGTAGACTATCATATTCCGTTGTTTACTATGTTGTATCTGGAAACAGATATTTATAACTGTTCCAGGAATAACTGTCATGCTCTGATGATGGTATGTATATACGGTTACTGATTTATGTTTCAAAAATTATGTTATTTAATATATTTTATCCGCTCCGTTGTGAGTTTGTGATCTTCGTTTTCTTCTACTGTAATGCTTCTTTCTTTCTATTTCTCATCCTCTAACTTCCTTCTAATAATGATTTGTATTTCTATGCAATTTGGGTTGGATGTGTGGTGTTCTCAGTCGATCCAAAGGGTATGGAAATTCGGGCCATTACATTTGGTATCAGAGCTGAAGGTTGAGTAGTAACCTTGGCTCTGTGGCGTGACTCAATAGAGATGGGGTTAGAAATACCCTAGGGTGAGTTTGAGTATATATACGAGTGAGCGTATGTATAGATTTGATATAAAAATTGTTCTATATTGTGTTGAGTGGTTTATGAATTCTGGTCGATACAGGATGTACAACTATATCGATAGGTATTTCTAAACTCTCGAACAAAACAATTTGACGCAGTATAGTTTGAAAGATGGGTAAATGATATAATTTTGCACAAAAAGATATTTTCGATACAAAAGGGATAATTTTCTGAAATTATTGATTGTGTTGATTGTTATTACAATCAAATGGAATTATGAAATATTGAAATGGTTATTAATTTGTATACGGACAATGTATACGAGTGAGATAAAACAAGATTAAGTTCAAACCAGAATTGGAACTTAAATTCCGGGTGTTTTGAAAATATCTTCTAACATATTATAAAATAATATAACATTACTTTAAAGTATTTTTGGATAAAAATGGTTTTAAATGGATTTTGAAAGGGGATTAAGCATTGAAATCACCTCAGTGGCGAGAAAATAATTTTGATAATGGGTCGCGACATTATCGGTATTCATTTTCAAGTTTCTGAGTGACGGATTGCTACCATAGTAATTTGGAAATGAAAATTTTGTTGGAAAAGGACAAGATGTTTTAGAAATTCAAATGTTTTGAATTGAGTTGATTATAAACATATATGTATAAATATATATGAATTCAAACTAATTTGGAACAAAACCCGGGAATTTGAATTCTGAAATTAAAATTTAACTTGAATAAGTTGAATAGACTGAAATGGTAAAATGTATTAAATAAATTGAAATTTAACTTAAGTTAATCAAAAATTGGACTGGAAATAACTCCAATGAAATTAAATAAGGAGAAATGTTGAGATTCGAATTATTAATACAAATTTTGACATATGTATAAACAAGTTCAATATATATTGGATGTTGTTGTTTGGAGTTAAACTTGATGAAATTGAACTCAAGCAGGATAAGGGGGTTGATTTTTGAAAACTTAGTTTGGATTAGTGAATGGGAGTGAACTAATCAGAAGTTTATTAGAGATTTAAAAAAACTGGAAGTTGGATTGATTTGAAACCAACTGGAAATGGATATATGTTTGCTGAGTAGATATTGAATGAAAGCAAATGCAAGAGATAGAATTATGCCCGACAAAAAGGTACATGTTTACAGTATTACTTGGGTTTGATGGTTTTATGAACCTATGGGGCAAGCCGCTTGGCTTTTTGATTTTCTTTTGGATTGGAGAAGGCCTAGAAAGGCGAGTTGTGGTTGTACCAACTGAGCCGTGCAGAGGAAATGCTTCCAAAAAATTTCAGAATTTCAAGTGTTAGAAAATTTTCGGAATTTTTGAAAATTTTCGTTAGTAAGAATAAATAAATATTTTAATTGAAATAAATTGGTCCAGTCAAAATGAAGTTAAGAAGTGAACAAAAAGATTTTGGATCTAGTAGCAGGGAATGTAGCATTTTTTTCCTACCTTAGCAATTTCGAGGACGAAATTATTTTAAGGGGGAAAGAATGTAACGACCCGGATTTTTCAACCGTTGAATTCTGAATATTTAAATTTGTTTTAAATATTTTATTCGAATTATATATAGGAATTTATTTAGTAAAATGATACTTAAACGTATAATTTATAATATAATTTAAAACGAGTTTAAAATGGCGTGGTAGTTTGAATATTCGATTCCAAATTTCAAATGAACGTATAAGATTCAAAATAAACCGGATTTTAGCGAAACAAGAAATATTGGAATCTGTTTGAAAATATCCTTCCAACGAATGTGAAAAATCCAGATTTCATATCGGGAATAAAAAGTTATGTCCAAATCAAATTTTCAGAAAGTCGCTATGGAATCGCATATAGACCATAACAGTTTATTTAATACATTTAAATATTAATCTCGAATTTGGACAAGATCTTTGAGATGTAGTGATAATTTAATTTTTAGAATTTTATTATAATTTTAATTAATTAAATATGCACTCCTTATTTGGAGTATTTTGCACCCTATATCAATATTTTGGGGTTTTATAATATAAGTTAAACTACCGATATTATTATATTTTTGGGATCATGGTACCTCGCTGGACACGATCGTATTTTTACTTATGTCTGTAGCGGCTCGAACATAAACGAAATCTTTATAAAGACTAAACCAAATCTCTGTAACATCTTGGTCATTTCTTCTCAAAAATCTTTTAGAATTCCGCTACCTTATCAAAATAGGATACGATTTATTTGGTCAAAGATTTCAGTTGTTCTTAGGTTTGTCTCCCTTTCCAACGTGTAAAACCAAACCGTAGTCTTTTTGTTTGAATATTTAATTTGGTTAGAGTCTACTTAATGCATCATTTAATATGGCACGTTATTTTTGTCAGACTTGTTAAATTCGCATGTTACTTTGGCTTATCTTATGATAATTATATCATACCAGCTATTTAAAACTAGCACTTAAGTCAAAGTTTTCTTCTATTTGAAATGATACGTCCTTGCCTTTGAAAATATATATTACAAAGGAATATAATATAAACATACTCCTAAAATAATAAGTAAATTTTGCCAAGTTTACAGTAGCGTGTACTACACATCTTTAATCCGTGCTTGCCAAGGAATCGAGAACCGTGTGTCCCAAGCCATTTCAGTTTCGTGACCCCTAAGTTGTTTCTCTTTTAAATATGATTGTTCTTTTCGTTCCTCATTTTTCTCAGATCCAAAACCAAAACAACGTAAGGAAACAAAACCGAAACAAAGTCATGAAAATCCCTAAATCAAAGCTTTCTCGTCTCATTCCCTTTTCTCCTCCTTCATAAAACATCAAAGAAAATCACGAGCTTCAGCACTTGAAAAAAATCGTATAAAATCCAAATCTAAAATTTCGAAACGTAAATTCTAGTACGAGTGTGGAGATCTCGTTCGAGGTGAAGTTCGTGCGCATCAGGGTGGAGTTCGACAGAAATATCGGTGACCTAGAATCAAGATTTTTGGCCATTTATTGGTCATCAGGCGAAGCTGGGGTCAGCGTTGTGGTTCTGGGAGTCTGGCGCAGTGTTAAAAGAGGGATGAGGTAATTTTGGGGATATTTGTGACGCGATGGTCACAGTTTGTTGTGTGAAGCCAGATACCGCGGCTGTGAGGGGACGCTCCGCGTTGAGATGGTAACGGTCATGGTGATGTTTTGGCGATGAGGGGTATAATAATGGAGACGTAAGAGTAATTTGTGGAGATGAAGTGAACAATATATTGGTATGTTTCCACAGTTGAGTTGGGATGGTTCGTTTGACTGGGTAGAAGGCGTGTTTGAAAGTAAGGATACTGGAGGAAAGTGGTTAATTTTCATGTAGTGGTGAAGTCTGCCTGAAACCGCAACGAATGGAGATGGTGCGAATTGTTCGGGTTTTGATGGGGTCAGTGTAAATTGTTCTGGTTTTTGGACGTGATTGTTTATACTAATTGTGCTAATATTGGGGAGCAGCAGTTTATGGTTGTGGAGATTTCGAAGATCAATAAACTAATGATCCAACAAAATGAAATACCAACTGATGCTTAAGGGAGGTTAAGAAATAATCACGGTATTAAGGGTTAAAATGATAATGATAATTAATTAAGTTAATATTATTATTTAAATCAATGCCTAATATCTTAGTTACCATAACTCGATCATTCGTTAACAGAATGTGACGAAACCGGGTCTACTGGAATCTCAGCAACGAAATTTGCATGGTGGAACTGACATGACGGAGGATCGAGATACTGGAATTTTGTGATAAAATTAAGCACTGTTTGATTTTGAACGAAGTAAAAGAAGAACCATCAACTGCGAGACAAGGTGAGTAATCTCACTAAACACTGACTCATTTATATTTCTATATAAACGAGTTTTATATTTATTTTATAATGTGTGATGGTTGCTTGGTTGAATAGTTGATAAAATTGGTTGATAGGATTTCATCGTTCTGATATTTCATGTTGATGTGAAATAATATTATTGATGTTATTAACATCAGTGGATGCAGGGAAAAAGGTTGGAGGGTTCCAACTGGATTCCTCAACATTTTATTTACTGTTTTATTTATTTATTTATGATATATGATCGTGATTGATTTTGTTGTGGTTGAAATTACACTGGCTCGATAAATTTTGGTATTCAGATACAGTAAAATGTTTTAGAACGTTGAAAAGAGATTTGAGTTTTAAAAAGGAAATTATTTCCAAAATAGAAATTAGATTTCAAATGGAATGGAAATAGAAACTTGTTTAAGTGAATCAAAACAAGAAGTTGTTTATAACGATGTTTATAAATTAATAAAATAAATATCATAGAATAAAGTAAAATATAAATTCAAGTTGAATTTATATAAGCAAAGTGGTAATTGGTGTTGATACCCGATATTTGAAGTGGGATTTGAATGCAATAGTGGTAAAAGAGATTTGAGTGGGAAAATTGGTTTCGAAAGAAACGATGGGTTGTATTCCAAAGATTGGAAAATAAAAATTAATTGAGATAAATCTGATGAAAATTTAAATAGGAATTCGGCTATGTCGAATTTTACAAATGATTTATGTCCCAGAAGAATATTTAAATTTTATTTAACATGAACCTATGAATTAATTTAAATACATTAAAAGGTAAATACTCAATTAATTCTATAAGTTTGCAATAATATATCTAAAAAGGGATTTATAGAAATCAAATTGAGTTAATTTCAGAAGTTTAAGAACTTATAGCTTGTAAATACATCTAAAGTAGAATTTGAATTGTTTAAAATAAACAGAGTTTATAAATGAACAACGGAGGCGTGTGCGTCGCACACGGTACTTTTTTTAAAACAACGATTATAGCGCTGTGGTTAAAATATTTGTTTTGTAAATCTAAACAGCAATTATAACGCTGTTGTTATAATATATGCTTTGTAATTCTAAATAGCAATTATAGCGCTGTGGTTATAATATTTGTTTTGTAAATCTAAACAGCGATTATAACGTTGTTGTTATAATATATGCTTTTTAAATCTAAACAGCGATTTTAGCGCTGTCACTATAATAAATGTTTTGTAAATATATACAGTAAATTTTAACGCTGTCGTTAAAACAAATGACTTATAACTCAAATATTTGGAAACAACGATTATAACGCTACCGTTATAATCAATATTTTTCCATAAAAGAAGCGGATTCTTAGATTGAATTCGAGAGTCGTGTAAGCGAGGTTTTGATTGAGATTGTGAGCTTTGACTATTTCTAACTTGAGAATGTTGTTCAATTAAGGTATGAGAGGTAGTTAAACCCCAACTTGATTGACTGCATGATTGATGGAGGAATGGTTAAGGTTCGGTAGAAAGGATTTGGTTAGTGATACCGTTAGTTAACAAATGATTAATAGTTTGAATTATAATAACGATGTTTTTATAACATCGCGTTAATTTAAAATATTTTGAAATGTTTCCCCAAATAAAATAAGAGATATTTGTGGTCAACGAGGAATTTAGAAAGGGAATTCGGAAATATTTTCCGATATTAATAATGTATATTTTCTGACTATAGAAAGTAAGAATTCGTGGAGATATATATATATATATATATATATGTCTTCTGACTCGAATAAGAGATATTTTTCTTGAATAAAGGAATTGTGATATTGGAAATGTTTTCCAAGAATCAAGAGGGACGATAATGCTTTGAATAGAAAGGGAAGATGGGAAATGGGAATAGTAAATGATAATATAATTTGGAATTATTTTAAAAGGGCCCAATGTTGTTTGATGCTTAATTGGCACAATTTCCAATTGGAAATAGGACCTTTGGTTGAGTGGATGTTCCCTTGATAGTTAAATCACTGACTATCAAAGTTTTTAGTCTATTTTATGCCCCGTTGTCAATACGGAGAGACCGGGATCAGACTTAATATCTGAAACACACTTCGTATTGGTATAAGCGTTATGAATCAACTTATACTGAAGAAAATTGAAGATGAAGTAAATTTCAACGGCTGTTCTGTTGATCCTAGGTAGAAATTGCCTAAGATGGATTAATAGAATGGTGCCTTTAGTTTGTCCAGACCCAGGACAACTTGTAAGGACGAGTGTCTGACATAGTATTTCCAAAGGGATTACGTAGGTTGATTCCTTCAAACGTACGAAGTTGGTGGCAAAGAAGAGAAACTTCTTTAGCCTAACAATCTAAGTATTTTTGTGGGAATCAATTAGTGATTTCCGATGGATCTGACGATGTGGCATTCAAAGTGAATGGTGGCCAGATGTTCTGGAAGATAATTTAAACCTCAAGCCTCACAACCAGGAATTTGACAAAAATCGGGCAGGCAGCATGGCTATGTGGGTCGCTCCTATGAGGATGTATAATCACCTATCTAGAGAAATTCCATTTGCTTCTTTAATCTATCGATGTTGTCCCTTTTGGGAAACGGTTGCTGATTCCAACCGTTTGTGATATACATTCGATACACTCAAGTGAAATGAGTGGTCGGTCATGTGTGGGCCGGGTTGCAAAACGTTCTTGTTGAACCCAGTGTATTCGCCTCTAGAGATACACTATCGGTAGGTGGTCCCATACCTTGTCATTTTGGAAATCCAATCTCCAATAAGTGCCCTGCGTTTTTATTATTTTATATTATATATGGAGCGTGAGATGCAAGCGTTCCACTAGATTCTATTTATTTGATTTAGACACTATTATAATATCACCAGATTTTGATATCAAAATACTTTTGGTTATCGTTAGGTAAAAACCATCCATGTTTATATGTAGATCGGTCTTACGATTATCACTTCTTTCGAAAGGATTTTTAAAAGTTAAACAAATGGTTGGAGTTTACTCACACCAGTCCCATGACTGACCCAGAGTTTATTTTGTTTTGTTTTCCCTAAACTCGTGGGTGCCCATATTTGTACGAACAGTCAAGTAGTCGGGATTTTTCAGATTCACTTGAAAGAGCTGGAAGCTGGAGGCTTCACCAGTTAACTATAGACTATCATATTCCGCTGTGTACTATGTTGTATCTAGAAATAGGTGTTTATAACTGTTCCAGGAACAACTGTCGTGCTCTGATGACGGTATGTATATACAATTATTGATTTATGTTTCAAAAGTTATGTTGTTTAATATATTTTATCCGTTCCGCTGTGAGTTTGTGATCTTCGTTTTCTTCTATTCTAATACTTCTTTCTTTCTATTTCTCATCCTCTAACTTCCTTCTAATAATGGTTCGTATTTCTGTGCAATTTAGGTTGGATGTGTGGTGTTCTCAGTCGATCCAAAGGGTACGAAAATTCAGGCCATTACAGTACCAGATATTAGAGTTCAGATAAATAATATACAGCAGGAAAATAAATATCAAAGATTTACCAATTTACAATACATATATATATATATATAAAATGTGCAGCGAAAAATAACAACTACCACAACTAAAAGAAATACATGGATATAAAGCATTCCGAAATAGCTCCATCCATAATCCAGGATCCTGTGAAAAGAAATATCTTCAAAACTGAAACTACTGACTGCCCGTGTGGAAAATATGGGCACCCAGAGTTTAGGTAGAAACAATAAACTTCGAGTCAATCATTGGACGGGTGTACTCAAAACAATTATTAAGCTTTTATTTAAAATTAGATAATTCACGGGACCACGCGTATGTCATGCAACGGGTTTACTCCATATGAATACCAAAGCTTGAAACAAAACGATTTAATAAAAAATGCAATGCTTTTGAAAAAATGAAGATATTATAAGACTAGGTCCCATCACACAATGCAACGCAACCCGGAGGATAGAGTTTTACCTTATAATAGCCAAACATGCTTGGTACATTCTAAAACAAATCATTTTGATATTACTATAAGTGCATAGTTTATCAAACAACTTCAAATATAAATGTATTAATCATAGATGTAATAACAGGCAAAATCTGGGCCAGTTTAAAATTTTTATTTTGGAAATTTTAGCGAATTTTGATTATTTAAAATGAATTATTTTAAATAAAATCGACGAGAAATTTATTTTGAATAGAATCGACGTATATATTATACACGTCGTCGTTAGAATATAAATAATTATATATAATTATAAATAGAATTGAAAATGGCGCGGTAGTTCGATAATTCGATTTCAAACTTCAATTGAATGTACAGGATTCAAAACAAACCAGATTTTAGCGAAACTGAAAATATTAGAATCTAGTTGAAAATATCTTTCCAACGAATCCGAAAAATCGAAATTTCATAGCGGGAATCAAAAGTTATGCCCAGTTGAAAATTCAGAATAGTCGCTATGTAAATTATACATGGCCCAAAAAGTCATATTTTGCATACGGATGAATTTGGACTCGAAACCACTTCCATTGAGTTCAAAATGTCGTTTAGAACTCCGAAAAGTATAAGCTTCGATATATTCCGATATCCGAAATAGTGGCTATGGGCTGGAGTTGTTCGGTTAACAATACATAGCCCTTAAAAAGTGAAATTTTCCATATGAGCTCAGAATTCGACGAGATAAATTTTTATGGATTCACAATGATAAAACATTGTTGAGTTCCAAAGGGCGCGTCGAACGGAGTCAGTATGTGGCCGTGCGAGCTAAAACAGTTCTAGGCAAAACGAGCAGTCATTTTACAAAGGAACATTATTGATACGACCTCGGAATTCAATTCTACTTTTTTTTCTAGATTCGTATCATCTAATAATGGTTAAATCCAAGAGGGCTTGATTTTTAGAGTTAGCATGTGAGCGTGCGAGAAGAAAAGGTGCGCCAAAATCGCATTTTTAGAGCTTATCTGAGCATTTTTGTGATTTTTTTTGAACGGTCAAACGAACTCGGAATTCGACGAAACTTGTTTCGTTGGACTCGTCTTCACGTCTACTATCTCATGTCCGAAATCCGCGGCCATCGGAGATCGTTTGTGTTCGGACGATAGGCGAGAAACTAGCATATAAACACTTTTACTTCCTTTTCTTCCTCACTTTCTCTCTTCCTCTTTTTTTTTACATTTTCCTCTTTAATGGCCACCGCACCCCATGCCATCGCTGCCGCACCCTCCCCCGCTGCCACCACTGGCCGTCGGCCTCCTCCACCCCCCTCCGGCCACCTCCTCCTCCTCTCTCTCTCCTCTTCTCTCTCTCTTCAATTAGCAAACCCTACACCCAAACACCCCCACCGCGGCCACCACGGGCCCCACCACCGCCACCCACACCCTCCCCCACGTCCATCAGGCCCGCGCCCCCCTCCAGCCCCCTCAATTCCGGCCGTGGGCCCCGCTACACCCAAAAACCCATTTTCACCAAAATTACCCGTTTTGCAAATAAGTCCCTGACCGTATTTCGCGAATAACTCTTAAACGGTGCGTTTTTGGCCAAAGTCGCTCTAGAACAAAGTTGTAGAGCGCGAAATTCTCTTCGATTTGGCTATATGGAAGTCATGTTTTGGAGTTCGGAGCTGCCCGGAAAACGCGTTTAAAGTCTGCTGTCCGGAAGCGGCAAAATTCGTGTACTTTCGCGAATTCCGGCGAAATGGCACATTTTCGGCAAGAAGACTACTAGGCAAAAGTTGTTCAGAATGGCGTGCTTGTGCTAGCAAAAAAGATGGATTGAAGATTTGAGTTTGAATGCGAAGTCTGGAGCTCGAACAACAATTCAGCAGTTCAGAAAAGGCGTTAGAAAAAAAAAGTGAGTTTTCTCCGCTTTAAAGCTTCTATGATTTTTGACATATGAAGTTAATAAAAATATGATTTTTATGTTATAGAGATGATAAAAATATGATTTTTACATTATAGAAGTATTAAAGATTTGATCTTTATTATGTAAAAGAAGCAAAGATGTGATTTTTATATAAGTGGCGATATAAAAATATAATCTTTATTATATGAACACCGTTGTAAAAATAGAATTTTTATCTATATAGTAGTAGTATAAAAATGTGATTTTTATATACATAGCAACAATATGAAAATGTGATTTTTATATACATGGCAACAATATAAAAATGTGTTAGTTAAAAATAGTAAAGTGTTGAAATAAATATTTTTGACGTTAAAAATATAAATTTTAACGTGAATGTGAATAAATAAATATTCATTTACAAATCAGACGATTTGTTTATATACACTGATTTGACTGAAATTGATTGGGATGATAAATTTTACACATCACCCAACTGCACAAATAATATTCAGTGTTTGTTGATTTGAAACCCCACACGGGTGTTGGGATGATGTTTGGCGTACACTAATCCCAATTATTTAATTATTGTCGATCGATTTGTCGACAGACTGTGTAAGCGTCGATTATTTATATTTGATGCTTATGCAGTTGTGTGGTGCACTTTGGATGATTGTTGATTGTTTATCAATGCTATTATATACATGTGTTGTATGAAATCCATATAATTAACGTTATATGGTGATTGATTGGGCCTCATTCCAATCGGGAAAATAATGAATATTATAAAAGAAAATTCATGTGTTGAATATAAAAATAGTCATGTGTTGACGATGATTATGGGTTGAAACTATTCATGTGTTGAGTGAAATATTTTAAATAATAAAAATTACATCTTTATCATATTTACGATTAGAATCTACTTTACGGTGGAGTCTAATTAAAATCAAACGATAGATACCATAGTTTTATAAAATATTTTACATAACAAAAATAGTGATGTGTTGACAGTACTCATGTGTTGAGATTAGTCGTATGTTGAAAGAAATATAGATTCATGTGTTGAATGGGATAAATATTCATTTGTTGGATAGAATAAAGAAGTTTTGAAAATATATAAAGCCGTGTTGATTAGAGTTGCGCTATTTTGACGTGAACGGTATTTATATCGATTATATTCGTTTTTAAAATGAATATAGAAAAGTAGTGATTTCAAAATATAACGTTTTGAAAATATTATCATTTATATAGTAATGATATGAAATATTCAATTTTGATTAGAAATTGAATATAGTGTTGAAATGGTTTTGAAAACGAATTTAAAATGATTTATAAAATGCGTTTTAAAGGGAAATCGACGAAATATATATAATATATATATATATATATATTATATAATGGCCTGAATAGAACGCGTCGCGCCGCGGCAGTTCGTGAATTTCGACCATTGACTTCGAATTGACATTACGGGAGATCCGACCGTCGGATTCTCCTAAAACCGGAACCGTTGGGTTCGTATCGAAAAGAGCTTCCCAATGAATATTAGAAATTTGAAATCTAACGGTTGGATTTGGAATTATGTCCAAATCAAATTTGAAAAAGGTCGTTGTAAGTGCAGTTCGATGGCCGTTGATGGAAATCGACTGTACGGGCCTTGATAAAATTATTAAAATATCAATAATTTGTGTAAAACCATAATAAATGAATTGGAAAGAACTGGGGTGAAAAACTCCACATTTGAAAAGATAAAAATAGATTTTTGTCGAAATGAACTAGTTTTGAACTAGAATTAAAATCAATTTATTTGTGAAATAAATAAATTGAATTTGAAAGTGATTTTAAAAATAATCAATATTCCCAATACATGGATTGGACTGGAGTTGAATCGAAATTATCTTCGGGATATTTCGATGTTGGATTTCGTGACTATACAGATATTGTTAGGGGGATTTGAAAGATATATTTTATATCGTTATTTCCAATACGATATATGTTGGTTTCAGAATTTGATATTGAATATAAGCCGATATATTTTCTATTCAGAGCCTTGTATTTAATATCAAATGTGATTTGGGTTTATCGTGAATCGTGTTTTAGATGACATTGGTTCTTTAACCCAGTTAAATGCAAGATATCGATTTTTGAGAAGATTAAAACTAAGTAGAGTTTTAATGAATCTTTAATTAGGTTAAAATGTGAATTGATAATTTAAATTATCAAATCTGAAAAGTGATCGAGAGTGGAGTATGACCAGTTTTGCTCCAAAGCGATAGTTAAATCTTTAATTAAATTTGAACGTGAAATGGTAATTAATTTTACCGATAACACCGTGGTGTTAGGAATGGAGTATCACCAGTTTTGCTCCATGGGATATATAGGTTGGGATTGGGAAATAAAATAAATAATTACTTCGGTGTGGTTCGCTAATCTCGACTAGTTTGGAAAACCATAATATGGTTTGAAATGATATCCAAAGGAAGATTAAAGAATAAATTTAGAAGAATTTATCTTGGATAAAATTAATGGGAACATTTCCCTAAGAATGTGATTTTGTGAATAAAAGAATATTCTGAATTGGAATGAGGCGTTCATTGTGTTTGTGTAACATTTGTTTATTATATACGTGGGTTATTCAGAAAGGCCGGGTCTATACCCATTCTGAATAACCGATTCGACGAGATGTCGAAGATGAAAACGGTGGTTGAAGACCGGAAGTCTTCACATCGTTTGGGTGATTACTGATGATCTTGATTTGGCTGTACACCCAGGATGAGGGAAACAGTTGGTGATCGTCCAGACGTACTTGGAGATGGATGGATATGCGAGGAAAGTGCCTCCGGTTTCGTTCAGACCCAGAACGAACTTGTAAATGGATTGTGTGTCTGACATTGGATTTTATTCTGTGTTGATTGATGTAACACCCCGAATTTTCTATTAACACTAAAGTTGCTAAAATATAAAAATATTAATAAGTGTGTAAGAGAGGGGATGTATCTAATATGAATATAAAAATATTAATAAGTGTGTGAGAGAGGGGATGTATCTAATGTGTATATAAAAACAATAATAAGTAAAGGGGGATGTATCTGATATGTACATTGTAGAAAATATATATATATTTATGACATGAATAGAAGTTTATTAATATGCTGAGTGTTTGCTGAGTCACTTCTGACTCATTGCTGAGTCAACAAGATAAAACCCCATCTTGTCTGAACGGCTGCGGTTATTTCTAGGTTAAATCTAATGGCCTAGAATGAATTCTAAAATCTATAAATAAGTGGGTAGACCCTAGACCTAAATCACTTGTAAAATTAGAGAAGCTACCGTCATGCTGCTGCCATGGAGTTCAGCATAGCCGTCACAAACTAAGAAGAGGAAGCCTAATCATCTACAACTAAATCTACACAAATCAAATCAAAAGATCTCTCTTTCTCTAATTCTTTTCTTTTGTTGGTGAGTATGATGATTCTCACAAGACTATTACAAACTAATTTGACTCAGTTATGAATGGATCACAAGAAAGTGATGTGATTTGTAATTGTAAATTCTATATATTGTGGATCTCTTATTATGTTATTATGTTGTCGTATGATGTAAATTATATATGCTATGTCATGCTATGTTGTAAATTCTCTTATGCTATGTCGTGCTATGTTGAGAATCATGTCAAGCTATGTTATACTATCATACTATGCCATGTTATAAATCATGCTATATTATGTTGAAAAATCATGATGTTGTTGGATCATGCTTAAAGTTATGTTTTTTTTTCTTAAATTAAATGGATCTTGTTTATGGGAATTTGCCTATTAGGTTAGGTGTACCCATAAACTTGAAACTATAATTAAATAAAACTTGATTGTGGGAATTTGCCTATTGAGTTAGGTGTACCCATATAAAACCATGTTGTTAAAAAATTAGATGATGTTGATTCACACATGTTCATATGTAAGTTTATGAAAATTGATTGAGATTATATTAGGTGAATTTTGAACAAGTTGACACCTTTAGGTCCATGACATGTATAATCTATGCAAGTTGGACATATGCAAGTTTCACCCCTTATTATGATTCATTTGGTCACATATACATGTTGTTATTATGATAATCTCTTTTATGCTATGAGTTAGGCTATTCGAGTCTAACATATATTTTGCGAATAAACGTTCAAACGTGGGGTAGGGGTAATATTAGGAATTAATAAATTGGGTGCAATTTTGTAAGATTTTGCATACCATGAATGGATGTCCATAATTGAGTCAATTATGGACATTGTTAAAAATTGGAAGTAACTAATAATTCAAGTAGGGAATTATTAAAATTGGGGGAAAGTGGATTATTATTAATAATCAATGCTTAGGACACGAGGTTGGACCCGTTTGTGATGTAAACCTGCCCGGACCCGCCCGGCAAATCCAGTAGTCACAAATGTCGTCCCAATGTGAGAGGTCCTAGGCCCAAACTAAAGCATAACAGTTGTAAAGACACGAGGTTAGACTCTTTTATGGTGTAAGACTGCCCGGACCCGCCCGACAAATCCAGCTGCCATAAATGCCAGTCTAATGTGAGAGGTCTTTATGAGGTTATGGCCTTAATGAACTAAGAAATACTTAACTAGATAATCATGTAAGGTGGGACATGGGGGTTAAGTAGGTGCCTTGGGTGGCATGAGGAATCTGGTGGTTGCCTTTAGAGGCATTTGAAATACGATTAGACTTAACCAAACACACATGTAAATGAACATGACTAAGTGGGTTAAGTGGGATGGACTAATGGGGACAAGCTTAGGTGGAATGCTTGTGGTAAATAGTGGGGGCCCATTTCAACCAGTATCCCAAAACGTATCTTTGTGGGCTCAACCCAAGTCGAGGACGGGACACGCATACTGGGTTTGACTATAAGAGGCCAAAACAGGGAGCGGTGGCAACGCAAGTCCAACGGGTTTCATATGCGTGTGTGGACCCGGGCTGGTAGGTAAGACGTTGTTGCATCGTGTAGGTATAAGCCGTGCATGTCCGTTGTATCAGGTTGCCACTTTAGGGGAGTGATACACCCCACTATGGGGCCAGCACGGGTATCTACGAGTTAGGGAGCCGATCGAATAATGGGAAGTAGGGTACACCTAGTGGAGATAGGGGCAGGCGGCACCTATGTGGTCAGCTAGGGGTACGTAAAGCCATTGGGAAAGTTTCTAAGTGAAGCTAAGTGGGATGAATCTTTAGGGTGACTGGTGGTGCAGTATAGTGTTTATCCTTTAGTATTTAGGAGCGCCTATAACGTTGCCTTTAGCGATTGTCTATGTCCTTAATCTGCTCCTCATAGACATTTTCTTGTTTTCCAGCTTATGCCTTAGTCCAGTTATTTTGGTAATAGTATTGTAGAATTATCATATTCACCAGACTTTATGTCTGACCCCCTCTTTTCCATCCTTTTTCTCCCTTCAGGTCCGCAGGTTGGTCCAAGTTCTAGTGGAGTCTAGTTGGATCGCTTATCTTCTGGAAAGCTTGGACTGCTGAAGTAAAGTCCAGCTTGTTATCTTTCTTTTTAATGGCTATTCATGTAATGGGATTATGTACTTGTTTTATCAAGATAGATATTGTACTTGACATTGAATATGGTGTTATGATGTAATCAAACATGTTTTGACTTCTGCTATAATGAAATAAAGTTTTTGAATTTCCAAGTACTATTTTATATCTGTCTTGTTGTAATTTTACTGTTCTATATTCACTTAAAACCTCCATGGAAGTTAATGCATTCCCTTTGTGAGTGACATTAATGGACGTGGGGTGTTACACGTGGTATCAGAGCTTAAGGTTACCAGAACAGATAAAATTTTTAGAAAACTATTTTTTCTAAAGTATTTTTGAAAGAAGTGTTTTCAAAAATATGTTTTAATGAGTAAATTTAAGAAGAAAGTTTTTATGAAAAACATAATCCCGAATAGCCATATCTTTATCTTTCGAGTCCTCTATTTTGAATCTTTCCTTTTTCATTTCAGCATGGCTGAAGATCTTAATCTCCCAGAAGGTGTGACGATTCCAGGGTGGTTTAGGAGATACTTGGAGGCTAGGACCACCACTGCAGGCCCAGCGGATACTCCTCCACCCCTAGTTGCACCCATTCCTCCTCCTCCTCCTCCTCGTGTTGACACTTTTGCAAAGACGTGCAAGGAATTCAAGGCTATGGGAGGAAAAACTTTTCAAGGGACTGAGACGTTTGTGGAGGCCAGAGATTGGCTTAAGGAGACTGAGGAATTGTTGGATATCTTTGAAGTGGAAGATGGGAGGAAAGTCCGTTTAGCTGCTTGGTTAATGAAGGGAGAGGCCTCGTTTTGGTGGGAGGTCACTAACGGGGAACGTCCAGTTGATTCATGGGCGGATTTCAGACGAAGGTTTGAGGGAAAGTTTCTTTCAAGGGCAGAGGAGAACTTAAATATGGAAAAATTCCTGGCACTAAAGCAAGGGAGCTCATCAGTAAAGGAATATGTCAATAAATTTAATCAGTTAGCAAGGTTTGGCTTGGAGTTGGTGAACACGCCAGAGAAGAAAGCTTTGAGGTTCGTTAGAGGCTTGAATGAACCGTTGCAAGGGTTGGCTATGACCCACATCCCTATGGGAGCCACCTTTGAAAAGCTAGTAGAAATGGCACTTATTCATGAGGATAAGGCAGTTGAAAAGAAAGGGGATCAGAAGAAACCCCAACAGCAAAATAAGAAGGGTGGTAAAAACAATAATGGCAAAGGGAAGAAGAAATGCTTCAATTGTGGGACGCCTGGCCATCTCAGCAAAGATTGTAGAAAGAAAAAGAAGACTGGTTGTTTTCATTGTGGAGATGCGGGACATTTAGTGAAGGACTGTCCAAAGAAGGGGCAGAGGGCAGGGTCTACCTCGGGAGGACAGGTGCAGGCTCTTATGGCACCAGGGCAGGCAAGGGGGCAAGTTCAGGCTATTGCGGCCCCACCGCTGCAAGAAAGAGGTAGAACAATTTCTGTTGAAAGCTTAGTTTTTCTGTTTGATCATCCTGTCCGTACCTTATTCGATTCTGGCGCATCTCATTCGTTTATCTCTGCATCATTAGTTGAATCACTGCACTTGAACACCAGTTTTGTAGAGGATCCCTTGGTCGTTTCAAATCCAATTGGGGGTTCGGCTCATTTGACCATGATATGTTTGGATTTGAAAATCTCTATACTTAGCGTTGAATTTAGATGTGATGCTTATGTATTGGGCTTCACGGGCTATGGGCTAATTTTAGGAATGGATTGGTTGTCTAGAAATAGGGCCATTCTTGATTGTGAAAGGAGAGTAGTTAGGCTTGTGACTCGCCTTGGTAATGCTCTCGACATCTTTTGTAATCCCATAAATTCCGTTATGCTAAGTTATCTTGAATCGCTTGACGCATCTGTAGAGAACCTGCGATCGGTAGAAGTGGTCCGGGAATATCCGGATGTGTTTGAGGAGGTGAAGGGCTTACCTCCAAAGCGGGAGATAGACTTTCGAATTTATCTTGTGGATAATGCTAAACCTGTATCTTTGCCAGTGCGCCACATGGCTCCTCGTGAAAGGAGGGAACTCAATAAGCAAGTAAAGGAGTTGCTTGAGAAGGGGTTCATAAGACGTAGTATATCGGAGTGGGGTGCTCCAGTAGTTTTTGCCACAAAGGCGGATGGGTCTCTTAGACTTTGTATGGACTATAGAGAACTAAACAAGCTTACTAAAAAGAACCGACACCCACTGCCGAGGATTGACGATCTCTTTGATCAGTTAGTTGGCGCCTCAGTGTTTTCGCAGTTGGACTTAGCCACTGGCTTTCATCAACTGAGAGTGGCTGAGGATAGTATAGATAAGACTGCTTTTAGGACTCCTGACGGATTCTATGAATGGCTAGTGATGCCCTTTGGTTTGACAAACGCCCCTGCATATTTTGTTAATTTGATGAGTAGGGTGTTTAGGGAATACCTTAACAAATTCGTGGTAGTCTTTGTGGATGACATCTTAGTCTTTTCTAAGAATAAAGAAGAGCACTCCCTACATCTTAGGGAAGTGTTGGAAACCCTTCGAGCGCATAACCTTAAGGCAAAGTTTTCTAAGTGTCACTTCTGGAGAAGGAAGTACGGTTCTTAGGGCACGTGGTTTCCAAAGAAGGGATAGCAGTGGATCCCGCAAAGGTGGTGGCCATCCAAGATTGGAAGGTCCCTAAAAATGCAACCGAAGTAAGAAGTTTCTTGGGGTTGGCTGGCTATTATAGGAAGTTTATCAAAGACTTCGCAAAAATATCAGCTCCATTAACACGGTTAACGAAGAAGAACCTGGTTTTTACGTGGGACAAAGATTGCGATGATGCGTTCCAACGTTTAAAGAGAGCCTTAACTTCAGCCCCAGTCTTAGTGCTGCCAGACGGGAATAAACCGTTTACCATCTATACTGATGCTTGTGGGACGGGACTTGGCGCGGTCCTCATGCAAGAGGGAAGAGTAATAGCCTATGGTGGAAGGCAGTTGAGGGTTCATGAAAAGAATTACCCCACGCATGACTTAGAGCTAGCCGCAATTGTTTTCGCGCTTAAGTCTTGGCGTCACTATCTTCTTGGTGAGAAATTCGAACTGTTCACTGACCACAAATCATTAAAATACTTATTCTCTCAGAAGGATTTGAATTTAAGGCAGCAACGGTGGATGGAATTCTTAGCCTCCTACGATTTTGAAATAGCATATACCCCGGGCAAGGGTAACGTGGTGGCAGACGCCTTAAGTAGGAAAAGGTTGTCCTTGAGTCCGTTGTTTTTTGAACGACAAAGCTTAGAATTCATCTCTATGTTTGACTTTAGACCCTCCGTTGACTTAGTACCCGGTCTGTTAGCATCCTTGGAGGTTAGACCTACACTTCTAGGACGGGTTGGTGAGGCACAGCGAGACGACCCACAGTTGGTTGAGATAGTAGAAAAGCTCAAAGGGGGGGAGTCGTCAAGCCATCTTCGTAGGTATACCCTAGACGATAAGGGTTGGTTACGAATGGATAATAGACTTTGTGTACCACAAAACGAAGACTTAAGGAAGGCCATTCTTGATGATGTTCATCGCTCAAAAATGACCATTCATCCCGGCGGGGATAAGATGTACAAAGATATGAAGCGGGTTTTCTTTTGGGCCGGTATGAAAAAGGATGTGGCCGAGTACGTCGCTAGATGCTTGGTGTGCCAACGAGTTAAAGCAGAACAAAAGAAACCCGGTGGGTTGCTTCACCCATTAGAAGTTCCACTATGGAAATGGGAAAGCATCTCAATGGATTTTGTGGATGGATTACCAAGATCAAGGAAGGGTAACACGGGGATTTGGGTTGTAGTAGATAGACTTACTAAAAGCGCCCATTTTATTCCCATGAAAAGTAAGAGGACTGCTCCGTGGTTGGCTTCTGTATACATTAAGGAGATAGTTCGTTTGCACGGTATTCCTTCTAGTATAGTAAGCGACCGTGACCCCATCTTTACTAGCGAATTTTGGAAGAGTTTACAAGAGGCGGTAGGGACTCAGCTATGTTTGAGCACCGCATATCATCCTCAGACAGACGGCCAGACCGAGAGGGTGAATCGCATTCTAGAAGATCTTTTAAGGCTTTGTATCCTAGACTTTGGGGGTACATGGGAAGAGCTCCTTCCGTTAGTAGAATTCGCATATAATAATAGCTTTCAGTCTAGTATTGGCATGGCACCTTTCGAAGCTCTTTATGGAAGGCCTTGCCGTTCGCCTACATGTTGGTGGGAATCTACCGATAAAATCCTACTTGGGCCCGATATGGTTAGGGAAACCTCGGAGAAGATTGAGTTGATTCGAAGGAGGATGAAAGAAGCACAAGATAGGCAGAAATCGTATGCTGATAAGAGGAGGACAGATCTTGAGTTTGACATTGGGGACATGGTTTTTATCAAAGTATCTCCGTTACAGAATGTTGTTCGCTTTGGGTCCGTGGGGAAATTAGCACCAAGGTTTGTAGGGCCGTTTCCTGTAAAAAAACAGGATTGGGAAGATGGCATATAGGGTGGAGTTGCCTGAGAAACTTAGTGGAGTACACGACGTATTCCATGTATCACATTTGAGGAAGTGTTTGCACAAGACCGCGGAGGTGGTAGAGCCGAGCTTGCTTAAAGAGGTGGAAATAGAGCGTGATGCAACAATTAGACGAGCTCCTACATGCATTCTTGGGTCGGAGATCAAAAAGTTGAGGAATCGAGAGGTCAGACTGGTTAAAGTGCAATGGGGAGATGATGAGAGCAACGCAACTTGGGAGACAGAAGAGAAGATGCGTTCGTTGTACCCTTTTCTTTTTGAGGGTATGTCTTTTAATTTCTCCTTTATCGCTTAGCTTATCTTATCTTATCTTTAGTATGTCCTCTCATTAGTATCTTTGACCTTTAGTTAGGATAATCCTATGGTTGAAACATGTGTTTGAGACATGTTATGTATGATGGATGCAAAATGGATGCAAGTGTTTGCTAGTGGTTTCTCGTGGATGCATATATACACACACTTTAGGCACTAGATCGGCTCAGTCACTTCATATTGCATATTGCATATATATGGATGTATTTAGTATAATGGATGTATAATGGTTGTACCATCATATGGATGCTGCATTCGGTTGAATGGGTGTGCACGCATATAGAAGTAGTATGTAAGCAATTAGGATCTTTTGCATACATAATGGATTCATGACACTTACATAATTTGCATTAAGGAGGTCAACTGAATCAGTAGACCGCCTGATTTCGCATTAGGTAAGGACATGTACACACACTTGCATATGATCATAAAGCATTAGAAGTCTTTTAAGGACAATGGATGCCTGTGTATGATGGATGAGTAGATGGACGTTTGGATGGTAGGATATACATTCTTCCAGACTTGAAGATTTCGGGGACGAAATCCTAAAAGGAGGGGAGAATGTAACACCCCGAATTTTCTATTAACACTAAAGTTGCTAAAATATAAAAATATTAATAAGTGTGTAAGAGAGGGGATGTATCTAATATGAATATAAAAATATTAATAAGTGTGTGAGAGAGGGGATGTATCTAATGTGTATATAAAAACAATAATAAGTAAAGGGGGATGTATCTGATATGTACATTGTAGAAAATATATATATATTTATGACATGAATAGAAGTTTATTAATATGCTGAGTGTTTGCTGAGTCACTTCTGACTCATTGCTGAGTCAACAAGATAAAACCCCATCTTGTCTGAACGACTGCGGTTATTTCTAGGTTAAATCTAATGGCCTAGAATGAATTCTAAAATCTATAAATAAGTGGGTAGACCCTAGACCTAAATCACTTGTAAAATTAGAGAAGCTACCGTCATGCTGCTGCCATGGAGTTCAGCATAGCCGTCACAAACTAAGAAGAGGAAGCCTAATCATCTACAACTAAATCTACACAAATCAAATCAAAAGATCTCTCTTTCTCTAATTCTTTTCTTTTGTTGGTGAGTATGATGATTCTCACAAGACTATTACAAACTAATTTGACTCAGTTATGAATGGATCACAAGAAAGTGATGTGATTTGTAATTGTAAATTCTATATATTGTGGATCTCTTATTATGTTATTATGTTGTCGTATGATGTAAATTATATATGCTATGTCATGCTATGTTGTAAATTCTCTTATGCTTTGTCGTGCTATGTTGAGAATCATGTCAAGCTATGTTATACTATCATACTATGCCATGTTATAAATCATGCTATATTATGTTGAAAAATCATGATGTTGTTGGATCATGCTTAAAGTTATGTTTTTTTTCTTAATTTAAATGGATCTTGTTTATGGGAATTTGCCTATTAGGTTAGGTGTACCCATAAACTTGAAACTATAATTAAATAAAACTTGATTGTGGGAATTTGCCTATTGAGTTAGGTGTACCCATATAAAACCATGTTGTTAAAAAATTAGATGATGTTGATTCACACATGTTCATATGTAAGTTTATGAAAATTGATTGAGATTATATTAGGTGAATTTTGAACAAGTTGACACCTTTAGGTCCATGACATGTATAATCTATGCAAGTTGGACATATGCAAGTTTCACCCCTTATTATGATTCATTTGGTCACATATACATGTTGTTATTATGATAATCTCTTTTATGCTATGAGTTAGGCTATTCGAGTCTAACATATATTTTGCGAATAAACGTTCAAACGTGGGGTAGGGGTAATATTAGGAATTAATAAATTGGGTGCAATTTTGTAAGATTTTGCATACCATGAATGGATGTCCATAATTGAGTCAATTATGGACATTGTTAAAAATTGGAAGTAATTAATAATTCAAGTAGGGAATTATTAAAATTGGGGGAAAGTGGATTATTATTAATAATCAATGCTTAGGACACGAGGTTGGACCCGTTTGTGATGTAAACCTGCCCGGACCCGCCCGGCAAATCCAGTAGTCACAAATGTCGGCCCAATGTGAGAGGTCCTAGGCCCAAACTAAAGCATAACAGTTGTAAAGACACGAGGTTAGACTCTTTTATGGTGTAAGACTGCCCGGACCCGCCCAGCAAATCCAGCTTCCATAAATGCCAGTCTAATGTGAGAGGTCTTTATGAGGTTATGGCCTTAATGAACTAAGAAATACTTAACCAGATAATCATGTAAGGTGGGACATGGGGGTTAAGTAGGTGCCTTGGGTGGCATGAGGAATCTGGTGGTTGCCTTTAGAGGCATTTGAAATACGATTAGACTTAACCAAACACACATGTAAATGAACATGACTAAGTGGGTTAAGTGGGATGGACTAATGGGGACAAGCTTAGGTGGAATGCTTGTGGTAAATAGTGGGGGCCCATTTCAACCAGTATCCCAAAACGTATCTTTGTGGGCTCGACCCAAGTCGAGGACGGGACACGCATACTGGGTTTGACTATAAGAGGCCAAAACAGGGAGCGGTGGCAACGCAAGTCCAACGGGTTTCATATGCGTGTGTGGACCCGGGCTGGTAGGTAAGACGTTGTTGCATCGTGTAGGTATAAGCCGTGCATGTCCGTTGTATCAGGTTGCCACTTTAGGGGAGTGATACACCCCACTATGGGGCCAGCACGGGTATCTACGAGTTAGGGAGCCGATCGAATAATGGGAAGTAGGGTACACCTAGTGGAGATAGGGGCAGGCGGCACCTATGTGGTCAGCTAGGGGTACGTAAAGCCATTGGGAAAGTTTCTAAGTGAAGCTAAGTGGGATGAATCTTTAGGGTGACTGGTGGTGCAGTATAGTGTTTATCCTTTAGTATTTAGGAGCGCCTATAACGTTGCCTTTAGCGATTGTCTATGTCCTTAATCTGCTCCTCATAGACATTTTCTTGTTTTCCAGCTTATGCCTTAGTCCAGTTATTTTGGTAATAGTATTGTAGAATTATCATATTCACCAGACTTTATGTCTGACCCCCTCTTTTCCATCCTTTTTCTCCCTTCAGGTCCGCAGGTTGGTCCAAGTTCTAGTGGAGTCTAGTTGGATCGCTTATCTTCTGGAAAGCTTGGACTGCTGAAGTAAAGTCCAGCTTGTTATCTTTCTTTTTAATGGCTATTCATGTAATGGGATTATGTACTTGTTTTATCATGATAGATATTGTACTTGACATTGAATATGGTGTTATGATGTAATCAAACATGTTTTGACTTCTGCTATAATGAAATAAAGTTTTTGAATTTCCAAGTACTATTTTATATCTGTCTTGTTGTAATTTTACTGTTCTATATTCACTTAAAACCTCCATGGAAGTTAATGCATTCCCTTTGTGAGTGACATTAATGGACGTGGGGTGTTACAATTGATCTCTATCAAATATACATCTGTTTGGCGGCGGAGAATTTATTCTCTTGCTTAACGCCCTTCTCTGAGACGTACGAGCTCAGAGGTTGTATATCGATGGACACCAGTCGCATGGAGTGAATTGCCAGTGTGGCACGCGTAAGTGGCAATTGATCAAGGCTTCTGTTGAAAAGCAAAGTCTTGTGGTTGATGATCAAAGCACGGCCTGTGTGGCGTAGCTTTGTGTATAACGTGAATTCGCGAGCCTCACACCTCGGTATGAGTCAAAAACGGGATACGGACCCAAGGAGTGCACGACGTTTCTTTCTAGCTATGGTGGTGTCAGTGACCTACCAGCCCTGACATTTATATAGTTTTCACCTGTGTGGTTGTTGGATACGAGGCGCCTCGGATATAGGTCTGTAAGGACCGGGAAACGTGTGTTCAGAAATTGCCAATCCTCAAAAGTAAGAGAGGACCGGCCTTGGAGGTTCCAAAGGATCATAGTGGGGTCCTGAGGCATTTGCTAGAGTGTCTCGAACACGGAGAGGAGCTTGCCCCTTGCCTCGACTCATGACGGAAATCCAATTTCCAATACGTGATAGTGCGGTTTTATTTGTAGAACCTAGTATGGCGACATAGTGGTATGGGTCATTAATGCCGCCTATGATTGATATTTATGATGTGAAATTGTTTTGACACTATACACTTATAGTAATATCAAAATAATGTGTTTTAAACGTATCAAGCATGCTTTGGCTGTTATAAGGTAAAAACCCTATCCTCTGGCTTGCGTTGCATTGTGTGATGGGACCTGGGTCTTATAACAGCTTCATCTTTCTTTATTTAGCATTGCGCTGTTGTTTTATGCACTGGTATTCTTGGGAGGAAACCCGTTTCGTGTTATACGGCGTGGTCCCTTGATTTACCTAACTTTAGAAATAAAGAATTATAACTGTTTTAGTTCTCACACCAGTCACATGACTGACCTGGAGTTTATTGTTTTAACCTAAACTCTGGGTGCCCCTATTTCCGCATGGGCAGCTAGTAGTTTTGGTTTTGCAGATTTGTATTCACAGGATCCTGGTTTACAGCTGGAATGATACCCGGAAAGCTCTGTATCCGTATATCACCTTCAGTTGTGATTTGTATTATTTTCCGCTGCTATGTAATTTATTGTAATCTCTGATATTTATCGAATGTAATTTACTCATTTATACTCTGTATATTCTTGTATTCTGATGGAATTGTTGTAATAACAATGAAATGTTCTTCTGTATGCGTTCTATTTTGTCTTGTACTCAATTCTATCCGTGCTTTCCTTCACGAGGGAGTTCGGATCGTCTCAGTTTGGTATCAGAGCTTTGGTTTACAGAGCTCGAGAACAAGACACATTAGAACCATACGAAAGAATTCATCAGATATTGGATTAGTAAAATCCAATTAGAATGACTCGTTAGAGATAGGATCAGTAGTATCCTAGAACGAGTGTGAAGAGTATATTTTTCAAATGAAAACAATTTTGTTTTAAAATTTAAATCGTTCTATACGTATTTGATTATTTATTTATTTTGAATATGGACAATCGAGTATATAAAGATTTCGCGTATACGCGTCATGAACGTATAGTCGAAGTTTTAATATACTGGATAGATATAGAGTCACATTCTAGACACCCGAAGATGATTCTGATGATTGTAGCTACATCATCAGTATTTATGTTCGTGTTTCGAAGGTGTGATTTCTATATATTTCCATTAGACTGGTGTGAGAACCAAAACTAATATAGTTAGAACACATTGTTGTGAATTGGCATCAAAAACATGATTTTCTGTATATGTATCAAAATTATGAATTTGAAACTTTAATTCACTAATAGATTGATGTTTGTGTTGTTTGTTTATTTGTTTGATAATTTTTAACCATTATGCCTAATTGCATCAAATATTGAATTGTATTGAAAAATTGGTCGCTTTTACTTGCATGCATATATATGTTCTTACATTGAACAGGTCATAGCAAGGAGGCTAGAGCCGAAGAATAAAATTTGTTTGCCCGACAAATAGGTACATGTTTACTATATAATTTCCTGTTTTGTTTGGGTGATGATGATTTTATGAGCCTATTGGCTTTTTCTTTTTCTTTTTTAGATCAGAAGGCCTATATGGCAATTTCGGGATTTTCCCGTGCTCCCCGTACAAAGGAGGTTATGGCGAAATTTTTCGAAAATTTAGGGTGTTAGCCAAATTTTTGAAGAATTTGAAAATTCTCAGAAACTGAAAAGTTGGAGAATGGAAGCCAGATCGAACGTGGAGCTGATTAATCAAACCATTTTCGACTTTGTCCCTTTTCGGGGACGAAAAGTTTTAAGTGGGGGAGATTGTAATAACCCGCAAAATCTGGGCCAGTTTAAAATTTTTATTTTGGAAATTTTAGCGAATTTTGATTATTTAAAATGAATTATTTTAAATAAAATCGACGAGAAATTTATTTTGAATAGAATCGACGTATATATTATATACGTCGTCGTTAGAATATAAATAATTATATATAATTATAAATAGAATTGAAAATGGCGCGGTAGTTCGATAATTCGATTTCAAACTTCAATTGAATGTACAGGATTCAAAACAAACCGGATTTTAGCGAAACTGAAAATATTAGAATCTAGTTGAAAATATATTTCCAACGAATCCGAAAAATCGAAATTTCATAGCGGGAATCAAAAGTTATGCCCAGTTGAAAATTCAGAATAGTCGCTATGTAAATTATACATGGCCCAAAAAGTCATATTTTGCATACGGATGAATTTGGACTCGAAACCACTTCCATTGAGTTCAAAATGTCGTTTAGAACTCCGAAAAGTATAAGCTTCGATATATTCCGATATCCGAAATAGTGGCTATGGGCTGGAGTTGTTCGGTTAACAATACATAGCCCTTAAAAAGTGAAATTTTCCATATGAGCTCAGAATTCGACGAGATAAATTTTTATGGATTCACAATGATAAAACATTGTTGAGTTCCAAAGGGCGCGTCGAACGGAGTCAGTATGTGGCCGTGCGAGCTAAAACCGTTCTAGGCAAAACGAGCAGTCATTTTACAAAGGAACATTATTGATACGACCTCGGAATTCAATTCTACTTTTTTTTCTAGATTCGTATCATCTAATAATGGTTAAATCCAAGAGAGCTTGATTTTTAGAGTTAGCATGTGAGCGTGCGAGAAGAAAAGGTGCGCCAAAATCGCATTTTTAGAGCTTATCTGAGCATTTTTGTGATTTTTTTTGAACGGTCAAACGAACTCGGAATTCGACGAAACTTGTTTCGTTGGACTCGTCTTCACGTCTACTATCTCATGTCCGAAATCCGCGGCCATCGGAGATCGTTTGTGTTCGGACGATAGGCGAGAAACTAGCATATAAACACTTTTACTTCCTTTTCTTCCTCACTTTCTCTCTTCCTCTTTTTTTTTACATTTTCCTCTTTAATGGCCACCGCACCCCATGCCATCGCTGCCGCACCCTCCCCCGCTGCCACCACTGGCCGTCGGCCTCCTCCACCCCCCTCCGGCCACCTCCTCCTCCTCTCTCTCTCCTCTTCTCTCTCTCTTCAATTAGCAAACCCTACACCCAAACACCCCCACCGCGGCCACCACGGGCCCCACCACCGCCACCCATACCCTCCCCCACGTCCATCAGGCCCGCGCCCCCTCCAGCCCCCTCAATTCCGGTCGTGTGCCCCGCTACACCCAAAAACCCATTTTCACCAAAATTACCCGTTTCGCAAATAAGTCCCTGATCGTATTTCGCGAATAACTCCCAAACGGTGCGTTTTTGGCCAAAGTCGCTCTAGACCAAAGTTGTAGAGCGCGAAATTCTCTTCGATTTGGCTATATGGAAGTCATGTTTTGGAGTTCGGAGCTGCCCGGAAAACGCGTTTAAAGTCTGCTGTCCGGAAGCGGCAAAATTCGTGTACTTTCGCGAATTCCGGCGAAATGGCACATTTTCGGCAAGAAGACCACTAGGCAAAAGTTGTTCAGAATGGCGTGCTTGTGCTAGCAAAAAAGATGGATTGAAGATTTGAGTTTGTATGCGAAGTCTGGAGCTCGAACAACAATTCAGCATTCAGAAAAGGCGTTAGAAAAAAAAAGTGAGTTTTCTCCGCTTTAAAGCTTCTATGATTTTTGACATATGAAGTTAATAAAAATATGATTTTTATGTTATAGAGATGATAAAAATATGATTTTTACATTATAGAAGTATTAAAGATTTGATCTTTATTATGTAAAAGAAGCAAAGATGTGATTTTTATATAAGTGGCGATATAAAAATATAATCTTTATTATATGAACACCGTTGTAAAAATAGAATTTTTATCTATATAGTAGTAGTATAAAAATGTGATTTTTATATACATAGAAACAATATAAAAATGTGATTTTTATATACATGGCAACAATATAAAAATGTGATTTTTATATATTTAGTGACTACGGGCGGTGAAAGTGACAAAAGGCGAGAACGACGAAGATTTCTACATAAGAAGAGTAGCGGTATTCGGATAGCTAGTCGGTGAGAACTTCTCACTCTTCAACTTCTTTTTCTAGTTATATATATATATACTAGGATGCAGACGGTGCTTAGTAGCACCCGACACAATCGTCCACAGACCATGGACTTGTTTGTTTGGTTGCATAAAGTAGTTAGATGATTTGGGTTGAATTGAATTATTTGGTGAATTGAATGGATTTGATTGATGTGTGAATGGCGTGGGCCTTCACTAGACCGGGGATAAGTCTAGGCCTCGTCCCGTTTCTAGTATCGTGCCGTTATGCCGCCGAAATTTTCTAAAATAAAAAGTGTTAGTTAAAAATAGTAAAGTGTTGAAATAAATATTTTTGACGTTAAAAATATAAATTTTAACGTGAATGTGAATAAATAAATATTCATTTACAAATCAGACGATTTGTTTATATACACTGATTTGACTGAAATTGATTGGGATGATAAATTTTACACATCACCCAACTGCATAAATAATATTCAGTGTTTGTTGATTTGAAACCCCACACGGGTGTTGGGATGATGTTTGGCGTACACTAATCCCAATTATTTAATTATTGTCGATCGATTGGTCGACAGACTGTGTAAGCGTCGATTATTTATATTTGATGCTTATGCAGTTGTGTGGTGCACTTTGGATGATGGTTGATTGTTTATCAATGCTATTATATACATGTGTTGTATGAAATCCATATAATTAACGTTATATGGTGATTGATTGGGCCTCATTCCAATCGGGAAAATAATGAATATTATAAAAGAAAATTCATGTGTTGAATATAAAAATAGTCATGTGTTGACGATGATTATGGGTTGAAACTATTCATGTATTGAGTGAAATATTTTAAATACTAAAAATTACATCTTTATCATATTTACGATTAGAATCTACTTTACGGTGGAGTCTAATTAAAATCAAACGATAGATACCATAGTTTTATAAAATATTTTACATAACAAAAATAGTGATGTGTTGACAGTACTCATGTGTTGAGATTAGTCGTATGTTGAAAGAAATATAGATTCATGTGTTGAATGGGATAAATATTCATTTGTTGGATAGAATAAAGAAGTTTTGAAAATATATAAAGCCGTGTTGATTAGAGTTGCGCTATTTTGACGTGAACGGTATTTTTATCGATTATATTCGTTTTTAAAATGAATATAGAAAAGAAGTGATTTCAAAATATAACGTTTTGAAAATATTATCATTTATATAGTAATGATATGAAATATTCAATTTTGATTAGAAATTGAATATAGTGTTGAAATGGTTTTGAAAACGAATTTAAAACGATTTATAAAATGCGTTTTAAAGGGAAATCGATGAAATATATATATAATATATATATATATATATATTATATATAATGGCCTGAATAGAACGCGCCGCGCCACGGCAGTTCGTGAATTTCGACCATTGACTTCGAATTGACATTACGGGAGATCCGACCGTCGGATTCTCCTAAAACCGGAACCGTTGGGTTCGTATCGAAAGAGCTTCCCAATGAATATTAGAAATTTGAAATCTAACGGTTGGATTTGGAATTATGTCCAAATCAAATTTGAAAAAGGTCGTTGTAAGTGCAGTTCGATGGCCGTTGATGGAAATCGACTGTACGGGCCTTGATAAAATTATTAAAATATCAATAATTTGTGTAAAACCATAATAAATGAATTGGAAAGAACTGGGGTGAAAAACTCCACATTTGAAAAGATAAAAATAGATTTTTGTCGAAATGAACTAGTTTTGAACTAGAATTAAAATCAATTTATTTGGGAAATAAATAAATTGAATTTGAAAGTGATTTTAAAAATAATCAATATTCCCAATACGTGGATTGGACTGGAGTTGAATCGAAATTATTTTCGGGATATTTCGATGTTGGATTTCGTGACTATATAGATATTGTTAGGGGGATTTGAAAGATATATTTTATATCGTTATTTCCAATACGATATATGTTGGTTTCAGAATTTGATATTGAATATAAGCCGATATATTTTCTATTCAGAGCCTTGTATTTAATATCAAATGTGATTTGGGTTTATCGTGAATCGTGTTTTAGATGACATTGGTTCTTTAACCCAGTTAAATGCAAGATATCGATTTTTGAGAAGATTAAAACTAAGTAGAGTTTTAATGAATCTTTAATTAGGTTAAAATGTGAATTGATAATTTAAATTATCAAATCTGAAAAGTGATCGAGAGTGGAGTATGACCAGTTTTGCTCCAAAGCGATAGTTAAATCTTTAATTAGATTTGAACGTGAAATGGTAATTAATTTTACCGATAACACCGTGGTGTTAGGAATGGAGTATCACCAGTTTTGCTCCATGGGATATATAGGTTGGGATTGGGAAATAAAATAAATAATTACTTCGGTGTGGTTCGCTAATCCCGACTAGTTTGGAAAACAATAATATGGTTTGAAATGATATCCAAAGGAAGATTAAAGAATAAATTTAGAAGAATTTATCTTGGATAAAATTAATGGGAACATTTCCCTAAGAATGTGATTTTGTGAATAAAAGAATATTCTGAATTGGAATGAGGCGTTCATTGTGTTTGTGTAACATTTGTTTATTATATACGTGGGTTATTCAGAAAGGCCGGGTCTATACCCATTCTGAATAACCGATTCGACGAGATGTCGAAGATGAAGACGGTGGTTGAAGACCGGAAGTCTTCACATCGTTTGGGTGATTACTGATGATCTTGATTGGGTTGTACACCCAGGATGAGGGAAACAGTTGGTGATCGTCCAGACGTACTTGGAGATGGATGGATATGCGAGGAAAGTGCCTCCGGTTTCGTTCAGACCCAGAACGAACTTGTAAATGGATTGTGTGTCTGACATTGGATTTTATTCTGTGTTGATTGATCTCTATCAAATATACATCTGTTTGGCGACGGAGAATTTATTCTCTTGCTTAACGCCCTTCTCTAAGACGTACGAGCTCAGAGGTTGTATATCGATGGACACCAGTCGCATGGAGTGAATTGCCAGTGTGGCACGCGTAAGTGGCAATTGATCAAGGCTTCTGTTGAAAAGCAAAGTCTTGTGGTTGATGATCAAAGCACGGCCTGTGTGGCGTAGCTTTGTGTATAACGTGAATTCGCGAGCCTCACACTTCGGTATGAGTCAAAAACGGGATACGGACCCAAGGAGTGCACGACGTTTCTTTCTAGCTATGGTGGTGTCAGTGACCTACCAGCCCTGACATTTATATACTGTTCACCTGTGTGGTTGTTGGATACGAGGCGCCTCGGATATAGGTCTGTAAGGACCGGGAAACGTGTGTTCAGGAATTGCCAATCCTCAAAAGTAAGAGAGGACCGGCCTTGGAGGTTCCAAAGGATCATAGTGGGGTCCTGAGGCATTTGCTAGAGTGTCTCGAACGCGGAGAGGAGCTTGCCCCTTGCCTCGACTCATGACGGAAATCCAATTTCCATTACGTGATAGTGCGGTTTTATTTGTAGAACCTAGTATGGCGACATAGTGGTATGGGTCATTAATGCCGCCTATGATTGATATTTATGATGTGAAATTGTTTTGACACTATACACTTATAGTAATATCAAAATAATGTGTTTTAAACGTATCAAGCATGCTTTGGCTGTTATAAGGTAAAAACCCTATCCTCCGGCTTGCGTTGCATTGTGTGATGGGACCTGGGTTGTAATGACCCGCATTGGCAGAGGTATTATGATTAATTTATTTTATTGTATAAATGGTAGGATAGTGAATTAAATGGTCGTGGAATTAAATAATGGCTATATTTAATTAAAATAATAAATTAAATAATATATTTAATTCTGAAGTAATCAGAATTGGCTGAAATGGCGATATGGTGTGAACTGGATCATCTGTGATATTTAATTCAGCTTGGAATTGAATTTGAATAACGAATATGTTATTTGAACGATAGTTTGAACGTATAATTATATTATAATTAAAATCGAGCTTGAAATGGCGCTGCAGTTCGCTATTTGGCGATTTGAACTTCAACTGAATATACAGGGTTCGTTTTAAATCGGATTTCTGTGAAACAAGAAACGTGTGGAGCTGGTGGAGTATATTTTTCTAGTGGAGGAGAAAAATCGGGATTTCGTCGTGTAGATTTTGAGATATGTCCAAATCAAATTTTAAAATAGTCGCTATAGAATCGTTTATCGACCATAACGGTTTATTCGATATAACTAGAGATCGGGTTTGAATCTAGACAAGGTTCTTTTGAGACGTAGTGATAATTTAATTTTTAGAATTTTACTGTGATTTTTAATTAATTAAATAAGCGACTTTTTATTTGAAGTATTTCGCACCCTGAAATCAACATTTTGAGGTTTCAAAATATGAGTTAATCAACCGGTATTATTATATTTTTGGGATCGTAACACCTTGCTGAGTATAACGGTATTCTTATTTCGGTCGATAGCAAATCGTAATGAATGAAAGCAGGGTACCCTCAAATATTAGTTTCTCAACCTAAACGTGAGGGTCTTGCGATGCCAACAAGAAAAAAACATGGACATTCCTACTCCTTTAATTCCCCTTTTGGTCAAAACAAAAGCCACCACACCTCACAGAAAAATTTGATGTCTTTATAAATACCGTTCATTACCTTAAGGCCTAGGGACATCATTCTTCAGTAAACATCAAATTCAAAGCCGCCACCAAAACTTTTCTCAGCAAACAAAAACGCAAGAAACAAAAATCCCAAACAAATTAAACAAAAATCTAAAAATCACCAAAGCCGTATCTTTGGATTCACAGAGCAAAGAGCTTCAAAGTCGTATGGTTTTTATTTAGCTCGATCACGTTTTTTTGTTGTTGCCGAAATCATTTGGTACAGAATGGGTTGCGAGCAGCTAGGGTTGATAAATGAAATCGATTTAGGCATAGTTGATTGATTTCGGGTTCGTATATGGATGAGGGAGATCGGAAGAAGGTTGCGTTCGATATCTGAGTGGTTTCGGTGGATTGAAGTGTCGATGTTGTCCTGTAGCAGTGCGTGATGGGGTTCGGTCGCATTTGAGATGGTGAGCTCGGGCGTGGTGAAAATGGTATCAGTAAGAAGAGGAGTTGAAGAGAAATAACTTGGCATTTCCTGTTTGAGTTTTTGTAGAGCAATGTGAGAGTGGATAGTGAGGATGTATTCGGCAATGGCCATGAAGCGTGAAGTTTACTGGAGCATAAATGAATTTAGGGGGGAGGGAAGAACAACCGTGGGTTCAATGAGGGTAATGGGCCCGGATTCAAAATGGGGTGAGGCCCGTTTAATGGAAGTGTTTAGTTTAATTTTAAATTAAATAAGTTCCAACTTGTAATGGTTATATCTGGGTCATACGATATCAGAATCACGAACGGTCGGATCCGTTGGGATCGTATGGACGGACACTACACGATGGGACTGACTGGGAGTGAATCCGAGCTCGTTACAATTTATGGCAAAATAAATTGTTCGACGGAGTCAAATAACGCAAACCGTTATTTAACGGCTAACGCGCAAAGGTGAGTAAATCTCACTAACTCTGAACAGTTTATAATTTCATGTTGTATTTTTAGAACTGTTAGATATTGGTTGATTTACTGTATGTTGACTGTTTGATTGAACTGCTAGTCAGTTAGTTGA
Organism: Allium sativum; assembly: GCA_030737875.1. Taxonomy (NCBI): domain Eukaryota; kingdom Viridiplantae; phylum Streptophyta; class Magnoliopsida; order Asparagales; family Amaryllidaceae; genus Allium; species Allium sativum. The sequence goes on from CM060923.1 coordinate 108,497,510, forward strand.
ATTTTCTATATCGATTCTGTTTAACAGAATATATCATATAGAACTGAAAGTGATGTTATCTATATTGTTTAACATCTGTGATGCAGGGAAACAGGTTGGAGGAATCCAACTGGATTCCTCAACATTTATTTTACTGTTTTTCATATATTGTGATATATGATGTGTTATATAATCTATTTTGGATTATGGGTGTTGAAATGATATTGATCATTTTTATTTGATATTTTAAATATCAAAAGAAACCCTGGGATGTAAAAAAAAAGAAGTATTTCAATGTATATTGAAATAAAGGAATTTTATAAAATCACAGGATTTTATAAAAGGAAATTTTTATAAAACGAACACGGTTTTATAAAAGGGATATTTATTTAGAAAATAAATAGAAATAGAAAAGGAATATTTATTTAGAGGATAAATAGAAGTTATAAATAGGAAATATTTGTAACGGTAAATAGAAGTTATAAATTGGATATATTTGTAACGGTAAGTAAACGTTATAAAAAGGAAATAGTTGTAACGGAAAACGTAGTTTAGTAAAAAGAAGTTAATCGATGTTAGTTAATCGACTAGAGAATAAAGTTGAAAGGAGATAATCGATGTTAGTTTAATCGATTAGAATAGAAGCAAAAGAAGTTAATCGATGTTAGTTTAATCGATTAGAATAGAAGCAAATGAGTTAATCGAATATAGTTATTCGAATAGAAGCAAATGAGTTAAATCAAATATAGTTATTCGAATAGAAGCAAATGAGTTAATCGAATATAGTTATTCGAATAGAAGCAAATGAGTTAATCGAATATAGTTATTCGAATAGAAGCAAATGAGTTAATCGAATATAGTTTATTCGAAATAAAGTAAAAGGAGTTAATCGATATAAAGAAATATAAAGTGAACTTTTCCTATTTCAAAGTTAGAAATGTTGTTCAGTTAAGGTCTGAGAGGTAGTTTTACCCCAACTTGATTGGCTTCGTTTTTAACTAAGGAATAGTTAAGGTTCGGCAGTAAAGGAAATGGTTTGAGTTGGCATCGCGATGGTTTGTTTAAACATCTGTCTAAGTCCAATGAAGAAGATTTGGAAATGTTTTCCAAATAAGAAACCAGAAATGGTTTTCTAATAAAGAAAACAAGAAATGGAAATGTTTTCCATTGTTAATAACATATATTTTCCAAATTTAGAAAATAGGAAATATGGAATATAGGGAAACAGGAGATAAGTAAATAAAAGAGATAAATGTTGAATGATGTTTGATCGATATAAATTTCCATCTGGAAATAATATCGTTGTTTGCACATCTGTTTTTATTCGATAGTTAAATCACAGACTATCGAAGTTTTGACCATTTTAACGTTGTTAATATGGAGAGACCGGTTGGATTATTATCCAAAGAACCACTCTGTATTGGCATAAGCGTTGCGAATCATATATGCCAAAGGAAATTGAAGACGGAGTTATGCAAGGGCTATCCTGTTTACAGAATAGTGCCTTCGGTTCATCCTGTTCCTGGGTGACTTGTATGGACGGATGTCTGACAGAGTATGTCCAGACGATCACGTATATTGATTTCTCCAACTGTACCAAGAGTGGAAGCGGAGAAGGAAACTTCTTTTAGCTAACGCATAATGTATTGTTGAGGACGTCAATCGGTGATTTGATGGATTTGATGATGTGGCATTCAAAGTGAATCTGATGTGATGATAAAGCGTAGCTTCTAGCCTCACATCTGGTAAATGACAGAAATCGGGCAAGCAGCATGGCTATGTAGGTCGCACCTATTAGGGTGTATAATCACCTGATCTAGAGTTTCATTTACTTCTAAAAATCTATTGTTGATGCTGTCCCATTCGGGAAACGGTTGCTGATCCCAATTGTTGGTGATATACATTCGATACACTCAAGCGAAATGAGTGGTCGGTCATGTGTGGTCGGGTTGCAAGGTGTTCTTGTTGAACCCAGTGTATTCCTCTCTAGAGGTACACTAGCGAAAGGTGGATCCATACCTTGTCATAGTTGGAAATCCATTACCCAATACGTGCTTGCGGTTTTGATTGTATACTATATATGTAGAACGTGAGATGAAAGCGTTTCTGCTAGATGATTATATATATACTGTGGTTGATAGACATTATTATAATATCAAAAGGTTTTTGATATAAAGTTATTTTGGATTCTCATAAGGGAAAAACCCGTTCCGTTATGCGGCGTGGTCTTATGAGATATCATATACCTGTATAACTGTTTTAAACTGTTTTACTCACACCAGTCCCATGACTGACCCGGAGTTTACTTTGTTGTTTTCCCTAAACTCTTGGGTGCCTAAATTTGTATGGGCAGTCAAGTAGTCGGGATTTTACAGATACACTTGAAGAGCTTGGAGCAGGAGGCTTCAGGATCATATAGCTATAGTTATTTCCGCTGTGTTGTAAGTGCTGTACTTTGATAATGATATGTATATTCAAGTACAGATTTGTATTTCAAAGTTATGTTATGAAATATATTTATTCGTTCCGCTGTGAGATTCGTGTTACTCTGATGTTGTGTTCTTCTTCTTCTTCTATTCTAATTTTCTATCTTATCTTTTCTCACCCTCTAATTTCTTTCACTAATTACCAGGATTTTTCGACGTTTTGGTTATCGACGTCGTGCTTACGTCGATAACCAAAGTCGCTCAAAATCCGGGTCGTTACAGTTGGTATCAGAGCTTAAGTTAAGAATTACTTGGCTCTGTGGCGTGACTCGGTAGAGATAGGGTTAGTAATACCCTAGACTGAGATTGAGTGTATATATACGAGTGAACGTATTTGTATTTGATATAAAAAAAATTTGTTTTATATTGTGGAGATTCATTGGTTGAGTCGTTTATGAGTTCTGGTCGATCAGTTTGATCCACTGTATCGGTAGGAGTTACTAAACTCTTGAATACGATGAACCGTCATGGTATGTTTTGAAAAGAGGGTAAATTAAAATAAGTTTACCCAAGGTATATCTTGATATAGAGAAGATATATATATATATATATATATATCAAAATTATAATATATTGGATATATTGGTTGTTATTATAATCAAGTAAGATTATAAATTTAATGGTTATGTGAATAACCAATCAGAATTCATATAAGAGAAATATGTGAAATCAGATGAGTTAAATCTGAAATTTAAACCAGAAATTGAAGTTAAAACTCTGGAAAATTGGATAAGTGTTTGTAAATAGATTTGGATTAAAAATAAGGAAAATTTAAGATCCTGGGAGATTTTAAATTGTTTTACAAGCAGTGTGAATTATATTTTGAAATGAATTTCAAAGTGGAAATGTTTAAAAATGGTTTTATAGTATTGAACTCACTTCGATTGCTGGAAAATAGATTCTGATGATGATAGTTGCATCATCAGTATTCATTTTCGAGTTGTAAGTGACGAATTACTACCAGAGATACTGTTTTGAATTTGTTTTGGGAAAGACAAGTGTGTTGAATTTCAAAATGGGATTTAAAATATAGAATTTGAATTTTTAAATAGATTTGAAATATTAACTTGTTTTAAAAGAAATAAAACGAGAAGTTCCTTATAAACGAAGTTTATAAATGAAGTGAAGAGAATTATCATTGGATAATTCAGAAATAAAAATACAAGTGTGAAATTAAAAGGGAAATCTATTTTTCCAAAGGTAGAAATATCGATTTCAAAGGGAATTGAAATCGAGACTTATGTAAAGAATGGATAAAGAAAGTTTTAAAAGGAATTTGAATATAGAAAATTCAAAGGGGATTTGAATAAAGAGAATTCAAATAGAAATTGAATATAGGAAATTCAAATAAAATTTGAAATGGAATTCAATTAGTTGATAAACAAGTTAAACATATATTTGAACATGTTATACTCAAATATGAAGGTGAAATGGGCAAACCAGTAATTTGAAAATCACTTAACGAACTAAGTAAAAATGATTGGATTAAGTTGAAATGAATTAGAAATGTATGGTTATACATGAGACAGGTTTGGAATAAAGTATAGAAGTGAAATAAATAGAATGCTCGACGAAAAGGTATGTATTTAATTCATATATGAGATTTTATGAGCCGTATCGGCTAGCCGCTTGGCTTTTCTTTTTCTTTTTAATTGGAGAAGGCCTGTGTGGCAGTTTGGGGATTTTCCCGATGCTCCTAGTACAAAGGAGGTTATGGCGAATTTTTTTTCGGGAATTTAAGGAGTTAGAATATTTTTAAGATAATTTGATAGTCAGAAATCAACGTATCGATATATATATAAAAGTCGATAAGGAAATGAACTTAGAAATAGAATAATATAATCAAAAAGGGAGACTAAGAATAAAATCTAGTAAGAATAGAAAGAGGAAGCTTATACGTGTTTAAAAGTGAATAAGTAGTTGTATGGTATTGATTATTCGAATAAGTAGTCATATCTGTTTTGACGTTATAAATGTTATTCAGTCAAGGTCTGAGAGGTAGTTATACCCCAACTTGATTGATTTCATTATTAACCAATAAACAGTAAGATTTCAGGCTCGAAGATCGATGTTGAATAAGAGTTAGTTGAATATAGTATTTGGATTGTCGTAACGATGTTTTACACAACATCCGTTTTAACCCAAATAAGTGTAAGCTTGGAAATATAATAAAGAATATTTCCTAAGTATAGAAATAAACGAGATCGGAAGAGAGATAAGTAAATTGGAATATTTTTCCAATTATAAATAGCGTATATTTTCTAAAGTTTAGAAAATAAAGGAAGGCGATATTCGGAAATGTTTTCCAAATAACATAAAAGGCCAGTATGGTTATTGAAAATATTTGGTTAACAAATATTGATAAAGAAATAGAGAAGTGATTTAACTAATGTAATATTAATTAAGGGCTCAGTGACATGTTCAAAAGGAAAATTTGATTTTTGAAAAGAGTAAACTGTTTAAAGACTCTCAGGAAAAGACTGTTTGAATTAAAAACAAATTAAAGTAGAATTTGTAAAAGCCAATAGAATTGAGATTGAATTAAAAGCTAGTAAAGAGGTAACTGAGGTTGAAATAGAATGATATCAAGACAAATTGGATTGTGAGACTCAAATTTGAAGTGTAATAGGATAATCAAGTTAAGAGTTGGGGATCAAGAATGAAACTTGAGTTGAAATGAAAATTTGACTTGGTAAAAAGCGAATGGAGGTGTTGAGGATAAATTGATCAGAGTTGGTTTGATTAATATTAGTATATGCTGAGTTGATAGCATATGGAAGTGATGGGGTTGATATGCCCGACAAAAAGGTACCAGTTTATATTATATTTTGGGTATGAGATTTTGATGAGCCGAATTGGCAAGCCGCTTGGCTGTTTGATTTTCTTTTGGGTTGGAGATGGCCCAGAGAGGCAAGTTGGAGTTTGACGTATTGACCAGTACAAAGGAGGTGCTGGCGAAATTTTTCGAAAAGTTAAGGTGTTAGAAAATTTGCAGAATTTTTGAAAATATTCATTGATAAGAATTAATTAATAATTTAATTAAAATTAAATTGGTTCAGTTGAAACTGAAGATTTAGAAGTGAACAAATATGTTCTACCCAGTCGATAGGGTCGTCCTCTACCTTTTAGCAATTTCGAGGACGAAATTATTTTAAGTGGGGAAGATTGTAATGACCCGCATTGGCAGAGGTATTATGATTAATTTATTTTATTGTATAAATGGTAGGATAGTGAATTAAATGGTCGTGGAATTAAATAATGGCTATATTTAATTAAAATAATAAATTAAATAATATATTTAATTCTGAAGTAATCAGAATTGGCTGAAATGGCGATATGGTGTGAACTGGATCATCTGTGATATTTAATTCAGCTTGGAATTGAATTTGAATAACGAATATGTTATTTGAACGATAGTTTGAACGTATAATTATATTATAATTAAAATCGAGCTTGAAATGGCGCTGCAGTTCGCTATTTGGCGATTTGAACTTCAACTGAATATACAGGGTTCGTTTTAAATCGGATTTCTGTGAAACAAGAAACGTGTGGAGCTGGTGGAGTATATCTTTCTAGTGGAGGAGAAAAATCGGGATTTCGTCGTGTAGATTTTGAGATATGTCCAAATCAAATTTTTAAATAGTCGCTATAGAATCGTTTATCGACCATAACGGTTTATTCGATATAACTAGAGATCGGGTTTGAATCTAGACAAGGTTCTTTTGAGACGTAGTGATAATTTAATTTTTAGAATTTTACTGTGATTTTTAATTAATTAAATAAGCGACTTTTTATTTGAAGTATTTCGCACCCTGAAATCAACATTTTGAGGTTTCAAAATATGAGTTAATCAACCGGTATTATTATATTTTTGGGATCGTAACACCTTGCTGAGTATAACGGTATTCTTATTTCGGTCGATAGCAAATCGTAATGAATGAAAGCAGGGTACCCTCAAATATTAGTTTCTCAACCTAAACGTGAGGGTCTTGCGATGCCAACAAGAAAAAAACATGGACATTCCTACTCCTTTAATTCCCCTTCTGGTCAAAACAAAAGCCACCACACCTCACAGAAAAATTTGATGTCTTTATAAATACCGTTCATTACCTTAAGGCCTAGGGACATCATTCTTCAGTAAACATCAAATTCAAAGCCGCCACCAAAACTTTTCTCAGCAAACAAAAACGCAAGAAACAAAAATCCCAAACAAATTAAACAAAAATCTAAAAATCACCAAAGCCGTATCTTTGGATTCACAGAGCAAAGAGCTTCAAAGTCGTATGGTTTTTATTTAGCTCGATCACGTTTTTTTGTTGTTGCCGAAATCATTTGGTACAGAATGGGTTGCGAGCAGCTAGGGTTGATAAATGAAATCGATTTAGGCATAGTTGATTGATTTCGGGTTCGTATATGGATGAGGGAGATCGGAAGAAGGTTGCGTTCGATATCTGAGTGGTTTCGGTGGATTGAAGTGTCGATGTTGTCCTGTAGCAGTGCGTGATGGGGTTCGGTCGCATTTGAGATGGTGAGCTCGGGCGTGGTGAAAATGGTATCAGTAAGAAGAGGAGTTGAAGAGAAATAACTTGGCATTTCCTGTTTGAGTTTTTGTAGAGCAATGTGAGAGTGGATAGTGAGGATGTATTCGGCAATGGCCATGAAGCGTGAAGTTTACTGGAGCATAAATGAATTTAGGGGGGAGGGAAGAACAGCCGTGGGTTCAATGAGGGTAATGGGCCCGGATTCAAAATGGGGTGAGGCCCGTTTAATGGAAGTGTTTAGTTTAATTTTAAATTAAATAAGTTCCAACTTGTAATGGTTATATCTGGGTCATACGATATCAGAATCACGAACGGTCGGATCCGTTGGGATCGTATGGACGGACACTACACGATGGGACTGACTGGGAGTGAATCCGAGCTCGTTACAATTTATGGCAAAATAAATTGTTCGACGGAGTCAAATAACGCAAACCGTTATTTAACGGCTAACGCGCAAAGGTGAGTAAATCTCACTAACTCTGAACAGTTTATAATTTCATGTTGTATTTTTAGAACTGTTAGATATTGGTTGATTTACTGTATGTTGACTGTTTGATTGAACTGCTAGTCAGTTAGTTGAATTTTCTATATCGATTCTGTTTAACAGAATATATCATATAGAACTGAAAGTGATGTTATCTATATTGTTTAACATCTGTGATGCAGGGAAACAGGTTGGAGGAATCCAACTGGATTCCTCAACATTTATTTTACTGTTTTTCATATATTGTGATATATGATGTGTTATATAATCTATTTTGGATTATGGGTGTTGAAATGATATTGATCATTTTTATTTGATATTTTAAATATCAAAAGAAACCCTGGGATGTAAAAAAAAAGAAGTATTTCAATGTATATTGAAATAAAGGAATTTTATAAAATCACAGGATTTTATAAAAGGAAATTTTTATAAAACGAACACGGTTTTATAAAAGGGATATTTATTTAGAAAATAAATAGAAATAGAAAAGGAATATTTATTTAGAGGATAAATAGAAGTTATAAATAGGAAATATTTGTAACGGTAAATAGAAGTTATAAATTGGATATATTTGTAACGGTAAGTAAACGTTATAAAAAGGAAATAGTTGTAACGGAAAACGTAGTTTAGTAAAAAGAAGTTAATCGATGTTAGTTAATCGACTAGAGAATAAAGTTGAAAGGAGATAATCGATGTTAGTTTAATCGATTAGAATAGAAGCAAAAGAAGTTAATCGATGTTAGTTTAATCGATTAGAATAGAAGCAAATGAGTTAATCGAATATAGTTATTCGAATAGAAGCAAATGAGTTAAATCAAATATAGTTATTCGAATAGAAGCAAATGAGTTAATCGAATATAGTTATTCGAATAGAAGCAAATGAGTTAATCGAATATAGTTATTCGAATAGAAGCAAATGAGTTAATCGAATATAGTTTATTCGAAATAAAGTAAAAGGAGTTAATCGATATAAAGAAATATAAAGTGAACTTTTCCTATTTCAAAGTTAGAAATGTTGTTCAGTTAAGGTCTGAGAGGTAGTTTTACCCCAACTTGATTGGCTTCGTTTTTAACTAAGGAATAGTTAAGGTTCGGCAGTAAAGGAAATGGTTTGAGTTGGCATCGCGATGGTTTGTTTAAACATCTGTCTAAGTCCAATGAAGAAGATTTGGAAATGTTTTCCAAATAAGAAACCAGAAATGGTTTTCTAATAAAGAAAACAAGAAATGGAAATGTTTTCCATTGTTAATAACATATATTTTCCAAATTTAGAAAATAGGAAATATGGAATATAGGGAAACAGGAGATAAGTAAATAAAAGAGATAAATGTTGAATGATGTTTGATCGATATAAATTTCCATCTGGAAATAATATCGTTGTTTGCACATCTGTTTTTATTCGATAGTTAAATCACAGACTATCGAAGTTTTGACCATTTTAACGTTGTTAATATGGAGAGACCGGTTAGATTATTATCCAAAGAACCACTCTGTATTGGCATAAGCGTTGCGAATCATATATGCCAAAGGAAATTGAAGACGGAGTTATGCAAGGGCTATCCTGTTTACAGAATAGTGCCTTCGGTTCATCCTGTTCCTGGGTGACTTGTATGGACGGATGTCTGACAGAGTATGTCCAGACGATCACGTATATTGATTTCTCCAACTGTACCAAGAGTGGAAGCGGAGAAGGAAACTTCTTTTAGCTAACGCATAATGTATTGTTGAGGACGTCAATCGGTGATTTGATGGATTTGATGATGTGGCATTCAAAGTGAATCTGATGTGATGATAAAGCGTAGCTTCTAGCCTCACATCTGGTAAATGACAGAAATCGGGCAAGCAGCATGGCTATGTAGGTCGCACCTATTAGGGTGTATAATCACCTGATCTAGAGTTTCATTTACTTCTAAAAATCTATTGTTGATGCTGTCCCATTCGGGAAACGGTTGCTGATCCCAACTGTTGGTGATATACATTCGATACACTCAAGCGAAATGAGTGGTCGGTCATGTGTGGTCGGGTTGCAAGATGTTCTTGTTGAACCCAGTGTATTCCTCTCTAGAGGTACACTAGCGAAAGGTGGATCCATACCTTGTCATAGTTGGAAATCCATTACCCAATACGTGCTTGCGGTTTTGATTGTATACTATATATGTAGAACGTGAGATGAAAGCGTTTCTGCTAGATGATTATATATATACTGTGGTTGATAGACATTATTATAATATCAAAAGGTTTTTGATATAAAGTTATTTTGGATTCTCATAAGGGAAAAACCCGTTCCGTTATGCGGCGTGGTCTTATGAGATATCATATACCTGTATAACTGTTTTAAACTGTTTTACTCACACCAGTCCCATGACTGACCCGGAGTTTACTTTGTTGTTTTCCCTAAACTCTTGGGTGCCTAAATTTGTATGGGCAGTCAAGTAGTCGGGATTTTACAGATACACTTGAAGAGCTTGGAGCAGGAGGCTTCAGGATCATATAGCTATAGTTATTTCCGCTGTGTTGTAAGTGCTGTACTTTGATAATGATATGTATATTCAAGTACAGATTTGTATTTCAAAGTTATGTTATGAAATATATTTATTCGTTCCGCTGTGAGATTCGTGTTACTCTGATGTTGTGTTCTTCTTCTTCTTCTATTCTAATTTTCTATCTTATCTTTTCTCACCCTCTAATTTCTTTCACTAATTACCAGGATTTTTCGACGTTTTGGTTATCGACGTCGTGCTTACGTCGATAACCAAAGTCGCTCAAAATCCGGGTCGTTACAGTTGGTATCAGAGCTTAAGTTAAGAATTACTTGGCTCTGTGGCGTGACTCGGTAGAGATAGGGTTAGTAATACCCTAGACTGAGATTGAGTGTATATATACGAGTGAACGTATTTGTATTTGATATAAAAAAAATTTGTTTTATATTGTGGAGATTCATTGGTTGAGTCGTTTATGAGTTCTGGTCGATCAGTTTGATCCACTGTATCGGTAGGAGTTACTAAACTCTTGAATACGATGAACCGTCATGGTATGTTTTGAAAAGAGGGTAAATTAAAATAAGTTTACCCAAGGTATATCTTGATATAGAGAAGATATATATATATATATATATCAAAATTATAATATATTGGATATATTGGTTGTTATTATAATCAAGTAAGATTATAAATTTAATGGTTATGTGAATAACCAATCAGAATTCATATAAGAGAAATATGTGAAATCAGATGAGTTAAATCTGAAATTTAAACCAGAAATTGAAGTTAAAACTCTGGAAAATTGGATAAGTGTTTGTAAATAGATTTGGATTAAAAATAAGGAAAATTTAAGATCCTGGGAGATTTTAAATTGTTTTACAAGCAGTGTGAATTATATTTTGAAATGAATTTCAAAGTGGAAATGTTTAAAAATGGTTTTATAGTATTGAACTCACTTCGATTGCTGGAAAATAGATTCTGATGATGATAGTTGCATCATCAGTATTCATTTTCGAGTTGTAAGTGACGAATTACTACCAGAGATACTGTTTTGAATTTGTTTTGGGAAAGACAAGTGTGTTGAATTTCAAAATGGGATTTAAAATATAGAATTTGAATTTTTAAATAGATTTGAAATATTAACTTGTTTTAAAAGAAATAAAACGAGAAGTTCCTTATAAACGAAGTTTATAAATGAAGTGAAGAGAATTATCATTGGATAATTCAGAAATAAAAATACAAGTGTGAAATTAAAAGGGAAATCTATTTTTCCAAAGGTAGAAATATCGATTTCAAAGGGAATTGAAATCGAGACTTATGTAAAGAATGGATAAAGAAAGTTTTAAAAGGAATTTGAATATAGAAAATTCAAAGGGGATTTGAATAAAGAGAATTCAAATAGAAATTGAATATAGGAAATTCAAATAAAATTTGAAATGGAATTCAATTAGTTGATAAACAAGTTAAACATATATTTGAACATGTTATACTCAAATATGAAGGTGAAATGGGCAAACCAGTAATTTGAAAATCACTTAACGAACTAAGTAAAAATGATTGGATTAAGTTGAAATGAATTAGAAATGTATGGTTATACATGAGACAGGTTTGGAATAAAGTATAGAAGTGAAATAAATAGAATGCTCGACGAAAAGGTATGTATTTAATTCATATATGAGATTTTATGAGCCGTATCGGCTAGCCGCTTGGCTTTTCTTTTTCTTTTTAATTGGAGAAGGCCTGTGTGGCAGTTTGGGGATTTTCCCGATGCTCCTAGTACAAAGGAGGTTATGGCGAATTTTTTTTCGGGAATTTAAGGAGTTAGAATATTTTTAAGATAATTTGATAGTCAGAAATCAACGTATCGATATATATATAAAAGTCGATAAGGAAATGAACTTAGAAATAGAATAATATAATCAAAAAGGGAGACTAAGAATAAAATCTAGTAAGAATAGAAAGAGGAAGCTTATACGTGTTTAAAAGTGAATAAGTAGTTGTATGGTATTGATTATTCGAATAAGTAGTCATATCTGTTTTGACGTTATAAATGTTATTCAGTCAAGGTCTGAGAGGTAGTTATACCCCAACTTGATTGATTTCATTATTAACCAATAAACAGTAAGATTTCAGGCTCGAAGATCGATGTTGAATAAGAGTTAGTTGAATATAGTATTTGGATTGTCGTAACGATGTTTTACACAACATCCGTTTTAACCCAAATAAGTGTAAGCTTGGAAATATAATAAAGAATATTTCCTAAGTATAGAAATAAACGAGATCGGAAGAGAGATAAGTAAATTGGAATATTTTTCCAATTATAAATAGCGTATATTTTCTAAAGTTTAGAAAATAAAGGAAGGCGATATTCGGAAATGTTTTCCAAATAACATAAAAGGCCAGTATGGTTATTGAAAATATTTGGTTAACAAATATTGATAAAGAAATAGAGAAGTGATTTAACTAATGTAATATTAATTAAGGGCTCAGTGACATGTTCAAAAGGAAAATTTGATTTTTGAAAAGAGTAAACTGTTTAAAGACTCTCAGGAAAAGACTGTTTGAATTAAAAACAAATTAAAGTAGAATTTGTAAAAGCCAATAGAATTGAGATTGAATTAAAAGCTAGTAAAGAGGTAACTGAGGTTGAAATAGAATGATATCAAGACAAATTGGATTGTGAGACTCAAATTTGAAGTGTAATAGGATAATCAAGTTAAGAGTTGGGGATCAAGAATGAAACTTGAGTTGAAATGAAAATTTGACTTGGTAAAAAGCGAATGGAGGTGTTGAGGATAAATTGATCAGAGTTGGTTTGATTAATATTAGTATATGCTGAGTTGATAGCATATGGAAGTGATGGGGTTGATATGCCCGACAAAAAGGTACCAGTTTATATTATATTTTGGGTATGAGATTTTGATGAGCCGAATTGGCAAGCCGCTTGGCTGTTTGATTTTCTTTTGGGTTGGAGATGGCCCAGAGAGGCAAGTTGGAGTTTGACGTATTGACCAGTACAAAGGAGGTGCTGGCGAAATTTTTCGAAAAGTTAAGGTGTTAGAAAATTTGCAGAATTTTTGAAAATATTCATTGATAAGAATTAATTAATAATTTAATTAAAATTAAATTGGTTCAGTTGAAACTGAAGATTTAGAAGTGAACAAATATGTTCTACCCAGTCGATAGGGTCGTCCTCTACCTTTTAGCAATTTCGAGGACGAAATTATTTTAAGTGGGGAAGATTGTAATGACCCGCATTGGCAGAGGTATTATGATTAATTTATTTTATTGTATAAATGGTAGGATAGTGAATTAAATGGTCGTGGAATTAAATAATGGCTATATTTAATTAAAATAATAAATTAAATAATATATTTAATTCTGAAGTAATCAGAATTGGCTGAAATGGCGATATGGTGTGAACTGGATCATCTGTGATATTTAATTCAGCTTGGAATTGAATTTGAATAACGAATATGTTATTTGAACGATAGTTTGAACGTATAATTATATTATAATTAAAATCGAGCTTGAAATGGCGCTGCAGTTCGCTATTTGGCGATTTGAACTTCAACTGAATATACAGGGTTCGTTTTAAATCGGATTTCTGTGAAACAAGAAACGTGTGGAGCTGGTGGAGTATATCTTTCTAGTGGAGGAGAAAAATCGGGATTTCGTCGTGTAGATTTTGAGATATGTCCAAATCAAATTTTAAAATAGTCGCTATAGAATCGTTTATCGACCATAACGGTTTATTCGATATAATTAGAGATCGGGTTTGAATCTAGACAAGGTTCTTTTGAGACGTAGTGATAATTTAATTTTTAGAATTTTACTGTGATTTTTAATTAATTAAATAAGCGACTTTTTATTTGAAGTATTTCGCACCCTGAAATCAACATTTTGAGGTTTCAAAATATGAGTTAATCAACCGGTATTATTATATTTTTGGGATCGTAACACCTTGCTGAGTATAACGGTATTCTTATTTCGGTCGATAGCAAATCGTAATGAATGAAAGCAGGGTACCCTCAAATATTAGTTTCTCAACCTAAACGTGAGGGTCTTGCGATGCCAACAAGAAAAAAACATGGACATTCCTACTCCTTTAATTCCCCTTCTGGTCAAAACAAAAGCCACCACACCTCACAGAAAAATTTGATGTCTTTATAAATACCGTTCATTACCTTAAGGCCTAGGGACATCATTCTTCAGTAAACATCAAATTCAAAGCCGCCACCAAAACTTTTCTCAGCAAACAAAAACGCAAGAAACAAAAATCCCAAACAAATTAAACAAAAATCTAAAAATCACCAAAGCCGTATCTTTGGATTCACAGAGCAAAGAGCTTCAAAGTCGTATGGTTTTTATTTAGCTCGATCACGTTTTTTTGTTGTTGCCGAAATCATTTGGTACAGAATGGGTTGCGAGCAGCTAGGGTTGATAAATGAAATCGATTTAGGCATAGTTGATTGATTTCGGGTTCGTATATGGATGAGGGAGATCGGAAGAAGGTTGCGTTCGATATCTGAGTGGTTTCGGTGGATTGAAGTGTCGATGTTGTCCTGTAGCAGTGCGTGATGGGGTTCGGTCGCATTTGAGATGGTGAGCTCGGGCGTGGTGAAAATGGTATCAGTAAGAAGAGGAGTTGAAGAGAAATAACTTGGCATTTCCTGTTTGAGTTTTTGTAGAGCAATGTGAGAGTGGATAGTGAGGATGTATTCGGCAATGGCCATGAAGCGTGAAGTTTACTGGAGCATAAATGAATTTAGGGGGGAGGGAAGAACAGCCGTGGGTTCAATGAGGGTAATGGGCCCGGATTCAAAATGGGGTGAGGCCCGTTTAATGGAAGTGTTTAGTTTAATTTTAAATTAAATAAGTTCCAACTTGTAATGGTTATATCTGGGTCATACGATATCAGAATCACGAACGGTCGGATCCGTTGGGATCGTATGGACGGACACTACACGATGGGACTGACTGGGAGTGAATCCGAGCTCGTTACAATTTATGGCAAAATAAATTGTTCGACGGAGTCAAATAACGCAAACCGTTATTTAACGGCTAACGCGCAAAGGTGAGTAAATCTCACTAACTCTGAACAGTTTATAATTTCATGTTGTATTTTTAGAACTGTTAGATATTGGTTGATTTACTGTATGTTGACTGTTTGATTGAACTGCTAGTCAGTTAGTTGAATTTTCTATATCGATTCTGTTTAACAGAATATATCATATAGAACTGAAAGTGATGTTATCTATATTGTTTAACATCTGTGATGCAGGGAAACAGGTTGGAGGAATCCAACTGGATTCCTCAACATTTATTTTACTGTTTTTCATATATTGTGATATATGATGCGTTATATAATCTATTTTGGATTATGGGTGTTGAAATGATATTGATCATTTTTATTTGATATTTTAAATATCAAAAGAAACCCTGGGATGTAAAAAAAAAGAAGTATTTCAATGTATATTGAAATAAAGGAATTTTATAAAATCACAGGATTTTATAAAAGGAAATTTTTATAAAACGAACACGGTTTTATAAAAGGGATATTTATTTAGAAAATAAATAGAAATAGAAAAGGAATATTTATTTAGAGGATAAATAGAAGTTATAAATAGGAAATATTTGTAACGGTAAATAGAAGTTATAAATTGGATATATTTGTAACGGTAAGTAAACGTTATAAAAAGGAAATAGTTGTAACGGAAAACGTAGTTTAGTAAAAAGAAGTTAATCGATGTTAGTTAATCGACTAGAGAATAAAGTTGAAAGGAGATAATCGATGTTAGTTTAATCGATTAGAATAGAAGCAAAAGAAGTTAATCGATGTTAGTTTAATCGATTAGAATAGAAGCAAATGAGTTAATCGAATATAGTTATTCGAATAGAAGCAAATGAGTTAAATCGAATATAGTTATTCGAATAGAAGCAAATGAGTTAATCGAATATAGTTATTCGAATAGAAGCAAATGAGTTAATCGAATATAGTTATTCGAATAGAAGCAAATGAGTTAATCGAATATAGTTTATTCGAAACAAAGTAAAAGGAGTTAATCGATATAAAGAAATATAAAGTGAACTTTTCCTATTTCAAAGTTAGAAATGTTGTTCAGTTAAGGTCTGAGAGGTAGTTTTACCCCAACTTGATTGGCTTCGTTTTTAACTAAGGAATAGTTAAGGTTCGGCAGTAAAGGAAATGGTTTGAGTTGGCATCGCGATGGTTTGTTTAAACATCTGTCTAAGTCCAATGAAGAAGATTTGGAAATGTTTTCCAAATAAGAAACCAGAAATGGTTTTCTAATAAAGAAAACAAGAAATGGAAATGTTTTCCATTGTTAATAACATATATTTTCCAAATTTAGAAAATAGGAAATATGGAATATAGGGAAACAGGAGATAAGTAAATAAAAGAGATAAATGTTGAATGATGTTTGATCGATATAAATTTCCATCTGGAAATAATATCGTTGTTTGCACATCTGTTTTTATTCGATAGTTAAATCACAGACTATCGAAGTTTTGACCATTTTAACGTTGTTAATATGGAGAGACCGGTTGGATTATTATCCAAAGAACCACTCTGTATTGGCATAAGCGTTGCGAATCATATATGCCAAAGGAAATTGAAGACGGAGTTATGCAAGGGCTATCCTGTTTACAGAATAGTGCCTTCGGTTCATCCTGTTCCTGGGTGACTTGTATGGACGAATGTCTGACAGAGTATGTCCAGACGATCACGTATATTGATTTCTCCAACTGTACCAAGAGTGGAAGCGGAGAAGGAAACTTCTTTTAGCTAACGCATAATGTATTGTTGAGGACGTCAATCGGTGATTTGATGGATTTGATGATGTGGCATTCAAAGTGAATCTGGTGTGACGATAAAGCGTAGCTTCTAGCCTCACATCTGGTAAATGACAGAAATCGGGCAAGCAGCATGGCTATGTAGGTCGCACCTATTAGGGTGTATAATCACCTGATCTAGAGTTTCATTTACTTCTAGAAATCTATTGTTGATGCTGTCCCATTCGGGAAACGGTTGCTGATCCCAACTGTTGGTGATATACATTCGATACACTCAAGCGAAATGAGTGGTCGGTCATGTGTGGTCGGGTTGCAAGATGTTCTTGTTGAACCCAGTGTATTCCTCTCTAGAGGTACACTAGCGAAAGGTGGATCCATACCTTGTCATAGTTGGAAATCCATTACCCAATACGTGCTTGCGGTTTTGATTGTATACTATATATGTAGAACGTGAGATGAAAGCGTTTCTGCTAGATGATTATATATATACTGTGGTTGATAGACATTATTATAATATCAAACGGTTTTTGATATAAAGTTATTTTGGATTCTCATAAAGGGAAAAACCCGTTCCGTTATGCGGCGTGGTCTTATGAGATATCATATACCTGTATAACTGTTTTAAACTGTTTTACTCACACCAGTCCCATGACTGACCCGGAGTTTACTTTGTTGTTTTCCCTAAACTCTTGGGTGCCTAAATTTGTATGGGCAGTCAAGTAGTCGGGATTTTACAGATACACTTGAAGAGCTTGGAGCAGGAGGCTTCAGGATCATATAGCTATAGTTATTTCCGCTGTGTTGTAAGTGCTGTACTTTGATAATGATATGTATATTCAAGTACAGATTTGTATTTCAAAGTTATGTTATGAAATATATTTATTCGTTCCGCTGTGAGATTCGTGTTACTCTGATGTTGTGTTCTTCTTCTTCTTCTATTCTAATTTTCTATCTTATCTTTTCTCACCCTCTAATTTCTTTCACTAATTACCAGGATTTTTCGACGTTTTGGTTATCGACGTCGTGCTTACGTCGATAACCAAAGTCGCTCAAAATCCGGGTCGTTACATGGGTCTTATAACAGCTTCATCTTTCTTTATTTAGCATTGCGCTGTTGTTTTATGCACTGGTATTCTTGGGAGGAAACCCATTCCGTGTTATACGGCGTGGTCCCTTGATTTACCTAACTTTAAAAATAAAGAATTATAACTGTTTTAGTTCTCACACCAGTCACATGACTGACCTGGAGTTTATTGTTTTAACCTAAACTCTGGGTGCCCCTATTTCCGCATGGGCAGCTAGTAGTTTTGGTTTTGCAGATATATATTCACAGGATCCTGGTTTACAGCTGGAATGATACCCGGAAAGCTCTGTATCCGTATATCACCTTCAGTTGTGATTTGTATTATTTTCCGCTACTATGTAATTTATTGTAATCTCTGATATTTATCGAATGTAATTTACTCATTTATACTCTGTATATTCTTGTATTCTGATGGAATTGTTGTAATAACAATGAAATGTTATTCTGTATGCGTTCTATTTTGTCTTGTACTCAATTCTATCCGTGCTTTCCTTCACGAGGGAGTTCGGATCGTCTCAATAGATGGCATAGGTACCACATATTAAATAGCCATACTAGTTTTACAATCAAAACCACACAATGTCGTATTGGAAATTGGATTTCCATCATGAACCAATGCAACGGATCTTCCTTCCGATTCGATACACTCTAGACTATGCCTCAGGATTCAACCGCAACTTCACCTGAGATCTGGCAGGGCCTATCCACACTTATTTTAATGGATTGGCAATACCTTAACAATACGTTTCCCTGACCTATTGGGCATAAAATCTGGTCAGTACGTCGACTATATCAAGAGCCACTAGCGACTCAATTCCGAGGTACCTATCTTTCCAACATCCACATAAGTAAAATGTCTGGGCTCTATACCATGACATCAATCCTAGCTAGAAAGAAACGCATGCACTCCATGCGGTCCCTCGTCCCGTTTTTGGTTCATACTAGGGTGCAAAGCTCGCAAATTAATGCTATACAAAAAGCTATGCTAATTAAATCCATGCTTTGATCATCATCCACAAGACTTTTCTTTTCAACAAAAGCCTTGATCATTGCATCTCAATATGCCACATTGTCAATATGTACCATAACGCTGATGTCTACCGATATATAACCTCTGAGCTCATACGTTTGAGAGAGGGGTGTTAAGCGAGAGAATGAATTTTCCACCACCAAACAAATATATATTTAGTAGAGATCAATGAATATAGCACACAATACAATGTCGTACCATTTACAAGTCCGTTCTGGGTCTGAATGAAACCGAAGGCACCTTATTCCTCGCCCTATATGTCCAATACATGAGAGAGGTCCTCGCATATCCTGTCGATCTCCAAGTATGTCTGGACGATCACCACTTATTACCTCGTCTTGGGTATACAGCCCACTCAAGACATCAACAATCATCCAAACGATGTGAAAATCTCCGGTTTTCTACCACTGTGTTCATCGCCAACTTTTAGTCGCCGTATCAGTAATTAAAAAGGGGATAAACCAGGTCTTTTCGAATAACTTGTGTATTTTATAATCAATAATTATAAAAACACATCATACGCCTCATTCCAATCCATAATATTCAAACACTCACATATTTAGGGAAATATTCTCATTAATTTTATCAAAGATAAGTTCATTTAAACTATTTCTTTAATCTTCCTTTAGATATCATTTTAAAAGATTTTATCCTTTAACAATTCTAAACCAAATCAAGGTTTATTAACTAGTCAGGATTATCGAGCCTTACCGAAGTAATCATTTATTATTTAATCCCAATCCCAACTATTCATCCCATGGAGAAAAACTGGTAGTACTCCATATCTAACACCCACGGTGTTATCGGTAAATTTACCCATTTTATATTCAAATCTAATTGAAGATTTAACTATCGCCTGAAGTAAAACTGGCGGTACTCCATTCTCGATCATTTCATAAATTCAATAAATTTAATCAACTTAAAGATTCATTAAAACTCTAGTTCAGTTTTAATCTCAAAAACCATTACTTAATGATTATCCATATTTTAGGAAATATCCTGTCTTTAACAGGGTTAAAGAACCAATGTCGTTTAAAACACAGTTCACAATGAACCTAAATTAGCTTCCATTATCTATGCAATCTTCACAGAAAACAAATCAATATATAATCAATATAAATTTCCGTATCAAACTAATAATATAAATGGAATAAGGCTTAGGCCTTTTAAATTCCATAAATAGTAATGGACTTCATTCACAGAAGCTCATCTCGATTATTACCAAATCGAATTCAATTCAATTCCAATTTAATATATTAAATTGGAAACCTTACTTTGGAACATTTACATTAAATCTTAATTAAAAGATTTGTAAATTCCAAATCATAACTTCATTGTTAATTGGGCTAAAGAACAAATGTCATTTAAAACATCATTCACAATGAACCCAAAATCATCTTCCATTTAATTCCAATTGATAAATAAAATTGGAAAACTTCATTGATCTTGATTAAAAGATTTATTCCTTTCTAAACTAGGTTTAAGAACAGCGTTATTTAAAACACCATTCACGACAAACCCAAGATCCAATTTGATATTAAATACAAGGCTCTAAATAGAAATTATATCCGCTTATATACTCAATATCATATTCTAAAACCAATGGATATCGTATTAGGAATAATGATATTTGTATCTTCCAAATTCTTTAACCATATCCATATAATCATGGAATCCAATATCAAAATATTCCGAAGACTATTTCAAAAACCATTTACAAATCAAATTTAATTATTTAAAAACATTGGATTATTATTCTAGTTAGTAACTAGTTCATTTCAATAAAAATATTTTTTTATCTTTTCAAACTTGGATTTTTTCATCCAAAATCTTTCCAAACGTTTATTATGATTTTACACAATTTTTTCATATTTTTAATAATTTTATTAAGGCCCTTGTGGTCGGTTTCCAATATCGGCCACTGATCTGCATCCATAGCGACCTTTTCCAAAACTGATTTGGACATATTTTAATTATTCATTAGATTTCAAATTTCTTATATGCATTGGAAAGCTATTTTCGATACGAACCCAGCGGTTCCGGTTTTAGGAGAATCCGACGGTCGGATCTCCTGTTACGTCCATTTGAATTTAATAGTCAAAATTTGCGAACGGCCGCTATGCGACGCGTTCTATTCAGGCCATTTAATTATATATTATATATTTTGTCGATTTCCAATGTTATATGTATTTTATAAATGGTTTATAACTTCATTTTAAAACGATTTCAACTTCAATTTCAATTTCAAATCAAAATTGAATATTCTATATCGTTATAATATTAAAATGATAATATTTTCAAAATGTCAAATTTTGAAATCAAATCTTTTTGATATTCATTATAAAAATGAATAAAATCTATATAAAATCCGTTCGAGTTAAACTGGCGCACTTCTACTTAAATCGGCTTCATATATTTCAATATTTACGTGTCAATCCAAAATCGGACATCAAAAACATATCTTAATTCTTCACTGAATATTAGTTTAAATTTTTGAATTGGAATCAGATTCAATCAGTTAACATATAATTTTATTTATATAGATTCCATACGTCGTATACATTCAAAAATAGTGATAAACAACTATTAAACATTCCGTTCACATCCAGAGTGCAATTTACATCTGTATAAGCATTAAATAATTAAATAACGCTTATCACAGTCTGTCAATCAATCGATCAACATACAACTAAATATTGGGATTAGTGTATGTCAAATATCATCCCAATACCTGTATGGGGTTTTCAAACAACAACAGTCTATTTGAATAAATTATTGGTTAATAAATTTAACCAATTCTAATTCGATTCGAATTATTTTTCCACTTAACCAATTTTCACTATTTAAATAATAAATGGTTATTTATATTGTATTTCAACAACCACAAAGTGTCTATCTACATTGTTTGAAATACGAGTTTCATATATTCAAACAAAGCTTCTTCTGCAAATGAGTCGTGAATAGTTCATGTGTTGAACTCAAGCAATGTCACATACCACAGATAAAAATCAACAATGACAATCTATATATATTTTCAGTTATAAAATTAATAACTATACAAATATTTTAGTGAGAGAATTCTCACTTTGGGTTCCACTCGTTCATTCTTTATTGTAATGGCCCGAATTTCTGTACTCTTTGAGTCGACTAATAACATTACACGTCCAACCCAAATTGCACAGAAACACGAATCATTATTAGAAAGAAGTTAGAGGATGAGAAATAGAAAGAAAGAAATATTAGAATAGAAGAAAGCGAAGATCACAACTCACAGCGGAACGAATAAAATATATTATATAACATAAACTTTGAAACACAAATCAGTATTTGTATATACATACCATCATCAGAGCACAACAGCTATTTCTGGAATAGTTATAAACTCCCGTTTCTAGATACAACATAGTACACAGCGGAAAATATAATAGTCTATAGCTAACTGGTGAAGCCTCCTGCTTCGAGCTCCTCCAAGTGAATCTGAAAAATCCCGACTACTTGACTGCCCATAAAAATTAGGCACCCAAGAGTTCTCAAAACAAAATAAACTCTGGGTCAGTCATGGGACTGGTGTGAGTAAACTCCAACCATTTGTTTAACTTTAAAATTCTTTCAAAAGAAGTGATAATCGTAAGACCGATCCACACATAAACACGGATGGTTTTTACCTTACGATAACCAAAAATATTTTTGATATCAAGTCCAGTGATATTATAATAATGTATACATCAAATAAATAGAATCTAGCGGAATGCTTGCATCTCATGCTCCATATATAATATAAAATCAAAACCCGTAGGGTGCTTATTGGAGATTGGGTTTCCAACATGACAAGGTATGGGACCACCTTCCGATAGGGTATCTCTAGAGGCGAATACACTGGGTTCAACAAGAACGTCTTGCAACCCGGCCCTCACATGACCGACCACTCATTTCGCTTGAGTGTATCGAATGTATATCACCAACGGTTGGGATCAGGAACCATTTTCCAAAAGAGACAGCATCGATAGAATTAAAGGAGCAAATTGAATTTCTCTAGATAGGTGATTTACATCCTAATGGCAGCGACCCACATAGCCATGCTACCTGCCCGATTTTTGTCAATTCCCGGTTGTGAGGATTGAGGTTTGAATTATCTTCTAGAACATCTGGTCACCATTCACTTTGAATGCCACATCGTCAGATCCATCGGAAATCACTAATTGGTTCCCAGAAAAATACTTAGATTGTTAGGCTAAAAGAAGTTTCCCTTATGTGCCACCAACTTCGTATGTTTGAAGGAATCAAAGTACGTAACCCCTTTGGAAATACTCTGTCAGACACTCGTCCTTACAAGTTGTCCTGGGTCCGGAAAAACCGAAGGCACCGTTCTATTAATCCATCTTGGGCAATTCCTACCTAGGATTAACAGAAAATCTCTTGCACTTTACTCCATCTTCAATTAGCTTCAACATAAGTTGATTCATAACGCTTATACCAATACGGAGTGGTTTTCAGATATTAAATTTTATCCCGGTCTGTCCATACAGATAACGGGAGTATAAAATAAATCAAAACTTTGATAGTTGGTGATTTAACTATCAAAGCAACATCCATACAATCAATGGTCCTTTTTCCAATTGGAAATCCTACCGATCAAGCATCAAACAACATTGGGCTCCTTTTTGATTTAATTTCTTATTAAATTATTATTTCCAATTCCTGTCGCTTAATTCTTCGTTGACCAGTTCATTTCATTTTCTATATGTAGAAAATATCTTTCATTTTATTTGGGAAAACATTTCAAATTAACGCGATGTTATAAAACATCATTGTTTCAACTCAACCAACTAATCATTTATTAGCTAACCATATTGCTTAACCAAGTTTCACCATCGAACCTCAACCATTCCTCCATCGATCATGAAGTCAATCAAGTTGGGGTAGAATTACTTCTCAGACCTTAATTGAACAACATTCTCCACTTTGAAATTGTCAAAGCTCACAACTTTAAACAAAACGTCGCTTACACGACTCTCGGATTCGATCTAAGAACACAATTCCTTTATAGAAAAATATTGATTATAACGGTAGCATTATAATCGCTATTTTCCAGATTTATAAAATTTTGCTTTTAACAACAGTGTTACAGTAACTGTTTAGAATTATAGAACACTTATTATAACAATAGTGTTAAGGTCGCTGTTAAAATAGCTATTATAATGGCAGCGTTAAAATTTCTATTTAGATTTACCAAAACATTTATTATAATGGCAGCGTTAAAATCGCTGTTTGGATATATATAACATTTGTTATGATAGTAGCATTACAATCGTTGTTTAGATTTTACAAACATTTTAATAAAGTTCGACATTGTCGAAATCTAAGTATACGCCCTTGAGTTTAGCTTAATTTATTTGGATTCCAATCTTTGGGATAAAACCCATCATTTCCCTTTTGAAACAATCTCCCACTTCCTTTCTCATTCAATTTCCTTTTTGAATTCATATTTCAAATTCTCCAATTTTTCCATATAAATATACTCATTTACAAAATACTTGCTTTATATCCTTATTCACTTCAAACGTGAATAACAATTTATAAAATCAAATCAGTGGATGATATTACGATCAAATTTCCTTTCATACTTTATTTTTTTAACCTTTCATACACAATCTCTTTTTATTTCCAAATATTTAAAATCTCATTTTTTTATTCCAGTCATTTAAAAACCTCCTTCAAAACTTCCTTTATAATTTTCTAAGTTCAAATCTACTTTAAAATATTGGTTTCAAATCCCATTTCTACTTTCCCATATAAATTAATATTTGGATTTATATTTCAAATTATCCAATGATAACTAATTTACTTAATTTATATAGTCGTTTAAAATCAACTTCTTGTTTTAATAAAACAAGTTTCTACCTTTTTACTATATTCGAAATAACACTTCAATTTTTGGAAAAAAAAATTTAAATCTCAAATTTCATTTTCTATTCGAGAAAATTTTACGGTATTTAAATAACAAAATTCTAGGGCCAGGGTAAATCAAACACAACAAAGTCAATCACTGACTATATTTGTCACACCGCACATTAAAATCAAGGAAAAACAGTAATATAAATATTGAGGAACCCAGTTGGATCCCTCCAACCTGTTTCCCTGCATCCACATATGTTAATCCTCATCAATAATATTATTTCACATCAATATGAAATATCAAAACAAGTAATCAATCAACGATGTAATCATATCAACCAATTTTATCAAGTATTCAACCAAGCAACCATCACACAGTATAAAATAATTTAAAAAAAAAACGTTTATATAAAAGTGTAAACGAAGCAGAGTTAGTGAGTTTACTCACCTTATTTTGTAGTTGACGGTTCTGCTTTTATTTCGTCTAAAATCAAACAAGCGTTTGATTTTATCACGAAATTCCAATAGCTCTTTTCTCAGCCGCGTCAGTGTTATAACATAGATTTTGTTGCTACGATTGCAATACGGCCGTTTCCATTGAATTCTGTTAACACTGATCAAGTTATACCCATTATACTAACTAACTTGAATTAATATAAAATAAGTAATCTAATTATTTAATTTTCTTTTTAATTACCGTTATAAACCATAACCACGTTTTCTGATGAAACCGCAAACAGATGACATGGTTGAACATCTCTCCCTTCCCTTTCTAGCTCAAGACCCACCTTTTGCAAGTCGACACCCCTACCTTAACGCATCCGAGCACTGTGCAGAGCATATCAGTGAAGATCGTCAACACTTTCTAATACTATTTCCCACAAACTCAACCCTTTAGAACTTCCTACTGTTGTGAACCCATTAGCATACTAGATACGACCCTCTCTTCTTCCTGATCATAACACAGTTCGAACAGATAATTTATTCAAGCCAAAACAGTTGACTTCACCACCCATTACTTGCGTTTCTACTCCATGTGTACCAGCACCCAAATATTTAAACATCCCTTAATCCTCCTTTTCATTTGATCCCTCTTCACTTCATGTTAACCCGCTACTGCCATTTAAAAATCCACGGCCTCCCCTTTATCACAAATCCGCACTTCATACTCTCCCATTTCACGCCACTGCTTCCTCCACTCGAGATGCCCTCGGGCCCATATCTGCAAGTCTTCGATTAGCCACCAGTTCGCCAGAATTTTAGAAACCCCTTCATCAACACTCGATACACACCAGACTACATCCCGGTTCCAGGAAAACCGACACCCCTTTTCTCATTTAAACGAACAAACTCACTCACTTTAAACCACTGACGCCAACTACTTACCATCCCATACTTTAGCCCATTCAACTTCAGTGGCCACTCATAACTTCGATCCCTTGCATCATTAACAAATCGTGTGTATCCCTTCATCATGTTGCGTTCTCAGCCAGTAACTCACCGTGCAGGAAGGACCTCAAACATGAAAAGCGAGAATACTACCGTTTACCTACTGTTACTTCTTTCCTTCCTCTTTCGTTTCACATTTCACAAAAAATAAAACACACTGCCACTCTTCTCATGCCAGACTTCAAACATCCCATTCAAGCAACCTCCTGGAGCGTTTTCAACTCCTCCACAAATGCCACCGAACCCATCAATACAGCAACGATGGTTCAAATCCTTCCTGTCACCTCCACGCTCAACGGTGGACCCCTTCGACCACACCACCTTACTCGGTGCCTCACCCTGATTTGGATAATCCCCCGAACGTTGAACTCGTCGACTCCAAGAGAGATGGCCCCAACGTGAAGATCAGGAGATGAGGAACGCAAGCATATAAGTTTCACAAATTTAGGGATTTAATTCAATTTTTACTGGTGGTTTGAAGTGGTGGATTTAACTTTGGGATTTACTGTGATTTTAAACCTTTCAGTTTGGTTCTAATTTGTCTAACGGTAGAACAAATGGGAAGAATAGTATTTAAAAGAAAACACTTTAGGGAACACGGATTGAACTTACTTGATTTGCACGGTTTCAATTCCTTGGCGTGCACGGGTTTTGGGTAGCTTGGACAGCACGGTGTTGAAATAGCTTGGGTGGCACACTATTTGGAAAATGTGGCGAGGCGTACAGAGCAAAGCAGCAATAATTTATATTTGTATTTTTTTCTTATATTTATGTACAATTGCAAAGTTTACTAAACTCTCAAATGATACCCTATATGAACGCTTATTTACACTTACAGATGTGTGCCGTTCTCCTTAACATTTTAGTTTGTAAACAAGCAAATGGAGAAGCACAATTTTGTTTAGACTATGCCATGCAACACTTCCTCTTCTCTTCGTTTGTTTAATTAAGACCCATACTCATTTAACTGAACATGTAGGATAAAGATTTCGTTTACGTTCGAACCGCGCCGCTACAGACAGAAGTAAGAATACTGTTGTGTCCAGCGAGGTGCCCCAGTACCAAAAATATAATAATATTGGTAGGTTAACTCATATTGTGAAACCCCAATAATTAAAAATTACAGTAAAATTCTAAAAATTAAATTATAACTATGCCTCAAAAGAATCTTATCCAAATTCAAGACCGATATTTAAATATATTTAAATAACCGTTATGGCCTATACACGATTCCACAGTGACTTTCTGAAAATTTGATTTGGACGTAATTCACAATATATAAAACCAAATCTCGAATTTTTCTCTTCCATTAGAAAGATACATTTAAACAGAACCAAACGTTTCTTGTTTCAAAGAAATCCGACTTATTTTGAATCCTGTATATCTAATCAAAGTTCAAAACGTTAAATTACGAACTATCATGACTTTACGAGCTCATTTCAAATTATATTATAAATTATACGTTTGAATATCGTTTTACTAAATAAATTCCTATATATAATTCAAATAAAATATTTAAAACAATTTTAAATATTCAAAGTTCAACGGCTAAAAATCCGGGTCGCTATATTTATTGAAGGATTTTCTTAATTAAATTAAACGACCGTTTAATTTTATCAAAAACTCCAACATCTTTTGT
The DNA here is from genome assembly GCA_030737875.1 of Allium sativum. Classification (NCBI taxonomy): domain Eukaryota; kingdom Viridiplantae; phylum Streptophyta; class Magnoliopsida; order Asparagales; family Amaryllidaceae; genus Allium; species Allium sativum. The sequence continues at coordinate 108,525,393 of CM060923.1, forward strand.
TTTCGTTCTGGTCAGTTCCATGTTGTAGTGTTCGTCTCCATGATCGCATTGCAACTTGTTTCGTTGAATTCCGTTCTCATATGCATAAGATATGGTATATTATACATTTGAACAATTAATTAAATTAATTAACTTAAATCCCTTACTAATTACCATCTAACAAATCTGGGCCATCCGTTCTTTCTTCTACATCTCGTGCCGTAGGATTATTTCAAAACTGTTGTCGACTTTGAATCGCCGCCGTCGCTATAAAGCCCGCGCCACCAATTAGAGAACGCCACATCATAGAGCTTCACATCGCCATCCTCCAACGTTAGCGGGCCCCAACTCGAATCCTCCTTTATCGTCGGAAGCCGCCGCGAATGCTGCTAATTCAAAGCCAAAATTCGAGAACCCCAAGTTGAGATTTCTGATCATCACCGTTGGTCGATTAGATCACGAGACCCTTTACGATTTTCCAAATGAAAATTTCGTGAATTGCTTAACCAATTTTGAGAAAGAGGGAAAAAAGATTTGAAGTTTTCGATCGTCGGTTTTCCTAATTGCAACTGAACAGGGCTGACCACGGGTCTTGTTTTGACTAGGGTTTTGACTTTGGCCCTTCTATAGAAAATTCTATTATTATTTTAATCAACTTTAATGTCAAAATCGCAAACGAACTCCAAACAAGACCCAACGAATGATGTCCCTAACAAAATTCCCCTATTGCGGACACAATGGAATATGTTTCATAATCCAAATCTACTGTTTTGATCATTTTTTACCAAAATTAAAATATAAATTAATATAATGGTTAATATTGATTTCAAAGTACATTTTAATTTACCGGGGCCACATACTGACTTCAAAAATTACGAAAATTGAAATTTAGCTATGTTTTGATGACACGGTCCAAACAAAACTAATTTCACCAAATTTGGAGGCCGCTTAAAAATGGCATTTTTCTAGTCGATTAAATTTAAAATAAATTTAAAAAACATGTTTAAATTTACCACGCTCACATATTAATTCCAAAAATTATGAAATTTTAAACCTAACTATAATTTGACATTTCGGATCTAACAAAAGTGGTTTCATTGAAAACGGAGGTCGTTTGCAAAATGGTTATTTTTAAGGGTTATATATCATATTAAAATATGTATAAATTCTACATCGGCTATTTTGAATTTTAAACTTGACATAACTTACAATCTATAAAGTGGAATCTTAGTTTTTCACATTCCTTAGAAATATATAGTTAAACAGATTCTAAAGTTTCTTGTTTCGTCAAATTCAGACTTATATTGAATTCTGTACAATCATTTAAAGTTCAAAACCAAATTTTCAAACTACCACGCCATTTCGAGTTCATTTTAAAATTAATATAAATTTATACGTTCTTGCTTCGATCTATATAAATTTTTAGTCATTATTATTTAAAATAAATCATTATAAATATTCAAAACCCATTAAAATAGCTAAAATAAAATTTTTAAAATGGTTCAGAAATTCTAGGTTGTTACAATCTTGCCCACTTAAAATTTTTCGTCCTCGAAAATGAATGGTGCTGAAAGTTGTTTAACTAACCAACTCAACTTTCATTCTGGGTTTAGTTCTTCAACTTTTAAGTTTCTAAGAACTTTATAATTTCTCAAAAATTCGGCTAATACCCTAAATATTCGAAAATTCTGCCATAACCTCCTTTGTACGGGGAGGGTTTGAAAATTTTATTGGGTCGTATTAGGCACGCAATAAATCAATAAAAAGCATACACAATTTTTCTGACCTATCTATGCCCAAGGGAGACGTGTAAAAAGTCAAAATCTCATACATTACCCCAGTGTTGAAAATAAAATAATCCATATTCCTTAATTAAAAACAAGAGAGAGGTGAATTTTTGTCATCTCCAGACCTGTGTAGGGTTTTTATTAAATCCTTCCCCAAGCACCGTTACATGTATTTTATTATGTTTATGACCTGTCTTATGTTCAATCTGTAATTCAGTCATTGCCATGCAAGCATTTCGCCCATATGGAAATCCAAACCTCTTCATATAAGCGCCAAATGCTTATATGGAATATGATATGCTATGTTGTCTCCATGTAGTATGCAATATGGTGTAGTTCATAATTTATTTCTTGCTATCCTATGGCGTGGGTTTAAATTTCACACAGAACAACTATCACAATGCATCCATATCAGTCACAAGAGTTGATATAATAAATAAATTCCGCAACCTACTCATTAAGGTGCACCTGTTTGTTGGGAACGCAATATATTTCTCTACTCAAAAGTAAATCCATAACCTGCTCAGCATGTATATATATGCATATCTATCTAATATATAAATCCAATTCAAACTAAATTTTCTATTCAGCTCTATACTATATTTGGTTTGGTTTAATTTAACATTCTTTCTCATATTGGTTAAATTAATTATCATTCCAATAATTTTATTGGTTAAATTAATAATCATACAACACAACGAACAATCAATTAGTTGATTAACTTTTCAAATATATAACTTTAATATACTTAAAATCATATTTTTAGTGCCAAATCACAAATAATAAACCCTATCTAAGTTATGTTCTCACACCAGTCAATTGGAAATATATATATATCCTACTTTCGAAACTCAAACATAGATACTGATTATGTCCCGACATCACCAGAATCATCCCCGGGCGACTAGAATGTGATTCTATATCTACCTAGTATATTTAAGGCTTCGTATATAAGCTAACAAGTCGTATATGTAAAATCTTCTTATACTCGATTGTCCAAATTCAAAATCAAATAAAATACTCAAATACGTATAATAAGATATAATTTTCAAAACTAAATTCGTTTTTAATAAATAGCACTCTTCGAACTCATTCTAGGATGCTAATGATCCTGTCTCTAACGAGTTATTCTCATATGATGTTACTAATCCAATCTCTGATGAATTCTTTTGTTTGGTTCTAATGTGTCTTGTTCTCTAGCTTTGTAAACCAAAGCTCTGATACCAAACTGAAACGACCCAGACTTCCCCGATCCTCGAGGATACGGAGGAGCCCGGATTGCTTTGAGAACACCACGCATCAGAACAAAAACACTAGAATATTTCATTGCTATTACAAAAATTTTCATCAAAGTACAAGTTATCAGAGTTCAGATAAATAATATAAAGCGAAAAAAATAAATATAAGAGATTTACCAATTTACAATACATATATATAAAATGTGCAGCGGAAAACAACAACTATCACAACTGAAAGAAATACACGAATATAAAGCATTAGGAATATAGCTCCAGCCGTAATTCAGGATTCTGTGAAAATAAATATCTGCAAAACTGAAACTACTGACTGCCCGTGTGGAAAATATGGGCACCCAGAGTTTAGGTAGAAACAATAAACTTTGAGTTAGTCATGGGACTGGTATGAGAACTTAAAACAATTATTAGACTTTTATTTAAAATTAGGTAATTCACGGGACCACGCTATATGTCACGGAACGGGTTTAATCCATGTGAATTTCAAAGCTTGAAACAAAACGATTTAATAAACAATGCAATGTTTTTTTGGAAAAATGAAGTTATTATAAGAATCAGGTTCCATCACACAATGCAATGCAGGTCGGAGGATAGAGTTTTACCTTATAATAGCCAAACATGCTTGGTACATTCTAAAACAAATTGTTTTGATATTACTATAAGTGCATAGTGTATCAAACAACTTCAAATATAAATGTAACAATCATAGATGACATAGGTACCATATATTATGTCGCCATACTAGTTTTACAATCAAAACCGTATAACGACTTATTGGCAATTGGATTTACATCATGAACCAAAGCAAGAGATCTTCCTTCCGATTCGAGACACTCTAGCTCGTGCCTCTGGATTCAACCACAACTGCACCTGGGATCTGGCAGGGCCAGTCCACACTTACTTTAGTGGATTGGTAATTCCTGAACAATACATTTCCCTACCTGTGGGGCATAAAATCTAGTCAATATGTCGACCATATCAAGAGCCACTAGTGACTCAAATCGAAGGTACCTCGCTTTCCGACATCCACATAAGTAAAATATCTAGGCCCCATACCATGACACCACTCCTAGCTGGAATGAAATGCATGCACTCCCTACGGTCCCTCATCCCGTTTCTTGTTCATACAGGGGTACGTAGCTCGCGAATTAATGCCATACACAAAGCTGTGCTAATTAAAGTTGTGCTTTGATGATCATCCACAAGACTCTGCTTTTCAACAAAATCCTTGATCATTGCATTTCAATATGCCACATTGTCAATCCATACCATAACATTGATGTCTACCGATATATAACCCCTGAGCTCGTATGTCTCAGAGAGGGGTGTTAAGCAAGATAATAAATTCTCCGCCACCAAACAGATATATATTTAGTAGAAATCAATGAATACAACACACAACATAATGTCGGACATACAATCCATTTACAAGTCCTTTCTGGGTCTGAACAAAACCGAAGGCACCTTATTCCTCATTCCATATGTCCACTATAGGAGAGAGGTCCTCGCATTTCTAGTCGATCTCCAAGTACATCTGGACGATCGCCACTTATTTCCTCGTCTCAGGTGTACAGATCAACCAAGACATCAATAATCATCAAAACGATGTGAAGATCTATGGTCTTCAACCACTATCTTCGTCGCCGACTTTTAGTCGCCATATAAGTTATTCAGAATGGGATAAACCCGTTTTTTTCGAATAATTCGCGTATTTATAATCAATAATTATAATAACACATCATATGCCTCATTTCAATCCAGTATATTCTTTTATTCAATTATTTACATCTTTAGGTAAATTTTCCAACTAATTTTATCAAAGATAAGTTCATTTAAACTATTTCTTTAATTTTCCTTTAGATATCATTTTAAAAGATTTTATCCTTTAACAATTCTAAACCAAATCAAGGTTTATTAACTAGTTGGGATTATTGAGCCTTACCGAAGTAATCATTTATGATTCAATCCCAATCCCAACCAATTCATCCCATGGAGAAAAACTGGTAGTACTCCATATCTAACACCCAAGGTGTTATCGGTAATTAAAATTTACCATTTCTTATTCAAATTTAATTAAAGATTTAACTATCCCAAGAGTAAAAACTGGTGGTACTCCATTCTCGATCATTTCATGAATTTGATAAATTTAATCAATTTAAAGATTCATTAAAACTCTAGTTCGATTTTAATCTCAAAAAGCTTTACTTAATGATTATCCAAATTTTAGGAAATAAATCATGTCTTTAACAGGGTTAAAGAACAAATGTCATTTAAAACACAGTTCATAATAAACCAAAATCATCTTCCATTAACGATGGAATCTTCACGAAAAACAATCTATATATAATCGATATAAATTTCCGTATCAAACTAATACTATAAATGGAATAACAGCTAGGCCTTCTAAATTCCGTAAATAGTAACGGTCTTCATTCACAGAAGCTCATCTCGATTATTACCAAATCGAATTCCATTCAATTCCAATTTAGTATATTAAATTGGAAACTTTACTTTGGAACATTTCCATTAAATCTTAATTAAAAGATTTATAAATTCCAAATCATAACTACACTGTTAATTGGGCTAAAGAACAAATGTCATTAAAAATATCGTTTACAATGAACCCAAAGTCATCTTCCATTTAACTCCAGTTTATAAATATAATTGGAAAACTTCATCGATCTTAATTAAAAGATTTATTCCTTTCTCAGCTAGGATTAAGAACGGTGTTATTTAAGACACCATTCACGACAAACCCAAAATCCAATTTTATATTAAATACAAGGCTTTAAATAGAAATTACATCGGCTTATACTCAATATCAAATTCTGAAACCAATGGATATAGTATTAGGAATAACGATATCTGTATCTTCCAAATTCCCTAACCATATCCGTATAATCACATTATCCAATATCAAAATATTCCAAAGATTATTTCTATTCGAATCCATTCCAATTCATACGTTGGAATATTCTGGTTATTTCAAAAACCATTTACAAATCCAATTTAATTATTTAAAAGCATTGGACTATTATTATTCTAGTTAATAACTAGTTCATTTCGATAAAAATATATTTTTATCTTTCCAAGCCTAGATTTTTTCGTCCAAAATCTTTCCAAATCATTTATTATGATTTACACAATTTTTCCATATTTTTAATAATTTTATTAAGGCACTTATAGTCGGTTTCTAATAACGGCCACGAACTACATCCATTGCGACCTTTTCCAAAACTGATTTGGACATATTTTAAAATATTACCATTAGATTTCAAATCTCTTATATTCGTTGGGAATCTCTTTTCGATACGAACCCAATGGTTTCGGGTTTAGGAGAATCCGACGGTCAGATCTCCCATTACGTCCGCTTGAGGTTAGTGGTCGAAATTCGCGAACGGCCGCTGCGCGTTCTATTAAGGCCACTTAAATATATATTATATATTTCATTGATTTCCATTTTTAAACTTATTTTATAAATTGTTTGAAAATTCATTTTAAAATGATTTCAACTTCATTTTCAATTTTAAATCAAAACTGAATATTCTTATCATTATAATATCAAAATGATAATATTTTCTAAATATCAAATTTTGAAACCAAATCTCTTCTATATTCATTATAAAAATAAATAAAATCGATTTAAAAATCCATTCGAGTTAAAATGGCGCACTTCTACCTAACTCGGCTTCATATATTTCAATATTTTCTTGTCCATCCAAAAATTTTGGATATCAAAATCATATCTTGATTCTTCACTGGATATTAATTTAAAATATTTGTTTATATTCTGAATTGGAATCAGACTCAATGAATTACCATATAATTTTATTTATATGGATCCCATACATTGTATGGATTCAAAAATAGTGATAAACGACTATTAAACATTCCATTCACATCCAGAGTGCAATTTACATCTGTATAAGCATTAAATAATTAGATAATGCTTATCACAGTCTGTCAATCAATCGATTGACATATAACTAAATATTGGGATTAATGTATGTCAAATCAACCTAATTGTAATGTCCCGTATTTTTACGGTATAATAATTTATTTAAATATTGAAATAGGGATTTAGAGATTGAAATGGTCGTTGAATTAAATAATAGTGAATATTTAATTAATATAAATAATAGAATAATATATTTATTTCTGAAATAGTCGGAAATAGTGAATTGACGATATTATGTGAATTGGATCATTTATAATATATATTTCAGTTTAGAGTTGAACCATATTACCGAATATATTATACAAACGGCATTTGAACATATAATTTAAATTACAATTATAATCGAGCTCGAAATGGCGCGGCAGTTTGTTATTTGGCGATTCGAACTTTAAACGAGTATACAGAATCCGTTTTAACCCAGACTTCTATGGATCAAGAAACGTTCGGAGCTGGTGAAGTATAATTTTCTAATGGAAGAGAAAAATTGAGATTTCGTCGTACAGAGAAATTTTCGAAAAGTCGCTATTGAATTCCTTTATAATTTATAGCGATTTATTTATATTATAAATGGATTTTTCAATATAAATTGAATATCGATTCAACCTAGAATTGAATAACAAGCTATAAATCCAATTGAAGCTGTATGGTATTCTATTGTGAATATATACAATAATATAAATTTATTTACATTTAATTTAATTATTTTTAAATATATTAATATTTAAATGGGTTTATTTAGAGCTTTAAAAATAGCCAGTTTTGCAAACGACCTCCGTTTTCGACGAAACTAATTTTGATGGACCCGCAATATTAAATTATTATTAGATTTTAATTTTCTTGATTTTTGAAGTCAGTATGTGGCCGTACGGGATTTTAATGTGAAATATAGTCAATAATTTGCCTTTAAAATATACGCTGTGTGGGCAAACGGAGTCAGAATCCGACAAAACCAGTTTCGTTGGGTCCGTAATATCGAACTCTAGTCGTATGTCCGTTTACATAATTTTTGGATATGGTATATGATCATAGGGATTTTAAAGGATAAACAGAATCAGCGGTTCATTAAAACTGAATATAATAATTGAATATTTAAAATATTAAATATATCCTATAAATAACCCTTTAAATTTTCCTAACCCTTAAACCCTTTTTCTATAGTCAATTTTCCAAGCCACCAAATTTCTTTCTCCAGAAAAAACATTCTTGAATTTCTAATATCAATAAAAGTGAAATAAAATCCTAAAATCAAGTTATATACATATTTTTTTGGGTTCATCATGAGAAGCCCTTCATCGTAGTGGGGTTTTTATGGAGCTCGATGTGGTTTTTCTCGTGCTCGAAGTTAACGCATTAAACCTAGGGTTTAAGATCAATGGCAATAAAGGGCGAACTGGGTCTAGAAGTGGGTGGCGACGGGTTCGTAGGCTCGAGGATCATCCATTGCCAGGGTTTAGTGGACATCGGCTTTGAGTTGGGTATTGCTATGTTGAGCTACAGTACTCGAGAGCGGTTCAGGTTGGCAAGAGAGATGCGAGTACCGAGTTATAGTACCATGGATATGGAGCAGTGAACCGCGAATCTATTGGTGATTACGGTGGGTGATTGGGTGAAGTGATGAGGGAGATGGAAGGCTCCGTTCATGCATAAAGGAGGAGCTGGTTGTGTTTGTTTCATTGACGAGGAAGGAGATTAGGAAAGGAGACATTAACTGGAAATGATCGATGATGTTTTTTTATTTTTAAATGAAAGGAAAGGGTCAAAACGTGAGCCATAAGGTTTAAGGGGGCAACTGTGTTTGAATATCATAGGGAAGGGAAAGAGGATATGTTGTGTGAGGAGGAAACTATGAAGCAGGGGTTGTTTTTGTGTCAAAATGGATCAACTTCATCTACACTTGGTAGTTGAATGTTATACTTAGTTTTATCAACCAATCATTGTACTAAGGTTGTTGTTTCATGATTTAATTTGATGTAGAAGTTCATTTAGTTTATTTTTATTTTTATTTTTTTTAAACAAAAAGAAAAGAGAAATAAAGAACTGGAAAATGACGTAAGTGAAATCGGGGTGTGAGTGTTTGTTGAGGAGGTAGGAGGATGAGTTACCGATAAGATGATTTTGGTGGGTTCTTGAGACGATTATTTAACTTGGGAAACCATATCCTGCCTTTAACTGGGTTAAAGAACCAATGTCATTTAAAACACAGTTCACGATAAACCCAAAATCACATTCCATTCCATCAGCCTCTAACCGTAAAGTAGTAAATGAACAATCCCCTAAGTATTAAACCCGAAGACCGAAACCAACATCAGATCAATACCGAGGAAACCATTCAACTTAACTAATCTCTAGTTAGTTTCTGATTTTCTAAACTCCATTGGGTCTAAGAACACTATTATTAAAGATACCATTCACGACAAACCAAAATCACATTCCATTAACAATGGAATCTTCATGGAAAACAAATCGATATATATATACTCGATATAAACTTCCATATCCAACCGATAATATAAATGGAATAATGACAAGGCCTTTTAAATTCCATATATATTAACTCTCTTTCTCTACAAAAGCTTACTTTGATTATTATCAAATCGAATTCAATTCATGTAATAACCCGAAAATCTGGGCCAGTTTAAAATTTTTATTTGGCAATTTTAGCGAATTTTGAATATTTAAAATGAATTATTATAAATAATATCGAAGAAAATTTATTTTGAATAGAATTCGATGTATATATTATATACGTCGTCGTTAGAATATAAATAATTTATTTATAATTATAAAAGGAATTGAAAATGGCGCGGTAGTTCGATAATTCGATTTCAAACTTCAATTGAATGTACCGGGTGCAAAACAATCCGGATTTTAGTGAAACCCAAAAACAATAGGATCTAATTGAGAATATCTTTCCAACGAATCCGAAAAATCGAAATTTCATAGCAGGAATCAAAAGGTATGTCCAGTTGAAAATTCTGAATAGTCGCTATGGAATTCAGGCCCTTAAAAATGGAAATTTAGCAAATGACCTCGGAATTCGACGAAACTAGTTTTGTTAGGACCGTATCGTCAATACGAGGCTAGAAAATATTTTTCTGGAATTTATAGAGTTCGTATGTGACCCCGGTAAATTGAAATGCGCGTTTAAATTCAATATATAGAATTATATGTTGATTTTAACGGAAACTGATCGAAACGATCGAATTGGCTAGCGAAACATATCCCATTGTGTTCGGAATGGGGGTAATACGCTAGGGGTGACTGTCGTTGGGTCTCGTTTAGAGTTGGTATGAAAAGTCAACTTTCATGGAATAAAATAATAATTTATTATATTATTTATATATATTTTTCTTCTGAACCCTCACCTCCCTCTCTCCTATTCATTCACAAAATAGATCGATCCCTCTCAGCCCCTTTCCAATCTCGTCCGCCGCCAACCGTACCGACCGCCGCCCCCTCCTCCTAGCTCCGCCGCTCCACTTCCTCCCCCTCCTCTCGCGCTCACTCTCCTCTTCTTCCAATAAAACCCGTACCCCTAAATCGCCACTGCCCTGATCTTCAACCCCACCGCCCCCTGCTTTCCTCCGCCACCCACCAGAGTTCGCCTCAGGCCAGCCCTCTTTCCCCCGACCCTCCTGTGACCGCAACCACCCTCTGCTCATCGACGCAGCCTCCAATCCGAGATGGAGCACGAAACCCGCACCCCCCTAGAAGCCGCGCCACCTCCTTCCTCCATCTCAGGCGAGGCGCACCCCCATCCTCCTCCACAGTTCGAAATCCCCCCCATCTCTCTACAAAAGATCACTGTAAGTTTTGATTATATTTTTTTATTTATATTTATAAAATCAGTTTTTATATACATGAATTAGCATTTATAAGATCTGAAAATAAAGTATATATAAAAATTTGATTTTTAAAATTGAGAAGATTATATTTTTATTTATTAAAAATGCGATTTTTATATAAGGAAGGGGTAGAATAGATTTTTATTCAATTAAAAATATGATTTTTATATTTTTAAAGTATTAAAAATATAGTCTTTACTATATAAATGATGTAAAAATATGATTTTTGTTTATGTAGAGATGTAAAAATATAATTTTTACATGATAGGAATATTAGGAATATCATCTTTATATGTGTAGAAAAATAAAAATGTGATTTTCATAATGATATATTTGAAAAGGCGAAATCTTTATATAGAGAATAGCGAGGTAAAAATATAATTTTTATCTATATAATAGCAATGTAAAGATAGAATTTTTATCTATATAGCGTGATTGTAAAAATTCGATTTTTATATATTGAATAGCGAAGTAAAAATTCGATTTTTATATATGTAGTGGCTACGGGCAACGAAAGCGACAAAGAGGCGAGAACGACGAAGATTTCTAAAAGAAGTGTCGTGAAGTTTGGATAGCTATTTGTGAGAACTTCTCACCTTTCAATTTATTTTTTCTAGTTATATATATATATATACTAGGATGCAGACGGTGTTTAGTAGCACCCGACACCCGTCATCCACAGACCATGGATGGCTTGTTTGTTCAATTGTTTGGTTGTGTAGTTGGTTAGATAATTTGGTTTGAATTGAATTGTTTGGTGAAATGAAATTGATTTGATTGATGTGTGAATGGCGTGGGCCTTCACTAGACCGGGGATAAGGCTAGGCCTTGTCCCGTTTCTAGTATTGTGCCGTTATGCCGCCGAAATTTTCTAAAATAAGTTAGAAAAATAAAAATATCATTTTTATTTGGTAAATGAATTGAATAAAAATTCATGTGTTAAAATAAAATATTTGATCGTTAAAAATATAATTTTTAACGTGAATGTGAATAAATAAATATTCATTTACAAACCGGATGGTTTGTTTATGTACACCTATTTGAAGGACATTGATTGGGACGATAAATTTTACACATCGCCCAACTGCACAAATAAAAATATGTGTTTGATTGCTTGAAACCCCACAAGGGTATTGGGATGATATTTGACGTACACTAATCCCGATTGTTTTGTTGTATGTCGATCGATTGATTGACAGGCTGTTATAAGCGTTGAATATTTATATTTGATGCTTATACAGTGTAGAATGCACTTTGGATGATGGTTGATTATTCATCGTTGTTGATATATACATGTGTTGTAGAAAATCCATATAATTAACATTATATGGTAATTGATTGGGCCTCATTCCAGTTTTGAAAAAGAAATATTTTGTAATAACCCGGAAAATACGAGCCAATTTAAAAAATTTAAATTGATTATTTCAAAGGAATTTGAACAATTGAAATAGAATATTTCAATAAAATAGTGAATTAGAAATGGTGAGTCAGTTTGAAAATTTGAATTCAAACTTTGACCGACTATGCAGGGTGGAAGATATAACGGATTTTAGTGAAACCAAAAATATTTAAATCTGTTAGTCAATACCTTTCTAACGAATCTGAAAAATCGAAGTTTCATAACGGGAATCAAAAGTTATGACCGAATGAATTTTCAGAAGAGTCGGTATATAGAATATATAGCCCTGGAAAATTGATATTTTGCATACGACCTCAGAATTCGACGAAACCACTTTTGTTGGGTCCGGGATGTCAAACTATTGCTAGGTTTCAAATTTCATAATTTTTGAAGCTAGTATGTGAGCGTGGCAAAAGAAAATGTGTTTGGTCGATTTCTGTTAAATTGGATCGACCAGAAAATGGCCATTTTTCAAACGACCTCAGAATTCGATGAAACTAGTTTTGTTAGGACCGTAGCATCAAAACATAGCTAGGTTTATTTTTCTGGAATTTTTGGAATCAGTTTGGGGCCCTGGCCAATTTGAAATGTGCGTTCAGAGTTAAAAATTAAATGTTTTATACTTTAATTTGAAAAATAACTGACTGTAACAGTCGAATTGGCCTACGAAACATATCCCATTGTGTCCGGAATGGGGGTATTTAGCTAGGGGCGACAGTCGTTGGGTTTAAAAAGGAGTTCGTTTAAGAAAACACTATTTAAAAATTTAATATAGTTCTCGGCCAATCATATTTCTCCTTTCATAAATTTTAAAAATAAAAAAAAATAAAAAAGAGAAACCCCCCCGATCAACGGCGAAACGCGTTCACCACCTTCTCTCCTCCGCCGCCACCGCTACCGCCACCTACAGCCTTCGCCGCCGCCACCATCCGACGCGCCCCAGCCTCCTCTTCAAATCCGACCCAACCGCCGCCCCCCTCGTCGCCTCCTCCGCCTGTATCGACGCCAGGAAGTCGAACACTTCCCGCCGCCGCCCTGAACGCCACCGACCACCGAACGCCACCAAACCACCACCGATTTAAAGCCCTCTCTCCCCTCTTCCACGTCCAACTCCCTGATCGTCCCCACGTGCCACGGATTTCTCGAAAATCGTAAACCTAGTTTTGAAGCTCGTGAAAGTGAGTTTTTCTTTGATCTTTACACTTTGAAAAATCATATCTTTTTGGTGTGTTGACGAAATTCGATGAAACAGGAAACGTCGAGACCGCAAGGAAGCTCTCTACCCAATAGAAGAAGCCGCGGATTTTTCTGACATCGTATCGATTTTTAGCGCTCAGAAAACCAAGGTGAGAAATCTAAATTAACGTGAAATTGAATGGAAAATGTCGTGTATAATTTATATAAGCGAAATATAAATTACATACGTGTTGTATACCTCATGTACATGCGTAGTGTAAGCTATATAAGCGAAGTATGAATTTTTACATGCATAGAGTAAGTGATATATGTGTTGAAATGCAAGTGAAATATAGCAAATATATATTATATTATATATATATACTCCCCTCATCCACAAACCATGGACGATATTTATTGTGGTGAATTGGTGTGAAAAATTGGATGAAAAATACGAATGGTTGGATAATTGTTTGTGGTTGATATTGTTTGGTTGTGGTTGAAAAATACCCATTGTTGATTGAAATGAATTGGAAATATTTGTGGAAATAAAAATAAACATGCCGCCTACGTGCGAATTAGATGCATGAATCCCCATTGTCAAAAACCGCGAGGTTTTAAGGTAGAGCGAGGAGCCGTACTAGGGACGGTGCCGGTTTTAACTACCCTACCGTTATGCTGCCGAAATTTTGAATAATCTTTGTGTGTTAGAATTATTTTCATATGTTGAAATTATTTTACATGCATTGAAATTAAAGCCATATATTGAAACTATGTCCATGTGTGGAAATATTCATGTGTTGAAAAGTGTTGTATGGAAATTAAATTCATTTGTGAATGAATAGAGTGTTTAAACAATAAAAATCACATTTTTATATATATATATGAAGTATTAAAAATATTCGCCTTGTATAACTAGTTTCAACAATAAAAATTTCATCTTTCTAATATGAACAACATAAATAAAATGTCCATGTGTGGAAATACTCATTTGTTGAGAAGTGTGTGTAGTGGAAAAGTTCATGTGTTGAATAAAAAGATCGAACAATAAAAATTACATTTTTATTGAAACTATGAAGTGTTGAAACCATCCATTGGTTGAATAAATATTTTAAATGATAAAAATATCATTTTTATCATATGTGTGATATGCTAAAGATATGCGGGCGATGTAGACTGATATTTATTTTGAGTACTCTTTATGTATGATTCCGCCACAGGCGATGGTGACTGATTATGTATCATTATGCACTAAGTTGTATCCTGTACTGTGCTTCTCTGATGTGATGATATCTATATGATTCCGCTGTCATATGTGTGTAAATTATTCTATTTTCTGTTTATGCTATTATCTGTGATCTGCTAATGATGATTAATGTGTTATATTCCAATGATTATCCTTAACACCGTGTCACGGGGTTTTGGGATCGTCACAGCTGGTATCAGAGCTTTGGTTAACCTTAGTTCTGGAGTCTAACACATTAAACACTTCGTCAAAATAGAATCAGTAGTATTCTAAGGCGAGCCGCTCATTAGAGATAGGACTAGTAAAGTCCTAGAATGAGCTGAGCAGAATAGCAAAAACAATTGATCAGTCCATCGTTATCTTTCCGTAAAGTTTTCTGCTTAACTATGCAATAGACTATCATTTCTGTTAGCTGACTTTTTTCGTTGCTTATACAGAATTTGACAAATGGCTACCAGAGCAGCCGCCGCTAGAGGAGGCCGTGCCGGCCGAGGCCGAGGTAGGGGAGAAATCCCAGCTCAAGAAGGACCTTTGATACAACCTCCGGCAGCTCAATACTTCGAGCTCGACCGTGTAGCTAAGAGATATAAGAACTTAGGAGGCAAGACCTTCTCGGGAACTGGCACCGTAATAGAGGCCCTTGCATGGCTCAAAACATGCGAGAAAATTCTTGAAGGCCTAAGGCTTGGAGACGAAGACAAAGCTATTATGGGCGCCTGGCTTGTGCAGGAACAAGCTGAATTATGGTGGGAATCTCTTACCGCCGGGAATAGAGAAGCTGGAAGAACATGGGATGGATTTAAAGAACTCTTCAAGGAGAAATATGTCCCAGAACAAGCTTTAGAAAGAATGCACGATGACTTCGCCAATCTCCAGCAAGGGGATCTTTCCATGCAAGATTACCTGAGCAAATTTACAATGTTGTCGCCCTATGCTCCGGAATTCGTCGCCACCGCGAAATCCAAAAATAAGAGGTTTATCCTTGGACTAAGACGACAATATCATGATAGAGCCATGGCCCATGTCAAGCTGGATTTCAACGAACTGGTGGAAATGACATGCAACTATGAAGACCTTGATCAAAGGCATCTGGATCAGGATCGCGCTAGGAGCCAAGCCGGAAACAAGCGCAAGCCTGCTGTAAATCAGGGCGAGTCAAGCCAAGCAGCATCTTCAAAACCTCAGACTGGCAAGCCGCTAAGAGGAAATTGCTTTAACTGTGGTAAGCCGGGGCACTACTCAAACGTCTGCACAGCTCCGAAGAGACAGAAGACAAATTCTCAAGGCTCGAGCCAAGGCTCTCAGAACCCTCGCTCGTGCTTCAATTGTCGCAAGACCGATCATCTGGTCAAAGACTGTCCTTTGCTGAAGAAAGCTACAGTAGCTCACGTCTATGACGGGTCTAGCCCGCCAGCTGCTTCCGATGGAGCAGGTAAACCCGATGTTTTGGGAGGTACCCTTACAATTAAAAATATTCCTGTTTCTGTATTGTTTGACACAGGTGCATCGCGTAGTTTTATTGCTAAAAACACAGTGCACAAATTAAAGTTAAAACAGCGAAAGCTCAAAGAATCGGTTGAAGTTCATAACCCGATAGGGGGTCCTGTTACTCTCGGTTTATATTGTAGAGTGCCAGTCTCTTATTCTTCCTACAAGTTTCCTTTCAATTTAATCGTTATGGATTTTCCCGAATTCGATATTATTCTCGGGCTGGATTGGTTAACGAAATATGAAGCCGAAGTGAATTGTGCGGAAAGAATCGTTAAAATTCGAACGAAGCTTGGATATATTACGGTTCCCTGTCATGGTTCGAATCCGAATAGAGAAGAATTTTGGTCAGCATTAGAACTTATTCCCACTTCCATAGAAAAGATTCCGATTGTTAGAAACTATGCGGATGTGTTTGAAGAAGTTGAAAACTTACCTCCGCAAAGGGAAATAGAATTCCGAATCGATCTAATTCCCAATGCCAGACCCGTGGTACATCCAATTCGTAGAATGACTCCGAAAGAAAAAGAAGAATTAGGCGATCAAACTCGTCAACTATTGTGGAAGGGTCTAATCAGACCTAGTTTTTCTAATTGGGGTGCAGCTGTCGTGTTTGTCCCAAAGTCAGACGGTACTCTTAGATTATGTGTTGATTACCGAGACCTTAACAAACAGACGCTTAAAAATAAATATCCACTACCCCGCATTGATGATTTGCTAGACCAATTGAATGGGGCGAAAGTATTTTCCCGAATGGACGTAGCTACAGGTTTTCATCAATTGAGAATAGCAGAAGAGTGTGTTCCTTTGACCGCTTTCAGAGGTCCAGACATATTTTATGAATGGTTAGTAATGCCGTTTGGCCTATGCAACGCTCCAGCATACTTTGTCGATCTAATGAATAGAGTGTTCAGGGGGGTTCTGAATAAATTTGTCCTCGTATTCATCGATGATATTTTAATCTACTCCAAATCAAAACCTGAGCATGAAAAACACTTAGAACAAGTATTGGAGATTCTAAGGAAGAACGTCTTCAAAGCCAAATTCTCTAAATGTGTCTTCTGGCAAGAAGAAGTTAAATTTCTTGGCCATGTCGTGTCAGAGAAAGGAATTTCTGTTGACCCAAGCAAAATAACAGCGATTCAAGACTGGAAACAACCCACTACTCCCACAGAAGTTAGAAGTTTTATGGGATTGGCTAGTTATTATCGAAAGTTCGTTAAGGATTTTTCGAAGATATCCGGTCCGTTAACGAAGCTCACAAAGAAACATGAGAAGTTTAAGTGGACTTCCGACTGTGAAGAAGCTTTCCAGGAATTGAAATCGAAGCTGACCACCGCTCCAGTGTTAACTATTATTGATGGCAATCAAGATTTAACGGTTTGGACAGATGCTTCTATTAGAGGTCTTGGTGCAGTATTAATGCAGAGAGGCCAAGTAGTCGCTTATGCAAGCCGCCAATTGAAACCGCATGAGAAGAATTATGTGACTCATGATCTTGAGTTGCTAGCCATCGTTTTGCCTTGAAAATCTGGAGGCATTATTTATTGGGCGAGAAATTTATACTGTACACGGATCATCAATCGTTGAAGTATTTATATACCCAGAAAGATCTGAATCTGAGACAGCAGCGTTGGCTAGAATTTCTTGCAGCGTATGATCTTGATATCTTGTATACGCCGGGGAAAGCTAACGTTGTAGCGGATGCACTTAGTAGAAAAACCGAAATTGTTGCCCATCTTATAATTACACCTAGCTTGATCGATAAGATATGTGCTCTCCAGAAGAATGATGATTTCATTCAAAAGATCAAAGGAAGAATCCAGAAAGGAGAACCCTCGAGCTTTCAAGTAAATAAAGAAGGAGTTTTGAGGCTGAATGGGAGAATTTGTGTTCCCAACCTTCCTGAGCTCAAAAGAGAAGTGCTGGATGAATGCCATAAATCCAAATTTTGCATCCACCCAGGTGTGTGTAAAATGTACAACGATATCAAACGCACTTTCTGGTGGAAGGCAATGAAAAGAGATATTTCCTTGTATGTTAGCAGATGCCCTACTTGTCAATTGGTCAAGAGTGACCAACAGAAGCTAGCTGGACTGTTGCAACCGTTGGAAGTCCCAGGCTGGAAATGGGAACAGATTTCCATGGATTTCATAGATGGTTTGCCGCGAACCAAGAAAGGTAATGACAGCATTTGGGTAATCGTAGATCGCTTCATGAAGACTGCCCATTTTAAACCTGTCAGATCCAATAGAACTGCCCAAAGTCTAGCACAGATATATTTCAGAGAAATTGTTAAGCTGCATGGAATTCCCATCAGCATAGTCAGTGATAGAGATCCCCTATTTACTAGCAAGTTCTGGGAGGCTTTCCAGACAGAATTGGGAACGAAACTGAATATGAGCACCGCTTATCACCCACAAACAGATGGCCAAACTGAGCGGGTGAATAGAATTCTAGAAGATTTATTGCGGGCTTGTATAATCGATTTTGGTGGGTCATGGGAAGATCATTTGCATTTGGCTGAATTCTCTTATAACAATAGCTATCAAGCAAGTTTGAGAATGTCACCATTTGAAGCATTATTTGGCAGACCCTACAGATCTCCAGCATGTTGGGTAGAACCTGGCAACAGACTTGTACTAGGGCCCGATATGATTAGGGAAGCATCTGATAAAGTGGACTTCATCAAGAAGCGATTGAAAACCGCCCAAAGCCGACAGAAAAGTTATGCAGACTCTAGAAGGAGAGATTTGACATTTACTGTTGGTGATCATGTTTATTTAAAGGTTTCTCCGATGAGAGGAGTAATCAGATTTGGTAAGACTGGGAAGTTGGCACCGAGATTTATTGGTCCCTTTCCTATACTTGAGCGAATTGGAACTCTTGCTTATAGGGTTTGTAACACCCCGAATTTTCTATTAACACTAAAGTTGCTAAAATAATAATAAGTGTGTAGAAGAGGGGATGTATCTAATATGAATATAAAAATATTAATAAGTATGTAAGAGAGGGGATGTATCTAATATGAATATAAAAATATTAATAAGTGTGTAAGAGAGGGGATGTATCTAATATGTATATAAAAACAATAATAAGTGTGTAAAAGGGGGGGGGGATGTATCTAATATGTACATTGTAGAAAATATATATATATTTATGACATGAATAGAAGTTTATTAATATGCTGAGTGTTTGCTGAGTCACTTCTGACTCATTGCTGAGTCAACAAGATAAACCCCATCTTGTCTGAACGGCTGCGGTTATTTCTAGGTTAAATCTAATGGCCTAGAATGAATTCTAAAATCTATAAATAAGTGGGTAGACCCTAGACCTAAATCACTTGTAAAATTAGAGAAGCTACCGTCATGCTGCTGCCATGGAGTTCAGCATAGCCGTCACAAACTAAGAAGAGGAAGCCTAATCATCTACAACTAAATCTACACAAATCAAATCTAAAGATCTCTCTTTCTCTAATTCTTTTCTTTTGTTGGTGAGTATGATGATTCTCACAAGACTATTACAAACTAATTTGACTCAGTTATGAATGGATCACAAGAAAGTGATGTGATTTGTAATTGTAAATTCTATATATTGTGGATCTCTTATTATGTTATTAAGTTGTCGTATGATGTAAATTATATATGTTATGTTATGCTATGTTGTAAATTCTCTTATGCTATGTCGTGCTATGTTGAGAATCATGTCAAGCTATGTTATACTATCATACTATGCCATGTTATAAATCATGCTATATTATGTTGAAAAATCATGATGTTGTTGGATCATGCTTAAAGTTATGTTTTTTTTTTCTTAATTTAAATGGATCTTGTTTATGGGAATTTGCCTATTAGGTTAGGTGTACCCATAAACTTGAAACTATAATTAAATAAAACTTGATTGTGGGAATTTGCCTATTGAGTTAGGTGTACCCATATAAAACCATGTTGTTAAAAAATTAGATGATGTTGATTCACACATGTTCATATGTAAGTTTATGAAAATTGATTGAGATTATATTAGGTGAATTTTGAACAAGTTGACACCTTTAGGTCCATGACATGTATAATCTATGCAAGTTGGACATATGCAAGTTTCACCCCTTATTATGATTCATTTGGTCACATATACATGTTGTTATTATGATAATCTCTTTTAAGCTATGAGTTAGGCTATTCGAGTCTAACATATATTTTGCGAATAAACGTTCAAACGTGGGGTAGGGGTAATATTAGGAATTAATAAATTGGGTGCAATTTTGTAAGATTTTGCATACCATGAATGGATGTCCATAATTGAGTCAATTATGGACATTGTTAAAAATTGGAAGTAATTAATAATTCAAGTAGGGAATTATTAAAATTGGGGGAAAGTGGATTATTATTAATAATCAATGCTTAGGACACGAGGTTGGACCCGTTTGTGATGTAAACCTGCCCGGACCCGCCCGGCAAATCCAGTAGTCACAAATGTCGGCCCAATGTGAGAGGTCCTAGGCCCAAACTAAAGCATAACAGTTGTAAAGACACGAGGTTAGACTCTTTTATGGTGTAAGACTGCCCGGACCCGCCCGGCAAATCCAGCTGCCATAAATGCCAGTCTAATGTGAGAGGTCTTTATGAGGTTATGGCCTTAATGAACTAAGAAATACTTAACCAGATAATCATGTAAGGTGGGACATGGGGGTTAAGTAGGTGCCTTGGGTGGCATGAGGAATCTGGTGGTTGCCTTTAGAGGCATTTGAAATACGATTAGACTTAACCAAACACACATGTAAATGAACATGACTAAGTGGGTTAAGTGGGATGGACTAATGGGGACAAGCTTAGGTGGAATGCTTGTGGTAAATAGTGGGGGCCCATTTCAACCAGTATCCCAAAACGTATCTTTGTGGGCTCGACCCAAGTCGAGGACGGGACACGCATACTGGGTTTGACTATAAGAGGCCAAAACAGGGAGCGGTGGCAACGCAAGTCCAACGGGTTTCATATGCGTGTGTGGACCCGGGCTGGTAGGTAAGACGTTGTTGCATCGTGTAGGTATAAGCCGTGCATGTCCGTTGTATCAGGTTGCCACTTTAGGGGAGTGATACAACCCACTGTGGGGCCAGCACGGGTATCTACGAGTTAGGGAGCCGATCGAATAATGGGAAGTAGGGTACACCTAGTGGAGATAGGGGCAGGCGGCACCTACGTAGTCAGCTAGGGGTACGTAAAGCCATTGGGAAAGTTTCTAAGTGAAGCTAAGTGGGATGAATCTTTAGGGTGACTGGTGTGGTGCAGTATAGTGTTTATCCTTTAGTATTTAGGAGCGCCTATAACGTTGCCTTTAGCGATTGTCTATGTCCTTAATCTGCTCTTCATAGACATTTTCTTGTTTTCCAGCTTATGCCTTAGTCCAGTTATTTTGGTAATAGTATTGTAGAATTATCATATTCACCAGACTTTATGTCTGACCCCCTCTTTTCCATCCTTTTTCTCCCTTCAGGTCCGCAGGTTGGGCCAAGTTCTAGTGGAGTCTAGTTGGATCGCTTATCTTCTAGAAAGCTTGGACTGCTGAAGTAAAGTCCAGCTTGTTATCTTTCTTTTTAATGGCTATTCATGTAATGGGATTATGTACTTGTTTTATCAAGATAGATATTGTACTTGACACTGAATATGGTGTTATGATGTAATCAAACATGTTTTGACTTCTGCTACAATGAAATAAAGTTTTTGAATTTCCAAGTACCATTTTATATCTGTCTTGTTGTAATTTTACTGTTCTATATTCACTTAAAACCTCCATGGAAGTTAATGCATTCCCTTTGTGAGTGACATTAATGGACGTGGGGTGTTACACGTGGTATCAGAGCATAAGGTTACCAGAACAGATAAAAAAAAAAATTTTTTAGAAAAATATTTTTTTTTTCTAAAGTATTTTTGGAAGAAGTGCTTTCAAAAAAAAACATGTTATTTAAAGAGAGTTTTTATGAAAAACATAATCCCAAATAGCCATATCCTTATCTTTATCTTTCGAATTCTCCATTTTGAATCTTTCCTTTTTCGTTTCAGCATGGCTGAAGATCTTAATCTCCCAGAAGGTGTGACGATTCCAGGGTGGTTTAGGAGATACTTGGAGGCTAGGGCCACCACTGCAGGCCCAGCGGATACTCCTCCACCCCTAGTTGCACCCATTCCTCCTCCTCCTCCTCGTGTTGACACTTTTGCAAAGACGTGCAAGGAATTCAAGGCTATGGGAGGAAAAACTTTTCAAGGGACTGAGAAGTTTGTGGAGGCCAGAGATTGGCTTAAGGAGACTGAGGAATTGTTGGATATCTTTGAAGTGGAAGATGGGAGGAAAGTCCGTTTAGCTGCTTGGTTAATGAAGGGAGAGGCCTCGTTTTGGTGGGAGGTCACTAACGGGGAACGTCCAGTAGATTCATGGGCGGATTTCAGACGAAGGTTTGAGGCAAAGTTTCTTTCAAGGGCAGAGGAGAACTTAAATATGGAAAAATTCCTGGCACTAAAGCAAGGGAGCTCATCAGTAAAGGAATATGTCAATAAATTTAATCAGTTAGCAAGGTTTGGCTTGGAGTTGGTGAACACGCCAGAGAAGAAAGCTTTGAGGTTCATAAGAGGCTTGAATGAACCGTTGCAAGGGTTGGCTATGACCCACATCCCTATGGGAGCCACCTTTGAAAAGCTAGTAGAAATGGCACTTATGCATGAGGATAAGGCAGTTGAAAAGAAAGGGGATCAGAAGAAACCCCAACAGCAAAATAAGAAGGGTGGTAAAAACAATAATGGCAAAGGGAAGAAGAAATGCTTCAATTGTGGGACGCCTGGCCATCTCAGCAAAGATTGTAGAAAGAAAAAGAAGACTGGTTGTTTTCATTGTGGAGATGTGGGACATTTAGTGAAGGACTGTCCAAAGAAGGGGCAGAGGGCAGGGTCTACCTCGGGAGGACAGGTGCAGGCTCTTATGGCACCAGGGCAGGCAAGGGGGCAAGTTCAGGCTATTGCGGCCCCACCGCTGCAAGAAAGAGGTAGAACAATTTCTGTTGAAAGCTTAGTTTTTCTGTTTGATTATCCTGTCCGTACCTTATTCGATTCTGGCGCATCTCATTCGTTTATCTCTGCATCATTAGTTGAATCACTGCACTTGAACACCAGTTTAGTAGAGGATCCCTTGGTCGTTTCAAATCCAATTGGGGGTTCGGCTCATTTGACCATGATATGTTTGGATTTGAAAATCTCTATACTTAGCGTTGAATTTAGATGTGATGCTTATGTATTGGGCTTCACGGGCTATGGGCTAATTTTAGGAATGGATTGGTTGTCTAGAAACAGGGCCATTCTTGATTGTGAAAGGAGAGTAGTTAGGCTTGTGACTCGCCTTGGTAATGCTCTCGGCATCTTTTGTAATCCCATAAATTCCGTTATGCTAAGTTATCTTGAATCGCTTGACGCGTCTGTAGAGAACCTGCGATCGATAGAAGTGGTCCGGGAATATCCGGATGTGTTTGAGGAGGTGGAGGGCTTACCTCCAAAGCGGGAGATAGACTTTCGAATTTATCTTGTGGATAATGCTAAACCCGTATCTTTGCCAGTGCGCCACATGGCTCCTCGTGAAAGGAGGGAACTCAATAAGCAAGTAAAGGAGTTGCTTGAGAAGGGGTTCATAAGACGTAGTATATCGGAGTGGGGCGCTCCAGTAGTTTTTGCCACAAAGGTGGATGGGTCTCTTAGACTTTGTATGGACTATAGAGAACTAAACAAGCTTACTAAAAAGAACCGACACCCACTGCCGAGGATTGACGATCTCTTTGATCAGTTAGTTGGCGCCTCAGTGTTTTCGCAGTTGGACTTAGCCACTGGCTTTCATCAACTGAGAGTGGCTGATGATAGTATAGATAAGACTGCTTTTAGGACTCCTGACGGATTCTATGAATGGCTAGTGATGCCCTTTGGTTTGACAAACGCCCCTGCATATTTTGTTGATTTGATGAGTAGGGTGTTTAGGGAATACCTTAACAAATTCGTGGTAGTCTTTGTGGATGACATCTTAGTCTTTTCTAAGAATAAAGAAGAGCACTCCCTACATCTTAGGGAAGTGTTGGAAACCCTTCGAGCGCATAACCTTAAGGCAAAATTTTCTAAGTGTCACTTCTGGAGGAAGGAAGTACAGTTCTTAGGGCACGTGGTTTCCAAAGAAGGGATAGCAGTGGATCCCGCAAAGGTGGTGGCCATCCAAGATTGGAAGGTCCCTAAAAATGCAACCGAAGTAAGAAGTTTCTTGGGGTTGGCTGGCTATTATAGGAAGTTTATCAAAGACTTCGCAAAAATATCAGCTCCATTAACACGGTTAACGAAGAAGAACCTGGTTTTTTACGTGGGACAAAGATTGCGATGATGCGTTCCAACGTTTAAAGAGAGCCTTAACTTCAGCCCCAGTCTTAGTGCTGCCAGACGGGAATAAACCGTTTACCATCTATACTGATGCTTGTGGGACGGGACTTGGCGCGGTCCTCATGCAAGAGGGAAGAGTAATAGCCTATGGTGGAAGGCAGTTGAGGGTTTATGAAAAGAATTACCCCACGCATGACTTAGAGCTAGCCGCAATTGTTTTCGCGCTTAAGTCTTGGCGTCACTATCTTCTTGGTGAGAAATTCGAACTGTTCACTGACCACAAATCATTAAAATACTTATTCTCTCAGAAGGATTTGAATTTAAGGCAGCAACGGTGGATGGAATTCTTAGCCTCCTACGATTTTGAAATAGCATATACCCCGGGCAAGGGTAACGTGGTGCCAGACGCCTTAAGTAGGAAAAGGTTGTCCTTGAGTCCGTTGTTTGTTGAACGACAAAGCTTAGAATTCATCTCTATGTTTGACTTTAGACCCTCCGTTGACTTAGTACCCGGTCTGTTAGCATCCTTGGAGGTTAGACCTACACTTCTAGGACGGGTTGGTGAGGCACAGCGAGACGACCCACAGTTGGTTGAGATAGTAGAAAAGCTCAAAGGGGGGGAGTCGTCAAGCCATCTTCGTAGGTATACCCTAGACGATAAGGGTTGGTTACGAAGGGATAATAGACTTTGTGTACCACAAGACGAAGACTTAAGGAAGGCCATTCTTGATGATGCTCATCGCTCAAAAATGACCATTCATCCCGGCGGGGATAAGATGTACAAAGATATGAAGCGGGTTTTCTTTTGGGCCGGTATGAAAAAGGATGTGGCCGAGTACGTCGCTAGATGCTTGGTGTGCCAACGAGTTAAAGCAGAACAAAAGAAACCCGGTGGGTTGCTTCACCCATTAGAAGTTCCACTATGGAAATGGGAAAGCATCTCAATGGATTTTGTGGATAGATTACCAAGATCAAGGAAGGGTACCACGGGGATTTGGGTTATAGTAGATAGACTTACTAAAAGCACCCATTTTATTCCCGTGAAAAGTAAGAGGACTGCTCCGTGGTTGGCTTCTGTATACATTAAGGAGATAGTTCGTTTCACGGTATTCCTTCTAGTATAGTAAGCGACCGTGACCCCATCTTTACTAGCGAATTTTGGAAGAGTTTACAAGAGGTGGTAGGGACTCAGCTATGTTTGAGCAACGCATATCATCCTCAGACAGACGGCTAGACCGAGAGGGTGAATCGCATTCTAGAGGATCTTTTAAGGCTTTGTATCCTAGACTTTGGGGGTACATGGGAAGAGCACCTTCCGTTAGTAGAATTCGCATATAATAATAGCTTTCAGTCTAGTATTGGCATGGCACCTTTCGAAGCTCTTTATGGAAGGCCTTGCCGTTCGCCTACATGTTGGTGGGAATCTACCGATAAAATCCTACTTGGGCCCGATATGGTTAGGGAAACCTCGGAGAAGATTGAGTTGATTCGAAGGAGGATGAAAGCAGCACAAGATAGGCAAAAATCGTATGCTGATAAGAGGAGGACAGATCTTGAGTTTGACATTGGGGATATGGTTTTTATCAAAGTATCTCCGTTACAGAATGTTGTTCGCTTTGGGTCCGTGGGGAAATTAGCACCAAGGTTTGTAGGGCCGTTTCCTGTAAAAAAAACAAGATTGGGAAGATGGCATATAGGGTGGAGTTGCCTAAGAAACTTAGTGGAGTACACGACGTATTCCATGTATCACATTTGAGGAAGTGTTTGCACAAGACCGCGGAGGTGGTAGAGCCGAGCTTGCTTAAAGAGGTGGAAATAGAGCGTGATGCAACAATTAGACGAGCTCCTACATGCATTCTTGGGTCGGAGATCAAAAAGTTGAGGAATCGAGAGGTCAGACTGGTTAAAGTGCAATGGAAAGATGATGAGAGCAACGCAACTTGGGAGACAGAAGAGAAGATGCGTTCGTTGTACCCTTTTCTTTTTGAGGGTATGTCTTTTAATTTCTCCTTTATCGCTTAGCTTATCTTATCTTATCTTTAGTATGTCCTCTCATTAGTATCTTTGACCTTTAGTTAGGATAATCCTATGGTTGAAACATGTGTTTGAGACATGTTATGTATGATGGATGCAAAATGGATGCAAGTGTTTGCTAGTGGTTGCTCGTGGATGCATATATACACACACTTTAGGCACTAGATCGGCTCAGTCACTACATATTGCATATTGCATATATATGGATGTATTTAGTAAAATGGATGAACGATGGTTGTATTATCATGTGGATGCTGCATTCAGATGATAGTTGTGCACGCATATAGAAGTATTATGTAGCATTAAGAATCTTTTGCATACATAATGGATGCATGGCACGATCATAGTTGCATTAAGGAGGTCAACTGAATCAGTGGACCGCCTGATTTTGCATTAGATACGGACATATACACACACTGTGCATTTAAACATGAAAGCATTAGAAGTCTGTAAGGACAATGGATGCCTGTGTATGATGGATGAGTAGATGGACGTTTGGATGGTAGGATATACATTCTTCCAGACTTGAAGATTTCGGGGACGAAATCCTAAAAGGAGGGGAGAATGTAACACCCCGAATTTTCTATTAACACTAAAGTTGCTAAAATAATAATAAGTGTGTAGAAGAGGGGATGTATCTAATATGAATATAAAAATATTAATAAGTATGTAAGAGAGGGGATGTATCTAATATGAATATAAAAATATTAATAAGTGTGTAAGAGAGGGGATGTATCTAATATGTATATAAAAACAATAATAAGTGTGTAAAAGGGGGGGGGATGTATCTAATATGTACATTGTAGAAAATATATATATATTTATGACATGAATAGAAGTTTATTAATATGCTGAGTGTTTGCTGAGTCACTTCTGACTCATTGCTGAGTCAACAAGATAAATCCCATCTTGTCTGAACGGCTGCGGTTATTTCTAGGTTAAATCTAATGGCCTAGAATGAATTCTAAAATCTATAAATAAGTGGGTAGACCCTAGACCTAAATCACTTGTAAAATTAGAGAAGCTACCGTCATGCTGCTGCCATGGAGTTCAGCATAGCCGTCACAAACTAAGAAGAGGAAGCCTAATCATCTACAACTAAATCTACACAAATCAAATCTAAAGATCTCTCTTTCTCTAATTCTTTTCTTTTGTTGGTGAGTATGATGATTCTCACAAGACTATTACAAACTAATTTGACTCAGTTATGAATGGATCACAAGAAAGTGATGTGATTTGTAATTGTAAATTCTATATATTGTGGATCTCTTATTATGTTATTATGTTGTCGTATGATGTAAATTATATATGCTATGTTATGCTATGTTGTAAATTCTCTTATGCTATGTTGAGAATCATGTCAAGCTATGTTATACTATCATACTATGCCATGTTATAAATCATGCTATATTATGTTGAAAAATCATGATGTTGTTGGATCATGCTTAAAGTTATGTTTTTTTTTTCTTAATTTAAATGGATCTTGTTTATGGGAATTTGCCTATTAGGTTAGGTGTACCCATAAACTTGAAACTATAATTAAATAAAACTTGATTGTGGGAATTTGCCTATTGAGTTAGGTGTACCCATATAAAACCATGTTGTTAAAAAATTAGATGATGTTGATTCACACATGTTCATATGTAAGTTTATGAAAATTGATTGAGATTATATTAGGTGAATTTTGAACAAGTTGACACCTTTAGGTCCATGACATGTATAATCTATGCAAGTTGGACATATGCAAGTTTCACCCCTTATTATGATTCATTTGGTCACATATACATGTTGTTATTATGATAATCTCTTTTATGCTATGAGTTAGGCTATTCGAGTCTAACATATATTTTGCGAATAAACGTTCAAACGTGGGGTAGGGGTAATATTAGGAATTAATAAATTGGGTGCAATTTTGTAAGATTTTGCATACCATGAATGGATGTCCATAATTGAGTCAATTATGGACATTGTTAAAAATTGGAAGTAATTAATAATTCAAGTAGGGAATTATTAAAATTGGGGGAAAGTGGATTATTATTAATAATCAATGCTTAGGACACGAGGTTGGACCCGTTTGTGATGTAAACCTGCCCGGACCCGCCGGGCAAATCCAGTAGTCACAAATGTCGGCCCAATGTGAGAGGTCCTAGGCCCAAACTAAAGCATAACAGTTGTAAAGACATGAGGTTAGACTCTTTTATGGTGTAAGACTGCCCGGACCCGCCCGGCAAATCCAGCTGCCATAAATGCCAGTCTAATGTGAGAGGTCTTTATGAGGTTATGGCCTTAATGAACTAAGAAATACTTAACCAGATAATCATGTAAGGTGGGACATGGGGGTTAAGTAGGTGCCTTGGGTGGCATGAGGAATCTGGTGGTTGCCTTTAGAGGCATTTGAAATACGATTAGACTTAACCAAACACACATGTAAATGAACATGACTAAGTGGGTTAAGTGGGATGGACTAATGGGGACAAGCTTAGGTGGAATGCTTGTGGTAAATAGCGGGGGCCCATTTCAACCAGTATCCCAAAACGTATCTTTGTGGGCTCGACCCAAGTCGAGGACGGGACACGCATACTGGGTTTGACTATAAGAGGCCAAAACAGGGAGCGGTGGCAACGCAAGTCCAACGGGTTTCATATGCGTGTGTGGACCCGGGCTGGTAGGTAAGACGTTGTTGCATCGTGTAGGTATAAGCCGTGCATGTCCGTTGTATCAGGTTGCCACTTTAGGGGAGTGATACAACCCACTGTGGGGCCAGCACGGGTATCTACGAGTTAGGGAGCCGATCGAATAATGGGAAGTAGGGTACACCTAGTGGAGATAGGGGCAGGCGGCACCTACGTAGTCAGCTAGGGGTACGTAAAGCCATTGGGAAAGTTTCTAAGTGAAGCTAAGTGGGATGAATCTTTAGGGTGACTGGTGTGGTGCAGTATAGTGTTTATCCTTTAGTATTTAGGAGCGCCTATAACGTTGCCTTTAGCGATTGTCTATGTCCTTAATCTGCTCTTCATAGACATTTTCTTGTTTTCCAGCTTATGCCTTAGTCCAGTTATTTTGGTAATAGTATTGTAGAATTATCATATTCACCAGACTTTATGTCTGACCCCCTCTTTTCCATCCTTTTTCTCCCTTCAGGTCCGCAGGTTGGGCCAAGTTCTAGTGGAGTCTAGTTGGATCGCTTATCTTCTGGAAAGCTTGGACTGCTGAAGTAAAGTCCAGCTTGTTATCTTTCTTTTTAATGGCTATTCATGTAATGGGATTATGTACTTGTTTTATCAAGATAGATATTGTACTTGACACTGAATATGGTGTTATGATGTAATCAAACATGTTTTGACTTCTGCTACAATGAAATAAAGTTTTTGAATTTCCAAGTACCATTTTATATCTGTCTTGTTGTAATTTTACTGTTCTATATTCACTTAAAACCTCCATGGAAGTTAATGCATTCCCTTTGTGAGTGACATTAATGGACGTGGGGTGTTACAGGGTTCAATTGCCAGATTGGTTGCCTGGAGTGCACAATGTTTTTCACGTATCTCAACTCAGGAGACATGTGCATGATCCGGATCTTGTTGTAGAAGAAGCAGCGCAACGAGATGTGGAGATAACTCCAGAATTAGCACTCAGAAGAGAGCCATTAAAAATTGTTGGCAAAGAAACTAGATAACTCAGAAGCAAAAAGGTTCATTTAGTTAAAGTGCAGTGGAGCAGTGATCCTAGAGACTGTACTTGGGAAACTGAGGAAAGCATTAAACAAGCTTACCCCAAATGCAGAGTGGATATCTCTGACTAACTCCGGTGCAAGGTACCTTTACCATACTTTGCATTTACATTTTATTTCCTACTTTACTGTTGTTTCCTTTTCGAGGACGAAAAGTTTTAAGTAGGGGAGATTGTGATAACCCGGAAAATACGAGCCAATTTAAAATTTTTAAATTGATTATTTCAAAGGAATTTGAACAATTGAAATAGAATATTTCAATAAAATAGTGAATTAGAAATGGTGAGTCAGTTTGAAAATTTGAATTCAAACTTTGACCGACTATGCAGGGTGGAAGATATAACGGATTTTAGTGAAACCAAAAATATTTAAATCTATTAGTCAATACCTTTCTAACGAATCTGAAAAATCGAAGTTTCATAACGGGAATCAAAAGTTATGGCCTAATTAATTTTCAGAAGAGTCGGTATATAGAATATATAGCCCTGGAAAATTGATATTTTGCATACGACCTCGGAATTCGACGAAACCACTTTTGTTGGGTCCGGGATGTCAAACTATTGCTAGGTTTCAAATTTCATAATTTTTGAAGCTAGTATGTGAGCGTGGCAAAAGAAAATGTGTTTGGTCGATTTCTGTTAAATTGGATCGACCAGAAAATGGCCATTTTTCAAACGACCTCAGAATTCGACGAAACTAGTTTTGTTAGGACCGTAGCGTCAAAACATAGCTAGGTTCATTTTTCTGGAATTTTTGGAATCAGTTTGGGGCCCTGGCCAATTTGAAATGTGCGTTCAGAGTTAAAAATTAAATGTTTTATACTTTAATTTGAAAAATAACTGACTGTAACAGTCGAATTGGCCTATGAAACATATCCCATTGTGTCCGGAATGGGGGTATTTAGCTAGGGGCGACAGTCGTTGGGTTTAAAAAGGAGTTCGTTTAAGAAAACACTATTTAAAAATTTAATATAGTTCTCGGCCAATCATATTTCTCCTTTCATAAATTTTAAAAATAAAATAAAAATAAAAAAGAGAACCCCCCCCCCGATCAACGGCGAAACGCGTTCACCACCTTCTCTCCTCCGCCGCCGCCGCTACCGCCACCTACAGCCTTCGCCGCCGCCACCATCGGACGCGCCCCAGCCTCCTCTTCAAATCCGACCCAACCGCCGCCCCCCTCGTCGCCTCCTCCGCCTGTATCGACGCCAGGAAGTCGAACACTTCCCGCCGCCGCCCTGAACGCCACCGACCACCGAACGCCACCAAACCACCACTGATTTAAAGCCCTCTCTCCCCTCTTCCACGTCCAACTCCCTGATCGTCCCCACGTGCCACGGATTTCTCGAAAATCGTAAACCTAGTTTTGAAGCTCGTGAAAGTGAGTTTTTCTTTGATCTTTACACTTTGAAAAATCATATCTTTTTGGTGTATTGACGAAATTCGATGAAACAGGAAACATCGAGACCGCAAGGAAGCTCTCTACCCAATAGAAGAAGCCGCGGATTTTTCTGACATCGTATCGATTTTTAGCGCTCAGAAAACCAAGGTGAGAAATCTAAATTAACATGAAATTGAATGGAAAATGTCGTGTATAATTTATATAAGCGAAATATAAATTACATACGTGTTGTATACCTCATGTACATGCGTAGTGTAAGCTATATAAGCGAAGTATGAATTTTTACATGCATAGAGTAAGTGATATATGTGTTGAAATGCAAGTGAAATATAGCAAATATATATTATATTATATATATATATACTCCCCTCGTCCACAAACCATGGACGATATTTATTGTGGTGAATCGGTGTGAAAAATTGGATGAAAAATACGAATGGTTGGATAATTGTTTGTGGTTGATATTGTTTGGTTGTGGTTGAAAAATACCCATTGGTGATTGAAATGAATTGGAAATATTTGTGGAAATAAAAATAAACATGCAGCCTGCGTGCGAATTAGATGCATGAATCCCCATTGTCAAAAACCGCGAGGTTTTAAGGTAGAGCGAGGAGCCGTACTAGGGACGGTGCCGGTTTTAACTACCCTGCCGTTATGCTGCCGAAATTTTGAATAATCTTTGTGTGTTAGAATTATTTTCATATGTTGAAATTATTTTACATGCATTGAAATTAAAGCCATATATTGAAACTATGTCCATGTGTGGAAATATTCATGTGTTGAAAAGTGTTGTATGAAAATTAAATTCATTTGTGAATGAATGGAGTGTTTAAACAATAAAAATCACATTTTTATATATATATGAAGTATCAAAAATATTCGCCTTGTATAACTAGTTTCAACAATAAAAATTTCATCTTTCTAATATGAACAACATAAATAAAATGTCCATGTGTGGAAATACTCATTTGTTGAGAAGTGTGTGTAGTGGAAAAGTTCATGTGTTGAATAAAAAGATCGAACATTAAAAATTACATTTTTATTGAAACTATGAAGTGTTGAAACCATCCATTGGTTGAATAAATATTTTAAATGATAAAAATATCATTTTTATCATATGTGTGATATGCTAAAGATATGCGGGCGATGTAGACTGATATTTATTTTGAGTACTCTTTATGTATGATTCCGCCACAGGCGATGGTGACTGATTATGTATCATTATGCACTAAGTTGTATCCTATACTGTGCTTCTCTGATGTGATGATATCTATATGATTCCGCTGTCATATGTGTGTAAATTATTCTATTTTCTGTTTATGCTATTATCTGTGATCTGCTAATGATGATTAATGTGTTATATTCCAATGATTATCCTTAACACCGTGTCACGGGGTTTTGGGATCGTCACATATTTGAAAAAGAAATATTTGAAAAAGAAATATTTGAAATAGAAATATTTGAAATAGAATATTTGAAAATAGGAATATATGAAGCCGTGTTGATTAGATTGACGCCATTTTGACGTGAACGATATTTATATCGATTTTATTAATTTTTCAACGAATATTGAAATAGATTTGAAATTCGAATTAAATTGAATAGATTTGAAATTCGAATTAAATTGAATAGATTTGAAATTGAATATAAATGAATTCGAATTAAATTGAATAGATTTGAAATTGAATATAAATGAATTCGAATTGAAATTGAATATAAATGAATTCGAATTGAAAGGGTACAAATGAATTCGAATTGAAATTGAATATAAATGAATTCGAATTGAAATTGAATATAAATGAATTTGAATTGAAATTGAATTGAATTGAATTAGAACTGAAATTGAATTAGAAATCAATTTGAATTAAAATCGATTTGAAATGAATTTAAAACGAATTTATATTGGAATATTCAATTTTGATTTGAAATTGAATATGAAGTTGAAACCGCTTTTAAAATGAATTGAAAACGATATATAAAGCACGTTTTAAATTGAAATCGACGAAGAATATATTATATATATTATATATATAATATAATGGCCTGAATAGAACGCGCCGCGCCACGGCAGTTCGCGAATTTCGACCATTGACTTCGAACGGATATTGCGGGAGATCCGACCATCGAATTCTCCTAAAACCGGAACCGTTGGGTTCGCATCGAAAAGAACTTTCTAACGAATGTGAGAATTAGAAATCTAACGGTTGGATTTGGAATTATGTCCAAATCAAATTTGAAAAAGGTCGCTGTAAGTGCAGTTCGATGACCGTTGATGGAAATCGACTGTACGGGCCTTGATAAAACTATTAAAAATAGTAATAATTTGTGTAAAGTCATAAGAAATGATTTAGAAAGGATTGGGATGAAAAACTCCATATTTAAAAAGATAAAAATAGATTTTTATCGAAATGAACTAGTTTTGAACTAGAATTATAATTCTATTTATTTTTAAATAAATAAATTGAATTTAAACAGGGTTTTAAAAATAACCAGAATTTCCAATGATTGCATTGGAGTGGATCTGAATCGAAATTGTCTTCGGAATACTTCGATGTTGGAATTCGTGATTATACAGATGTTGTTATGGAAATTTGAAAGATATATATTTATATCGTTATTTCCAATACGACATTTGTTAATCGTAGAATTTGATATTGAATATAAGCCGATATATTTTCTATTCAGAGCCTTGTATTGAATATCAAATGTGATTTGGGTTTGTCGTGAATGGTGTCTTCACTAACACTGTTCTTGAACCCAGTAGAGAAAAGATTAAATCTTTTTATTTAGATTTAATGAAGTGTACCAATTAAATAATATTTAATTGGAATTGAATTGATATTGATTTTTGGGTTTATCGTGAACTGTGTTTTAAATGACACTGATTCTTTAACCCAGTTAAAGATTAAAACGAAGTGGACTTTTAATGAATCTTAAATTAGATTGAAATGATTGAGAATGGAGTATCACCAGTTTTGCTCCAGACGATAGTTAAATCTTTAATTAGATTTGAACGTGAAATGGTAATTGAATTTACCGATAACACCATAGTGTTAGATATGAAGTATTACCAGTTTTACTTCATGGGATGAATAGGTTGGGATTGGGAAATTAAAACAAATAATTACTTCGGTAAAGTTCGTTAATCCCGACTAGTTTGAATTGATATTCAAAAGTAGATTAAAGAATAAATTAAAGAATTTATCTTTGATAAAATTAATGGGAACCTTTCCCTATGAATGTGAAATTTAGGAAATAACTGTCGGTTAGCCAAGTAGAATGGTTTTCTGGATATTGATCTGATGTTGGTTTCGGCCTTCGGGGTTAATATTTGGGAAATTGTTCTCTTGATTAATTTACGGTTAGTGACTGATGAATTGGAATGAGGCGTATGTTGTGTTTGTGTAACACTTATTTAAAATATACGCGAGTTATTCGGAAAGACCGGGTTTATCCCATTCTGAATAACTGATACGACGATAAGTCGAAGATGAAGACGATGGTCAAAGACCGGAAGTCTTCACGTCGTTTGGGTGATTACTGATGATCTTGATTGGGCTGTACACCCAAGAAGATGGAAACAGTTGGTGATCGTCCAGACGTACTTGGAGATCGATGGATATGCGGGGTACTAGGTGCCTCCGGTTTCGTTCAGACCCAGAACGGTCTTGTAAATGGACTGTGTGTCTGACATTAGATTTTAGTCCGTGTGATTAATCTCTATTAAATATATATCTGTTTGGCGGCGGAGAATTTATTCTCTTGCTTAACGCCCTTCTCTGAGACGTACGAGCTCAGGGGTTATATATTGATGGATATCAAACGCATGGAGTGAATTGCCTGTGTGGCATGCCTAAGTGGCAAATGATCAAGGCTTCTGTTGAAAAGCAAAGTCTTGTGGCGATGATCAAAGCACAGCCTGTGTGGCACAACTTTGTGTAACGTGAATTCGCGAGCCTCATACCCCGGTGGTGAACCAAAAACGGGAGACGGACCTCAGGGGGGACATGCGTTTTCTTTCTAGCTAGGGTGGTGTCAGTGACCTACCAGCCCTGACATTTATATACTTTTCACCTGTGTGGTTGTTGCTGTTACGAGGCACCTCGGTTTGATCAGACGATCCGGGTCCGATGGAGTCATTCGTTGGCTCATTTACGCCCCAAAGGGCGGAGAAACGTATTGTTCAGGCATTATAATCCACATCGGTGGACCGGCCCTGACGATCCAAGGTACGGTTGCGGCTGTGCCTGAGGCTCGAGCTTGAGAGTCTCGAATCAGTTGAGGACTATCTTTTGCCTCGGTTCATAGATGGAAACCCAATTTCCAAATACGTGACTTTGCGATTTTGATTGTATAACCTATATATGGCGACATAGTGGTATGGGGCATTCATGCCGCCTATGATTGATACTTATGATTTGAAGTTGTTTTATACATTATACACTTATAATAGTATCAAATGATTTCTTTTAAACGTATCAAGCATTCTTGGCTATTATAAGGTAAAAACCCTATCCCCCGGCTTGCGTTGCATTGTGTGATAGGACCTGGGTCTTATAATAGCTTCATTTTCTTTATTTAGCATTGCGCTGTTGTTTTATGCACTGGTATTCTTGGGAGGAAACCCGTTCCGTGTTATACGGCGTGGTCCCTTGATTTACCGAACTTTAAAAATAAAGATAATAACTGTTTTCGTTCTCACACCAGTCACATGACTGACCTGGAGTTTATTGTTTTTAACCTAAACTCTGGGTGCCCCTATTTTCGACACGGGCAGCTAGTAGTTTTGGTTTTGCAGATTTATATTCACAGGATCCTGGTTTTACAGCTGGAATGATATTCGGAAGGCTTTGTATCCGTATATCTCTTCTAGTTGTGTATTGTATTATTTTCCGCTGCGATGTATTTAAATGTAATTTAAATCTCTGATATTTCTGTGTAATATTCATTTATACTCTGTATATTCTTGTATTCTGGTGCATTGTTGTAATATACAATGAAAGGTTCTTCCGTCTGCGTTCTGTTTTGTTGTGTTCTCAAAACGATCAGGCGTCTCGAACGGTCTGAATCGGTTTAGCGACTGGTTCGGATCGAGCGAGATTCCTTTTCGTCACATTTGATATCAGAGCTTTGGTTTACAGAGCTCGAGAACAAGACACATTAGAACCATACGAAAGAATTCATCAGATATTGGATTAGTAATATCCAATTAGAATGACTCGTTAGAGATAGGATCAGTAGTATCCTAGAACGAGTGTGAAGAGTATATTTTTTTAAAATGAAAACAAATTTTGTTTTGAAAATTTAAATCAATTATTCGTATTTGATTATTTATTTGTATTGATTTGGACAGTCCAGTATATAAAGATTTTGCATATACGCCTTGCAAACGTGTATTTGAAGTTTTAATATACTGGATAGATATAGAATTACACTCTAATCGCCCGGAGATGATTTTGATGATGGAGCTCCATCATTAGAATTTATGTTCGTGTGACGAAGGTGGACTTTCTATATATTTCCTATTGACTGGTGTGAGAACCAAAATTAGTTAGGGCTTATTGTAGTGATTTGGCATCAAAAATCTGATTTTTGTATATATATATATATATCAAATTTATGAATTTGAAACTCTAATCCACTAATTGATTGATGTTTGAGTTGTTTGTCTATTTGCTTGCTAATTTTGAACCATTTAGCCTAATTGCATCAAATAGTGAATTGTATTGAAAATTAGTTGCATTTTCTTGCATATACATGTGCTTACATTGAACAGGTCATAGCAAGGAGGCTAGAGCAGAGAATAAAATTTGTTTGCCCGACAAATAGGTACATGTTTACTACATAATTTACTATTTTTTTTGGGAAATGATGATTTTATGAGCCTATTGGCTAGCAGCTTGGCTTTTTCTTTTTCTTTTTGAGATCAGAAGGCCTGTATGGAAATTTCGGGATTTTCCCGTGGCTCCCGGTGCAGGGGAGGTTATGGCGAAATTTTTCGAAAATTTAGGGTGTTAGCCAAATTTTTGAAAATTTGAAAATTCTCAGAAACTGAAAAGTTGGAGAATGGAAGCCAGATCGAATGTAGAGCTTATTAATCAAACCACTTTCGACTTTATTCCTTTTCGGGGACGAAAAGTTTTAAGTGGGGGAGATTGTAATAACCCGAAAATCTGGGCCAGTTTAAAATTTTTATTTTGGCAATTTTAGCGAATTTTGAATATTTAAAATGAATTATTTTAAATAATATCGAAGAAAATTTATTTTGAATAGAATTCGACGTATATATTATATACGTCGTCGTTAGAATATAAATAATTTATTTATAATTATAAAAGGAATTGAAAATGGCGCGGTAGTTCGATAATTCGATTTCAAACTTCAATTGAATGTACCGGGTGCAAAACAATCCGGATTTTAGTGAAACCCAAAAACAATAGGATCTAATTGAGAATATCTTTCCAACGAATCCGAAAAATCGAAATTTCATAGTGGGAATCAAAAGATATGTCCAGTTGAAAATTCTGAATAGTCGCTATGGAATTCAGGCCCTTAAAAATGGAAATGTTGCAAATGACCTCGGAATTCGACGAAACTAGTTTTGTTAGGACCGTATCGTCAATACGAGGCTAGAAAATATTTTTCTGGAATTTATAGAGTTCGTATGTGACCCCGGTAAATTGAAATGCGCGTTTAAATTCAATATATAGAATTATATGTTGATTTTAACGGAAACTGATCGAAACGATCGAATTGGCTAGCGAAACATATCCCATTGTGTTCGGAATGGGGGTAATACGCTAGGGGTGACAGTCGTTGGGTCTCGTTTAGAGTTGGTATGAAAAGTCAACTTTCATGGAATAAAATAATAATTTATTATATTATTTATATATATTTTTCTTCTGAACCCTCACCTCCCTCTCTCCTATTCATTCACAAAATAGATCAATCCCTCTCAGCCCCTTTCCAATCTCGTCCGCCGCCAACCGTACCGACCGCCGCCCCCTCCTCCTAGCTTCGCCGCTCCACTTCCTCCCCCTCCTCTCGCGCTCACTCTCCTCTTCTTCCAATAAAACCCGTACCCCTAAATCGCCACTGCCCTGATCTTCAACCCCACCGCCCCCTGCTTTCCTCCGCCACCCACCAGAGTTCGCCTCAGGCCAGCCCTCTTTCCCCCGACCCTCCTGTGACCGCAACCACCCTCTGCTCATCGACGCAGCCTCCAATCCGAGATGGAGCACGAAACCCGCACCCCCCTAGAAGCCGCGCCACCTCCTTCCTCCATCTCAGGCGAGGCGCGCCCCCATCCTCCTCCACAGTTCGAAATCCCCCCCACCCATCTCTCTGCAAAAGATCACTGTAAGTTTTGATTATATTTTTTTATTTATATTTATAAAATCAGTTTTTATATACATGAATTAGCATTTATAAGATCTGAAAATAAAGTATATATAAAAATTTGATTTTTAAAATTGAGAAGATTATATTTTTATTTATTAAAAATGCGATTTTTATATAAGGAAAGGGTAGAATAGATTTTTATTCAATTAAAAATATGATTTTTATATTTTTAAAGTATTAAAAATATAGTCTTTACTATATAAATGATGTAAGAATATGATTTTTGTTTATGTAGAGATGTAAAAATATAATTTTTACATGATAGGAATATTAGGAATATCATCTTTATATGTGTAGAAAAATAAAAATGTGATTTTCATAATGATATATTTGAAAAGGCGAAATCTTTATATAGAGAATAGCAAGGTAAAAATATAATTTTTATCTATATAGTAGCAATGTAAAGATAGAATTTTTATCCATATAGCGTGATTGTAAAAATTCGATTTTTATATATTGAATAGCGAAGTAAAAATTCGATTTTTATATATGTAGTGGCTACGGGCAACGAAAGCGACAAAGAGGCGAGAACGACGAAGATTTCTAAAAGAAGTGTCGTGAAGTTTGGATAGCTATTTGTGAGAACTTCTCACCTTTCAATTTAATTTTTCTAGTTATATATATATACTAGGATGCAGACGGTGTTTAGTAGCACCCGACACCCGTCATCCACAGACCATGGATGGCTTGTTTGTTTAATTGTTTGGTTGTGTAGTTGGTTAGATTATTTGGTTTGAATTGAATTGTTTGGTGAAATGAAATTGATTTGATAGATGTGTGAATGGCGTGGGCCTTCACTAGACCTGGGATAAGGCTAGGCCTTGTCCCGTTTCTAGTATCGTGCCGTTATGCCGCCGAAATTTTCTAAAATAAGTTAGAAAAATAAAAATATCATTTTTATTTCGTAAATGAACTGAATAAAAATTCATGTGTTAAAATAAAATATTTGATCGTTAAAAATATAATTTTTAACGTGAATGTGAATAAATAAATATTCATTTACAAACCGGACGGTTTGTTTATGTACACCTATTTGAAGGACATTGATTGGGACGATAAATTTTACACATCGCCCAACTGCACAAATAAAAATATGTGTTTGATTGCTTGAAACCCCACAAGGGTATTGGGATGATATTTGACGTACACTAATCCCGATTGTTTAGTTGTATGTCGATCGATCGATTGACAGGCTGTTATAAGCGTTGAATATTTATATTTGATGCTTATACAGTGTAGAATGCACTTTGGATGATGGTTGATTATTCATCGTTGTTGATATATACATGTGTTGTAGAAAATCCATATAATTAACATTATATGGTAATTGATTGGGCCTCATTCCAGTTTTGAAAAAGAAATATTTGAAAAAGAAATATTTGAAAAAGAAATATTTGAAATAGAAATATTTGAAATAGAATATTTGAAAATAGGAATATATGAAGTCGTGTTGATTAGATTGACGCCATTTTGACGTGAACGATATTTATATCGATTTTATTCATTTTTCAACGAATATTGAAATAAATTTGAAATTCGAATTAAATTGAATAGATTTGAAATTCGAATTAAATTGAATAGATTTGAAATTGAATATAAATGAATTCGAATTAAATTGAATAGATTTGAAATTGAATATAAATGAATTCGAATTGAAATTGAATATAAATGAATTCGAATTGAAAGGGTATAAATGAATTCGAATTGAAATTGAATATAAATGAATTCGAATTGAAATTGAATATAAATGAATTCGAATTGAAATTGAATTGAATTGAATTAGAACTGAAATTGAATTAGAAATCAATTTGAATTAAAATCGATTTGAAATGAATTTAAAACGAATTTATATTGGAATATTCAATTTTGATTTGAAATTGAATATGAAGTTGAAACCGCTTTGAAAATGAATTGAAAACGATATATAAAGCACGTTTTAAATTGAAATCGACGAAGAATATATTATATATATTATATATATAATATAATGGCCTGAATAGAACGCGCCGCGCCACGGCAGTTCGCGAATTTCGACCATTGACTTCGAACGGATATTGCGGGAGATCCGACCGTCGGATTCTCCTAAAACCGGAACCGTTGGGTTCGCATCGAAAAGAACTTTCTAACGAATGTGAGAAATTAGAAATCTAACGGTTGGATTTGGAATTATGTCCAAATCAAATTTGAAAAAGGTCGCTGTAAGTGCAGTTCGATGACCGTTGATGGAAATCGACTGTACGGGCCTTGATAAAACTATTAAAAATAGTAATAATTTGTGTAAAGTCATAAGAAATGATTTAGAAAGGATTGGGATGAAAAACTCCATATTTAAAAAGATAAAAATAGATT
The DNA here is from genome assembly GCA_030737875.1 of Allium sativum. Taxonomy (NCBI): domain Eukaryota; kingdom Viridiplantae; phylum Streptophyta; class Magnoliopsida; order Asparagales; family Amaryllidaceae; genus Allium; species Allium sativum. The sequence goes on from CM060923.1 coordinate 108,566,829, forward strand.
TTTATCGAAATGAACTAGTTTTGAACTAGAATTATAATTCTATTTATTTTTAAATAAATAAATTGAATTTAAACAGGGTTTTAAAAATAACCAGAATTTCCAATGATTGCATTGGAGTGGATCTGAATCGAAATTGTCTTCGGAATACTTCGATGTTGGAATTCGTGATTATACAGATGTTGTTATGGAAATTTGAAAGATATATATTTATATCGTTATTTCCAATACGACATTTGTTAATCGTAGAATTTGATATTGAATATAAGCCGATATATTTTCTATTCAGAGCCTTGTATTGAATATCAAATGTGATTTGGGTTTGTCGTGAATGGTGTCTTCACTAACACTGTTCTTGAACCCAGTAGAGAAAAGATTAAATCTTTTTATTTAGATTTAATGAAGTGTACCAATTAAATAATATTTAATTGGAATTGAATTGATATTGATTTTTGGGTTTATCGTGAACTGTGTTTTAAATGACACTGATTCTTTAACCCAGTTAAAGATTAAAACGAAGTGGAGTTTTAATGAATCTTAAATTAGATTGAAATGATTGAGAATGGAGTACCACCAGTTTTGCTCCAGACGATAGTTAAATCTTTAATTAGATTTGAACGTGAAATGGTAATTGAATTTACCGATAACACCATAGTGTTAGATATGAAGTATTACCAGTTTTACTTCATGGGATGAATAGGTTGGGATTGGGAAATTAAAACAAATAATTACTTCGGTAAAGTTCGTTAATCCCGACTAGTTTGAATTGATATTCAAAAGTAGATTAAAGAATAAATTAAAGAATTTATCTTTGATAAAATTAATGGGAACCTTTCCCTATGAATGTGAAATTTAGGAACTAACTGTCGGTTAGCCAAGTGGAATGGTTTTCTGGATAATGATCTGATGTTGGTTTCGGCCTTCGGGGTTAATATTTGGGAAATTATTCTCTTGATTAATTTACGGTTAGTGACTGATGAATTGGAATGAGGCGTATGTTGTGTTTGTGTAACACTTATTTAAAATATACGCGAGTTATTCGGAAAGACCGGGTTTATCCCATTCTGAATAACTGATACGACGATAAGTCGAAGATGAAGACGATGGTCGAATACCGGAAGACTTCACGTCGTTTGGGTGATTATTGATGATCTTGATTGGGATGTACACCCAAGAAGATGGAAACAGTTGGTGATCGTCCAGACGTACTTGGAGATCGATGGATATGCGGGGTACTAGGTGCCTCCGGTTTCGTTCAGACCCAGAACGGACTTGTAAATGGACTGTGTGTCTGACATTGGATTTTAGTCCGTGTGATTAATCTCTATTAAATATATATCTGTTTGGCGGCGGAGAATTTATTCTCTTGCTTAACGCCCTTCTCTGAGACGTACGAGCACATGGGTTATATATTGATGGATATTAAATGCATGGAGTGAATTGCCTGTGTGGCATGCGTAAGTGGCAAATGATCAAGGCTTCTGTTGAAAAGCAAAGTCTTGTGGCGATGATCAAAGCACAGCCTGTGTGGCACAGCTTTATGTAACGTGAATTCGCGAGCCTCACACCCCGGTGGTGAACCAAAAACGGGAGACGGACCTCAGGTGGGACATGCGTTTTCTTTCTAGCTAGGGTGGTGTCAGTGACCTACCAGCCCTGACATTTATATACTTTTCACCTGTGTGGTTGTTGCTGTTACGAGGCGCCTCGGTTTGATCGGATGATCCGAGTCCGATGGAGTCATTCGTTGGCTCATTTACGCCCCAAAGGGCGGAGAAACGTATTGTTCAGGCATTATAATCCACATCGGTGGACCGGCCCTGACGATCCAAGGTACGGTTGCGGCTGTGCCTGAGGCTCGGGCTAGAGAGTCTCGAATCGGTTGAGGACTATCTTTTGCCTCGGTTCATAGATGGAAACCCAATTTCCAAATACGTGACTTTGCGATTTTGATTGTATAACCTATATATGGCGACATAGTGGTATGGGGCATTCATGCCGCCTATGATTGATACTTATGATTTGAAGTTGTTTTATACACTATACACTTATAATAGTATCAAATGATTTCTTTTAAACGTATCAAGCATTCTTGGCTATTATAAGGTAAAAACCCTATCCCCCGGCTTGTGTTGCATTGTGTGATGGGTCCTGGGTCTTATAATAGCTTCATTTTCTTTATTTAGCATTGCGTTATTGTTTTATGCACTGGTATTCTTGGGAGGAAACCCGTTCCGTGTTATACGGCGTGGTCCCTTGATTTACCGAACTTTAAAAATAAAGATAATAACTGTTTTCGTTCTCACACCAGTCACATGACTGACCTGGAGTTTATTGTTTTTAACCTAAACTCTGGGTGCCCCTATTTTCGACACGGGCAGCTAGTAGTTTTGGTTTTGCAGATTTATATTCACAGGATCCTGGTTTACAGCTGGAATGATATCCGAAAGGCATTGTATCCGTATATCTCTTCTAGTTGTGTATTGTATTATTTTCCGCTGCGATGTATTTAAATGTAATTTAAATCTCTGATATTTCTGTGTAATATTCATTTATACTCTGTATATTCTTGTATTCTGGTGCATTGTTGTAATATACAATGAAAGGTTCTTCCGTCTGCGTTCTGTTTTGTCGTGGCATCTCGAACGGTCTGAATCGGTTTAGCGACTGGTTCAGATCGAGCGAGATTCCTTTTCGTCACAATTCAATTCCAATTTAATAAGTTAAATTGGAAAACTTTGCTTTGGAAAATCTCCTTTAAATCTTAACAAAAGATATATAAATTCCAAATCCCATTTCACTGTAAATCGGGTTAAAGAACGAATGTCGATAAAACACAGTTCACAACAAACCCAATTCGCATTCCATCAGTCCCTAACCGTAAACTAGTAAGAGAACAATTCCCGAAGTGTTAACCCCGAAGGTCGAAACCAACATCAGATCAATACCCAGGAAACCATTCAACTTAACTAATCTCCAGTAAGTTTCTAATTTTCTTAACTCCATTGGGTTTAAGAATAGTACTATTAAAGATACCATTCACGATAAACCCAAAATCACATTTGATATTAAATACAAGGCTCTGAATAGAAAATATATTGGCTTATATTCAATATTAAATTCTGAAATTGACAAATATCGTATTGGAATAACAATATATCTATATCTTCCAAATTCCTCCGCAATATCCGTATAATCACGGAATCCAATATCGAAATATTCCAAAGATAATTTCGATTTAAATCCAATCCAGTTCATACATTGGAAATCCTGGTTATTTTTAAAACCATTTCAAAACCAATTTATTTTAAAATATTGGATTTTTAATTCTAGTTCAAAACAAGTTCATTTCGACAAAAATATATTTTCATCTTTTCAAATATGGGATTTTTCATCTTAATTGTTTCCAAATCATTTCTTATGATTTTACACTAATTACTGTTATTTTTAATAATTTTATCAAGGCCTGTAGAGTCGATTTCCATAAACGGCCATCGAACTGCACTTACATCGACCTTTTCCAAATTTGATTTGGACATAATTGCAAATCCAACCAATAGATTTCAAATCTCTAATATTCTTTGGAAAGCTCTTTTCGATACAAACCCAACGTTTCCGATTTTAGGAGAATCCGATGGTCGGATCTCCCGTAATGTCCATTCGAAGTCAATGGTCGAAATTCGCGAACTACCGTAGCGTGGCGCATTCTATTCAGGCCATTATATTATATATAATGTATATAATATATATTTTGTCGATTTCCATTTAAAACGTATTTTATAAATTGTTTTAAATTGGTTTTCAAAACGGTTTCAACTTCATATTCAATTTTAAATGAAAATTGAATATTCCATATCATCGGTATATGAATGATAGTATTTTCAAAACATAAGATTTTAAAATCAATTCCTTTTCAAAATTCATTATAAAAATGAATAAAATCGATATAAATATCGTTCACGTCAAAATGGCATTAATCTAATCAATAAGGCTTTATATATTTAAATATATTCATGTCCATCCCAAATCGACATCAAAATCATATTTTGATCCTTCTGCTCCACTTTTTGTCTCCGCTGTCCCCTTCTTCTACTCGATGGCACTCCGTCGTTCACCACTCATCTTCAACACAGCTTATCCTTCACCATCGAAAATACCAAATGAGATCCTCTTCTTCGATCGCCTGCTCAGGATTGCTCTGCCCAGCAAATCGCCACGCGATGGTGAAAGGTTGGGGATAGCTCGGGTTTCTTTTTGAACGAGCATCAGGTTTTTGCACAGGAAGAAGAAACATAGCGCCTTTGGATCTGAAAATGTGCGGTGCAGATTAAATTGAAAGGTAATTTTTAATATAAATAGCATAGGTAAAATGAGCTTTTTTTTTAAATTTAGATATAACATTGTTAAAATCAGATTTTATAACAAAATAGTATTGTTTTATTTTTCAGATTTTGATTTATAAAACAATGTTTGAAAAATATGACTTTTATATATGTAGTAGTGTTATAAAAATATGATTTTTATTATATAAATAGCATTATAAAAATTTGATTTTTATATATGTAGTAGCGTTGTTCAAAAATGTGATTTTTTTTTATGTAAACATCATATTAAAAATGTGATTTTTTAATATAAGCTGCGTGAAATAGATTACGTTTGGATCACGATAAAAAGCATAACGCGCTGGAATATATCCAAATCCAAACTGTCCAATAAAGACTGACGGAGTGAAAACCAAATGTGAGAAATCTTCTCATTCTAATTTTGTTTACAGTTAAATATATAATAGGATGCAGATGGTGCTTAGTAGCACCCGACACATTTGACTGAAACCATGGATGTTGGCTTGTTTGTTTTATTTGATTGATTGTTATTTAATAGGGTTTGGCAACCCTATTAAGAAATTGGTTGAATTTGATTTGGGATGTTAATTGAATTGATTAGAGTTGGAATGTGTATGGCGTGAGCCAGTATTAAGCAAGTGATAAGGATAGACTTTATTCCAGTTCACATATCGTGCCGTTATGCTGCCAAAATTTTTTGTAATATGTTAGAACAATAAAAATATCATTTTAATTGTATAAATGAACTGTATAAAATATTCATGTGTTGAAATAAATATTTTATAGTTAAAAGTATAATTTTTAATGTGTATATGAATAAAATAAATATTCATTTACAAATCGAACGATTTATTTATGTACACCAATTTAACTGATATGGATTGGGACGATAAATTTTACACATCGCCCAACTGTACAAATAATATTCAGTATTTGTTGGTTGAAATCCCACACGGGTATTGGGATGATATTTGACGTACAGTAATCCAAATTGTTTAGTTGTATGTCAATCGATTTGTAGCGACCCAGCGATTTCGGTCCCGAAAATCGACATAAATACCTTTATCGTAACTCATGCCGACCTTCCAACACCGAAAACACTGGATAATATTAGAAAGAAATTAGAGGGTGAGATAAGAAAGAAAGAAATATTAGAATAGTAGAAGGAGAAGAAACAACACAACACAGAGTCTCACATCGCAGCGGAACAAAAATATAATATAGAAATAAAACTTTATTGAGAGCTTTTAAAAATACTTACAATATCAGAGTACATCAACATCTGGACAATTATAATAACATGTCCTCCTATTCAACACAGCAGAATAGTAGCTATATAATATCATACGTCTGGACTCTTCCAGCTCGTCTCTTCATAGCATTCGATAACCTGAACCTGTACACCCCGGGCTAACCCGAGCATTTACAAAACACCGGGTCAGTCTGGTGAACCAGAGTGAGATAAACTCGCACAGTATTAAGGGTAAATCATCCAACAAGATTTTAAAGTTCAAAATCTCTTCAAAAGAAAAGGGTAATCTTAAGACCAAATCCACACATAAACACGGACGGTTTTTACCTTACGATAACCCAAACAGTTTTGAAATCAATATCTTGTCTGATATTATAGTAATGTCTAAATACAAGTAAATAGAATCTAGTGGAACGCTTGCATCTCACGCTCCACATATATAGTATACAATCAAAACCGCGGGCGCTTATTGGAGATTGGATTCTGACCTTGACAAGGTATGGGACCACCCGCCGATAGTGTATCTCTAGAGGCGAATACACTGGGTTCAACAAGAACGTCTTGCAACCCGGCCCTCACATGACCGACCACTCATTTCGCTTGAGTGTATCGAATGTATATCACCAACAGTTGGACTCAAACCACCGTTCCCGAATGGGAAGAATCGATAGAATAAGAAACAAAAGGAATTTCTCTAGATAGGTGATTATACACCCTAATGGGAGCGACCCACATAGCCATGCTGCCTGCCCGATTTCTGTCATTTCCCGGTTGATGAGGCTTGAGGCCACGCTTTATAATCAGCACATCACATTTACTTCGAATGCCACATCGTTAGATCCATCAGAATCACTAATTGACGTCCACAACGATACATTACGTGTTGGCTAAAGAAGTTTCCTTCTTTGCTTCCACTCTTGATACGGTTGAAGAAATCAATATACGTGACCTTTTCTGGAAATACCCTGTCAGACATTCATCCATACAAGTCATCCAGGAACAGGATGAACCGAAGGTACTCTCCTACCGCATCCATATAGGAATCACCCCATGGATCAGTAGCGAGAAGTCCTTGCAACCCGTGGATTCCAACTACGACAGAACCAAGGTTTATCTCTGGGAGCTAACCAGAGATTATAAGTGACCCTTCCGCTTATGGAAATCCACGGTCTTCAATGCTCCATCTCGATCATCTTCTGATATCTTCACGTATTTGCTGGTCGGAATGGTTTTCGAATATACATTCGATCCCGGTCTTTCCGTACCAACAACCGTATTGGTCAGATTTGATAGTCGGTGATTTAACTATCAAAATAAATAGTGTTTCAATCATGACAATCCAATGGATTCACTGGTTCAGCATTCAGCACCACTTGGCCTTTTAATTAAAACAAATGTATGGTCAAACTCTTAAATATGTCGATAAAGATATAGTTTTTCTCGCTTTTTATTCTATAAATATATCCATTTTAACACTTAGGAAAATCTTATATCATATTTTCACTTTCAAACATTTGCCACATTATTATCATATTGGGAAACCATTTTAACTTATTTCTCATCAAACGATGATACGAAATCTCGTTTTATTTCATTACTTGAAACAATACCAATGCTTATTCTAATAGAATAAAACTCATCCTTTACATTTTCTTCTAATTCGAAAATATCGTTATATTTTCGGCAATTACTTTCATTTCCCCTTTTACTTTGAAATCCTCAAATCTTCGTCATAAATGCTGCGTTATTATTTCTCTAATGAAATGATAATTTTACTAATCACTTTTACCATTACAACTTATACCATCCTCAGATAATTCTGAAGTCGTTCAAGTTGGGGTATTTTAATTACCTCTCAGACCTTGATCAACAACGTTCATATCTTAAGATTGACACAAGTCGTAATTCAAAACCCGATTCCTTATTCCAATATCAAATTCAAATACCATTAAACTATTTTATACAAAATACGATTTCATACGACCTTATTCTTTGAAAAATCTCTTTCTCGAACATAACATTTTCCTTAATTTAATAATTAAGTAATTCATTATAAACACCACTTTTAACCCTTACCCCTTTTGAACAATTTCATATCGAAATTCAGATCTTTGTTTACAAAATCCGATAATCCATTTCTTTTACCAATTTCACTTCCACTAATTTTCCTTCAAACCCATTCAACCAGTCTTGCTTTGGAAATTTATTATAATTTCCCCTTCTTACTTAATCTCGTTGTTTAGTAACGTTAATCTAAAATTAACGATATAACATCTCAAATCTCTTTTATATAACTCTGGTTTATAAGTATGCCCTTTTTACCTAAATTCCCCTTTACTTAATTCAAATAATTAAGCGGCATTTATTTAAGCTATAATACTCGCTTAAAAATCCCTTTTACAACTTTGTTATAAAACCCAGGTTTGAATAAAACCTGTTCACAAAACTTCATTCCCTATTCAGTTGAATTTTATTTCCACTTTGATTATTTTTAAATGAATTACCATTAACAAGTAATTTTCTCAATTATTATTAATTAAGATAATAATTTTCTTTGGTTATTAACTACTTCCGTAGTTAAATCCAGTATTTAACTAAAATAAATAAAATTTCCCTTTTAAAAACATTACTAAAATTTTGAACAAATATTCTTCAACCATTTTATTTACAGCGCACCAACTGATTAATACTCTTAATTCAAAACGGTCGACTTAGTCAATTCCCATCACAATTATCTCATTAACTAATCTCAATTTCATTTCCCTTTTAAATTAATTAATAATATAATTAATTTAAATAATTCCATTTAATCGTCTCTTCACAAAACAATTATCTAAATTTAACCATTCGGTTAATTTTCTCCGTACTTGTTTTTAAATCTGATTATCATCATAATTTACCTTATTAAATAAATAATTATCCAGTAAATAAACAATAAATATTTATTCCCCTGTAAATAAATTATTATTCAAAATAATATAATTTCAAAATTTTATTTCCAGTTATAAAATGAATTTTATAACTTCATCTCTGTTGATCCGCCTGACGGTAAATCAACATAACAAATCAATTTATTTCATAGGCCATATTGCCAAATACTCAACCAATACCGCCCATTGGTTTAAACTAAACAGATGTTGGTTTTTCAGTCAAAAATCCACAATCAAATCAATCCCCCCCATCAGATCAGTTCACATATGGTAATATGAAAATAAATAATATATTTGAGGAATCCGGTTGGATCCCTCCAATCTGTTCTGCCCTGCATTAAATTGGTTATCTCCAAACAGTTCAACAATTCAAACATATCCAATAATTCAAACAGATCAAACAATTCAAACCAAAAATACGTTTATTTTATAAACGTGACCAACAAGGTAAGCTACCTTTATTGGAACCAATCGTTAGAATAACGATTTGGTATTTTACTGAAATTAATCGACGGTTTAATTTCGTTAGTCAAATCAGCAAGCAAACAGTCAACCATGGGCACACAAAACGATTTGGTATTTTACTGAAATTAAACGACGGTTTAATTTCGTTAGTCAAATCAGCAAGCAAACAGTCAACCATGGGCACACAAAATAAAAAGAACCCAATTTATATAAAATATAAATGGGAAAAACTGAGTGAGTTTAACTCACCTTGATTTCAATCCATCGTCAGAATAGTTTATTTTTAATCAAATTAAACAAGGGTTTAATTTAATCAAAACCTCCATCAGCGTCCAACTCTGTCTACACCATCTTCAAAATAAAGCGTTCACTCGTACGGTTACAACGCTCCTTGTTGATTTGATTTTAAGTAAATCCTTCTCCCCAACGCGAGTTGCTGCCATCCTCTCTTCACGATTCACAAACCGGTACACTGCTGCTTTCTCGTTCTTCTTCGCCTAAAGCCCCTCCTTATCTTACGTTGATGATTCTCCAGAAGACCTTTTCCAAGCTTCATTTGTGCCCGACTCTCCCTCAAGTAACTGCGCCCCTTACTTCTTCTCTCATGCACCTCACTCCGTACTGCTAACATTTCGTAACCCGCCCCGCTCCACTTCAGTTGCCTGTACCGCCCACGTCCATCTGCCAACACAATATATCTCCACCAAAAGTACACCTTCGGCCCTAGACTACTTCGCACCATGGCCTGGTCCAAGTGCCCGGTTTGCCTGAAGCTTGGTGACGCAACTTTACTGTTAAACAATATATTTATATTCATTTTTTTTAGGCGAGGATTAAGTACTGGAGTGGAGGCACTCCTGCCTTTGATTTGCAAGAAAAAGAAAACGAGGGCTGTCATATTTATAGGAGTAAAGTCCGTGGCAGCCACGGTATATAATTTGATATATTATATATATAAAACGTAGGGGTGCAGGCAGGACTTAGGGTAGCTGTATAAATTTTGAAGGCTTGGTCGGCACACTTCCTCTACGCTGAAAAGAAATCACATATATACTGAAAATAATTCTGATGAATAGGAGGCGATAGGCCTGTTTGAGTTCTCTTGTCGAATGGTACAGCGCGCAGTGTGATTTCAATTGCTATACATCCTAGGTCCATGTATTATCTTTTCAAATATTGTAGGTTAGATGGTACGTATAGTTGTGCTTTTAAATCCTAAGATGTGTACGTAGAGAGTTCAGCTAGCATGTGTAAAGTACGAAAAATGGTATGGCAATGTGTGTTCTCATCCTATAGGTTAACCTGTATTGAAATGTCACTGCCTTGTATGTCATGCTTGATGTTACGGCCCATGTTTGTACGTGATAGGAGTAGTTTGTTATTATTTTATTAAAACAAAACTTCGTGGTGAAGTAGTTGATAAAATCCACCATAAATGATTTCTGTTTACTGATAAAAAGGCTAATCCTAGTGTAAAAAGGTATTCCGGACCCAATGGGACAAGTTTCGTCGAAATCCGAGGTCATATGAAAAAATTTCCTTTATAAAACCAGAAATGAACACGCATTTAATTTTTTCACGATCACCAGATAAATCAAATCAACTCGAAACTGCGAAGTCTGACAATAACTTTTCGATACGAACCCAACGGCACTAGTTTCGTCGCATTTTGAGGCTGTTTCCCCGGTAGGCTATTTTTAGGCGTACCGCAAATGCCATTTTGGATACCCAATTTGCCGATCTCTAAAAATAACAAACTATATACCTATCCTGACCCTAATTGACGATACGAACTCAACGGAACTGGTTTCACGGCTTAATTCAGTCGTCTGCTCAAGTTACACTCGAATATCCCTTTATTATATTAATTACGCGCTATAGAAAATGAACGGGCGTTTACGGCTACCGTGGCCACATACGGCATCGGTTTGCCACGCCATTTAACACCGTGCAATAATTAAACGTTACTGTTCTAATGAAACTGATTTCGTCGAAAACAGAGACCGTTTGCGAAATGGCCATTTTAAAGGTCGATATTTAAATAACGATTTTTCACAGCGACTATTTTAAAATTTGATTTGGCCATAATTAACAAATTATAACACGAAATCTGGATTTTTCTCTTTCATATGAAAATTATAATCGATACGGTTCCAAAGTTTCTTGTTTCACGGAAATCCGACTTATATCGGAACCGGTATATTCAGTTGAAGTTCAAAACTCCATATTACGAACTGCACGCCATTTTCAAGCTCTATTTATATTTTATATAAATATATATCGTTCAACTTCGTTTTAAATAGCGATTTGAATATAAAAATCCATTTATATTTCAAATAAAATATTTAAACCCAATTTAAATATTCAGATTCAAATGGTCGAAAAACACGGGTCGTTACATTCTTCCCCCCTTAAAATAATTTCGTCCTTAAAATTGCTAAGGTAAGAAAGAACGTTGCAAATCCATTAATTTCTAAATCCATTTTATTTTAACTCGAAAACCGATTTATTTTGGTAAAAATAAAATTTCAAAAATATCAAAAAATTTCTAACACTTTAAATTCTCGGGAAAATTCGGCAGAGTCTCCCCTGCAAGGAGTGACATTTTCGATATCGTAGGAACAAATAATATATATATATCGACCAACGGTCGGAAAAACAAAAACCAAAACCAAAAATGTTATATTTTCGCGTAGGCATACCTTTACGAGCGCTATTGAGCATATCTACTCAACGTATATGCGATTTACTTGATCTATATCAATTTGTCTAGCCATCTGGCACCGGTACTTAACTCAGTTCACATATAAGTAATAAATATATGAAATTCTGAGATAATATTTACCCACATGATTTCAAAATCAAACAAATATATCAATCCATTATCGAAGACAGGGTTGAATCCTAAATTCCAATCCATATGTGGTTTCATTCCAGTTTAATTATACCGGAAATTATTCTTCAGTTTATAATTCATTTGGCTTCATTAAATTGTTGATTATTTCCATTCAAACAACTATCATCCAATAACAAACAATTCACAATCAACAGCCAATACACAACCAAATCAACCAAATCAATTGAATTCACATTCAATATTAATATTTTACTTTGGTTTCTCATATTTGAACATCGATCGATTTGTTATTCGATTGATTTCTTTTGATTATTATCTATTCAAAATTCCAATTTCCATATATGTCTTATTCAATTTCGATATCATTCTTAATTTAATTACACTTACCAAAGTTAAGTTTCAATTCAAATTTCAATCCGATTTGAATCACATTCACATCGATCAAACACACTACTATCTCAATAATTAAAAAAAAAAATCCTTTTTTATACAAAAATATAATTTTGGTAAAATTATTTCATTTACCCTCTTCTCAAAACAATGTTGTATCCATGGTCAGTTCTATGCTTCTCAACACTTGAACCGATCAACAACACAATAAAAACCATTTGTATATAAAATTTACAAATACGCTCTCATATATATACACACTCAATCTCGATCTAGGGTATTACTAACCCAATCTCTATCGAGTTACACCACAGAGCCAAGGTTATTACTAAACCAATAGCTCTGATACCACTGTAGCGACCCAGCGATTTCGGTCCCGAAAATCGACATAAATACCTTTACCGTAACTCATGCCGACCTTCCAACACCGAAAACAATGGATAGTATTAGAAAGAAATTAGAGGGTGAGATAAGAAAGAAAGAAATATTAGAATAGTAGAAGGAGAAGAAACAACACAACACAGAGTCTCACATCGCAGCGGAACAAAAATATAATATAGAAATAAAACTTTATTGAGAGCTTTTAAAAATACTTACAATATCAGAGTACATCAACATCTGGACAGTTATAATAACCTGTCCTCCTATTCAACACAGCGGAATAGTAGCTATATAATATCATACGTCTGGACTCTTCCAGCTCGTCTCTTCATAGCATTCGATAACCTGAACCTGTACACCCCGGGCTAACCCGAGCATTTACAAAACACCGGGTCAGTCTGGTGAACCAGAGTGAGATAAACTCGCACAGTATTAAGGGTAAATCATCCAACAAGATTTTAAAGTTCAAAATCTCTTCAAAAGAAAAGGGTAATCGTAAGACCAAATCCACACATAAACACGGACGGTTTTTACCTTACGATAACCCAAACAGTTTTGAAATCAATATCTTGTCTGATATTATAGTAATGTCTAAATACAAGTAAATAGAATCTAGTGGAACGCTTGCATCTCACGCTCCACATATATAGTATACAATCAAAACCGCGGGCGCTTATTGGAGATTGGATTCTGACCTTGACAAGGTATGGGACCACCCGCCGATAGTGTATCTCTAGAAGCGAATACACTGGGTTCAACAAGAACGTCTTGCAACCCGGCCCTCACATGACCGACCACTCATTTCGCTTGAGTGTATCGAATGTATATCACCAACGGTTGGACTCAAACCACCGTTCCCGAATGGGCAGAATCGATAGAATAAGAAACAAAAGGAATTTCCCTAGATAGGTGATTATACACCCTAATGGGAGCGACCCACATAGCCATGCTGCCTGCCCGATTTCTGTCATTTCCCGGTTGATGAGGCTTGAGGCCACGCTTTATAATCAGCACATCACATTTACTTCGAATGCCACATCGTTAGATCCATCAGAATCACTAATTGACGTCCACAACGATACATTACGTGTTGGCTAAAGAAGTTTCCTTCTTTGCTTCCACTCTTGATACGGTTGAAGAAATCAATATACGTGACCTTTTCTGGAAATACCCTGTCAGACATTCATCCATACAAGTCATCCCGGAACAGGATGAACCGAAGGTACTCTCCTACCGCATCCATATAGGAATCACCCCATGGATCAGTAGCGAGAAGTCCTTGCAACCCGTGGATTCCAACTACGACAGAACCACGGTTTATCTCTGGGAGCTAACCAGAGATTATAAGTGACCCTTCCTCTTATGGAAATCCACGGTCTTCAATGCTCCATCTCGATCATCTTCTGATATCTTCACGTATTTGCTGGTCGGAATGGTTTTCGAATATACATTCGATCCCGGTCTTTCCGTACCAACAACCGTATTGGTCAGATTTGATAGTCAGTGATTTAACTATCAAAATAAATAGTGTTTCAATCATGACAATCCAATGGATTCACTGGTTCAGCATTCAGCACCACTTGGCCTTTTAATTAAAACAAATGTATGGTCAAACTCTTAAATATGTCGATAAAGATATAGTTTTTCTCGCTTTTTATTCTATAAATATATCCATTTTAACACTTAGGAAAATCTTATATCATATTTTCACTTTCAAACATTTGCCACATTATTATCATATTGGGAAACCATTTTAACTTATTTTTCATCAAATGATGATACAAAATCTCGTTTTATTTCATTACTTGAAACAATACCAATGCTTATTCTAATAGAATAAAACTCATCCTTTAAATTTTCTTCTAATTCGAAAATATCGTTACATTTTCGGCAATTCCTTTCATTTCCCCTTTTACTTAGAAATCCTCAAATCTTCGTCATAAATGCTGCGTTATTATTTCTCTAATGAAATGATAATTTAACTAATCACTTTTGCCATTACAACTTATACCATCCTCAGATAATTCTGAAGTCGTTCAAGTTGGGGTATTTTAATTACCTCTCAGACCTTGATCAACAACGTTCATATCTTAAGATTGACACAAGTCGTAATTCAAAACCCGATTCCTCATTCCAATATCAAATTCAAATACCATTAAACTATTTTATACAAAATACGATTTCATACGACCTTATTCTTTGAAAAATCGCTTTCTCGAACATAACATTTTCCTTAATTTAATAATTAAGTAATTCATTATAAACACCACTTTTAACCCTTACCCCTTTTGAACAATTTCATATCGAAATTCAGATCTTTGTTTACAAAATCCGATAATCCATTTCTTTTACCAATTTCACTTCCACTAATTTTCCTTCAAACCCATTCAACCAGTCTTGCTTTGGAAATTTATTATAATTTTCCCTTCTTACTTAATCTCGTTGTTTAGTAACGTTAATCTAAAATTAACGATATAACATCTCAAATCTCTTTTATATAACTCTGGTTTATAAGTACGCCCTTTTTACCTAAATTCCCCTTTACTTAATTCAAATAATTAAGCGGCATTTATTTAAGCTATAATACTCGCTTAAAAATCCCTTTTACAACTTTGTTATAAAACCCAGGTTTGAATAAAACCTGTTCACAAAACTTCATTCCCTATTCAGTTGAATTTTATTTCCACTTTGATTATTTTTAAATGAATTACCATTAACAAGTAATTTTCTCAATTATTATTAATTAAGATAATAATTTTCTTTGGTTATTAACTACTTCCGTAGTTAAATCCAGTATTTAACTAAAATAAATAAAATTTCCCTTTTAAAAACATTACTAAAATTTTGAACAAATATTCTTCAACCATTTTATTTACAGCGCACCAACTGATTAATACTCTTAATTCAAAACGGTCGACTTAGTCAATTCCCATCACAAATATCTCATTAACTAATCTCAATTTCATTTCCCTTTTAAATTAATTAATAATATAATTAATTTAAATAATTCCATTTAATCGTCTCTTCACAAAACAATTATCTAAATTTAACCATTCGGTTAATTTTCTCCGTACTTGTTTTTAAATCTGATTATCATCATAATTTACCTTATTAAATAAATAATTATCCAGTAAGTAAACAATAAATATTTATTCCCCTATAAATAAATTATGATTCAAAATAATATAATTTCAAAATTTTATTTCCAGTTATAAAATGAATTTTATAACTTCATCTCTGTTGATCCGCCTGACGGTAAATCAACATAACAAATCAATTTATTTCATAGGCTATATTGCCAAATACTCAACCAATACCGCCCATTGGTTTAAACTAAACAGATGTTGGTTTTTCAGTCAAAAATCCACAATCAAATCAATCCCCCCCATCAGATCAGTTCACATATGGTAATATGAAAATAAATAATATATTTGAGGAATCCGGTTGGATCCCTCCAATCTGTTCTGCCCAGCATTAAATTGGTTATCTCCAAACAGTTCAACAATTCAAACATATCCAATAATTCAAACAGATCAAACAATTCAAACCAAAAATACGTTTATTTTATAAATGTGACCAACAAGGTAAGTTACCTTTATTGGAACCAATCGTTAGAATAACGATTTGGTATTTTACTGAAATTAAACGACGGTTTAATTTCGTTAGTCAAATCAGCAAGCAAACAGTCAACCATGGGCACACAAAATAAAAAGAACCCAATTTATATAAAATATAAATGGGAAAAACTGAGTGAGTTTAACTCACCTTGATTTCAATCCATCGTCAGAATAGTTTATTTTTAATCAAATTAAACGAGGGTTTAATTTAATCAAAACCTCCATCAGCGTCCAACTCTGTCTACACCATCTTCAAAATAAAGCGTTCACTGGTACGGTTACAACGCTCCTTGTTGATTTGATTTTAAGTAAATCCTTCTCCCCAACGCGAGTTGCTGCCATCCTCTCTTCACGATTCACAAACCGGTACACTGCTGCTTTCTCGTTCTTCTTCGCCTAAAGCCCCTCCTTATCTTACGTTGATGTTGCTCCAGAAGACCTTTTCCAAGCTTCATTTGTGCCCAACTCTCCCTCAAGTAACTGCGCCCCTTACTTCTTCTCTCATGCACCTCACTCCATACTGTTAACATTTCGTAACCCGCCCCGCTCCACTTCAGTTGCCTGTACCGCCCACGTCCATCTGCCAACACAATATATCTCCACCAAAAGTACACCTTCGGCCCTAGCCTACTTTGCACCATGGCCTGGTCCAAGTGCCCGGTTTGCCTGAAGCTTGGTGACGCAACTTTACTGTTAAACAATATATTTATATTCAATTTTTTTTTAGGCGAGGATTAAGTACTGGAGTGGAGGCACTCCTGCCTTTGATTTGCAAGAAAAAGAAAACGAGGGCTGTCATATTTATAGGAGTAAAGTCCGTGGCGGCCACGGTATATAATTTGATATATTATATATATAAACGTAGGGGTGCAGGCAGGACTTAGGGTAGCTGTATAAATTTTGAAGGCTTGGTCGGCACAATTCCTCTACACTGAAAAGAAATCACATATATACTGAAAAGAATTCTGATGAATAGGAGGCGATAGGCCTGTTTGAGTTCTCTTGTCGAATGGTACAGCGCACAGTGTGATTTCAATTGCTATACATCCTAGGTCCATGTATTATCTTTTCAAATATTGTAGGTTAGATGGTACGTATAGTTGTGCTTTTAAATCCTAAGATGTGTACGTAGAGAGTTCAGCTAGCATGTGTAAAGTACGAAAAATGGTATGGCAATGTGTGTTCTCATCCTATAGGTTAACCTGTATTGAAATGTCACTGCCTTGTATGTCATGCTTGATGTTACGACCCCTGTTTGTACGTGATAGGAGTAGTTTGTTATTATTTTATTAAAACAAAACTTCGCGGTGAAGTAGTTGATAAAATCCACCATAAATGATTTCTGTTTACTGATAAAAAGGCTAATCCTAGTGTAAAAAGGTATTCCGGACCCAATGGGACAAGTTTCGTCGAAATCCGAGGTCATATGAAAAAATTTCCTTTATAAAACCAGAAATGGACACGCATTTAATTTTTTCACGATCACCAGATAAATCAAATCAACTCGAAACTGCGAAGTCTGACAATAACTTTTCGATACGAACCCAACGGCACTAGTTTCGTCGCATTTTGAGGCTGTTTCCCCGGTAGGCTATTTTTAGGCGTATCGCAAATGCCATTTTGGATACCCAATTTGCCGATCTCTAAAAATAACAAACTATATACCTATCCTGATCCTAATTGACGATACGAACTCAACGGAACTGGTTTCACGGCTTAATTCAGTCGTCTGCTCAAGTTACACTCGAATATCCCTTTATTATATTAATTACGCGCTATAGAAAATGAACGGGCGTTTACGGCTACCGTGGCCACATACGGCATCGGTTTGCCACGCCATTTAACACCGTGCAATAATTTAACGTTACTTTTCTAATGAAACTGATTTCGTCGAAAACAGAGACCGTTTGCGAAATGGCCATTTTAAAGGTCGATATTTAAATAACGATTTTTCACAGCGACTATTTTAAAATTTGATTTGGCCATAATTAACAAATTATAACACGAAATCTGGATTTTTCTCTTTCATATGAAAATTATAATCGATACGGTTCCAACGTTTCTTGTTTCATGGAAATCCGACTTATATCGGAACCGGTATATTCAGTTGAAGTTCAAAACTCCATATTACGAACTGCACGCCATTTTCAAGCTCTATTTATATTTTATATAAATATATATCGTTCAACTTCGTTTTAAATAGCGATTTAAATATAAAAATCCATTTATATTTCAAATAAAATATTTAAACCCAATTTAAATATTCAGATTCAAATGGTCGAAAAATACGGGTCGTTACACGATTGGTTAACATAATGTTATAAGTGTTAATAATTTATATTTTATGCTTATGCAGTTGTGTAATGCACTCTGGATGATGGATGATTGTTTATCATTGTTATTGTATACATTTGTTGTATGAAAACCATGTAAATAACATTATATGGTAATTGATTGAGTCTGATTCCAATTCAGAAATAAAGAACATTTTAAAATAACGAATATTTTAAAATAATGAACATTTTAAAATAATATTCAGTAAAGGATTAAAATGTAATTTTGATGTCCAATTTTGGATGGACACGAAAATATTGAAATATATAAGGCTGTGTTGATTAGTTATGCGGTATTTTGATGCGAACGGTATTTATATCGATTTTATGCATTTTATAATGAATATCAAAAAGGAAATTATTTCAGAATCTGATATTTTGAAAATATTATCATTTATAGATTATAATGATATACAATATTCAATTTTTATTTAAAATCGAAAAATGAAGTTGAAATCGTATTTAAAATGAATTTAAAACGATTTATAAAATACGTTTTAAATGGAAATCGATGAAATATATATAATATATATATTACATGGCCTGAATAGAACGCGCCGTGGCCACTTGCGAATTTCAACCATTGACTTCGAATTGATATTACGGGTGATCCGACAGTCGGATTCTCCTAAAACCAGAACCATTGGGTTCTTATCAAAAAGAGATTTCTAACGAATATAAGATATTTGAAATCTAATGGTTAGATTTGGAATTATGTCCAAATCAAATTTGGAAAAAGATCGTTGTAAGTGCAGTTCGACGACCGTTTATGGAATTCGATTGAAAGGGCCTTAATAAAGTTATTAAAAATATTAATAATTTGTGTAAAATCATAATAAATGATTTGGGAAAAATGGGAAGAAAAATTCCATGTTTGAAAAGATAAAAAGATATTTTTATCAAAATGAACTAGTTATAAACTAGATTTGAAATCCAATAATTTTTAAATAAAATAAATTAGATTTGTGAATGGTTTTAATATAACCAGAAATTTCCAACGAACAAATTGGAATGGATATGGAATGGAAATAATCTTTGGAATATTTTGATACTGGATTCCATGGTTATAAGGATATTGCTATGGAAACTTGGAAGATATATTTATATCTTTATTTCCAATACGATATTTGTCGGTTTCAAAATTTGATATTGAATATAAGCCGATTTAATTTCTATTTAGTGCCTTGTATTTAATATCAAATGGGATTTTGGGTTTGTCGTGAATGGTGTCTTCATTAGCACTGTTCTTAAACCCAGTTGAGAAAAGAATAAATCTTTTAATTAAGATTTAGCGAAGTTTTACAATTAATTAATATTTAATTGGAATTGAATAAAAGAATTGGATTTTACGTTTGTCGTGAATGGTGTGTTAAATAACACTGTTCTTAATCCCCGTGTGAAAATAACAAATCTTTTAATTAAGATTGTTAGAGTTTCCAGTTATATTTAGTAATTGGAATAAAATGGAATGTGAATTGGGTTTATCGTGAATTGTGTTTTAAATGACATTCGTTCTTTAAACCGATTAACAGTGAAATGTGATTTGGAATTTATAAATCTTTTTATTAAGATTTAATGGAAATTTTCAAAAGTAGAGTTTTCTGATTTAATATATTGGAATTGAATGGAATTCGATTTGGTAATAATCGAAGTGAGCTTCTGTGGAGGAATACTGTTAATATAAATGGAATTTAAAAGGCTTTGTCGTTATCCAATTTATATTATTAGTCGGATATGGAAATTAATATCGATTATATATACTGATCTGTTTTCCGTGAAGATTCCATGATTAGTGGAATGTGATTTTGGGTTTATCGTAAACTGTGTTTTAAATGTCATTAGTTCTTTAACCCAGTGAAGACAGGATTACATGTCTTACATCGTATTTCGAACTATATTCGTTGATCTCTGCTAAATATATATTTGTTTGGTGGAGGAGAATTTTTTCTCTTGCTTAACACCCTTCTTTGGGACGTACGAGCTTAGATGTTATATACCAGCAGAAATCAATGGTACGGTGTAGATTGTCAATGTGGCGTGTTTGATTTCCCAAAATTAAATAATCATCAATATTGATTTTTGGGAAGATTAAAACTAAGTGGAGTTTTAATGAATCTTTAAATAGATTGGAATGAGAATGAGATAATTTAAATTGTCAAATTTGGGAAATGATCGAGAATGGAGTACCACCAATTTTACTCCAGGCGATAGTTAAATCTTTAATTAGATTTGAACATGAAATGGTAATCAACCTTACCGATGACACCGTGGTGTTAGATATGGAGTATTACCAGTTTTGCTCCATGGGTTGAATAGGTTGGGATTGGGAAATAAAACAAATGATTACTTCGGTAAGGTGCGCTAATCTCGACTAGTTTGGATAAACCTTAATTTCGTTTGAATTGATATCCAAAGGAAGATTAAAAAATAAATTTAAAGGAATTTATCTTTGATAAAATAAATGGGAACCATTCCCTAAATAAGTGAATATTTGAATAAAGGAATATTCTGAATTAGAATGAGGCATATGTTGTGTTTGTGTAACACTCGTTTATAATATAAGCGAGTTATTCGGAAAGGCCTGGTTAATAACCACTTTGAATAACTGATTCGACGAAAATTCGACGATGAAGACTGTGATTGAAGGCTAGATGTGTTCACATCGTATAGATGATTACTGATGTCTTAATTGGTCTGTACACCCAAGACAAGGTAATAAGTGGTGATCGTCCAGACGTACTTGGAGATCAACCGGATATGCAAGGACCTCTCTCCTGTATTGGACATATGGGACGACGAATAAGGTGCCTCAGGTTTCGTTCAGACCTAGAATGAACTTGTAAATGGACGTGTGTCTGACATTGGTTTTTATTCTGTGTTGATTGATCTTTATTAAATGTATATCTATTTGGTAGCGAAGAATTTATTCTCTTGCTTAACACCCTTCTCTGAGACGTACGAGCCTAGAGGTTATATATCGATAGACATCAGTCGCATGGCGTGAATTGCCTATGTGGCATGTTGAGATGCAAATGATCAAGGCTTCTATTGAAAAGAAAAGTCTTCTGGTTGATGATCAAAGCATGGATTTAAATATCATAGCTTTGTATATAGCGTTTAGTCATGAGCCTCACACCCCGGTATGAACCAGAAACGGGAGAGGACTGCAGGGAGAACATGCGTTTCTTTCTAGATAGGAGTGGTGTCATTGTATGGAGCTCAGACATTTTACTTATGTGGTTTTTGGAAAGTAGGTACCTCAGATATATCGGTCACCACGGGGCCGATGGATGATATGGTCGACATAATGACCATTACACCCCATAGGGCTGGGAAACGTATTATTCAGGGATTACTAATCCACTTACTATGGACCAGCCCTGAAGATCCAAGGTGTAGTTGCGGCTGTAGCCTGAGACATTGTAGGCTAGACTGTCTCGAATTCGGCAAGGACGATCCCTTGCCTTGGTTCATAGATGGAATCCAATTTCCAATACGATATCGTGTGGTTTTAATTGTAGAACTAGTATGGCCACATGTTATTTCGTACCCATGTTGTCTATGATTGATATATTTATATTTGAAGTTGATTTCTTCACTTAAGTAATAATAAAAAGATTTGTTTTATACGTACCAAGCGTATTTGGCTATTATAAGGGAAAACTCTATCCTCTGGCTTACATTGCATTATGTGATGGGACCTGAGACTTATAATAGCTTCATTTTTTATAAAAGCATTGCGCTGCTTGTTTTATGCACTATTATTCTTCGGAGGAAACCCATTCCACATTATACGGCGTGGTCCCTTGATTTACACTATTTTAAACTAAATTTTAAATAACTGCTTTGAGTTCCCACACGAGTCACATGACTGACCCAGAGTTTATTGTTTTAACTTAAACTTTGGGTGCACCTATTTTCCACACGGGCAGCTAGTAGTTTTGGCTTTGCAGATATTTATTTATATAGGATCCTGGACTTAAAGCTAGGGCTATATTCGGTATGCTCTATATCCATGTATTTCTTACAGTTGTGTTATGTGTTATTTTTCTGGTGCTATGTATTCAGATGTAATTTAAATCTCTGATATTTTTCTGATATATATTATTTATTCATACTCTGTTATATTCTTGTGCTTTGATGTAATTGTTGTAATAACAATGAAGTGTTCTTCTGTTTGTGTTCTGATTTGTTGTGTTCTCAACTCAATCGGGGCTTTCCTTCATGGGGAAGATTGGGTCGCTTCATCATGCAATTGGACTTAGCATCTAATCGAATTGCTATTGTCAATCGACCCAATTCGTACATAATTAGAAATCCTATCATCACATCGATGCCTTCACTTCACCATCGTGACATCCAATACCACCGACCAAATCCAGATGCTCGTTCAACTTCAAATCAGGCTACGCCCGAGGTTACGACACTTATCAGTCGCTTAACATCGAATTCTCTAAATTCTTCTTCTCTCGTGTTTTTTTTGAAACATAATTTCAAATTATGTCCTGAATGAATTCTAAGGTATACATGTTTACGGTAGAAGTAGAAGGGAGGAATTTTGGAAAAAGGAAGGACTGAGTTTGAATAGGCAAGAGTGATTTAGGCTAGTTTTTCTATTTTACTAAAAATTTAATTCAATCTATCAATAAAAAAAATTAAACTCAAATCTCGACATTTATTCACAAATATATTTCATTACAATTCAAGCAAGCTTACACTATAATTACCAATCATTTTGTTGAAGCCCATTTTTTTTTATCCAATGCCCACTTATTAATTTACTTATATTTTTGTAATCACATAATAACTATTTACATTTTAAATATATTTTATATTCACATAAAACAAAATTTTATTTGGATATATTATATGAAAATAATTGTTAATTTAATTTAACAAATTAAATACCTCTTATTCAAGAAATTTAATTTTCTAAAATTTATTTTCAAAATATAAAATTTGAAATATCAAATTCCAATATTTTAATTTTTGTTTAATTTATCTATTTATCAGGCATGGAAAGCACAGTTGTTGTAGACTTTCTCTTATAAAAATTGTGTTCACGTAATTTCTTATGAAAGACATCAAAAAACTCGTACCCTATCTTTTCTTGTATCTATAATCTTTGATTGAATTTAACAATATAGTCCTCTATATGGCTCTTACTTCAATCTCTCTAATCATATGATATAATTTAAATAAATTCATATTAACAATTTTCTATTATTGCATATGGAAAAAAACTGATTAATTTTTTTATAGACTTAGATTTTCCGAAAAGTTTATACAAAGTCTCCTTTATATAACAAGCGCTCAGAAAAATAAAATAAAAAGAATATAATTATAGTATATACATCTCCAAAGTGTCTTTCCAACATAGAGTAATCCAAAACATAAGAAAAATATATATAATATCCCACTACTTAGCATTGTTGTGTAAAAATATACCTTTTTGTTTGCATCTAAATGAGCTATTATTACTTTATGTAGTAAAATTGAGCATTGAATGTCAATTAGTCAAATTATGCTCCATAACAATCTTTTCTTATTCTCAAATTCAAACATTAGTCACGTAACATTGGAAAAGATAACATATATTCAATCTAAATGTCTCTGAGAGTATTTTGTTACCAAATTTGTCAACTTTATGGAATAACTGTCAGATTACAAAAATATTAAATACGACTTAATTAAGGTAGAGTCTAAAGGTGGTAAAATATGAAATGCTCTAGAGTAAACCCAACTTGAATAAATGTGTCACCTTGACTAAAAGAATGTCACAAAACTATCTAAACAAAAAGTTGTTACTTATGTTCTAATCTTTCCTAAATGGGTAAACTATTGAAATAAAAGAAACCATTCAAAAGCTGTGGGTGAATAAGCTTAACCTTTACATAATTTTTTGATTTCAGGAACCACATATATTGGTTGAAACTTGTATTTTTACTCTCAAATTCATAATTTTGTGATGCACTTCGAATAAAATTTACTTTCTAATGAAATCGAAATAATTAAAAAACAGATGATTTTTCTGAAAGTTCTGGCTAAAATAATAATGTATTTCAACTCAAAATTCTCAAAAAAACTGAGACCCCATCTTCACCAGCTAATTTTAGAAGAGCCTGCAGGAGGCATTGGGGAGATAGCTATGACTTAGCATGGCCTATTACCCTCACACAAATGGACAGACGGAGAGGGTTAATAGGATTCTTGAGGATTTATTGTGGCTGTGTAACTTAGACTTTGGAGGGACTTAGGAGAATCATCTTTCTTTGGTAGAGTTTGCCAATAATAACAGCTACCAGACGACCATAGGTATGGCTCTCTACGAGGCATTGTACCATATTGTTAATGGTAGACTGCGGACGGACTTCTTCTTGGACCTGAGATGGTCAGGGAGACCTCATAGAAGGTAGACCTGATTCAAAAATGGATGAAAGAAGCTCAAGATGGACATAAGTCATATCCAAATGTAAAAACCCGTAACTTCCCCGGTGAGGAAAGCGCGGATAGTTCGAGAACAAGCCACAAAATAGAACGCAGACGGAAGAACATTTCATTGTACATTACAACAATGCATCAAATTACAAGAATATACAGAGTATAAATGAATATTACACAGAAATATCAGAGATTTAAATTACATTTAAATACAACGCAGCGGAAAATAATACAATACACAACTAGAAGAAGATATACGGATACAAAGCTTTCCGGATATCGTTCCAGCTGTAAACCAGGATCCTGTGAATATAAATCTACAAAACCAAAACTACTAGCTGCCCATGTCAGAATAGGGGCACCCAGAGTTTAGGTTAAAACAATAAACTCCAGGTCAGTCATGGGACTGGTGTGAGAACTAAAACAATTATTATTCTTTATTTTAAAGTTTAGTAAATCAAGGGACCATGTCGTATAACACGGAACCGGTTTCCTCCCAAGAATACCAGTGCATAAAACAACAGCGCAATGCTAAATAAAGAAAAATGAAGCTATTATAAGACCCAGGTCCTATCACACAATGCAACGCAAGCCGGGGGATAGGGTTTTTACCTTATAATAGCCAAGAATGCTTGATACGTTTAAAACAAATCATTTGATATTATTATAAGTGTATAGTGTATAAAACAACTTCAAATCATAAGTATCAATCATAGGTGGCATGAATGCCCCATACCACCATGTCGCCATATATAGGTTATACAATCAAAATCGCAAAGTCACGTATTTGGAAATTGGGTTTCCATCTATGAACCGAGGCAAAAGATAGTCCTCAACCTATTCGAGACGCTCTAGCCCGCCCCTCAGGATCAGAGCTCGAGTGACCCTTGGATCGTCAGGGTCGGTCCACCGATGTGGATTAAAATGCCTAAACATGCGTTTCCCCACCCTTTGGGGTGTAAATGAGCCAACGAATGGCTCCATCGGACCCGGATCGTCCGATCTAACCGAGGCGCCTCGCAACAGCAACAACCACACAGGTGAAAAGTATATAAATGTCAGGGCTGGTAGGTCACTGACACCACCCTAGCTAGAAAGAAACGCATGCCCTCCCTGATGTCCTCTCCCGTTTTTGGTTCACAACCGGGGTGTAAGGCTCGCGAATTCACGTTACACAAAGCTGTGCCACACAGGCTGTGCTTTGATCATCACCACAAGACTTTGCTTTTCAACAGAAGCCTCGATCAATTGCCACTTGGGCATGCCACACAGGCAATTCACTCCATGCGTTTGATATCCATCAATATATAACCCCTGAGCTCGTACGTCTCAGAGAAGGGCGTTAAGCAAGAGAATAAATTCTCCGCCGCCAAACAGATATATATTTAATAGAAATCAATCACACGGACTAAAATCCAATGTCAGACACACAGTCCATTTACAAGTCCGTTCTGGGTCTGAACGAAACCGGAGGCACCTAGTACTCCGCATATCCATCGATCTCCACGTACGTCTGGACGATCACCAACTGTTTCCATCTTCTTGGGTGTACATCCCAATCAAGATCATCAGTAATCACCCAAACGACGAGAAGACCTCTGGTCTTCGACCACCGTCTTCATCTTCGACTTATCGTCGTATCAGTTATTCAGAATGGGATAAACCCGGTCTTTCCGAATAACTCGCGTATATAATAAATAAGTGTTACACAAACACAACAGACGCCTCATTCCAATTCATCAGTCACTAAACGTAAATTAACAAGAGAATAATTCCCCAAATATTAACCCCGAAGGCCGAAACCAACATCAGATCAATATCCAGAAAACCGTTCTGCTTAGCTAACCGACAGTTAGTTTCTAAATTTCACATTCTTAGGGAAAGGTTCCCATTAATTTCATCAAAGATAAATCCTTTAAATTTATTCTTTAATCTATTTTTGAATATCAATTCAAACTAGTCGGGATTAACGAACCTTACCGAAGTAATCATTTATTTTAATTTCCCAATCCCAACCTATTCATCCCATGAAGTAAAACTGGTTGTACTTCATATCTAACACCGCGGTGTTATCGGTAAATTCAATTACCATTTCACGTTCAAATCTAATTAAAGATTTAACTAACGCCTGGAGAAAAACTGGTGATACTCTATTCTCGATCATTTCAATCTAATTAAAGATTCATTAAAACTCCACTTAGTTTTAATCTGTAACTGGGTTAAAGAATCAGTGTCATTTAAAACACGGTTCACGATAAACCCAAAATCACATTCCATTAATTATCGGGTTAAAGAACGAGTGTTACTTAAAAACACTGTTCACGGTAAACCCAATAATCAATATCAATTTAATTCCAATTAAATATTATTTAATTGGTACACTTCATTAAATCCAAATAAAAAAGATTTAATCTTTTCTCAACTGGGCTTAAGAACCGTGTTAATGAAGACACCATTCACTACAAACCCAAATCACATTTGATATTAAACACAAGGCTCTGAATAGAAAATATACCGGCTTATATTCAATATCAAATTCTACGACTAACAAATATCGTATTGGAAATAACGATATATATATATCTTTCAAATTCCTATAACAATATCTGTATCATCACAAAATCCAACATCGAAATAATCCAAAGACAATTTCGATTCAAATCCATTCCCATATAATTATTGGAAATTCTGGTTATTTTCAAAACCATTTCTAATCCAGTTTATTTATTTTAAAAATAAATAGAATTATAATTCTAGTTCAAAACTAGTTCATTTCGATAAAAATCTATTTTTATCTTTTCAAATATGGAGTTTTTCATCCCAAATCTTTCTAAAT
Source organism: Allium sativum (assembly GCA_030737875.1). NCBI lineage: Eukaryota > Viridiplantae > Streptophyta > Magnoliopsida > Asparagales > Amaryllidaceae > Allium > Allium sativum. The sequence goes on from CM060923.1 coordinate 108,594,671, forward strand.
CATTTCTTATGATTTTACACAAATTATTACTATTTTTAATAATTTTATCAAGGCCCGTACAGTCGATTTCCATCAACGGCCATCGAACAGCACTTACAGCGACCTTTTTCAAATTTGATTTGGACATAATTCCAAATCCAACCGTTAGATTTCTAATTTCTAATAATCGTTAGAAAGCTCTTTTCGATACGAACCCAACGGTTCCGGTTTTAGGAGAATCCGACGGTCGGATCTCCCGTAATATCCATTCGAAGTCAATGGTCGAAATTCGCGAACTGCCGCGGCGCGGCGCGTTCTATTCAGACCATTATATTATATATATATAATATATACTTCGTCGATTTCCTTTCGAAACGAATTTTATAAATCGTTTTAAATTCATTTTCAAAACGGTTTCAACTTTATATTCAATTTCAAATCAAAATTGAATATTCCAATATAAATTCGTTTTAAATTCTTTTCAAATTGATTTCAATTCAAATCGATTTTTAATTAAATTTCGATTTGTTTTCAATTAAATTTCGATTCGTATTCTATTCTATTAAATTTCAATTCGAATTCATTTCTATTCAAATTCAATTCGAATTCATTTCTATTCGAATTTCAAATCATTTCAGTGTATTTCGAATTTCAAATTTATTCACTTTCAAATCTATTCAATATTCATTGAAGAATGAATAAAATCGATATAAATATCGTTCACGTCAAAATTGCGTCAATCTAACCAACACGGCTTCATATGTTTCTATTTTCAAATATTCTATTTCAAATGTTTCTATTTTTAAATATTCTATTTCAAATGTTTCTATTTCAAGTATTTTTGTTTCAAATATTTCTATTCAAATATTTCTCTTTCAAATATTTTTATTCAAATATTTCCATTTCGAAACTAGAATGAGGCCCAATCAATTACCATATAATGTTAATTATATGGATTTTTTTACAACACATGTATATATCAACAACGATGAATAATCAACCATCATCCAAAGTGCATTCTACACTGTATAAGCATCGAATATAAATATTCAACGCTTATAACAGTCTGTCAATCAATCGATCGACATACAACTAAACAATCGGGATTAGGGTACTTCAAATATCATCCCAATACCCGTGTGGGGTTTCAAACAATCAAACACAGATTTTATTTGTGCAGTTGGGCGATGTGTAAAATTTATCGTCCCAATCAATATCAGTCAAATAGGTGTACATATACAAACCGTCTGGTTTTTATATGGGTAATTATTTCCAACTAGCTAATTTTTTTTCTAACCCTTTTAGAAAATTTCGGCAGCACAACGGCGCTATACCAAAATTGGGGTAAGGTCTAACCTAGCCTTACTCCCTCGCCTTATAACGGCGCACGTCTAATCCTAACCAATTATATCGATTCATTTTTCACACCACAAATTCAATTCAAACCAATATCACAATCAACCCAACAACCAAATCAACCAAGCAAACAAGCAATCCATGGTTTGTGGACGACGGGTGTCAGGTGCTACTAAACACCGTCAAGCATCCTAGTATATATTCTAACTAGAAAATTAAAAATAGAGTGAGAAGTTCTCACAGAATTGCTAATCCAACGCCACGACTCTTCTTAGGTAGAAATCTTCGTCGTTCTCGCCCTTCTTCACTTTCGTTGCCCGTATTCACTACATATGTAAAAATCACATTTTTACTTCGCTATTCAATATATAAAAATCGAATTTTTACTTCGCTATTCAATATATAAAAATCGAATTTTTCCTTCGCTATTCAATATATAAAAATCGAATTTTTACTTCGCTATTCAATATATAAAAATCGAATTTTTACTTCGCTATTCAATATATAAAAATCGAATTTTTACTTCGCTATTCTATATATAAAAATCGAATTTTTTCTTCGCTATTCAATATATAAATATCCAAATCTTGCTTTATATAAATAAATTTCTTATCTTTTCATAAGTAAGTTTCATATCTTATAAATAAAATTATAACTTCATATACAAAACAAACTTTTCAAACAATAAAAATCCTACCTTTTCTTAAGTAAAAATCTAATTTTTTTCCTATATTAAAAATCATAGCTTTTTCCAACTTAAAAATCATATTTTTACAATCTCTAAGATCATATTTTTCTAATCTAAAAGTGAAAATCAGCGAACTTACATTGATTATCGAGTTCCGGGTGGTCGAAGGAGGTAGGTGGGATGGTCTGAGCGTCGGTGGTCGGGATGGCCACAGCAGGGGGGCGAGGTCCAGGTGGGGTCGCGTTCATCGTTGACGAGGAGGGGCGGAGGGCAATTGGGGAGGGCCGACGGTGGTCAGCACTGGCGGCACGGCAGCATCATCGGCAGTGGAGGCGACTTCATCGACGGTGGCTTGGTTATTGATTCGGAGCAGGCCCCATAGTGTCGGCAGTCGCTGAAAAGGGGCTAGGGCTTCGGGGTTTCGCCGAAGGTGGCGCAAGGGATGCTGGGGGGAGAATCGACGGTGAACGTCGGAGGGGGAGGCATCGACGAACTCCGGCGGTTTGCTGAACGAGATCGACATTATCGGGTTTTTTTTTCAATTTCTTTTCTGCCCGTTGACTAATGAGGAGAGAGAGGAGGGGGAATAAAGGGGAGGGGCCTTTATATAATATTTAATTATTATTTTTCCATCCAAAGTCGACTTCGTATACGAACTCCAAACGAGGCCCAACGACTGTCGCCCCTAGCTAATTACCCCCATTCCGAACACAATGGGATATGTATCGTAAGCCAATTCCATCATTTCGATCAGTTTTCATTTAAATTAACATTTAAATCACCATATTGAATTTTAAACGTACATTTCAATTTACTGGGGCCACATGCGGATCCTAAAAATTCCAGAAAAATTATTCCTAGCTTCGTATTGACGATACGGTCCTAACAAAGCTAATTTCGTCGAATTTTGAGATCGTTTGAAAAATGGTCATTTTCCAGTCGATTAAAATCAACTAAAACTGGTCAAACGCGTTTTCCTTTGCCACGCTCACATATTGATTCGAAAAATTATGAAATTTGAAACCTAGTAGTAATTTGACATCACGGACCCAACAAAAGTGGTTTCATCGAAATCCGAGGTCGTTTGCAAAATGTCCATTTTTAAGGGCCTGAATTTCATAGCGACTATTCAGAATTTTCAACTGGACATATCTTTTGATCCCCGCTATGAAATTTCAATTTTTCGGACTCGTTGGAAAGATATTCTCAAATAGATCCTAATGTTTTTGGTTTCACTAAAATCCGGTTTATTTTGCACCCGGTACATTCATTTGAATTTTGAAATCGAATTATCGAACTACCGCGCCATTTTCAATTCTATTTATAATTTTATATAATTATTTATATTCTAACGACGGCGCATATAATATATACGTTCGAATTATACTCAAAATAAATTTCTCGACGATATTATTTAAAATAATTCATTTTAAATAATCAAAATTCGCTAAAATTGTCAAAATAAAATTTTTAAACTGGCCCAGATTTTCGGGTTGTTACAATAAATCAGCGGAGGACAAACATAGAATTTAAGGTAGAAGACTTGGTTGTTTAAGGTGTCACCTTTAAGGAGTTTGGTTTGGTTCGGCTCAATGGGAAAGTTGGCACTGAGGTTCGCAGGGCCATTCCCTATAGGGGAGAGGATAAGTCAGATGGCCTATAGATTTAAACTACTAGAGAGGTTGGTAGGATTTCATCATGTATTCCATGTTTTACACTTGCAAAAGTACTTACATGATTTTGTGGTAGTATTTAGAGTCGAGTACTCTAGTAAACATCGAGGTAAAGAGGGAAGCATCGACCAGGCAAGTTCCTACGCGAATACTAGGATCAGGGGCGAAGAAGTTGCAGAATAAAGAGATCAAGCTGGTTAAGATTCAGTGGGGAGAGGATAGCAGAGACACAACTTGGGAACCAGAGGATAAGACTCATGCTTCTTTCCCGTTTTTCTTTGACAGTACGCTCTTATTCCTTTCTTAAGCTTTGAGTCTGAATCTATTTTTCCTATCTTTTGAATTATAAATCTTAGGTAGAAGCCTATGGATGGTAGCAAATGGGTTAAAATATGTTAGTAGAAAATGTTATGATTGAATGGATTCACATGGGTGCAAGTGTTTGCTAGTGGATGTAGTGGATGCATATATACATACTAGGCACTATTTAAAGATCGTCAAGCTAGGACATTTACATATGGATGCGCACACGTTTTTAATTTTAAAATGGATGGAAATGGTTGAATCATCACTTGGATGTCGCATTGTGGTGAATATATATGCATGCATATAAAATTATATGCATTAGGATTCCTCTGCATACATATTGGTAGCACAACACAAATATGAAATTGCATTAAGAGGTCAAATAATCAGTGGACTGCCTAATTTTTGCATTATCCTAGGAGATATACACTACAACTCTTGCATATATTCATAGAAAACATTAGAAATTCTAAGGATAATAGATGCCAGTGGTTGATGGTTGAGTAGATGGCTGTAGATAATGGTTGATAATATTTATATCATTCTTCTAGCCTTGGAAATTTGGGGGACGAAATCCTTTACGGAGGGGATAATATAACAACTATAGAATTTAATACAACATATTAATCTAAAAAATTAACAAAGTAAATAATAATCAGAAAATTATTGGGAAATGGGCAACGAGGATTGCGCTATTGAGTCCATTATGAAATTCTGGCCAAGATAGACTTTTGGTTTATTAAAATCGAACTAAAATGAAGGAAATATAAAAGAAACAATTTTGAATTTTAAAAGGCAGCAACATTTGATTCAATTAAAATTAAAATCAGCGCAAATTGCGGAGAGTTGGGGTGACCCGGCGCCTAACTGGGTCGACCATGGGGTCGACCCAGATCCGAAGTGGGTTGACCCATGAGTCGACCCACCAGGTATATGGGTTGACTATCCTGGTAGCATGCACACTCAGACGCGCATGTTTTTGACTAATTGGGGCTGGCTTTTTGGTGCGATGTTCTGGAATAGTATTCCTAGATCTAATGGCCTGAAATCTTAACCTAAAATCTAACGTATCGAAGTACCCTAGCTCTATTATAAATAGCCTCCAAGACCTGACCAAATCTCACTACTCCATTACTTTGCCTCCCTCTCAAATGACTCTCTTCTCAGATAAAATTATAATAGAGTATCGAGGCTTGATTCTACATATATTCTTAGACGATATTCATATCCAAAGACTATCTACTAGGGGTTGATTTGGATTGCTAAGAATTTATGAGTATATTTCAGTGTTTGAAAGATTTGTAAAATTTGAGGTCTCTTCTTGACAATATAATGAGTTTTTGATTTATATTCTCTTTTCTATCTAAATATGAATCTGCTTCGATCCTCCTTCTGTTTATTTTTAGTAAATCCATTATTGTAGTTTTATTCAGTTGTTTATACCTTTGTTCTTCGTATGAAATTTTATTCTAGTTATGTATCAATAATGTTTTATTTCAAATTTACTTCTGTCAGCCTAGGCCATGCAAGAGCCTAAGCCATTTCCTTTTTATTTTTGTCATTGATTTTAGGACTTTTTGAGCCTAACCTTTCATTATTTCTTATTTATGCGCAAATTGGGTTAAAACATGTGATTGTACAATAATAGCGCAATTGGATAATAATAAGAAAAATGTATAAAAAGGATGAATTGGGCTAAATTGAAATAGTGCAATAAAAAGGCAAATGAAATTGTAACTTTGATATTTGAATAAATGTTTAAAGGATAGAAGCAAATGACGAGGGTTGGGTTGTACAATTAAGTTAAACATAAAGGATGTTTATTTACAACCTATAAATTAAAGTTTACATACAACCTATGAAATGATAGAAAAATTAAATAATGGGAAGTAGGCTTATTAATAAACTCAAGATTGATATTAAATTTAATTAAAAAATTAATAAGAATGTGTAGTTGGAGTCCATTCTGGCAGTGACGACTGATTAAGGAAAATAAGTGGCTTGCAGTATTGGTACATTTCGGCGGTGAGTGTAGATCGATTAGGGAAAATAAGAGACCAAATAAAATGATTAAAATAGGGAACTAAGTCTGGGTGTAACTTATGTCGAATTGCATGTTTTTGGTCAGGGATCTGTATCAGCCAGTATTCTTTTTTATCACTACACTGAGGTCTCACGAGAAGGCGAAGGCATGCTTATACTAAACTTGGTTGTAAGAGGTCCAAACGTGTTGGGTACAAGCATGTTCCGGCGAGGCAGTGAGCATGCACCGCAACGATTATGGAAGATATAATGTTGTGACGCCAGTGGTATTCGTTATATCCTTAAAGCTGATGGGTCGAGTTTGATAAACCTGGGGCCATAGTCAGCATAAGTTATTACAAGTATGGTTAGGGGTCGATCGATGGGTAGAATTGGGTATAATACTAAATTAAAAATTGTAACAATTGATGCAAAAATTAATGATTTGACAATCGACTATCTTGTAGAAATATACTCTTATTCTTAGTTACTATGTTAAGATTCAATTTATTATCCTATCTAGATTTCCTCTTTTTCACTTACGCTATTAATTACTGAAATCACTAGGCTTTATGCCTGACCAATAATGTTTTCGCTTCTTTCTTTCTTCCCCCAGGTTCTCAGTGTGGTGGACCTAGCACTTGAGAGAGCTTTGAGTCAGCTCATCCCTGTGGAGATTATCATCTACCTTGTTCTTTGTGCTTATATGTATTTTTCCATGTTTTATCTATTTTTGTACTTGATGATAAGGAGGATGATTTTTTTTGTTACTCTGATTTTTTATTGTTAAGACAGCTATGGTTTTATGACTTATGATGTAATGGCACTGCTAATTTTGTTTTAAGTAAAAAATTAAAGTTCTGCGATGTATATTTATTATTGTCTATGAATTTTAGCCTCTATGATGTTTCTTTATACTAATACACTTCATATTTCTTAGTAAAATCCTCAGATGGGTCTTGTTAAGAAGTGTGGGGTGTTACACATGGCTTCTCAAATCCATAATTTAAGTCAAAATCTTGAAGAAATCCTTAATTCTTTCTAGGATATTCTCTCTATTATTCTTCCTAATTAGCTTCACTTAGAATTGAGTCAAATACCGATGATAAAACAGCAGGAGAAGAATTTTGATGCAATTCGATGGATGATTGCTTCTCTTTCCAAAGATGAAGACAAGAACATCACTAGAGCACCTCCCATCAAAGACAACGAAGACTGGGTTGCTATAAAGGCTGATCCATCTTCGATGGAGATGGTTGGGTAGAAGTTCCTGTAAATGTATGAATTTGTCTTCATAAATTTGTATGATTTGATTGGATTGTTTTGAATTTAAATTTGTAAATAAATAACTTTAAGATTGGTGTGGTTTGGATTGCTTGATTGTATGTATTATATATATTTTGAATTGTTTTGGTTTGAATTGTATGCTTTGAAATATAGTATGTCTTAACATATTTTGTAATCATTCAAGTTATTACTGGGATAAAGTACTTATTATATTTTGTCCTAATAGTTAGAATCGTATTGGTCTTAGTTTTTAACTTTGCCTTAGTTTCAAGGGGCGTATTATAGTCTAGTTAGGAGTATATAGTTTTTAATGACAATGAGAGAGAATTATAAAATAAGACTAAGATTAAGAGGGAGTTAGTAGTTTCCGATGGAATTAATGGAGTAAGGCGGAGTAACTAGAGAATCAAGACATCGGGTATGAATATTTTATAAACCAAGGTTGTCATCATCAAAAAAAGAGGAGATTGTTGAGGATTGAGATGTTGATGATGGATTTGATGAAAACAACCATGTTTCAATTATTATTGTTATAAAATATATACAAACACTGTTACCTAGAATATATAGTACAAGAAATCTATGTAGGTATTGATTATTGAAGACTGTACAATTTAGAGAATCAAGCTATAAAAGTAGAACATTTCAAGATACAAGTCCCATGAGTATTAAGAATTTAAGAGTTCAAGAAGTATAAAGTAATAATATCAAGATATTCTTAAAACTCTTGTTAGCACTGAATTCTATTTTCAAATTTTTTCTCGCTATCTTCTAATTTTTCCTCACTACTTTCAAGTGATTCAAAAATTACTTTCTTGTTTTTAAATATATTTTCAAAATGACTTCAAAATTACATCCATATTTTCAAACAATAAATCTTTATTCTTAAATATATTTTAACTCCTGAAATTTATTTTAACTCCTGTTTTAAAATTGTACTTAATATATTTTAACTACGTATTCAAATGCTTTTTACTTATAGATTGTAACGCCCCATAATTTTTTGTATATTTAAATTTAAAATTTAATAGAATAATATTATTTAAAATTCAAAATTTGATTGATTTTAATAAAGATGATTGTTTGAATTCAGTATAAACGGATTTTAATTGAGGTATATTTAGAAATGTGAAATTTGGGAATTTAATATTTAAATAATTAAATAAATTTGAGTCGTTTAATTTATAACTGAGATTCAGATTTATTTGTTAAATGGTGGAATTCTGAGTTAATATTAGAATAACTGAAGATAATTTATTTCGTTTATCTATAATTGCAATTCAAAAATTTAATTTGAATTTAACCAAATTCGGGAACTTAAAATTTATGAAATCGATTTATAAAATCTATTTAAATTTTAGTTGGATTTAAATGGAATTTTATAAATATTTAAATTGAATTACAGCACAGCTGTTAATTGAATAACTGAATATTTTATTAATTAATTTACTATTAAATTTAGCTGTTTTGGCGATTGTCTCGATATTCGACGAAATCAGTTTCATCAGATCCGAAACGGTGAATTATTGTAGAGTTTCAAATTTCGTTATGATCGTACTTGTCGTTTGATCGTACAGAATAAAACGTGAATATAGTCATTGTAATATGATAATTGTTTGTTTCTACTATTGGACCTCTATATATATAAATAAATTTTATTTCCACTTCACCAGCCCTTTTCTCATTCATGTATGGTTTGTCCATCTGTCTGTTCTTTTTCTTTAATGGCAGTACAAATTTAAAACCCTAGTTCAAGTAAAATTTCAATCTTGAAATTCAAATTTGATGGCCTCAAACCCCCGTTCCACAGTGGCAAGGGTAGTCTTTGGAATATAACACATAAACAGATAACAGCAAAACAGAAATATATAAATACACCAGATAATTTACAACAGAATACACTGGATAAACATAATCGTCAGAGTTACACAGTATTCAGGATCATAATTAGTTCAAAATAAATTTCAGCTTTACATAAAATGTCTTTAGCGGAATCAAAACTTAAAATGTACAATAGGAGCTGAACAACATAAAAGAAAGAAGTGATAAAATCCATCTTCAGCTCCATAGCTATCCAGATAGAGTCTGCTAAAACCTGAGTACAAGGTTGCCCGTGTAGAAAATAGGGCACCCAAGTTTGCAAGTGAAACAAACTACGAGTCAGTCATGGGACTGGTATGAGAAATCTACTTAACTTAATTTATAATAAGGCCAATCACAGGGCCACGCCGCTAACGTGGAACGGGTTTACTCCATTGGATTGCCAGTTCTTAAAACAAGTAAATCATTTAAACATCGTAATTCTTTTTACAAAAATGAAGCCATTATAAGACGCAGTTCCCATCACACAATGCAACGCAAACCGGAGGATAGAGTTTTACCTTATAATGGCCAAAATATGCTTGATACGAATAAATAAAAGCATTTGATATTATTACTAGTGTTTATATGGTTCTAAAAACAATTTCAATCATAAGTACCAATCATAGATGGCATGGGTACCATATATCATGTCGCCATATATAGGTTTACAATCAAAATTGCACGGTGCCGTATTTGGAAATTGGATTTCCGTCATGAACCAAGGCAAGGGATCGTCCTTACCGCTTCGAGGCGCGCTAGCCCGCCCCTTAGGATCAGAATGCATCGACCCTTGGATCGTCAAGGCCGGTCCACACGAAGTGGATTAAAGTACCTGAACACTTCGTTTCCCCACCCTATGGGGCGTCAACTGGTTATATACCGACCAAACCATTGGCCCTGTAGTGATCGATATTACCGAGGCGCCTCGCTATCCATCATCCACATAAGTAAAATGCCCGGGCGTATAAAACCCAAAACACCACTCCTAGCAAGAAGGAAACGCATGTCCTCCCTGGGGTCATCTCCCGTTTCTGGCTCATACCAAGGTGTGAGGCTCGCGAATCAACGCTCAACACAAAGCTAGCTATTCAAAGCCATGCTTTGATAATCAACCAAAAGACTCTACTTTTCAACAAAGGTCTTGATCGCAGCATCTCTGTATGCCACGTTGTCAATCTACAACGTCAGACACACATCCATTTACAAGTCTATTCTGGGTCTGAACGAAACCGAAGGCACCTTATTCCTCTCCCGTATGTCCAATACAAGAGAGAGGCCCTCACACGTCCGAAGATCAACAAGTACGTCCGTACGACCACCACTGTAACCCCTTCGGGGCAGCAACTCCAATCAAAGGCATTAGTAGCTATCCATTCGATATAAAGATCCTCGGTCTTGCACTGTCTTCATATCTTCGACTTCTAACCATCGACCACTTATTTGAAATGATAATTAATTCACCCTTTTCAAATGATTCACGTATATTTAGAATTTCAGATCAATTCATTTCAATGGTTAAATTATCTGACATCCATAATTCAGTTCATTAATGTAATTTTCAAGTCAAACACATTCAACCATCAAATATCCTATAAATCAAGTAAATTCAGTTTATTTCCATTCCATATCATTTATAATGTTTTATAACGATTTATCGCTATTTTTATTTATTTAAATATAGCCAATTTATTCAAACGACGCTTTAGGCCATAACGCGGCCATAGCGCTGTTTTTCTTCAGATTTGATTTAAACATATCTAAATATCTAACCATTGGATCTTTACATATTTTATATCATTGGAAAGATCTTTTCAAAGCAGACCCAACGGTTCCAGTTTTGGGAAAATCTGACGGTTGGATCTCCCGGACAATCGTTTAAAGTTACGATTTCAAAATACGAACTACAGCGTCGTTATTTGATTTAATTTAATTATATTTGTATATATATTAATATAATCCATTTTGGCACTATTTTCATTCAGATTTGAATTTAACATTTCACAAAATATAACCGTTGGATCTTTACAAATTTGATGTCATTGGAAAGATATTTCCAAAGCGGACCCAACGGTTTCAGTTTCGGGAAAATCCGATGGTCAGATCTCTGGGTATAATCGTTTGAAATCACGGTTTCAAAATACGAACTGCAGCTTCGTTATTCGATTTATTTTAATTTTATTTATATATATCAAAATATAATTCGTTCTTCGATTTCCACGCCATTTCATTCATATATGTCATAAAAATTATATTTTTATCCAACAAATATCTATTTCAACACATTACTATTTTTAATACTTCATATATATGATAAAAATGTGATTTTTATTGTTAAAACAATTTATTTTAAACATGAATATTTTTAGCAATTCATATATATAATAAAAATGTGATTTTTATTGTTAAAACAATTTATTTAAAGCATGAATATTTTATATATTTCATATACATGATAAAAATGTGATTTTTATCTTTCAACCATTTTATTCGTCATATGAATATTTTTCCAACACATGAATTATTTCAATACATGAATAAAATCAAACACACGAATATTTCACAAAATTTCGGCAGCATAACCGCAGGGGTTTAAAACCGGCATCGTCCTGAGTACGGCTCCTCGCACTACCTTACGCCTCGCAGCGTTCCCTAAGGGGCTTATCCTTATAATCTAAATGTTTTGATCATTTCCATATCACAATGAATATTTCCACAAACAATTCCAATTTTGTTTCAACCACCAACAATCATTATCAACCATTCACATTTATCAACCAAATTTCACGTCAACCAAAATCCAAACAATCACAACCAATATATATCGTCCATGGTCTGTGGACGAGGGGAGTATATATATATATACACACATAGATATACATATATAAATATATTTCGATTTCATTTCAATATCATTTTAATTCCATTCAATGCACATATGATTTTTACAACGCATATATAACTTATACATCGCACATATAATTTATACAATGCTTATATAACTTATACATCTCCATTCCATATCGTTTATAATTTAGAAATCTCATGTTGGGTTCCACTCCTCCAAAAATTGTAGGAAGCTCCAAAAATTCTCTGGTCTCTTCTAGAATATAGAAGACGCCCACACGAGTCCAATGTCTCCTGTTTCCCTGAATTTCGACCACATAGCAAAAAGATATGATTTTTATAAGTTAATCATATTTCGCGACGGTTTTATGGTGTTAGAATCAGTTTAAATTAATAAACCCGTTACCTTCTGAAATGGTTCGAACTAGGGTTTTGATTTTTTGATCAAACCGTTGAACGATGGCAAAATCGAAGTACACTACGCCGAGAAGAGAGGAAAACCGCACCTAGCACCGGTGGTTTGGTGCTGATCGGCGCAGGAGGGGAGGAGATCCGGTGCGTTGAACTTCGTGACTTAAGGTGGCCGATTCTTCTCAGATACTTGATGATAATTATCCAACCTTGTATGGATTTGTAGAGGAGAGGAGACTCTACAAACTCGCTAACTGAAGCTAGTGATTTTATTTAGTGATTGGAAAGAAAAAGAGGAGAGAAGGGGGAGCAGAAGTCGTCATTCATTTCAAAGGGGCGTTGGGGAGAGAGAAGTGGAAGATGAAATATGATTGGCCCATATATTTTATTTAATTATTTATTTCCAAAAATACCCCTTTCCCTTATGAATTCCAATTCAAACCCAACGACTGTCATCTCTAGCTAAATACTCCTATTCCGAACACAATGGAATATGTTTCGCAGGCCCATTTGACTATTTCAGTCAGTTATTCTTCAAATTAAAATATAAAACATTCAATATTTGATTTGATCATACATTTTAATTTGCCGGGGCCACATACTGAGCTATGTTTGGATAATACGATCCCAACAAAACTGATTTCGTCAAATTTGGAGACCGTTTGAAAAATGGCCATTTTCTGGTCGATCCAAATTGAATGAAATTAACCAACCACATTTTCCTTTGCCACGCTCACATATTAACTCCAAAAATTATGGAATCTGAGGTCTAGCAATAATTTGACATCCCAGATGCAACAAAAGTGGTTTCGTTGAAAACGGAGGTCGTTTGCAAAATGTCTATTTTCACGGGCTATATAGCCTCCATAGCGATCATTCTGGAAATTCATTTGGCCATAACTTTTGATTCCCGCTATGAAATTTTGATTTTTCAGATTCATTAGAAATATATTGATAAACAGATTTAAATATTTTTGATTTCATTAAAATCCATTTTATATTGCATCCGGTACAGTCAGTCAAAATTCAAATTCATATTTTCAAACTGCCACGCCATTTCAGGCCTTGTTTTATAATTAAAATAAATTTATTTATTTTCCAACATCGATTCAAATAAACTTTTGGTCGTTATTATTTAAAATAATTTATTTTAAATATTCAAAATGCACTAAAATAGCCTAACTAAAAATTTTAAATTGGTTCAGATTTTCCGGGTTATTACAATCTCCCCCACTTAAAATCTTTTCATCCCTGAAAAGGAATGAAGCTGAAAGTTGTTTAATTTACCCACTCAACTTTCATTCTTTTCAGTTTCTAAGAATTTTCCAGTTCTTCAAAAATTTGGCTAACACCCTAAATTTTCGAAAAATTTCGCCATAACCTCCTTTGTACGGGGAAGGGTTTTGAAATTTATTGGGTCGTATTAGGTACCCAATAAATCCTAATAAGTATACACATATTTATAGTGATATATTCCGGTGTCCAAAGGGGAGTGTGTACAGATAATAACTCCAGAGAATAAATTCTGGTCACCCTATAAATTGTTTTTGTGCCTTAATGACCAGAGAGACGTTTTTATTGTCATCTCCAGACCCATTTGGGTTTTTTTTTATTAATCTGGCAATTTACCGTTATAATTTATATAGCCCATGTCAGTCTTCGGTTCAACCTGTAATATAGTCATCGCCATACAAGCCTCTCGCTCGTATGGTAAATCTTCAACCTCGTCACATAAGCTCCAAATGCTTATATGGTATATGATAGAGTATGTTATCTTCAAGAAGTATGCCATGCAGTGTAGTTCAAAATTAATGGTTACTATCCTATGGCGACGTTTATTATTACATACAGAACAACCAGCACTCCGCATCCAATGGCATTCACAGGAGTTGATATAATAAATAAAATTGCGCTTCCAACTCATTAAGGTTTACCTATTTGTCGGACACACAAATAAATTATTTACTCAACAGCAAATCCATTTACAGGTTCAAACATATATAACGTACATGTGTAATAACCCGAAAATCTGGGCCAGTTTAAAAATTTTATTTTGGCGATTTTAGCGAATTTTGATTATTTAAAATGAATTATTTTAAATAATATCGACGAGAAATTTATTTTGAATATAATTCGAATGTATATATTATACGCGTCGTCGTTAGAATATAAATAATTATATATAATTATAAATAGAATTGAAAATGGCGCGGTAGTTCGATAATTCGATTTCAAACTTCAATTGAATGTACCGGGTGCAAAACAATCCGGATTTTAGTGAAACCAAAAATAATGGAATCTAATAGTGAATATCTTTCCAACGAAGTTAACAAACTGAGATTTCACTTTATAAATGATAAGATATGTCCAGTTGAAAATTCTGAATAGTCGCTATGGAGTTCAGGCCCTTAAAAATGGACATTTTGCAAATGACCTCGGATTTCGACGAAACCACTTTTGTTGGGTCCGTGATGTCGAGTTATTGCTAGGTTTCAAATTTCATAATTTTTCGAATCAATATGTGAGCGTGGCAAAGGAAAACGCGTTTGACCAGTTTCAGTTGATTTTAATCGACTGGAAATTGGCCATTTTTCCAACGGTCTCAGAATTCGACGAAACTAGTTTTGCTAGGACCATATCGTCAATACGAAGCTAGAAAATATTTTTCTGGAATTTTTAAAGTTCGTATGTGACCCCGGTAATTTGAAATGTACGTTTAAAATTCAATATAGTGATTTAAATGTAAATTTGACGGAAACTGGTCGAAACGGCCGAACTGGCTTGCGATACATATCCCATTGTGTTCAGACTGGGGGTAGAATGCTATGGACGACAGGCGGTGGACCTCGTTTAGAGGTCGTATGTAAAAGTCAACTTTTTAATAATTAAATAATAAAATAAAAAAATAAAATAAAAATAAAATATATTCTCTTTCCCTATAACCTTTGCCCCCCCCCGTTTTCGTTTAACAGAAAGAAAAAGAAAAAAAAAACGATGAACGCGGAATCGCGCTCGCCCCCCCCCCCCCCCCCCAGCGGCGGCGCCGCCTCGAGCTGCTCCTCCCCCTCCCCTTCCTCTTCTCCACCTCGTCCGCCTTCTTCCCCAATCGCAGAAGCCCCAAACCCCTCCCCGTTCAGATCGCCGAGCCCCTACCCTGCTGCGCCCTCCTCCACGTCGAGCGCCACCAACCTCCGCCCCCCTCCCTTTCAGCTCCGCCGCCAAGCAGAAACCGCCCCCCCCCCCCCAGTCGTCGAACACTGTAAGCTTCCATCCCCTTTTATTTTATTTACTTATTTTCAATTATCTGTAAAATTTTATATGATGTTAAAAACAGGATTTTATTTAATTATTTGAAAAACTGATTTTAATTATTTTTAAAACTGATTTTGTTTATTTGAAAAACTGAATTTTGTTTATTTTAAAAACTGAATCTTATCGATTTTAAAAACTGAATTTTGTTTATTTTAAAAACTGAATCTTATCTATTTTAAAAACTGAATTTTGTTTATTTTAAAAACTGAATCTTATCTATTTTAAAAACTGAATTTTGTTTATTTTAAAAACTGAATCTTATCTATTTTAAAAACTGATTTTTGTTTATTTTAAAAACTGAATCTTATCTACTTTAAAAACTGATTTTTTATTTACCTTAAAAAAAACTGGTTTATATTTATGTTGTAAAGTTATAAAAATATAATCTTTTATATTGCAGAAAGATAAAAATATGATCTTTGCATAGTAGGAATTATAAAAATATAATCTTTATGAGATATAGATGTTAAAACATGATAAGGCGATATTTTTATAAAGATGAAAGATCTATTTTTGAAAAGGCGGAAACTTTATATAGAAAATAGCGTGATAAAAATATAATTTTTATCTATATAGCATAATAAAAGTGGGATTTTTATATAATGAACTTCGAAATAAAAATAGAATTTTTATATATTAAACATCGAGGTAAAAATATGATTTTTATATATTGAATAGCGAAGTAAAAATTCGATTTTTACATATGTAGTGGCTACAACAACGAAGATGCGATGACGAGGAAGATTTCTATCAACGAAGTGCCGTGGAGCTAGGATAGCTATATGTGAGAATTTCTCACTTTTCAATTTATTTTTCTAGTTATATATATATACTAGGATGCAGACGGTGCTTAGTAGCACCCGACACAATCGTCCACAGACCATGGACTTGTTTGTTTGGCTGTGTTGTTAGTTAGATTGTTTGAGTTGATTTGAATTGTTTGGTGAAATGAAATTGATATGATTGATGTGTGAATGGCGTGGGCCTTCACTAGACCGGGGATAAGGCTAGGCCTTGTCCCGTTTCTAGTATCGTGCCGTTATGCCGCCGAAATTTTCTAAAATAAGTTAGAAAAATAAAGATATCATTTTATTTAAAGAATGAATTGAATAGAAATTCATAGGTTGAAATAAAATGTTTTATCGTTAAAAATATAATTTTTAACGTGAAGTGAATAAAATAGAATATTCATTTACAAACCAGACGGTTTGTTTATGTACACCTATTTGAATGACATTGATTGGGACGATAAATTTTACACATCGCCCAACAGCACAAATAAAATATGTGTTTGATCGTTTGAAACCCCACACGGGTGTTGGGATGAAATTTGAAGTTCACTCATCCTGATTGATTAAATATGTCGATCGATTGATTGACAGGCTGTTATAAGCGTTGAATATCTATATTTGATGCTTTTACAGTGTAGTGCACTTTGGTTGATGGTTGATTATTTTCAATGTTATTATATACATGTGTTGTATGAAAATCCATATAATTAACTTTATATGGTAATTGATTGGGCCTCATTCCAATTTGAAAAATAAAGAATATTTTAAAATAAAAGTTCATGTGTTGACAGTACTCATCCATTGAGATTGGTCATGTGTTGAACGAAATATTTTAGTAATAAAATTTACATCTTTATCGATATAAAATAAAGGTTCATGTGTTGGCAGTTTCATCCATTGAGATTGGTCATGTGTTGAACGAAATATTTTGATAATAACAACTATTTTGAAAAAGAAATATTTGAAATAGAATATTTGAAAATAGAAATTTATGAAGCCGTGTTGATTAGATTGACGCCATTTTGACGTGAACGATATTTATATCGATTTTATTCATTTTGAAATGAATTGAATTGAAAACGATTTCGAAATGAATTGAATTGAAAACAATTTCGAAATGAATTGAATTGAAAACGATTTCGAAATGAATTGAATTGAAAACGATTTCGAAATGAATTGAATTGAAAACGATTTCGAAATGAATTGAATTGAAAACGATTTCGAAATGAATTGAATTGAAAATGATTTCGAAATGAAATGAATTGAAAACGATTTCGAAATGAATTGAATTGAAAACGATTTCGAAATGAATTGAATTGAAAACGATTTCGAAATGAATTGAATTGAAAACGATTTCGAAATGAATTGAATTGAAAACGAATTCAAAATGAATTGAAAGCGAATTGAAATGAATTCCAATTGAATTGAAATTTGAATTGAATAGAAATGAATTTTGAAACGAATTTATAAAGAAGAATTCAATTTTGATTTGAATTGAAAGGGAAGTTGAAATTGCTTTTGAAACGAATTTAAAACTATTTATATAATTCGTTTTAAATAGAAATCGACGAAATATATATTATATATATTATATATATAATATAATGGCCTGAATAGAACGCGCCGCGCCGCGGCAGTTCGCGAATTTCGACCATTGATTTCAAACGGACATTACGGGAGATCCGACCGTCGGATTCTCCTAAAACCGGAACCGTTGGGTTCGTATCGAAAAGAGCTTTCTAACAAATATTAGAAATTTGAAATCTAACGGTTGGATTTGGAATTATGTCCAAATCAAATTTGAAAAAGGTCGCTGTAAGTGCAGTTCGATGGCCAGTGATGGAAATCGACTGTACGGGCCTTGATAAAATTATTAAAAATAGTAATAATTTGTGTAAAATCATAAGAAATGATTTGTGAAGATTTGGGATGAAAAACTCCATATTTGAAAAGATAAAAATAGATTTTTATCGAAATGAACTAGTTTTGAACTAGGAATATAATTCTATTTATTTTTAAATAAATAAATTGAATTTGAAAAAGGGTTTTAAAAATAACCAGAATTTCCAATGATTGCATTGGAGTGGATTTGAATCGAAATTGTCTTCGGAATATTTCGATGTTGGAATTCGTGATTATACAGATGTTGTTATGGAAATTTGAAAGATATATATTTATATCGTTATCTCCAATACGACATTTGTTAATCGTAGAATTTGATATTGAATATAAGCCGGTATATTTTCGATTCAGAGCCTTGTGTTTAATATCAAATGTGATTTGGGTTTGTCGTGAATGGTGTCTTCACTAACACTGTTCTTGAATCCAGTTGAGAAAAGATTAAATCTTTTTATTTAGATTTAATGAAGTGTACCAATTAAATAATATTTAATTGAAATTTAATTGATATTGATTTTTGGGTTTATCGTGAACTGTGTTTTAAATAACACTCGTTCTTTAACCCGATAATTAATGGAATGTGATTTTGGGTTTATCGTGAACCGTGTTTTAAATGACACTGATTCTTTAACCCAGTCGAAGATTAAAACTAAGTGGAGTTTTAATGAATCTTTAATTAGATTGAAATGATCGAAAGTGGAGTATCACCAGTTTTGCTCCAGGCGATAGTTAAATCTTTAATTAGATTTGAACGTGAAATGGTAATTGAATTTACTGATAACACTGTGGTGTTAAATATGAAGTATTACCAGTTTTACTTCATGGGATGAATAGGTTGGGATTGGGAAATTAAAACAAATGATTACTTCGGTAAGGTTCGTTAATCCCGACTAGTTTGAATTGAGATTCAAAAATAGAATAAAGAATAAATTCAAGGAATTTATCTTGGATTAAATTAATGGGAACCTTTCCCTATGAATGTGAAATTTAGAAACTAACTGTCGGTTAGTCAAGCAGAATGGTTTTCTGAATATTGATCTGATGTTGGTTTCGGCCTTCGGGGTTAATATTTGGGGAATTATTCTCTTGATTAATTTACGGTTAGTGACTAATGAATTGGAATGAGGCGTATGTTGTGTTTGTGTAACACTTATTTAAAATATACGCGAGTTATTCGGAAAGACCGGGTTTATCCCATTCTGAATAACTGATACGACGATAAGTCGAAGACGAAGACGATGGTCGAAGACCGGAAGTCTTCACGTCGTTTGGATAATTACTGATAATCTTGATTGGGCTGTACACCCAAGAAGATGGAAACAGTTAGTGATCGTCCAGACGTACTTGGAGATCGATGGATATGCGGGGTACTAGGTGCCTCCGGTTTCGTTCAGCCCCAGAACGGACTTGTAAATGGACTGTGTGTCTGACATTGGATTTTAGTCTGTGTGATTGATTTCTATTAAATATATATCTGTTTGGCGGCGGAGAATTTATTCTCTTGCTTAACGCCCTTCTCTGAGACGTACGAGCTCAGGGGTTATATATTGATGGATATCAAACGCATGGAGTGAATTGCCTGTGTGGCATGCCTAAGTGGCAATTGATCGAGACTTCTGTTGAAAAGCAAAGTCTGGTGGTGATGATCAAAGCACGGCCTTTGTGGCGTAGCTTTGTGTAACGTTTACTTCGCGTGTTTCACACCCGGTATGAACCAAAAACGGGAGAGGACGTCAGGGAGGGCATGCGTTTCTTTCTAGCTAGAAGTGGCGTCAGTGGTTTTACACGCCCTGACGAGTTTGACTTATGTGGTTGTTGCTGTTGCGAGGCGCCTCGGATTGATCGGTCGTTCTCGAACCGATGGAGTCATTTAGTTGGCTCGTTTACGCCCCATAGGGCGGAGAAATGCATGTTCAGGGTTTAAGTTTAATCCACATCGGTGGACTGGCCCTGAGGATCCAAGGGCCCACCTGAGTCTGGGTCCTGTGGCTCGGGCTAGAGAGTCACGAATCGGTTGAGGACTATCTTTTTCCTCGGTTCATAGACGGAAATCCAATTTCCAAATACGTGACATTTGCGGTTTTATTTGTAGAGCCTAGTATGGCGACATAGTGGGATGGGGCGCTCATGCCGCCTATGATTGATACTTATGATTTGAAGTTGTTTTATACACTATGCACTTATAATAGTATCAAACGATTTGTTTTAACCGTATCAAGCATTCTTTGGCTGTTATAAGGGAAAACCCTATCCTCGGCTGCGTTGCATTGTGTGATGGGACCTGGGTCTTATAACAGCTTCATTTTTCTTTTATTTAGCATTGCGCTGTTTGTTTTATGCACTGGTATTCTTGGGAGGAAACCCGTTCCGTGTTATACGGCGTGGTCCCTTGATTTACCTAATGCTTTAAAATAAAGATTAATAACTGTTTTAGTTCTCACACCAGTCCCATGACTGACCTGGAGTT
This sequence comes from Allium sativum, assembly GCA_030737875.1. Lineage (NCBI taxonomy): Eukaryota > Viridiplantae > Streptophyta > Magnoliopsida > Asparagales > Amaryllidaceae > Allium > Allium sativum. Next base: position 108,615,569 of record CM060923.1, read on the forward strand.
TATTGTTTTAACCTAAACTCTGGGTGCCCTTATTTTGACACGGGCAGCTAGTAGTTTTGGTTTTGCAGATTTATATTCACAGGATCCTGGTTTACAGCTGGAACGATATCCGGAAAGCTTTGTATCCGTATATCTCTTTCTAGTTGTGTATTGTATTATTTTCCGCTGCTTTGTAATTTATTGTAATCTTTGATATTTCTGTGTAATATTTATTCTTTTATACTCTGTATATTCTTGTAATCTGATGCATTGTTGTAATATAAAATGAAATGTTCTTCTATATGCGTTCTTTTGTGGCTTGTTCTCGAACTATCCGACGCTTTCCTTTACGGGGAAGTTACGGGTTTTTACAGTTGGTATCAGAGCTTTGGTTTACAAAGCAGAGAACAAGGCACATTAGAACCATACGAAAGAATTCATCAGATATTGGATTAGTAATATCCAATGAGAGTGACTCGTTAGAGATAGGATCAGTAGTATCCTAGAACGAGTGTGAAGAGTATATTTTTCAAATGAAAACAAATTTTGTTTTGAAATTTTAAATCAATTATTCGTATTTGATTATCTATTTATATTGAGTTGGATAGTCCAGTATATAAAGATTTTGCGTATACGTCTGATCCACGTGTATTTGAAATTTTAATATACTGGATAGATATAGAATCACACTCTAGTCGCCCGAAGATGATTCTGATGATAGTTCGAACATCATCAGAATTGGTATTCGTGTTTCGAAGGTGTGATATCTATATATTTCCTATTGACTGGTGTGAGAACCAAAATTAGATAGGGCCTATTGTTGTGATTTGGCATCAAAAACATGATTTTCTGTATATGTATCAAAGATAATGAATTTGAAACTCTAATTCACTAATTGATTGATGTTTGTGTTGTTCGTTTATTTGTTTGCTAATTTTTAGCCATTTAGCCTAATTGAATCAAATATTGAATTGTATTGAAAATTGGTTGCATTTGCTTGCATATACATATATATCATTGAACAGGTCATAGCAAGGAGGCTAGAGCAGAGAATAAAATTTGTTTGCCCGACAAATAGGTACATGTTTACTACATAATTTACTGTTTTGTTTGGGTGATGATGATTTTATGAGCCTATTGGCTAGCCGCTTGGCTTTTTCTTTTTCTTTTTGAGATCTGAAGGACCGGGGAAGCTATTTGAAATTCCCCGATGCTCCCGGTGCAGGGGAGGTTACGGCGAAATTTTTCGAAAATTTAGGGTGTTAGCCAAATTTTTGAAATTTTGAAAATTCTCAGAAATCAAAGAGTTGGAGAATGGAAGCCAGATCGAACGTAGAGTTGATTAATCAAACCACTTTCGACTTTGTTCCTTTTCGGGGACGAAAAGTTTTAAGTGGGGGAGATTGTAATAACCCGAAAATCTGGGCCAGTTTAAAATTTTTATTTTGGCGATTTTAGCGAATTTTGATTATTTAAAATGAATTATTTTAAATAATATCGACGAGAAATTTATTTTGAATATAATTCGGACGTATATATTATACGCGTCGTCGTTAGAATATAAATAATTATATATAATTATAAATAGAATTGAAAATGGCGCGGTAGTTCGATAATTCGATTTCAAACTTCAATTGAATGTACCAGGTGCAAAACAATCCGGATTTTAGTGAAACCAAAAATAATGGAATCTAATAGTGAATATCTTTCCAACGAAGTTAACAAACTGAGATTTCACTTTATAAATGATAAGATATGTCCAGTTGAAAATTCTGAATAGTCGCTATGGAGTTCAGGCCCTTAAAAATGGACATTTTGCAAATGACCTCGGATTTCGACGAAACCACTTTTGTTGGGTCCGTGATGTCGAGTTATTGCTAGGTTTCAAATTTCATAATTTTTCGAATCAATATGTGAGCGTGGCAAAGGAAAACGCGTTTGACCAGTTTCAGTTGATTTTAATCGACTGGAAATTGGCCATTTTTCCAACGGTCTCAGAATTCGACGAAACTAGTTTTGCTAGGACCATATCGTCAATACGAAGCTAGAAAATATTTTTCTAGAATTTTTAAAGTTCGTATGTGACCCCGGTAATTTGAAATGTACGTTTAAAATTCAATATAGTGATTTAAATGTAAATTTGACGGAAACTGGTCGAAACGGCCGAACTGGCTTGCGATACATATCCCATTGTGTTCAGACTGGGGGTAGAATGCTATGGACGACAGGCGGTGGACCTCGTTTAGAGGTCGTATGTAAAAGTCAACTTTTTAATAATTAAATAATAAAATAAAAAAATAAAAATAAAATATATTCTCTTTCCCTATAACCTTTGCCCCCCCCCCCCCCCCGTTTTCGTTTAACAGAAAGAAAAAAAAATTAAAAAAATAAATAAAACGATGAACGCGGAATCGCGCTACCCCCCCCCCCCCCCCAGCGGCGGCGCCGCCTCGAGCTGCTCCTCCCCCTCCCCTTCCTCTTCTCCACCTCGCCCGCCTTCTTCCCCAATCGCAGAAGCCCCAAACCCCTCCCCGTTCAGATCGCCGAGCCCCTACCCTGCTGCGCCCTCCTCCACGTCGAGCGCCACCAACCTCCGCCCCCCCCCCCTTTCAGCTCCGCCGCCAAGCAGAAACCGCCCCCCCAGTCGTCGAACACTGTAAGCTTCCATCCCCTTTTATTTTATTTACTTATTTTCAATTATCTGTAAAATTTTATATGATGTTAAAAACAGGATTTTATTTAATTATTTGAAAAACTGATTTTAATTATTTTAAAAACTGATTTTGTTTATTTGAAAAACTGAATTTTGTTTATTTTAAAAACTGAATCTTATCTATTTTAAAAACTGAATTTTGTTTATTTTAAAAACTGAATCTTATCTATTTTAAAAACTGAATTTTGTTTATTTTAAAAACTGAATCTTATCTATTTTAAAAACTGAATTTTGTTTATTTTAAAAACTGAATCTTATCTATTTTAAAAACTGATTTTTGTTTATTTTAAAAACTGAATCTTATCTACTTTAAAAACTGATTTTTTATTTACCTTAAAAAAAAACTGGTTTATATTTATGTTGTAAAGTTATAAAAATATAATCTTTTATATTGCAGAAAGATAAAAATATGATCTTTGCATAGTAGGAATTATAAAAATATAATCTTTATGAGATATAGATGTTAAAACATGATAAGGCGATGTTTTTATAAAGATGAAAGATCTATTTTTGAAAAGGCGGAAACTTTATATAGAAAATAGCGTGATAAAAATATAATTTTTATCTATATAGCATAATAAAAGTGGGATTTTTATATAATGAACTTCGAAATAAAAATAGAATTTTTATATATTAAACATCGAGGTAAAAATATGATTTTTATATATTGAATAGCGAAGTAAAAATTCGATTTTTACATATGTAGTGGCTACAACAACGAAGATGCGATGACGAGGAAGATTTCTATCAACGAAGTGCCGTGGAGCTAGGATAGCTATATGTGAGAATTTCTCACCTTTCAATTTATTTTTCTAGTTATTTATATATACTAGGATGCAGACGGTGCTTAGTAGCACCCGACACAATCGTCCACAGACCATGGACTTGTTTGTTTGGCTGTGTTGTTAGTTAGATTGTTTGAGTTGATTTGAATTGTTTGGTGAAATGAAATTGATATGATTGATGTGTGAATGGCGTGGGCCTTCACTAGACCGGGGATAAGGCTAGGCCTTGTCCCGTTTCTAGTATCGTGCCGTTATGCCGCCGAAATTTTCTAAAATAAGTTAGAAAAATAAAGATATCATTTTATTTAAAGAATGAATTGAATAGAAATTCATAGGTTGAAATAAAATGTTTTATCGTTAAAAATATAATTTTTAACGTGAAGTGAATAAAATAGAATATTCATTTACAAACCAGACGGTTTGTTTATGTACACCTATTTGAATGACATTGATTGGGACGATAAATTTTACACATCGCCCAACAGCACAAATAAAATATGTGTTTGATCGTTTGAAACCCCACACGGGTGTTGGGATGAAATTTGAAGTTCACTCATCCTGATTGATTAAATATGTCGATCGATTGATTGACAGGCTGTTATAAGCGTTGAATATCTATATTTGATGCTTTTACAGTGTAGTGCACTTTGGTTGATGGTTGATTATTTTCAATGTTATTATATACATGTGTTGTATGAAAATCCATATAATTAACTTTATATGGTAATTGATTGGGCCTCATTCCAATTTGAAAAATAAAGAATATTTTAAAATAAAAGTTCATGTGTTGACAGTACTCATCCATTGAGATTGGTCATGTGTTGAACGAAATATTTTAGTAATAAAATTTACATCTTTATCGATATAAAATAAAGGTTCATGTGTTGGCAGTTTCATCCATTGAGATTGGTCATGTGTTGAACGAAATATTTTGATAATAACAACTATTATGAAAAAGAAATATTTGAAATAGAATATTTGAAAATAGAAATTTATGAAGCCGTGTTGATTAGATTGACGCCATTTTGACGTGAACGATATTTATATCGATTTTATTCATTTTGAAATGAATTGAATTGAAAACGATTTCGAAATGAATTGAATTGAAAACGATTTCGAAATGAATTGAATTGAAAACGATTTCGAAATGAATTGAATTGAAAACGATTTCGAAATGAATTGAATTGAAAACGATTTCGAAATGAATTGAATTGAAAATGATTTCGAAATGAATTGAATTGAAAATGATTTCGAAATGAAATGAATTGAAAACGATTTCGAAATGAATTGAATTGAAAACGATTTCGAAATGAATTGAATTGAAAACGATTTCGAAATGAATTGAATTGAAAACGATTTCGAAATGAATTGAATTGAAAACGAATTCAAATTGAATTGAAAGCGAATTGAAATGAATTCCAATTGAATTGAAATTTGAATTGAATAGAAATGAATTTTGAAACGAATTTATAAAGAAGAATTCAATTTTGATTTGAATTGAAAGGGAAGTTGAAATTGCTTTTGAAACGAATTTAAAACTATTTATATAATTCGTTTTAAATAGAAATCGACGAAATATATATTATATATATAATATAATGGCCTGAATAGAACGCGCCGCGCCGCGGCAGTTCGCGAATTTCGACCATTGATTTCAAACGGACATTACGGGAGATCCGACCGTCGGATTCTCCTAAAACTGGAACCGTTGGGTTCGTATCGAAAAGAGCTTTCTAACGAATATTAGAAATTTGAAATCTAATGGTTGGATTTGGAATTATGTCCAAATCAAATTTGAAAAAGGTCGCTGTAAGTGCAGTTCGATGGCCAGTGATGGAAATCGACTGTACGGGCCTTGATAAAATTATTAAAAATAGTAATAATTTGTGTAAAATCATAAGAAATGATTTGTGAAGATTTGGGATGAAAAACTCCATATTTGAAAAGATAAAAATAGATTTTTATCGAAATGAACTAGTTTTGAACTAGGAATATAATTCTATTTATTTTTAAATAAATAAATTGAATTTGAAAAAGGGTTTTAAAAATAACCAGAATTTCCAATGATTGCATTGGAGTGGATTTGAATCGAAATTGTCTTCGGAATATTTCGATGTTGGAATTCGTGATTATACAGATGTTGTTATGGAAATTTGAAAGATATATATTTATATCGTTATCTCCAATACGACATTTGTTAATCGTAGAATTTGATATTGAATATAAGCCGGTATATTTTCTATTCAGAGCCTTGTGTTTAATATCAAATGTGATTTGGGTTTGTCGTGAATGGTGTCTTCACTAACACTGTTCTTGAATCCAGTTGAGAAAAGATTAAATCTTTTTATTTAGATTTAATGAAGTGTACCAATTAAATAATATTTAATTGAAATTTAATTGATATTGATTTTTGGGTTTATCGTGAACAGTGTTTTAAATAACACTCGTTCTTTAACCCGATAATTAATGGAATGTGATTTTGGGTTTATCGTGAACCGTGTTTTAAATGACACTGATTCTTTAACCCAGTCGAAGATTAAAACTAAGTGGAGTTTTAATGAATCTTTAATTAGATTGAAATGGTCGAAAGTGGAGTATCACCAGTTTTGCTCCAGGCGATAGTTAAATCTTTAATTAGATTTGAACGTGAAATGGTAATTGAATTTACCGATAACACTGTGGTGTTAAATATGAAGTATTACCAGTTTTACTTCATGGGATGAATAGGTTGGGATTGGGAAATTAAAACAAATGATTACTTCGGTAAGGTTCGTTAATCCCGACTAGTTTGAATTGAGATTCAAAAATAGAATAAAGAATAAATTCAAGGAATTTATCTTGGATTAAATTAATGGGAACCTTTCCCTATGAATGTGAAATTTAGAAACTAACTGTCGGTTAGTCAAGCAGAATGGTTTTCTGAATATTGATCTGATGTTGGTTTCGGCCTTCGGGGTTAATATTTGGGGAATTATTCTCTTGATTAATTTACGGTTAGTGACTAATGAATTGGAATGAGGCGTATGTTGTGTTTGTGTAACACTTATTTAAAATATACGCGAGTTATTCGGAAAGACCGGGTTTATCCCATTCTGAATAACTGATACGACGATAAGTCGAAGACGAAGACGATGGTCGAAGACCGGAAGTCTTCACGTCGTTTGGATAATTACTGATAATCTTGATTGGGCTGTACACCCAAGAAGATGGAAACAGTTAGTGATCGTCCAGACGTACTTGGAGATCGATGGATATGCGGGGTACTAGGTGCCTCCGGTTTCGTTCAGCCCCAGAACGGACTTGTAAATGGACTGTGTGTCTGACATTGGATTTTAGTCTGTGTGATTGATTTCTATTAAATATATATCTGTTTGGCGGCGGAGAATTTATTCTCTTGCTTAACGCCCTTCTCTGAGACGTACGAGCTCAGGGGTTATATATTGATGGATATCAAACGCGTGGAGTGAATTGCCTGTGTGGCATGCCTAAGTGGCAATTGATCGAGACTTCTGTTGAAAAGCAAAGTCTGGTGGTGATGATCAAAGCACGGCCTTTGTGGCGTAGCATTGTGTAACGTTTACTTCGCGTGTTTCACACCCGGTATGAACCAAAAACGGGAGAGGACGTCAGGGAGGGCATGCGTTTCTTTCTAGCTAGAAGTGGCGTCAGTGGTTTTACACGCCCTGACGAGTTTGACTTATGTGGTTGTTGCTGTTGCGAGGCGCCTCGGATTGATCGGTCGTTCTCGAACCGATGGAGTCATTTAGTTGGCTCGTTTACGCCCCATAGGGCGGAGAAATGCATATTCAGGGTTTAAGTTTAATCCACATCGGTGGACTGGCCCTGAGGATCCAAGGGCCCACCTGAGTCTGGGTCCTGTGGCTTGGGCTAGAGAGTCACGAATCGGTTGAGGACTATCTTTTGCCTCGGTTCATAGACGGAAATCCAATTTCCAAATACGTGACATTTGCGGTTTTATTTCTAGAGCCTAGTATGGCGACATAGTGGGATGGGGCGCTCATGCCGCCTATGATTGATACTTATGATTTGAAGTTGTTTTATACACTATGCACTTATAATAGTATCAAACGATTTGTTTTAACCGTATCAAGCATTCTTTGGCTGTTATAAGGGAAAACCCTATCCTCGGCTGCGTTGCATTGTGTGATGGGACCTGGGTCTTATAACAGCTTCATTTCTCTTTTATTTAGCATTGCACTATTTGTTTTATGCACTGGTATTCTTGGGAGGAAACCCGTTCCGTGTTATACGGCGTGGTCCCTTGATTTACCTAATGCTTTAAAATAAAGATTAATAACTGTTTTAGTTCTCACACCAGTCCCATGACTGACCTGGAGTTTATTGTTTTAACCTAAACTCTGGGTGCCCTTATTTTGACACGGGCAGCTAGTAGTTTTGGTTTTGCAGATTTATATTCACAGGATCCTGGTTTACAGCTGGAACGATATCCGGAAAGCTTTGTATCCGTATATCTCTTTCTAGTTGTGTATTGTATTATTTTCCGCTGCTTTGTAATTTATTGTAATCTTTGATATTTCTGTGTAATATTTATTCTTTTATACTCTGTATATTCTTGTAATCTGATGCATTGTTGTAATATACAATGAAATGTTCTTCTATATGCGTTCTGTTGTGGCTTGTTCTCGAACTATCCGACGCTTTCCTTTACGGGGAAGTTACGGGTTTTTACAACATGCATGTATTTCTATCTATTTTTAAACCAGTTCAATATTTGATACAATTACATAAATTTACCCTTCATGCTCTTATTGATTTTATTATTCCAATGTGATTTAGTTTAAACTAACAATCACTCCATACAAACAACAATCAATTTATTTTTAACTTTTTCAAATATATAGTAATTAATTCAAATACTCTTTCAGTATATTCAAAATTCATATTTTCTAAGATCAGATTATATATAATCACAAATATGTAATTTATAAACATATAACTCTCAACTCATTCTGGGCATTACTAACCCTATCTCTAACTTGCCACTCATTCTAGAATGCTACTGATTCTATCTCTAATGAGGATTTTTTCAATAGAATATTACTGATCCTATCTGAAATGAGTATGTTCGTCTTAGGACACTACTGGTTCTATTTCTGACGAGTTCGTTATTATGTTATATTCCAGAACTAAGCTTAACCAAAGCTCTAATACCACGTTGTGACTACCCCAAACCCCCGTTCCATAGTGGCAAGGGTAATCTTTGGAATATAACACATAAACAGATAATAGCAGATCAAAAATATAAATACACCAGATAATTTACAATAGAATTCACTGGATAAACATAATCATCAGAGTTACACAGTATACTGGATCATACTTAGTAAAAAATATAGTTCAACTTTACATAAAATGTCTACAGCGGAATTAAAACATAATATGTACAACAGGAGCTGAACAACATAAAAGAAAGAAGTGATAAAATCCATCTTCAGCTCCATAGATATCCAGATAGAGCCTGCTAAAACCTGAATACAAGGCTGCCCATATAGAAAATAGGGCACCCGAGTTTCCATGTGAAACAAACTACGAGTCAGTCATGAGACTGGTATGAGAAATATACTTAAATTATTTTATAATAAGGCCAATCACAAGACCATGTCGCTACGCAGAATGGGTTTACTCCATTGGATTGCTAATGCTTAAAACAAGTAAATCATTTAAACATCGCAATTCTTTTTACCAAAATGAAGCCATTATAAGACTCAGTTCCCATCACGCAATGCAACATAAACCGGAGGATAGAGTTTTACCATATAATGGCCAAAATATGCTTGATACGAACAAAACAAAAGCACTTGATATTATTACTAGTGTTTATATGCTTCCAAAAACAATTTCAATCATAAGTATCAATCATAGACGGCAAGGGTACCATATATCATGTCGCCATATATAGGTTTACAATCAAAACCGCACGGTGTTGTATTTGGAAATTGGATTTCCGTCATGAACCAAGGTAAGGGATCGTCCTTACCGCTTCGAGACGCTCTAGCCCGCCCCTCAGGATCAGAACGCTTCGACCCCTGGATCGTCAAGGACAATCCACGCGGAGTGGATTAGAATACCTAAACACTGCGTTTTCCCGACCTATGGGGCGTCAACTGGTCATATACCGACCAAACCATCGACCCTGTAGCGACCGATATAACCGAGGCGCCTCGCTATCCATCATCCACATAAGTAAAATGTCGGGCGTGTAAAACCCAAAACACCACTTCTAGCAAGAAGGAAACGCATGTCCTCCCGGAGGTCCTCTCCCGTTTTTGGCTCATACCAGGGTGTGAGGCTCGCAAATCAATGCTCAACACAAAGCAAGCTATTTAAAGCCATGCTTTGATAATCAACCAAAAGAATCTGCTTTTCAATAAAGGCATTGATCACAGCATCTCTGTATGCCACGTTGTCAATCTACAATGTTAGACACACATCCATTTACAAGTTCGTTCTAGGCCTGAACAAAACCGGAGGCACCTTATTCCTCTACCATATGTCCAATATAGGAGAGAGGCCCTCACACATCCAAACGATCAACAAGTACATCCGGACGACCACCACTGTAACCCCTTCAGGGCAGCAACTCCATCAAAGGCATCAGTAGCTATCCATTTTATGTGAAGATCCTAGATCTTGCACCATATTTATATCTTCGACTTCTAACCGTAGACCAATTATTTGAAATGATAAATAACTCGGCCTTTTCAAATAATTTACGTATATTTAGAATTCCAAATCAATTCATTTCAATGGTTAAATTATCTGACATGTTCAGTTCATTAATATATTTTTCACGTCAAACACATTCAACCATCAAATATCCTATAAACCAAGTAAATTCAGTTTATTTCCATTCCATATCATTTATAATGTTTTATAACGATTTATCGCTATTTTTATTTATTTAAATATAGCCAATTTATTCAAATGACGCTTCAGGCCATGGCGCTGTTTTTCTTCAGATTTTATTTATACATATCTGAAAAACTAACCATTGGATCTTTACATATTTTATACTATTGGAAAGATCTTTTCAAAGCGGACCCAATGGTTCCAGTTTTGGGAAAATCCGACGGTCGGATCTCCCAGTACAATTGTTTAAAATTACGATTTAAATATACGAACTACAGCGTCGTTATTCGATTTAATTTAATTATATTTATATATATTAATATAATCCATTCTGGCACTGTTTTCATTCAGATTTGAATTTAAAATTTCACGAAATTTAACCGTTGGATCTTTACAAATTTAGTTTCGTTGGAAAGATATTTCCAAAGCTGACCCAACGGTTTCAGTTTCGGGAAAATCCGATGGTCGGATCTCCGGGTACAATCGTTTGAAATCACAGTTTCAAAATACGAACTGCAGCTTTGTTATTCGATTTATTTTCATTATATTTATAAATATATATAAATATAATCCGTTCTTCGATTTCCACACCATTTCATTTCATATATGTGATAAAAATAATATTTTTGTCCAACAAATATCAATTTCAACACATGACTATTTTTAATACTTCATATATATAATAAAAATGTGACTTTTACTATTAAAACAATTTATTTAAAACATGAATATTTTTAGTGATTCATATATATAATAAAAATATGATTTTTATTATTAAACCAATTTATTTAAAACATGAATATTTTATATATTTCATGTACATGATAAAAATGTGATTTTTAACTTTCAACCATTTTATTCGTCATATGATTATTTTCCCAACACATGAATATATTTCAATACATGAATATAAATCAAACATACGAATATTTCAGAAAATTTCGGCAGCATAACGGCAGGGGGTTTAAAACCGGCATCGTCCCAAGTATGGCTCCTCGCACTACCTTATGCCTTGCAGCATTCCATAAGGGGCTTATCCTTGTAATCTAAATATTTCGATCATTTTCATATCACAATGAATATTTCCACAATCAATTCCAATTTTGTTTCAACCACAAAAAATCATTATCAACCTTCGCATTTATCAACCAAATTTCATGTCAACCAAAATCTAAAAAATCACAACCAATATATATCGTCCATGGTCACTAGACGAGGGGAGTGTGTGTGTATATATATATATGTATATAAGTATATTTCAATTTCATTTCAATATCATCTCAATTCCATTCAACGAACATATGATTTTTACAATGCATATATAACTTATACATCGCACATATAATTTATACAACGCTTATACATGAGGTGTACAATGCTTGTATAACTTATACATTGACCATATAATTTATACATCGCTATTCCATATTGTTTATAATTTAGAAATCTCACTTTGGGTTTCACTCCTCCAAAAATTGTAGGAAGCTCCAAAAATTCTTCGGTCTCTTCTAGAATGTAGAAGACGTCCACACGAGTCCAATGTCTCCTGTTTCACCGAATTTTGACCATATAGCAAAAGGATTTGATTTTTATAAGTTAATCATATTTCGCGATGGTTTTATGGTGTTAAAATAAGTTTAAATTAATAAACCCGTTACTGTGGCGACCCAAACTCCCCCGTGAAGGAAAGCCCGGATTGCTTTGAGAACATGACAAATCAGAAAACAAACAGAAGAACATTTCATTGTTTATTACAACAATTCCATCAGAATACAAGAATATTACAGAGTAAGAGTAAATATTACACAGAAAATATCAGAGATTTAAATTACATTTAAATACATCGCACCGGAAAAACAATACAAAGCACAACTGAAAACAGATACATGGATACAGAGCTTTCCGAATATCGCTTCAGCTGTAAACCAGGATCCTATGAATATAAATCTGCAAAACCAAAACTACTAGTTGCCCGTGTGGAAATAGGGGCACCCAGAGTTTAGGTCAAAACAATAAACTTCAGGTCAGTCATGTGACTGGTGTGAGAACTAAAACAGTTATTAATCTTTGTTTTTGAAGTTAGGTAAATCAAGGTACCACGCCGTATAACACGGAACGGGTTTCCTCCCAAGAATACTAGTGCATAAAACAAACAGCGCAATGCTAAATAAAGAACAATGAAGCTATTATAAGACCCAGGTCTCATCACACAATGCAACGCAAGCCGGAGGATAGGGTTTTCCCTTATAATAGCCAAATATGCTTGATACGTGAAATTTCATCTTATATTATTACTATAAGTGAAGAAAACAACTTCAAATATAAATGTATCAATCACAGACAGCATAGATACCATATACCATGTCGCCAATACTAGGCTCTACAATCAAAACCGCAAAATGTCATATTTGGAAATTGGATTTCCATCATGGTGGCTCCTGATTCGAAAGATCGATCACGTAGTGCCATCCACAACGGCTTACGTCTCAGCGAGAGAAAACACTGTAATGCACATCTGCACTTTTGGGAAATCGAGTATCACTACGGCTTACGTCTCGGCGAGAGAAAACACCGCTTACTCTATCCCTCAGGAAATCGGGGGTAAGCCCTATCCCTCTGAGCACTAAGCTCAATCTCGATCGACCGAATCCACGACACCACTAAGGTGCCCATCCTCTAAAACCATACTGATCAAACCATCAGTTTACCACCATACCAGGGTGTGAGGCTCGTGAATCAACGCTATACACAAAGCGGCGCTATTTAAAGCTGTGCTTTGATCATCAACCACAAGACTTTTGCTTTTCAATAGAAGCCTTGATCATTTGCCACTTAGGCATGCCACACAGGCAATTCATGCCATGCGATTGATATCCATCGATATATAACCTCTGAGCTCGAACGTCTCAGAGAAGGGCGTTAAGCAAGAGAATAAATTCTCCACCGCCAAACAGATATATATTTAATAGAAATCAATCACACAGAATGAAATCCAAAGTCAGACACACAGTCCATTTACAAGTTCGTTCTGGGTCTGAACGAAATCGGAGGCACTTTCCTTGCATATCCATCGACCTCCAAGCACGTCCGGACGGCAACCACTTTAACCCCCTTCAAGGTAGCTACTCCCATCGTGAGCATCAGTAGCACCCATCCATTCAATGTGAAGATTGTCGGTCTTGCACCGTCTTCAATTTCTTCGACTCGTCGTCGAATCAGTTATTCAGAATGGGTTATACGGACTTTCTGAATAACTCGCGTATCTTAATCAACCAGTGCTATAAAACACAATATACGCCTCATTCCAAATTAGAATATTCTTTTATTCAGATGTTCACACTCCTAGGGAAAGGTTCCCATTAATTTTATCAAAGATAAATTCTTTTAAATTTATTCTTTAATCTTCCTTTGGATATCATTTCAAACCATATTATGGTTTTCCAAACTAGTCGGGATTAGCAAACCACACCGAAGTAATTATTTATTTTATTTCCCAATCCCAACCTATTTATCCCATGGAGCAAAACTGGTAATACTCCATATCTAACACCACGGTGCTATCGGTAAAGTTAATTACCATTTCACGTTCAAATCTAATTAAAGATTTAACTATCGCTAGGAGTAAAACTGGTGATACTCCCCTTTCGATCATTTCCAAATTTTGATAATTTGAATTATCAATTCATATTTCAATCTAATTAAAGATTCATTAAAACTCCTTTTACTGGGTTAAAGAACTAATGTCATTTAAAACACATTCCACGATAAACCCAAATCACATTCTATTTCTATTCCAATTAAATATATTAGAAATTTTGGTTATTTAAAACCCATTTCAAATTCAATTTATTTATTTCATAAATAAATTGATTTTAATTCTAGTTCAAAACTAGTCCATTTCGATAAAAATCTATTTTTATCTTTTCAAATATGGACTTTTTTCCTAGTTTTTCCCAAATCATTTCTTATGATTTTACACAAATTATAGATATTTTTAACAATTTTATCAAGGCCCGTACAGTCTGTTTTCAATAACTGCCACCGAACTACACTTACAGCGACCTTTTCCAAATTTGATTTGGACATAATTCCAAATCCAACCGTTAGATTTCTAATTTCTAATATTAATTGGAAAGCTCTTTTCGATACGAACCCATCGGTTCTGGTTTTAGGAGAATCCGACTGTCGGATCTCCCGTAATGTCCGTTCGAAGTTAATGGTCGAAATTCGCGAACTATAGTGGCGCGACGCGTTCTATTCAGGCCATTATATTATATATATATATACAATATATTATATATATTTTGTAGATTTCCATTTAAAATGAATTTTATAAATCGTTTTAAATTCGTTTCAAAAACAATTTCAACTTCCATTTCAATTTCAATTCGATTTCAATTCGATTTCAATTCAATTCGAATTCACTTTCTATTCTATTAAATTCGAATTCATTTTCAATTCTATTCAATTCGAATTCATTTTCAATTCTATTCAATTTGAATTCATTTTCAATTATATTCAATTCGAATTCATTTTCAATTCTATTCAATTCGAATTCATTTTCAATTCTATTCAGTTCGAATTCATTTTCAATTCTATTCAATTCGAATTCATTTTCAATTCTATTCAATTCGAACTCATTTTCAATAACTTCGTTATTCTATTCAACAAATGAATATATATTTTTCAACACATGAATATATATTTCCTTTCAACACATGAATATATATTTCTTTATTTTATAAATTGGAATCATGCCCAATCAATCACCATATAATGTTAATTATATGGATTCCACACAACACATGTATATAATAGCAACAATAAATAATCAATCATCATCCAAAGTGCACAACACAACTGTCTGCCAACCTATTGGTCGACACACAACTAATTATTGGGACTAGTGTACGTCAAATATCATCCCAAAACCCGAGTGGGGTTTCACATCAACAAACACTGAATATTATTTGTGCAGTTGAGCGATGTGTAAAATTTATCGTCTCAATCAATATCAATCAAATCAGTGTACATAAACAAACCGGCTGATTTGTAAATGAATATTTTATTTTCTTCACATCCACGTTAAAATTTTTATTTTTAATGATAAAATATATTATTTCAACACATGAATTCCTATTCGGTTCATTTACACAATAAAATGATATTTTTTATTTTTCTAACTTATTTTAGAAAATTTCGGCGGCATAACGACACGATACTAGAAACGGGACAAGGCCTAACCTTATCCCCGGTCTAGTAATGGCCCACGCCATTCACACATCAATTAAACCAATTCCATTTCACCAAACAATCAAATTCAAATCAAATAATCCAACCAACTAGACAACCAAACAAACAAGTCCATGGTCTGTGGACGATGGTGTCGGGTGCTTCTAAGCACCGTCTGGATCCTAGTATATATTTATATAACTAGAAAAGAAAATTTAAAGTGAGAAGTTCTCACCGACTTCGGTTTCCATTCCGCCATTCTTTATTTCTGAACGGTCTGGATTCTGTTTTGCTTCCAGTCAGTTCCATCGCAATCTATTTCACACGGTTCACGTTAAAAATCATATTTTTTCTTCTAACGCTATTTCCATTTTAAAAGATCACATTTTTATAATGCTACTTTCTATATAAATATTATATTTTTGCATAACGAAAGATTATATTTTTATCTGACAAAAGATTATATTTTTACCTAACAAAAGATTATATTTTTACCTAACAAAAAATTATATTTTTACCTGACAAAAGATTGTATTTTTACCTGACAAAAGATTATATTTTTACCTAACAAAAGGTTATATTTTTACCTAACAAAATATTATATTTTTATCTTTGCTCTTTCTATTAACAAAATCTAGTTTTATATTTTAAAACCAAGCTATTTTTATATTTTAAAACAATTCAAATTTATATTTTAAAAACCATATTAAAATTTATATTTTAGAAAACCATACTCAAATTTATATAAGTTTCAGATTTTAAACTTAATAACATTTTATAATGCTTTTATATATAAAATTAATAAAGTAATTACCATGCTTAAACCGTTCTTCTTAGTCATGTACTCTCGCTCCAGGCTTCGGCTTTGACAAAACCCACTTAGTCGCTTCCTAGGGTTCCAAATCACCAGAGAATTACGGCGTCGGACGCCGATTGAGTGTTGCCACGCCATTCTCCTTCAGATGCGCCTCCTACGCCAGCCTTTTGGTAGCACTCGAGCGCCTAAGTGGCTCGATATTCGTGCTCGAATGCGGCCCTTTTAGGGCTGAAAATCAGACGCAATACTTTATGAGGAACGATCATATTGGTATTGATGGCAAGAGGAAAGAAAGCACGTCGATTTTTGATTTGCAAGAATTTAAAATCATTGAGAGAATTGAGCTTGCTTGAGGGATTTAATTTCAAAAATAATCACCGTTCGAAATGAAGATGGGAGGCGCAATTTGACCATGGGTTGAAAGTGCTTAGGGTTTGACCAATGAGGATTTATATATTTTATTTACTATTTATTTTGAATTTTGAATTCCATAAAGTAACATTTCCATTCGAACTCGAAATCGAACCGCCGACTGTCGTCCCTAGCGTATTACCCCCATTCCGAACACAATGAGATATGTATCGTAACCCCATTCCGCTATTACGATTAGTTTCGGCAAAAATTACAATATAAATCAGTATATATTCAATTTGAACGTACATTTTCAATTACCAGGGCCACATACGAACTCTAAAAATCCCAGAAAAACTATTTCTAGCTTCGTATTGACGATACGATCCTAACAAAACTAATTTCGTCAAATTATGAGATCGTTTGAAAAATGGCCATTTTCTGGTCAACCCAAATTGACTGAAACTGTCAAAACACGTAATTAACTTCGCCACGCTCACATATTGATTCAGAAAATTATGAGTTTTGAAACCTAGCAATAATTTGACATCCCAGATCCAACAAAAGTGGTTTCGTCGAAAACCGAGGTCGTTTGCAAAATTTCCATTTTCAAAGGCCTTTATATATATATATATATTTATATATTAAAATATGTATAAATTCCACAGCGACTTTTCTGAATTTCAAACTGGACATATCTTTCAACTTCTAAAGTGAAATCTCAATTTCTTACATCCGTTAGAATGATATTATCAAACAGATTCAAATATTTTTTTGTTTCGTTCAATTCCGACTTAAAACGAATTATGTATCTTCGTTTGAAATTCGAAATCGAATTTTCAAACTACTGTGCCATTTCAGACTCGTTATATAATTAAAATAAATTTATTCGTTTTTACTTCGTCGAAAATAAATTTTTCGTCGTTATTATTTAAAATAATTCATTTTAAATATTCAAAATTCGTTAAAATTACCAAAATAAAAATTTTAAATTGGCCCAGATTTCCGGGTTATTACAATCTCCCCACTTAAAAAATTTCATCCTCGAAAAGGAACGAAGCTGAAATTTGTTAAACAAATCAACTCAACATCCATTATTTTCTTTACGGCTTAAGTTCTTCAACTTTTTAGTTTCTAAGAACTTTTCAAATTTTTCAAACATTTGGCTAACACCCTAAATTTTCGAAAAATTTCGCCATAAGCTTGTGACGGCAAAGAAATTTCGCTCGGTCTGAATCAGTCGTTAAACCGACCCAAACCGTTCGAAACGCCCTATCGTTTGAGAACACGACAAATCAGAATGCATACAAAAGAACATTTCATTTATTCAATAAAAATGCATCAGATTACAAGAATATACAGAGTTTAAATGAATATTACACAGAAATATCAGAGATTTAAATTACATTTAAATACATAGCAACGGAAAATAATACGATACACAACTAGAAGAGATATACGGATACAAAGCTTTCCGGATATCGTTCCAGCTGAAAACCAGGATCCTGTGAATATAAATCTGCAAAACCAAAACTACTAGCTGCCCGTG
Organism: Allium sativum; assembly: GCA_030737875.1. Lineage (NCBI taxonomy): Eukaryota > Viridiplantae > Streptophyta > Magnoliopsida > Asparagales > Amaryllidaceae > Allium > Allium sativum. The sequence continues at coordinate 108,633,886 of CM060923.1, forward strand.
TCAAAATAAGGGCACCCAGAGTTTAGGTTAAAACAATAAACTCCAAGTCAGTCATGTGACTGGTGTGAGAACTAAAACAGTTAATCTTTATTTTAAAGTTAGGTAAATCAAGGGACCACGCCGTATAACACGGAACGGGTTTCCTCCCAAGAATACCAGTGCATAAAACAAACAGCGCAATGCTAAATAAAGAAAAATTAAGCTGTTATAAGACCCAGGTCCTATCACACAATGCAACGCAAGCCGGGGGATAGGGTTTTCCCTTATAACAGCCAAAGAATGCTTGATACGTTTAAAACAAATCATTTGATACTAATATAAGTGCATAGTGTATAAAACAACTTCAAATCATAAGTATCAATCATAGGCGACATGAGCGTCCCATGCCACTATGTCGCCACATATAGGTTTACAAATAAAACCGCAAATGTCACGTATTTGGAAATTGGATTTCCGTCTATGAACCGAGGCCAGGGATCGTCCTCTACCGATTCGAGACAATCTAGCCCATGTCTCAGGAACAGCCGCAACTGCCCCATGGAGCGACAGGGCCGGTCCACCGATGTGGATTATTATGCCTGAACACTACGTTTCCCCGCCCTTTGGGGGCGTAAATGAGCCAACGAATGACTCCATCGGACCCGGATCGTCCGATCAAACCGAGGCGCCTCGCAATAGCAACAACCACACAGGTGAAAAGTATATAAATGTCAGGGCTGGTAGGTCACTGACACCACCCTAGCTAAAAAGAAACGCATGCCCTCCCTGAGGTCCGTCTCCCGTTTTTGGTTCACAACCGGGGTGCGAAACTCGCGAAGTAAACGTTACACAAAGCTACGCCATAAAGGCCGTGCTTCGATCATCACCACAAGACTTTGCTTTTCAACAGAAGCCTTGATCATTTGCCACTTAGGCATGCCACACAGGCAATCCACTCTATGCGTTTGATATCCATCAGTATATAACCCCTGAGCTCGTACGTCTCAGAGAAGGGCGTTAAGCAAGAGAATAAATTCTCCGCCGCCAAACAGATATATATTTAATAGAGATCAATCACACAGACTAAAATCCAATGTCAGACACACAGTCCATTTACAAGTCCGTTCTAGGTCTGAATGAAACCGGAGGCACCTAGTACCCCGCATATCCATCGATCTCCAAGTACGTCTGGACGATCACCAACTGTTTCCATCTTCTTGGGTGTACAGCCCAATCAAGATCATCAGTAATTATCCAAACGACGTGAAGACTTCTGGTCTTCGACCACCGTCTTCATCTTCGACACCACGTCGAATCAGTTATTCAGAATGGGATAAACCCGGTCTTTCTGAATAACTCGCGTATATATTATAAAAGTGTTACACAAACACAACATACGCCTCATTCCAATTCAGAATATTCTTTTATTCAAATATTCCTATACTTTGGGGAAAGTTCCCATTAATTTTATCCAAGATAAATTCTTTAAATTTATTCTTTAATCTCCTTTGAATATCAATTCAAACTAGTCGGGATTATCGAACCACACCGAAGTAATCATTTATTTTATTTTCCCAATCCCAACCTACTCATCCCATGAAGTAAAACTGGTAGTACTTCATATCTAACACCACAGTTTTATCGGTAATTCAATTACCATTTCACGTTCAAATCTAATTAAAGATTTAACTATCGCTTGGAGTAAAACTGGTGATACTCCATTCTCGATCTTTTCAATCTATTTAAAGATTCATTAAAACTCCACTTAGTTTTAATCTTTAACTGGGTTAAAGAATCAGTGTCATTTAAAACATGATTCACGATAAACCCAAAATCACATTCCATTAATTGTCGGGTTAAAGAACGAGTGTTATTTAAAGCACTGTCCACAATAAACCCAAACCTCAATATCAATTCAATTCCAATTAAATATTATTTAATTGGTACACTTCATTAAATCTAAATAAAAAGATTTAATCTTTTCTCAACGGGGTTCAAGAACAGTGTTAGTGAAGACACCATTCACGACAAACCCAAATCACATTTGATATTCAATACAAGGCTCTGAATAGAAAATATATCGGCTTATATTCAATATCAAATTCTACGATTAACCCATGTCGTATCGGAAATAATGATATAAATATATCTATATCTTTCAAAATTTCCATAACAACATATGTATAATCACGAAATCCAACATCGAAATATTCCGAAGACAGTTTCGATTCAAATCCATTCCAATGCAATCATTGGAAGTTCTGGTTATTTTCAAAACCATTTCAAATTCAATTTATTTATTTAAAAATAAATAGAATTGTAATTCTAGTTCAAAACTAGTTCATTTCGATAAAAATCTATTTTTATCTTTTCAAATATGGAGCTTTTCACCCCAATTCTTTCTAAATCATTTCTTATGATTTTACACAAATTATTACTATTTTTAATAATTTTATCAAGGCCCGTACAGTCGATTTCCATCAATGGCCATCGAACTACACTTACAGCGACCTTTTTTCAAATTTGATTTGGACGTAACTCCAAATCCAACCGTTAGATTTCTAATTTATCACATTCGTTAGAAAGCTCTTTTCGATATGTAACGTCCCGCAATTTTGTCGGTTCGTATTTGAATATTTAAATCAGTTTAAATATTGAATTTAGAATATCAATGGGTTTATATATATAAATTAAAACGAAGTTGAACGTATATAAATATATATTAATTATAATCGAGCTCAGAACGACCCTGCAGTTCGTAAATTAACGTTCTGAACTTCAACTGATTGTACCGGACTCGTTTTGAATCGGATTTCTTCGAAACAAGAAGCGTTGGAATCTGTTGAACTGTATCTTTCTAACAGAAGTGAAAAACTAAGATTTCGTTGTATAGATTGCAAGATATGTCCAAATCAAATATTCAGAAAGTCGCTGTGAAATCATATATCGACCGTAACGGTTATTTGAATATAACTTGATATTAGTTGCAAATCGGGACAAGGTTCTTTTGAGGCGCAGCAATAATTTAATTTTTAGAATTTTACTGTAATTTTTAATTAATTAAATATGCAACTTTTTATTTGGAGTATTTCGCACCTTGTATCGATATTTCAGGGTTTCAAAATATGAGTTCGTCTACCGGTATTATTATATTTTTTGGACCGTGAAACCTCACTGGACACGACTGTATTCTTATTTCTGTCTGTGGCGGCTTGGACATGAATGTAAATTTACGCAACGGGTACTCTTAATAAATATCTAATATAAAACAAAACGTTAAGTCAAAATAAATTAAAAATCTCTCTTAGCCCATTACCTATCAGTAAAACGCGCATGACCCTATACCTCAAGTCTTGCATGACATCCGGGAATGAGCACGTCGTGTACCCTTATGTTAATACTAATGTATACGTTTGTAATATATACCCATACTCTTCACCATCACCCTATTGTGAGTATTAAAATCCTACCCTATGTTGTACGCTCAGTGATAACTCAAATCAAATTAATGCACAGTCTATACTAGTGCATACACAAGCATGCCTTCGCCCATATACCTAAAATCTAAGGACACACGCAAAAGAAATTAAGGCTAGGATATCAACATCAGCTCAAATCTCAAGACTATATGGCCATACCCTTAACACTGACATACTCTAGCTTACTGTTGTATGCTTACGGGTTAAGCATCTGATTGTTTAAATACAACACGCCTTGTTGTTTCTTCTGTTCTCTCAAGCTTGGCCGCAGCCTTCAATGGCTTTCCAAATACAAAAACAAACGAGAGGAAGAGAAAACAAGATCTGACAAAGCACTCCATGGTGAATTATAAAATGAGGGGAAGTAGCCGTGAGGAGAGATGGAGTGAAGACCTGTGTGTTCATAGTTGGAAGGAGAGAGGAGCAAGGAGTGATCTGGGTTCTTGTTAAGGTGATGGAGTATTGGCGAAGATGAATGGAAGGGGTCAGGGGGCGTAGGTATTGGTGAAAGGGTAGAACAAGTGACAGGTGTAGAAAGTGGGTTGGATGGGAGTTCATTCATGTAAAGATCTGTAGGGGGTGACGCAGTGTACGTGCATGGGACAAGTCGGAAAGAAGAGGACCTTGCATTACTGTTTTGCATATGAAGTGAAAGGTACGGCCATGACATATGTGGGACTCCATTCATTTTCATGTAGTTGTAGAGAGTTGGAGGGGAACTTAAAATCACGTGGAAGGCCATTGGAAAGTATGTGGGGATGGTGCATGACACATGAAGAACGAAAAGGAGATGAGGGTGTACTGTGTGGAACGTTTGAATTGATGAAGAATGGAGAGCAGAATTAATGAACGGACAATTCTCTTTCGGTTCCCGGAAAGATTTTGAGGCATTTATGTCTAAATTATCCTTTTCATGGTCGCAATGCATGAAGTGTGAAGACGAAGAGTTGATTACTTTTTCATTTTTGGATTTTTGAATGTAAGATCCTTTTGGTTGAGCCTGGTCATAATGCTCGATGCTGACATTAGCAACGGTGGGAGAATAAGCATTAAGGATTACTGGAAAAGGGAAAAACGTAAGCAACATGAAAATGGGATAAAAATGGAAATGGGATTTAAAGTGGTTGACATGGTATTGGCAGTGGTATGCAGTTCGAAGAATACTGAGAACAGTTTGGTAGAAGGCGATGAATGGATGGTGGGAATGAAGTAAAGAAGAGAGTGCGTACAAAAGAGAGTGCGTACAAGTTTGGCAAAGGGGGAGATGCACAGGAGCTTGCGTGAGCAAGGCATGGTGGAAGAATACGGAAAGAAGCGCAAGCAGGTCGGTCATAAACGGTTCACTGAGATGAGAACGTCAGTAAGAGGAAGCAAGGAATGACGCAAATCGTTATTTAACGGTTAACGCACCAAGGTGAGTAAAATCACTAACTCTGATCTATTTTAAAATATTGCAATTATATTTTAATGTTGTTTGAATGATGTGTGATGGTTGATTAGATTGATTACAATTAATTTGGTTGAATATTATATACCGTTATATATATGTACACATCATCAGTTGGACACTGATTCCATCGATTGAATATTCCCTAGTATAGAGTTAGTGTAAATTGTGTTGACTGACATCTGTGGATGCGGAAACCGGTTGGAAGAATCCGACCGGATTCCTCAATATTTGTATGTACTGTTTGTTGTATAGTATTTATATATACGACATGAACCTAAATAACATTATTAGGAATTATAGTCTGATAGGCTAGTTAATATTTAGTTTTAAACCAACAAATTATAATAGGATATGTAATCAGTATTTAGTTATAAACTTGATATTGATTTAATAAGAACCTGACTTAGAAACAGAGTTTATCAGATGAAAGAGGATTACAGTAGCTATAAAATAGAATATAGCAGCATATTGCAGTAGCTATAAAAGAGGATATAGCAGCATATTACAGTAGCTATAAAAGAGGATATAGCAGCATATTACAGTAGCTATAAAAGAGGAGATAGCAGCGTATTGCATTAGTTAAAATATAACGGTTTTAAAGTAAGTCGATAAGTTATAATGTTTTAAAAATACTGAGCATGATAAGGAAAGTGATATAGTTTTAAAGAAATTAGAACCTGTTGTACGTTGGTTGAGTTGAGTAACTTTCGACGTGTCAATCTGATGTTGGTTTCGGCCTTCGGGGTTGATACATAGAAATTTATTCACTTACCGATTTATAACGAGGAACTAATAGAGTAGAAATGAAGGGAAGTAAGGAAGAGTTTATAGAAATATGGGAAACTAGAAAGTTAGTATTAAATAAAAGGGCCAGTGTTTGTGAATGGATGTTTGTTTTTACTTCGATAGTTAAATAACCGACTATCGAAGTGTTTTGACCATCGTGTCAATACGGAGAGACCGGTTGGATTTATTATCCGAAAACCACTCCGTATAGGCATAAGCGTTGCGAATTATATTTAAGTCAAATTGAAGATGGAGTTAAATGCAAGGGTCGTCCAGTTCCAGAAAAGATGCTATCTGTTTGTCCAGTCCGAGGACAACTTGTATGGACGAGTGTCTGACAGAGTATTTCCAATGGTCATGCCGTTGATTTTATGAATATACCAAGTTGGTGGGGAGAAGATAACTTCTCTTTATTCTACACCCAGTGTGCATTTGTGTGATCAATGTGTGAGTACGGATTTGACGATGTGACATTCAAAGTGAATGGTGATCAGATGTTCTGAAGATAGACGTACCTCTAGCCTCACAACCGAGAATGACAGAAGTTGGGCTAGGCAGCTTGGCTAGTTGGGTCATCCCCAAGCAGGGTGTATTGTCATCGATCTAGAGAAAATTCATATTTATACTTCTTTTCGATTCTGTATCTTCGGATGACGGTTGGATGGCCTGCAACCGTGGTGGCAATATATTCGCGACACTCAAGCTAAATGAGTGAGCGGTCATGTGTGGCCGGGTTGCAAGACGTTCTTGTTGAACCCTAAGTGTATCTCCTCTAGAGTACACTATTCAGAAGGTGCTCCCATACCTTGTCTGTTGAAATCCATTCTCCGATAAGCGCCCTGCGGTTTATGATTTTATACTATATATATGTGGAGCGTGAGATGCAAGCGTTCTACTACTTGGATAATTATTTGTTTAGACATTATCATAATATCACTGGTTTTGATATCAAGAATATTTCGGGTTATAGTAAGGTAAAAACCGTCCATGTTTATGTGTGGGCTGGTCTTACTATTATCTTCTTGTTTGGAAAAGGATTTTCAAAGTTAAACAGTATGGTTGGAATTTACTCACACCAGTCCCATGACTGACCCAGAGTTTATTTTGTTTGTTTTCCCTAAACTCTTGGGTGCCCAAATTTGTATGGGCAGTCAAGTGTTTCAGGCTTTGCAGATTCACTTGGAGGAGCTCAAAAGCAGGAAGCTTCACCATTAGTTATGTAGAGTTATTTCCGCTGTGATATGATGTATTGTACTCTGATAATGGTATGTATATACAATACAGTTTTGTATTCAAAGTTATGTTATATAATACATCTTATTTTGTTCCGCTGCGAGTTTCGTGTTACTCTGATTCTGTTCAGTTGTGATCTTCTTCTTCTTCTATTCTATTAGTTCTATCTTTTCTTTCTCACCCTCTAAATTCTTCTATTAATGTCCTGGTGTTTTCGATGCTTGAATAGTCAACAGTGTGTTTTTATGTTGATTTTCTGGGTCGAAAATCCAGCCGTTACAGATGGTATCAGAGCATAAGGTTAAGTGATTACCTTGGCTCTGTGGCGTAACTCAATAGAGATGGAGTTAGTAATACTCTAGATTGAGTTGAGTGTATATATAAGAGCGCGTATTTGTGATTAATATAAAAACTATTTTATATTGTGTTGACTGGTCAGTCGAGTGGTTTATGAATTCTGGTCGAAACAGTAATGCAAACTGAGTCGATAGGTGTTTCTAAACTCTTGAACAGAGTAATTCGACACAGTATGTTTTGAAAAGAGGGTAAATGAAATAATTTTACCCAAAGTATATTTTGATATAAAAAGAAGTGTATATCTTGATATTAATATAAAATATTGGATATGTGATCATTATTATGGTCGAACAGGATTATAATTGAGTTGGTTATATAAACTACCAATCGAAATATTATATAAGTATGATATGCAAAATCAGATGAGCTGAATCTGAATTAAAAACCAGAATTGAAATAAAACTCTAGAAACTTGGAAAAGAATTGAAATTGAATTTGAATTAAATATAAGGGAATTTTAAAATCCTGGGAGATTTGAAAATTTGTTTTCCAAATGATGTGAAAGATATTTTGAAGTGATTTTCAAAATGGAAGTGTTTCAAAATGAATTTTGAAAAGTAATATAGTATTGAACTCACTTCGAACACTGGAAAATAATTCTGATGATGCTGGCCACATCATCAGTGTCATTTTCGAGTTGCAGAGTGATGGATTACTACCAAAGATTTTGTTTGAATTATTGTGAGGAAACAAGTTGCTAGAAATTCAAATGTTTTGAATTACCATTATTATATGCAAATATATGATTTCGAACTGATTTGAAAAATCCCAGGAATTTGAACTCTGAAATAAAGGATTTAACTTATGGAGTTAAAATGGTAAAAGTGGAACTTAAAACTAAGTGAAATAAATTTTGAATTGAATTTGTGAAATAAGAGTTTGAATAGAACTTAACTTGGTTGAAGAATTGGACTCAGATAGATAAAAGTTTGAAACCAAGAATGAAACGAGAGTTTGAAATGGTGTCGGCTTGGATATAAGTGAATTGGATTTGAAGATAAATTGATTGAAGATCAGTTGGAAATGTTTGGATATATGCTAGTTTAATAGCAGATGGCAGAGATAGAGTTGAATGCCCAACAGAGAAGGTACACGTTTATATACGAGTATGAGATTTTTTATGAGTCAGTTTGGGCAAACCGGTTGTCTGTTTGATTTCCTTTTGGATTGGAGAAGGCCCGGAGTGGCAAGTTGTTGTAGTACCGAGTGAGCCGTGCAGAGGAGATGCTGGCGAGATTCTCTGGAAATTTAAGCTGTTAGGAAATTTTCAGAATTTTTGAAAATATTCGAAATAATAAGGAATTAATATTTTAATTGGAAATAACCAGTTCAGTGGAAACTGGAATTATGAAGTAAACCAAAAAGATTTTTAACCTGTTTATAACAGAGATTGTAACATTTTCCCTATCTTAGCAATTTCGAGGACGAAATTATTTTAAGGGGGAAGGACTGTAACGTCCCGCAATTTTGTCGGTTCGTATTTGAATATTTAAATCAGTTTAAATATTGAATTTAGAATATCAATGGGTTTATATATATAAATTAAAACGAAGTTGAACGTATATAAATATATATTAATTATAATCGAGCTCAGAACGACCCTGCAGTTCGTAAATTAACGTTCTGAACTTCAACTGATTGTACCGGACTCGTTTTGAATCGGATTTCTTCGAAACAAGAAGCGTTGGAATCTGTTGAACTGTATCTTTCTAACAGAAGTGAAAAACTAAGATTTCGTTGTATAGATTGCAAGATATGTCCAAATCAAATATTCAGAAAGTCGCTGTGAAATCATATATCGACCGTAACGGTTATTTGAATATAACTTGATATTAGTTGCAAATCGGGACAAGGTTCTTTTGAGGCGCAGCAATAATTTAATTTTTAGAATTTTACTGTAATTTTTAATTAATTAAATATGCAACTTTTTATTTGGAGTATTTCGCACCTTGTATCGATATTTCAGGGTTTCAAAATATGAGTTCGTCTACCGGTATTATTATATTTTTTGGACCGTGAAACCTCACTGGACACGACTGTATTCTTATTTCTGTCTGTGGCGGCTTGGACATGAATGTAAATTTACGCAACGGGTACTCTTAATAAATATCTAATATAAAACAAAACGTTAAGTCAAAATAAATTAAAAATCTCTCTTAGCCCATTACCTATCAGTAAAACGCGCATGACCCTATACCTCAAGTCTTGCATGACATCCGGGAATGAGCACGTCGTGTACCCTTATGTTAATACTAATGTATACGTTTGTAATATATACCCATACTCTTCACCATCACCCTATTGTGAGTATTAAAATCCTACCCTATGTTGTACGCTCAGTGATAACTCAAATCAAATTAATGCACAGTCTATACTAGTGCATACACAAGCATGCCTTCGCCCATATACCTAAAATCTAAGGACACACGCAAAAGAAATTAAGGCTAGGATATCAACATCAGCTCAAATCTCAAGACTATATGGCCATACCCTTAACACTGACCTACTCTAGCTTACTGTTGTATGCTTACGGGTTAAGCATCTGATTGTTTAAATACAACACGCCTTGTTGTTTCTTCTGTTCTCTCAAGCTTGGCCGCAGCCTTCAATGGCTTTCCAAATACAAAAACAAACGAGAGGAAGAGAAAACAAGATCTGACGAAGCACTCCATGGTGAATTATAAAATGAGGGGAAGTAGCCGTGAGGAGAGATGGAGTGAAGACCTGTGTGTTCATAGTTGGAAGGAGAGAGGAGCAAGGAGTGATCTGGGTTCTTGTTAAGGTGATGGAGTATTGGCGAAGATGAATGGAAGGGGTCAGGGGGCGTAGGTATTGGTGAAAGGGTAGAAGAAGTGACAGGTGTAGAAAGTGGGTTGGATGGGAGTTCATTCATGTAAAGATCTGTAGGGGGTGACGCAGTGTACGTGCATGGGACAAGTCGGAAAGAAGAGGACCTTGCATTACTGTTTTGCATATGAAGTGAAAGGTACGGCCATGACATATGTGGGACTCCATTCATTTTCATGTAGTTGTAGAGAGTTGGAGGGGAACTTAAAATCACGTGGAAGGCCATTGGAAAGTATGTGGGGATGGTGCATGACACATGAAGAACGAAAAGGAGATGAGGGTGTACTGTGTGGAACGTTTGAATTGATGAAGAATGGAGAGCAGAATTAATGAACGGACAATTCTCTTTCGGTTCCTGGAAAGATTTTGAGGCATTTATGTCTAAATTATCCTTTTCATGGTCGCAATGCATGAAGTGTGAAGACGAAGAGTTGATTACTTTTTCATTTTTGGATTTTTGAATGTAAGATCCTTTTGGTTGAGCCTGGTCATAATGCTCGATGCTGACATTAGCAACGGTGGGAGAATAAGCATTAAGGATTACTGGAAAAGGAAAAAACGTAAGCAACATGAAAATGGGATAAAAATGGAAATGGGATTTAAAGTGGTTGACATGGTATTGGCAGTGGTATGCAGTTCGAAGAATACTGAGAACAGTTTGGTAGAAGGCGATGAATGGATGGTGGGAATGAAGTAAAGAAGAGAGTGCGTACAAAAGAGAGTGCGTACAAGTTTGGCAAAGGGGGAGATGCACAGGAGCTTGCGTGAGCAAGGCATGGTGGAAGAATACGGAAAGAAGCGCAAGCAGGTCGGTCATAAACGGTTCACTGAGATGAGAACGTCAGTAAGAGGAAGCAAGGAATGACGCAAATCGTTATTTAACGGTTAACGCACCAAGGTGAGTAAAATCACTAACTCTGATCTATTTTAAAATATTGCAATTATATTTTAATGTTGTTTGAATGATGTGTGATGGTTGATTAGATTGATTACAATTAATTTGGTTGAATATTATATACCGTTATATATATGTACACATCATCAGTTGGACACTGATTCCATCGATTGAATATTCCCTAGTATAGAGTTAGTGTAAATTGTGTTGACTGACATCTGTGGATGCGGAAACCGGTTGGAAGAATCCGACCGGATTCCTCAATATTTGTATGTACTGTTTGTTGTATAGTATTTATATATACGACATGAACCTAAATAACATTATTAGGAATTATAGTCTGATAGGCTAGTTAATATTTAGTTTTAAACCAACAAATTATAATAGGATATGTAATCAGTATTTAGTTATAAACTTGATATTGATTTAATAAGAACCTGACTTAGAAACAGAGTTTATCAGATGAAAGAGGATTACAGTAGCTATAAAATAGAATATAACAGCATATTGCAGTAGCTATAAAAGAGGATATAGCAGCATATTACAGTAGCTATAAAAGAGGATATAGCAGCATATTACAGTAGCTATAAAAGAGGAGATAGCAGCGTATTGCATTAGTTAAAATATAACGGTTTTAAAGTAAGTCGATAAGTTATAATGTTTTAAAAATACTGAGCATGATAAGGAAAGTGATATAGTTTTAAAGAAATTAGAACCTGTTGTACGTTGGTTGAGTTGAGTAACTTTCGACGTGTCAATCTGATGTTGGTTTCGGCCTTCGGGGTTGATACTTAGAAATTTATTCACTTACCGATTTATAACGGGGAACTAATAGAGTATAAATGAAGGGAAGTAAGGAAGAGTTTATAGAAATATGGGAAACTAGAAAGTTAGTATTAAATAAAAGGGCCAGTGTTTGTGAATGGATGTTTGTTTTTACTTCGATAGTTAAATAACCGACTATCGAAGTGTTTTGACCATCGTGTCAATACGGAGAGACCGGTTGGATTTATTATCCGAAAACCACTCCGTATAGGCATAAGCGTTGCGAATTATATTTAAGTCAAATTGAAGACGGAGTTAAATGCAAGGGTCGTCCAGTTCCAGAAAAGATGCTATCTGTTTGTCCAGTCCGAGGACAACTTGTATGGACGAGTGTCTGACAGAGTATTTCCAATGGTCATGCCGTTGATTTTATGAATATACCAAGTTGGTGGGGAGAAGATAACTTCTCTTTATTCTACACCCAGTGTGCATTTGTGTAATCAATGTGTGAGTACGGATTTGACGATGTGACATTCAAAGTGAATGGTGATCAGATGTTCTGAAGATAGACGTAGCCTCTAGCCTCACAACCGAGAATGACAGAAGTTGGGCTAGGCAGCATGGCTAGTTGGGTCATCCCCAAGCAGGGTGTATTGTGATCGATCTAGAGAAAATTCATATTTATACTTCTTTTCGATTCTGTATCTTCGGATGACGGTTGGATGGCCTGCAACCGTGGTGGCAATATATTCGCGACACTCAAGCTAAATGAGTGAGCGGTCATGTGTGGCCGGGTTGCAAGACGTTCTTGTTGAACCCTGAGTGTATCTCCTCTAGAGTACACTATTCAGAAGGTGCTCCCATACCTTGTCTGTTGAAATCCATTCTCCGATAAGTGCCCTACGGTTTATGATTTTATACTATATATATGTGGAGCGTGAGATGCAAGCGTTCTACTACTTGGATAATTATTTGTTTAGACATTATCATAATATCACTGGTTTTGATATCAAGAATATTTCGGGTTATAGTAAGGTAAAAACCGTCCATGTTTATGTGTGGGCTGGTCTTACTATTATCTTCTTGTTTGGAAAAGGATTTTCAAAGTTAAACAGTATGGTTGGAATTTACTCACACCAGTCCCATGACTGACCCAGAGTTTATTTTGTTTGTTTTCCCTAAACTCTTGGGTGCCCAAATTTGTACGGGCAGTCAAGTGTTTCAGGCTTTGCAGATTCACTTGGAGGAGCTCAAAAGCAGGAAGCTTCACCATTAGTTATGTAGAGTTATTTCCGCTGTGATATGATGTATTGTACTCTGATAATGGTATGTATATACAATACAGTTTTGTATTCAAAGTTATGTTATATAATACATCTTATTTTGTTCCGCTGCGAGTTTCGTGTTACTCTGATTCTGTTCAGTTGTGATCTTCTTCTTCTTCTATTCTATTAGTTCTATCTTTTCTTTCTCACGCTCTAAATTCTTCTATTAATGTCCTGGTGTTTTCGATGCTTGAATAGTCAACAGTGTGTTTTTATGTTGATTTTCTGGGTCGAAAATCCAGCCGTTACACGATACGAACCCAACGGTTCCGGTTTTAGGAGAATCCGACGGTCGGATCTCCCGTAATGTCCGTTTGAAATAAATGGTCGAAATTCACGAACTGCCGCGGTGCGGCGCGTTCTATTCAGGCCATTATATTATATATATAATATATATAATATATATTTCGTCGATTTCTATTTAAAACGAATTATATAAATAGTTTTGAATTCGTTTCAAAAACATTTTCAACTTCCATTTCAATTCAAATCAAAATTGAATTCTTCTTTATAAATTCATTTCGAAATTCATTTCTATTCAATTTCAATTCAATTTGAATTCATTTCAATTTTCTTTCAATTCAATTTGAATTCGTTTTCAATTCAATTCATCTCGAAATCGTTTTCAATTCAATTCATCTCGAAATCGTTTTCAATTCAATTCATTTCGAAATCGTTTTCAATTCAATTCATCTCGAAATCGTTTTCAATTCAATTCATCTCGAAATCGTTTTCAATTCAATTCATTTCGAAATCGTTTTCAATTCAATTCCTTTCGAAATCGTTTTCAATTCAATTCATCTCGAAATCGTTTTCAATTCAATTCATCTCGAAATCGTTTTCAATTCAATTCATTTCGAAATCGTTTTCAATTCAATTCATTTCGTTCTTTATTTTTCAAATTGGAATGAGGCCCAATCAATTACCATATAAAGTTAATTATATGGATTCCATACAACACATGTATATAATAGCATTGAAAAATAATCAACCATCAACCAAAGTGCACTACACTGTATAAGCATCAAATATAGATATCTAACGCTTATAACAGCCTGTCAATCCATCGATCGACATATTTAATCAATCAGGATGAGTGAACTTCAAATTTCATCCTAACACCCGTGTGGGGTTTCAAACAATCAAACACATATTTTATTTGTGCAGTTGGGCGATGTGTAAAATTTATCGACCCAATCAATGTCCTTCAAATAGGTGTACATAAACAAACCGTCTGGTTTGTAAATGAATATTTATTTATTCACATTCACGTTAAAAATTATATTTTTAACGACAAAACATTTTTATTCCAACATATGAATTTCTATTCAGTTCATTCTTTAAATAAAATGGTATTTTTATTTTCTAACTTATTTTAGAAAATTTCGGCGGCATAACGGCACGATACTAGAAACGGGACAAGGCCTAGCCTTATCCCCGGTCTAGTGAAGGCCCACGCCATTCACACATCAATCAAATCAATTTATTTCACCACACAATTCAATTTCAAATCAAATCATCTAACTAATTACACAACCAAACAATTAAACAAACAAGCCATCCATGGTCCGTGGATGACGGGTGTCGGGTGCTACTAAGCACCGTCTACATCCTAGTATATATATATAACTAGAAAAAAGAAATTTGAAGAGTGAGAAGTTCTCACCGATAGCTAAATCCAACGCCACGACTCTTCAAATGTAGGAAAACTTCGCCGTGCTCGCCTCTTGTTACTTTCGTTGTGCGTGTTCACTACATATATAAAAAATCACATTTTTATATCCTCTATTATATAAAATTTCTATTTTTGTAATCTCTACTGTACTGTAAAGATTATATTTTTATCCTTCTACATAGTAAAAATTATATTTTTCTTTTTTTACACGATTAAAAATTATATATTTTTTCTTACTGTTTATATAAAAATTATATTTTTAACTTACTTCTCTTCGCCTTCATATAATTAAAAATACGATCTTTTCATTGTTAAAAATACGATCTTTTCATTGTTAAAAATCATTTCTTTTCATGATTAAAAATCTCCACTTTATATATTAATGAATCTCATATCTATATATATATATAATTTAACCTTTTCGCTTTTAAAGATCAAACCTTTTCGCTTTCAAAGATCAAATCTTTGTGTTGTTCTTCATATGATAAAAACCTCTTTTTTATTTGAAAAATCCTAGCTTTCTACATGGAAAAATCCAATCTTTCTACAATGAAAAATATCCAATCTTTCCTATGTAATTAACCATATGAAAATTCGATTACTGTTTATTTACTAATTTAAATAAACTGACTTCATAAAAATAAATAAATAAATTAGGAAAAACTCACTTTAATTCAGTTTTCACCGAAGGGAGGGGCTGCTGCATTCCTCGATTTGGGGAATTTCCATCGGTCTAGGGCTTCAGGAATGGGCGGAAGGCAACGTCGGAGGGAGAGGCTGCGTGCGAGCTCGTTGAGGTGGAGTGAGTGGTCGTGGGGTGTGGGCGCCTAAGCGTCGGCGGTTGTCAGGTGAAGGGGGGGTTCGGGTATGGCGGATTTGGGGTCATAGGGAGCGAAGGAGAGAGAAGAGAGGCAGAGGGGTGGTGCGAGCTTGGGGGAGGCGACGGTGGGTTCACCAGAGGGCGGCGAATGGCGCCGATAGGGCGGGGCGAGATCGATCATCGACGGGAGGGAATTCTGGATTTTTTTTCTTTTTGGATCTGAAACTAACTGGGGGGGTAAAGGAGAAAAAGGGGTTGACTTTATAATATTTTTTTTTTTTTTTTTTAATTCATAAATCGAAAAAGCAACTTTTTATTTCTAACTCGAAATTGAACCCACCGACTGTCATCCCTAGCGAAATACCCTCATTCCGAACACAATGGGATATGTCACATAGGCCAATTCGATCGTTACGTCCAGTTTTCGTCAAAATCAAAATATAACTCTATATATTGAATTAGAACGTGCATTTCTATTTACTGGGGCCACATACGAACTCTAAAAATTCCCGAAAAATATTATCTAGCTTCGTATTGACGATACGGTCCTAACAAAACTAGTTTCGTCGAATTCTGAGGCCGTTGGAAAAATGGCCAATTTCCAGTCGATTAAAATCAACTGAAACTGGTCAAACGCGTTTTCCTTTGCCACGCTCACATATTGATTCGAAAAATTATGAAATTTGGAATCTAGCAATAATTTGACATCACGGACCCAACAAAACTGGTTTCGTCGAAATCCGAGGTCATTTGCAAAATGTCCATTTTTAAGGGCCTGAATTCCATAGCGACTATTCAGAATTTTCAACTGGACATATCTTTTGATCCCCGCTATGAAAATTTGATTATTCGGATTCGTTGGAAAGATATTATCAATTAGATCCCATTATTTTTGGTTTCACTAAAATCCGGATTGTTTTGCACCCGGTACATTCAATTGAAGTTTGAAATCGAATTATCGAACTACCGCGCCATTTTCAATTCTATTTATAATTATATATAAATATTTATATTATAACGACGACGCGTATAATATATACGTTCTAATTATATTCAAAATAAATTTTTCGTCGATATTATTTAAAATAATCTATTTTAAATATTCAAAATCCGCTAAAATTGCCAAAATAAAAATTTTAAACTGGCCCAGATTTTCCGGGTTGTTACAATCTCCCCCACTTAAAACTTTTCGTCCCCGAAAAGGAACAAAGTCGAAAGTGGTTTGATTAACCAACTCTACGTTCGATCTGGCTTCCATTCTCCAACTCTTTAGTTTCTGAGAATTTTCAAAAATTTCAAAAATTTGGCTAACACCCTAAATTTTCGAAAAATTTCGCCATAACCTCCCCTGCACCGGGAGCATCGGGGAATTTCAAATAGCTTCCCCGGTCCTTCAGATCTCAAAAAGAAAAAGAAAAAGCCAAGCGGCTAGCCAATAGGCTCATAAAATCATCATCACCCAAACAAAACAGGAAATTATGTAGTAAACATGTACCTATTTGTCGGGCAAACAAATTTTATTCTCTGCTCTTGCCTCCTTGCTATGACCTGTTCAATGTAAGTATATGTATGCAAGCAAATGCAACCAATTTTCAATATAATTCAATATTCGGTTCAATTAGGCTAAATGATTCAAAATTAGCAAACAAATAAACAAACAACTCAAACATCAATCAATTAGTGAATTTAACGTTTCAAATTCATAATTTTGATATATATAAAGAAAATCATGTTTTGATGCCAAATCACAACAATGTATTCTAGCTATATTAGTTTTGGTTCTCACACCAGTCTAATGGAAATATATAGAAAATCACACCTTCGAAACTCGAACATAAATGTTGATGATGCGATCGCTATCATCAATACCATCTCCGGGCGACTACAGTGTAATCCTATATCTATCCAATATATTAAAACTTCGAATATACGTTCATGACGCGTATATACAAAACCTTTATATATTGGATTGTCCATATTCAAAATAAATAAATAATCAAATACGAATAATTGATTTAAATTTTCAAAACAAAAATTTGTTTTCACTTTAAAAATATACTCTTCACACTCGTTCTAGGATACTACTGATCCTGTCTCTAACGAGTCATTCTAATTGGATATTGCTAATCCAATATCTGATGAATCCTTTCGTATGGTTCTAATGTGCCTTGTTCTCTAGCTTTGTAAACCAAAGCTCTGATACCAACTGTGATGGCAAAGAAATTTCGCTCGGTCCGAATCAGTCATTAAACCAACCCAAACCGTTCGAAACGCCCTATCGTTTGAGAACACGACAAATCAGAATGCATACAAAAGAACATTTCATTTATTCAATAAAAATGCATCAGATTACAAGAATATACAGAGTTTAAATGAATATTACACAGAAATATCAGAGATTTAAATTACATTTAAATACATAGCAGCGGAAAATAATACGATACACAACTAGAAGAGATATACGGATACAAAGCTTTCCGGATATCGTTCCAGCTGAAAACCAGGATCCTGTGAATATAAATCTGCAAAACCAAAACTACTAGCTGCCCGTGTCAAAATAAGGGCACCCAGAGTTTAGGTTAAAACAATAAACTCCAGGTCAGTCATGTGACTGGTGTGAGAACTAAAACAGTTAATCTTTATTTTAAAGTTAGGTAAATCAAGGGACCACGCCGTATAACACGGAACGGGTTTCCTCCCAAGAATACCAGTGCATAAAACAAACAGCGCAATGCTAAATAAAGAAAAATGAAGCTGTTATAAGACCCAGGTCCTATCACACAATGCAACGCAAGCCGGGGGATAGGGTTTTCCCTTATAACAGCCAAAGAATGCTTGATGCGTTTAAAACAAATCATTTGATACTAATATAAGTGCATAGTGTATAAAACAACTTCAAATCATAAGTATCAATCATAGGCGACATGAGCGTCCCATGCCACTATGTCGCCACATATAGGTTTACAAATAAAACCGCAAATGTCACGTATTTGGAAATTGGATTTCCGTCTATGAACCGAGGCCAGGGATCGTCCTCTACCGATTCGAGACAATCTAGCCCATGTCTCAGGAACAGCCGCAACTGCCCCATGGAGCGACAGGGCCGGTCCACCGATGTGGATTATTATGCCTGAACACTACGTTTCCCCGCCCTTTGGGGCGTAAATGAGCCAACGAATGACTCCATCGGACCCGGATCGTCTGATCAAACCGAGGCGCCTCGCAACAGCAACAACCACACAGGTGAAAAGTATATAAATGTCAGGGCTGGTAGGTCACTGACACCACCCTAGCTAGAAAGAAACGCATGCCCTCCCTGAGGTCCGTCTCCCGTTTTTGGTTCACAACCGGGGTGCGAAACTCGCGAAGTAAACGTTACACAAAGCTACGCCATAAAGGCCGTGCTTCGATCATCACCACAAGACTTTGCTTTTCAACAGAAGCCTTGATCATTTGCCACTTAGGCATGCCACACAGGCAATCCACTCTATGCGTTTGATATCCATCAGTATATAACCCCTGAGCTCGTACGTCTCAGAGAAGGGCGTTAAGCAAGAGAATAAATTCTCCGCCGCCAAACATATATATATTTAATAGAGATCAATCACACAGACTAAAATCCAATGTCAGACACACAGTCCATTTACAAGTCCGTTCTAGGTCTGAACGAAACCGGAGGCACCTAGTACCCCGCATATCCATCGATCTCCAAGTACATCTGGACGATCACCAACTGTTTCCATCTTCTTGGGTGTACAGCCCAATCAAGATCATCAGTAATTATCCAAACGACGTGAAGACTTCTGGTCTTCGACCACCGTCTTCATCTTCGACACCACGTCGAATCAGTTATTCAGAATGGGATAAACCCGGTCTTTCTGAATAACTCGCGTATATATTATAAAAGTGTTACACAAACACAACATACGCCTCATTCCAATTCAGAATATTCTTTTATTCAAATATTCCTATACTTTGGGGAAAGTTCCCATTAATTTTATCCAAGATAAATTCTTTAAATTTATTCTTTAATCTCCTTTGAATATCAATTCAAACTAGTCGGGATTATCGAACCACACCGAAGTAATCATTTATTTTATTTTCCCAATCCCAACCTATTCATCCCATGAAGTAAAACTGGTAGTACTTCATATCTAACACCACAGTTTTATCGGTAATTCAATTACCATTTCACGTTCAAATCTAATTAAAGATTTAACTATCGCTTGGAGTAAAACTGGTGATACTCCATTCTCGATCTTTTCAATCTATTTAAAGATTCATTAAAACTCCACTTAGTTTTAATCTTTAACTGGGTTAAAGAATCAGTGTCATTTAAAACATGATTCACGATAAACCCAAAATCACATTCCATTAATTGTCGGGTTAAAGAACGAGTGTTATTTAAAGCACTGTCCACAATAAACCCAAACCTCAATATCAATTCAATTCCAATTAAATATTATTTAATTGGTACACTTCATTAAATCTAAATAAAAAGATTTAATCTTTTCTCAACGGGGTTCAAGAACAGTGTTAGTGAAGACACCATTCACGACAAACCCAAATCACATTTGATATTCAATACAAGGCTCTGAATAGAAAATATATCGGCTTATATTCAATATCAAATTCTACGATTAACCCATGTCGTATCGGAAATAACGATATAAATATATCTATATCTTTCAAAATTTCCATAACAACATATGTATAATCACGAAATCCAACATCGAAATATTCCGAAGACAGTTTCGATTCAAATCCATTCCAATGCAATCATTGGAAGTTCTGGTTATTTTCAAAACCATTTCAAATTCAATTTATTTATTTAAAAATAAATAGAATTGTAATTCTAGTTCAAAACTAGTTCATTTCGATAAAAATCTATTTTTATCTTTTCAAATATGGAGTTTTTCACCCCAATTCTTTCTAAATCATTTCTTATGATTTTACACAAATTATTACTATTTTTATTAATTTTATCAAGGCCCGTACAGTCGATTTCCATCAATGGCCATCGAACTGCACTTACAGCGACCTTTTTTCAAATTTGATTTGGACGTAACTCAAAATCCAACCGTTAGATTTCTAATTTATCACATTCGTTAGAAAGCTCTTTTCGATACGAACCCAACGGTTCCGGTTTTAGGAGAATCCGACGGTCGGATCTCCCGTAATGTCCATTTGAAATAAATGGTCGAAATTCACGAACTGCCGCGGCGCGGCGCGTTCTATTCGGGCCATTATATTATATATATAATATATATAATATATATTTCGTCGATTTCTATTTAAAACGAATCATATAAATAGTTTTGAATTCGTTTCAAAAACATTTTCAACTTCCATTTCAATTCAAATCAAAATTGAATTCTTCTTTATAAATTCGTTTCGAGATTCATTTCTATTCAATTTAAATTTCAATTCAATTTGAATTCATTTCAATTTGCTTTCAATTCAATTTGAATTCGTTTTCAATTCAATTCATCTCGAAATCGTTTTCAATTCAATTCATCTCGAAATCGTTTTCAATTCAATTCATTTCGAAATCGTTTTCAATTCAATTCATCTCGAAATCGTTTTCAATTCAATTCATCTCGAAATCGTTTTCAATTCAATTCATTTCGAAATCGTTTTCAATTCAATTCCTTTTGAAATCGTTTTCAATTCAATTCATCTCGAAATCGTTTTCAATTCAATTCATTTCGAAATCGTTTTCAATTCAATTCATTTCGTTCTTTATTTTTCAAATTGGAATGAGGCCCAATCAATTACCATATAAAGTTAATTATATGGATTCCATAAAACACATGTATATAATAGCATTGAAAAATAATCAACCATCAACCAAAGTGCACTACACTGTATAAGCATCAAATATAGATATCTAACGCTTATAACAGCCTGTCAATCCATCGATCGACATATTTAATCAATCAGGATGAGTGAACTTCAAATTTCATCCTAACACCCGTGTGGGGTTTCAAACAATCAAACACATATTTTATTTGTGCAGTTGGGCGATGTGTAAAATTTATCGACCCAATCAATGTCCTTCAAATAGGTGTACATAAACAAACCGTCTGGTTTGTAAATGAATATTTATTTATTCACATTCACGTTAAAAATTATATTTTTAACGACAAAACATTTTTATTCCAACATATGAATTTCTATTCAGTTCATTCTTTAAATAAAATGGTATTTTTATTTTCTAACTTATTTTAGAAAATTTCGGCGGCATAACGGCACGATACTAGAAACGGGACAAGGCCTAGCCTTATCCCCGGTCTAGTGAAGGCCCACGCCATTCACACATCAATCAAATCAATTTATTTCACCACACAATTCAATTTCAAATCAAATCATCTAACTAATTACACAACCAAACAATTAAACAAACAAGCCATCCATGGTCTGTGGATGACGGGTGTCAGGTGCTACTAAGCACCGTCTACATCCTAGTATATATATATAACTAGAAAAAAGAAATTTGAAGAGTGAGAAGTTCTCACCGATAGCTAAATCCAACGCCACGACTCTTCAAATGTAGGAAAACTTCGCCGTGCTCGCCTCTTGTTACTTTCGTTGTGCGTGTTCACTACATATATAAAAAATCACATTTTTATATCCTCTATTATATAAAATTTCTATTTTTGTAATCTCTACTGTACTGTAAAGATTATATTTTTATCCTTCTACATAGTAAAAATTATATTTTTCTTTTTTTACACGATTAAAAATTATATATTTTTTCTTACTGTTTATATAAAAATTATATTTTTAACTTACTTCTCTTCGCCTTCATATAATTAAAAATACGATCTTTTCATTGTTAAAAATACGATCTTTTCATTGTTAAAAATCATTTCTTTTCATGATTAAAAATCTCCACTTTATATATTAATGAATCTCATATCTATATATATATAATTTAACCTTTTCGCTTTTAAAGATCAAACCTTTTCGCTTTCAAAGATCAAATCTTTGTGTTGTTCTTCATATGATAAAAACCTCTTTTTTATTTGAAAAATCCTAGCTTTCTACATGGAAAAATCCAATCTTTCTACAATGAAAAATATCCAATCTTTCCTATGTAATTAACCATATGAAAATTCGATTACTGTTTATTTACTAATTTAAATAAACTGACTTCATAAAAATAAATAAATAAATTAGGAAAAACTCACTTTAATTCAGTTTTCACCGAAGGGAGGGGCTGCTGCATTCCTCGATTTGGGGAATTTCCATCGGTCTAGGGCTTCAGGAATGGGCGGAAGGCAACGTCGGAGGGAGAGGCTGCGTGCGAGCTCGTTGAGGTGGAGTGAGTGGTCGTGGGGTGTGGGCGCCTAAGCGTCGGCGGTTGTCAGGTGAAGGGGGGTTCGGGTATGGCGGATTTGGGGTCATCGGGAGCGAAGGAGAGAGAAGAGAGGCAGAGGGGTGGTGCGAGCTTGGGGGAGGCGACGGTGGGTTCACCAGAGGGCGGCGAATGGCGCCGATAGGGCGGGGCGAGATCGATCATCGACGGGAGGGAATTCTGGATTTTTTTTCTTTTTGGATCTGAAACTAACTGGGGGGGTAAAGGAGAAAAAGGGGTTGACTTTATAATATTTTTTATATTTTTTTTTTTAATTCATAAATCGAAAAAGCAACTTTTTATTTCTAACTCGAAATTGAACCCACCGACTGTCATCGCTAGCGAAATACCCTCATTCCGAACACAATGGGATATGTCACATAGGCCAATTCGATCGTTACGTCCAGTTTTCGTCAAAATCAAAATATAACTCTATATATTGAATTAGAACGTGCATTTCTATTTACTGGGGCCACATACGAACTCTAAAAATTCCCGAAAAATATTATCTAGCTTCGTATTGACGATACGGTCCTAACAAAACTAGTTTCGTCGAATTCTGAGGCCGTTGGAAAAATGGCCAATTTCCAGTCGATTAAAATCAACTGAAACTGGTCAAACGCGTTTTCCTTTGCCACGCTCACATATTGATTCGAAAAATTATGAAATTTGGAATCTAGCAATAATTTGACATCACGGACCCAACAAAACTGGTTTCGTCGAAATCCGAGGTCATTTGCAAAATGTCCATTTTTAAGGGCCTGAATTCCATAGCGACTATTCAGAATTTTCAACTGGACATATCTTTTGATCCCCGCTATGAAAATTTGATTATTCGGATTCGTTGGAAAGATATTATCAATTAGATCCCATTATTTTTGGTTTCACTAAAATCCGGATTGTTTTGCACCCGGTACATTCAATTGAAGTTTGAAATCGAATTATCGAACTACCGCGCCATTTTCAATTCTATTTATAATTATATATAAATATTTATATTATAACGACGACGCGTATAATATATATACGTTCTAATTATATTCAAAATAAATTTTTCGTCGATATTATTTAAAATAATCTATTTTAAATATTCAAAATCCGCTAAAATTGCCAAAATAAAAATTTTAAACTGGCCCAGATTTTCCGGGTTGTTACAAAGCTCCCCTGCACCGGTGACTTTGGGATATTTCGTATAGCCTCCCATGGCCTTCTTCAATCCAAAAGAAAAAGCCAAGCGGCTAGCCAATTGGCTCATAAAATCATCATCACCCAAACAAAACAGTAAGTTATGGTAAACATGTACCTTTTTGTCGGGTAAACAATTTTATTCTCTGCTCTAGCCTCCTTGCAGTGACCTGTTCAATGTAAGTACATGTATATGCATGCAAATGCGACTAATTTTCAATTCAGTTCAACATTTGATACAATCTGACTAAATGGTTAAAAATTTAATTAATCAAACCAATAATCAAACAACACAAACATCAATCAATTTGTGAATTAACATTTCTAATTCGTAATTTTGATATAAATATAGAAAATCATGTTTTTGATGCCAAACCACAACAATAAGCCCTATCTAATTTTGGTTCTCACACCAGTCTAATGGAAATATATAGACATCACACCTTCGAAACTCGAACACAAATTCTGATGATGCAGCTGCTATCATCAGAATCATCTCCGAGCGACTAGGGTGTGATTCTATATCTATCCAGTATATTTGGGACTTCGTATACATGCTAGCTAGGCGTATATGCAAAATCTTCATATACTAGATTGTCCAAATCAGTATAAAATAAATATTCAAATACATATAATACAATTTAAATTTCAAAACAAAATTGGTTTTCATTTTAAAAATATGCTCTTTACACTCGTTCTAGGATACTACTGATCTTATTTCTAACGAGTCATTCTCATTGGATATTACTAATCCAATTTCTGATGAATTCTTTCGTTTGGTTCTAATGTGTCATGTTCTCTAGCTCTGTAAACTAGAGCTCTGATACCAAATGTGGCGACCCAAACTTCCCCGTGAAGGAAAGTTTGGATTGCTTCGAGAACATGACAAATCAGAACACAAACAGAAGAACATTTCATTGTTTATTACAACAATTCCATCAGAATACAAGAATATTACAGAGTAAGAATAAATATTACACAGAAAAATATCAGAGATTTAAATTACATTTAAATACATCGCAGCGGAAAAACTATACAAAGCACAACTAAAAACAGATACACGGATACAGAGCTTTCTGAACATCGCTTCAGCTGTAAACCAGGATCCTGTGAATATAAATCTGCAAAACCAAAACAACTAGCTACCCGTGTGGAAATAGGGGCACCCTGAGTTTAGTTCAAAACAATAAACTCCAGGTCAGTCATGTAACTGGTGTGAGAACTAAAACGGTTATTAATCTTTGTTTTTAAAGTTAGGTAAATCAAGGGTCCACGCCGTATAACACGGAACGGGTTTCCTCCCAAGAATACAAGTGCATAAAGCAAATAGCGCAATGCTAAATAAAGAACAATGAAGCTATTATAAGACCCACATCCCATCACACAATGCAACGCAAGCCGGAGGATAGGGTTTTCCCTTATAATAGCCAAATATGCTTGATACGTGAAATTTCATCTTATATTATTACTATAAGTGAAGAAAGAAACTTCAAATATAAATGTATCAATCATAGACGGCATGGGTAGCATATATCATGTCGCCAATACTAGGCTCTACAATCAAAACCGCAAAATGTCATATTTGGAAATTGGATTGCCATCATGGTGGCTCCTGATTCGAAAGATCGATTGCGTAGTGCCATCCACAACGGATTACGTCTCTGTGAGAGAAAACACCGTAATGCACATCCGCACTTTTGGGAAATCGAGTATCACTGCGGCTTACGTCTCGACGAGAGAAAACACCGCTTACTCTATCCCTCAGGGAATCGGGGGTGAGCCATATCCCTCTGAGCACTAAGCTCAATCTCGGTCGACCGAATCCACGACACTACTAAGGTGCCCATCCTCTAAAAAGCATACTGATAAAACCATCAATTTACCACCATACCGGGGTGTGAGGCTCGCGAATCAACGCTATACACAAAGAGGCGCTATTTAAAGTCGTGCTTTGATCATCAACCACAAGACTTTTCTTTTCAACAGAAGCCTTGATCATTTGCCACTTAGGCATGCTACACAGGCAATTCATGCCATGCGACTGATATCCATCGATATATAACCTCTGAGCTCGTACGTCTCAGAGAAGGGCGTTAAGAAGAGAATAAATTCTCCGTTGCCAAACAATATATATCTAATAGAAATCAATCACATATAATAAAATCCAACGTCAGACACATAGTCCATTTACAAGTTATTCTGGGTCTGAACGAAACCGGAGGCACTATCCTCGCATATCCGTCGACCTCCAAGCACGTCCAGACGGCTACCACTTTAGTCTCCTTCAAGGTAGCTACTCCCATCGTGAGCATCAGTAGCACCCATCCATTCGATGTGAAGATCGTCGGTATTGCACCGTCTTCAATCTCTTTGACTCATCGTCGAATCAGTTATTCAGAATGGGTTATACCCGGACTTTCTGAATAACTTGCGTATCTTAATCAACCAGTGCTATAAAACACAATATACGCCTCATTCCAATTCAGAATATTCTTTTATTCAGATATTCATACTCCTAGGGAAAGGTTCCCATTAATTTTATCAAAGATAAATTCTTTTAAATTTATTCTTTAATCTTCCTTTGGATATCATTTCAAACCATATTATGGTTTTCCAAACTAGTCGGGATTAGCGAACCACACCGAAGTAATTATTTATTTTATTTCCCAATCCCAACCTATTTATCCCATGGAGCAAAACTAGTAATACTCCATATCTAACACCACGGTGCTATTAGTAAAGTTAATTACCATTTCACGTTCAAATCTAATTAAAGATTTAACTATCGCTAGGAGTAAAACTGGTGATACTCCCCTTTCGATCATTTCCAAATTTTGATAATTTAAATTATCAATTTATATTTCAATCTAATTAAAGATTCACTAAAACTCCTTTTACTGGGTTAAAGAACTAATGTCATTTAAAACACAGTCCACGATAAACCCAAATCACATTCTATTTCTATTCCAATTAAATATATTAGAAATTCTAGTTATTTAAAACCCATTTCAAATTCAATTTATTTATTTCATAAATAAATTGATTTTAATTCTAGTTTAAAACTAGTCCATTTCGATAAAAATCTATTTTTATCTTTTCAAATATGGAGTTTTTTCATCCCAGTTTTTCCCAAATCATTTCTTATGATTTTACACAAATTATAGATATTTTTAATAATTTTATCAAGGCCCGTACAGTCGGTTTTCAATAACTGCCACCTAACTGCACTTACAACGACCTTTTCCAAATTTGATTTGGACATAATTCCAAATCCAACCGTTAGATTTCAAATTTCTAATATTCATTGGAAAGCTCTTTTCGATACGAACCCATCTGTTTCGGTTTTAGGAGAATCCGACGGTCGGATCTCCTGTAATGTCCGTTCGAAGTTAATGGTCGAAATTCGCGAACTGCCGCGGCACGGCGCGTTCTATTCAGGCCATTATATTATATATATAATATATTATATATATTTCGTCGATTTCCTTTTAAAACGAATTTTATAAATCGTTTTAAATTCATTTCAAGAACAATTTCAACTTCCATTTCAATTTCAAATCAATTTCAATTCAATTTCAATTCAATTCGAATTCGCTTTCTATTCTATTCAATTCGAATTCATTTTCAATTCTATTCAATTCGAATTCATTTTTCGTTCTATTCAATTCGAATTCATTTTCAATTCTATTCAATTCGAATTCGGTTTCAATTATATTCAATTCGAATTCATTTTCAGTTCTATTCAATTCGAATTCATTTTCAATAACTTCGTTATTCTATTCAACCAATGAATATATATATTTTTCAACACATGAATATATATTTCCTTTCAACACATGAATATATATTTCTTTATTTTCTAAATTGGAATGAGGCCCAACCAATCACCATATAATGTTAATTATATGGATTCCACACAACACATGTATATAATAGCAATAATAAATAATCAACCATCATCCAAAGTGCACAACCCAACTATCTTTCATCCTACCGGTCGATACACAACTAATTATTGGGACTAGTGTATGTCAAATATCATCCCCACACCCGTGTGGGGTTTCACATCAACAAACACTGAATATTATTTGTGCAGTTGAGCGATGTGTAAAATTTATCGTCTCAATCAATATCAATCAAATCAGTGTACATAAACAAACCGGCTGATTTGTAAATGAATATTTTATTTTCTTCACATCCACGTTAAATTTTTTATTTTTAACGATAAAATATTTTATTTCAACACATGAATTCCTATTCGGTTCATTTACACAATAAAATGATATTTTTTATTTTTCTAACTTATTTTAGAAAATTTCGGCGGCATAACAGCACGATACTAGAAACGGGACAAGGCCTAACCTTATCCCCGATTTAGTAATGGCCCACGCCATTCACACATCAATTAAACCAATTCCATTTCACCAAACAATCAAATTCAAATCAAATAATCTAACCAACTACACAACCAAACAAATAAGTCCATGTTCTGTGGACGATGGTGTCGGGTGCTTCTAAGCACCGTCTGCATCCTAGTATATATTTATATAACTAGAAAAGTAAATTTAAAGTGAGAAGTTCTCACTGATTTCGGTTTCCATTCCGCCATTCTTTATTTCTGAACGGTCTGGATTCTGTTTTGCTTCCAGTCAGTTCCATCGCAATCTGTTTCACACGGTTCACATTAAAAATCATATTTTTTTTCTTTTAACGCTATTTCCATTTTAAAAAATCACATTTTTATAATGCTACTTTCTATATAAAGATTATATTTTTGCATAATGAAAGATAATATTTTTACCTGACAAAAGATTATATTTTTACCTAACAAAAGATTATATTTTTACCTGACAAAAGATTATATTTTTACCTGACAAAAGATTATATTTTTACCTAACAAAAGGTCATATTTTTACCTAACAAAAGATTATATTTTTAACTTTTCTCTTTCTATTAACAAAATCTAATTTTATATTTTAAAACCAAGCTATTTTTATATTTTAAAACAATTCAAATTTATATTTTAAAAACTATATTCAAATTTATATTTTAGAAAACCATATTCAAATTTATATAAGTTTCAGATTTTAAACTTAATAACATTTTATAATGATTTTATATATAAAATTAATAAAGTAATTACCATGCTTAAACCGTTCTTCTTAGTCCAGTACTCTCGCTCCAGGCTTCGGCTTTGACAAAACCCACTTAGTCGCTTACTAGGGTTCCAAATCACCAGAGAATTACGGCGCCGGACGCCGATCGAGTGTTGCCACGCCATCCTCCTTCAGATGCGCCTCCCACGCCAGCCGTTTGGTAACACTCGAGCGCCTAAGTGCCTCGATATTCATGCTCGAATGCAGCCCGTTTGGGGCTAAAAATCAGATGCAATACCTTATGAGGAATGATCATATTTGTATTGATGGCAAGTGGAAAGAAAGCAATCTGATTTTTGATTTGCAAGCATTTAAAATCATTGAGAGAATTGAGCTTGCTTGAGGGATTTAATTTCGAAAATAATCGCCGTTCGAAATGAAGATGGGAGGCGCGGTTTGACCGTGGGTTGAAAGTGGTTAGGGTTTGACCAATAGGATTTATATATTTTATTTACTATTTATTTTGAATTTTGAATTCCATAAAGTATCCTTTCCATTCGCACTCGAAATCAAATCCGCCGACTGTCGTCCCTAGCGTATTACCCCCATTCCGAACACAATGGGATATGTATCGTAACGCCATTCGGTTGTTATGACCAGTTTCCGCTAAAATTAAAATAAAAATCAGTTTATATTCAATTTGAACGTACATTTTCAATTACCAGGGCCACATACGAACTCTAAAAATCCTTGAAAAATTATTTCTATCTTCGTATTGACGATACGATCCTAACAAAACTAATTTCATCAAATTCTGAGATCGTTTGAAAAATGGCAATTTCTGGTCGACCCAAATTGACTGAAACTGTCAAAACACGTTTAACTTCGCCACACTCACATATTGATTCAGAAAATTAAGAGTTTTGAAACCTAGCAATAATTTGACATCCCAGATCCAACAAAACTGGTTTCGTCGAAAACCAAGGTCGTTTGCAAAATTTCCATTTTCAAAGGCCTTTATATATATTAAAATATATATAAATTCCACAGCGACTTTTTTGAATTTTAAACAGGACATATCTTTCAACTTCTAAAGTGAAATCTCAATTTCTTACATCTGTTAGAAAGATATTATCAAACAGATTCCAATATTTCTTGTTTCGTTCAATTCCGACTTAAAACGAATTCTGTATCTTCATTTGAAATTCGAAATCGAATGTTCAAACTACCGCGCCATTTTAGGCTGGTTATATAATTAAAATAAATTTATTCGTTTTAACTTTGTCGAAAATAAATTTTTTGTCGTTATTATTTAAAATAATTCATTTTAAATATTCAAAATTCGTTAAAATTGCCAAAATAGAAAATTTAAATTAGCCCGGATTTTCGGATTGTTACAGTTACCTTCTGAACAGGTTCGAACTAGGGTTTCGATTTTTCAATCAAACCGTTGAACGATGGAAAAATCGAAGTACACTACGCCGAGGATAGAGGAAAACCGCACCTAGCGCCGATGGTTTGGTGTTGATCGACGTAGTAGGGGAGGAGATCCGGCGCGCTGAACTTCGTGACTTCAGGTGGCCGATTCTTCTCAGATACTTGATGATAATTATCCAACCTTGTATGGATTTGTAGAGGAGAGGAGACTCTGCAAAATCCCTAACTGAAATTAGTGATTTTATTGAGTGATTGGAGAGAAAAGAGGAGAGAAGGGGGAGCAGAAGTCATCGTTCGTTTCAGAGGGGCGTCGGGGAGAGAGAAGTGGAAGATGAAATGTGATTGGCCCATATATTTTATTTAATTATTTATTTCCAAAAATACCCCTTTCCCCTTACGAACTCCAATTCAAACCCAACGACTATCGTCTCTAGCTAAATACCCCTATTCCGAACACAGTGGAATATGTTTCGTAAGCCCATTCGACTGTTTCAGCCAGTTATTCTCCAAGTTAAAATATAAAACATTCAATATTTGATTTGAACGTACATTTCAATTTGTCGGGGCCACATACTAACCCCAAAAATTCCATAAAGTTAAATCTAGCTATGTTTAGACGATACGTCCCAGCAAAATTCATTTCGTCAAATTTGGAGACCGTTTGAAAAATGGCCATTTTCTAGTCGATCCAAATTGACTGAAATTAACCAAACACGTTTCCCTTTGCCACGCTCACATATTAACTCCAAAAATTGTGGAAACTGAGACCTAGCAATAATTTGACATCCCGGATTCAACAAAAGTGGTTTCGTCCAAAATGGAGGTCGTTTGCAAAATGTCTATTTTCACGGCCTATATAACCTCCATAGCGACCTTTCTGGAAATTCATTTGGCCATAACTTTTGATTCCCATTATGAAATTTTGATTTTTCAGATTCATTAGAAAGATATTCATAAAAGATTTAAATATTTTTGGTTTCACTAAAATCCGTTATATTTTGCATCTGGTACAGTCATTCAAATTTCGAATTCAAATTTTCAAACTGCTGCGCCATTTCAGGCCTTGGTTTATAATTAATATAAATTTATTTATTTTCCAACATCGATTCAAATAGACTTTTGGTTATTATTATTTAAAATAATTCATTTTAAATATTCAAAATCCACTAAAATAGCCAAATTAAAATTTTTAAATTTGTTCAAATTTTCCGGGTTGTTACATCAAATCTCCTCAAAACCTAACAAATTATATATCATTTCGAAGAGCTCGATGATATGAAGTTGTGGATATAATTTATTTTGACATGGAGTGACTAGATTGGTCAGAAATTTTGGTCAAAGGCAGCAGTTTTCGAAACCCTAAGCATGATTTTGGGGTTTTTTGATTTAAGAGTTAATCGAGGAATTGAACATCTGGGTTTGGTGGAGAAGATCCTTACGAGTGCAACATGGTACTTATTTGATTTGGAGTCATGTATATTGACGAAAATTGGCGTTTTAGGATTCAAAAACCATTGGCATCATGGACTTGGCGGCGGCAAGGGGGTGACCGAAGGTGGCAACTCCGACACTGGTGGATGCGGCTTGGCAGGAGGGTTCAAACGAATGCGGTCGGAGGTTCTTCGATGGTCACAATCGGGGGCTAGAGGCAGTCAAAGCACGGTGCGTTGGGTTCTCTTTCTGCGTGGGTACTGTTTATGGTTTTGAAGGGAGCGGGAAGAAGGAGATACGCGGCTGACGGGTAAATATGGTGAGGTGTATTTAATTTAATTATATATATATATCTGTCAACTTCTAATGCGAATAACTCACACATGCGAGGTCGGAATTGAGCGCGGTTCATTGCGTTGTGATCGTGGTGAAATTGTGGACGTTCTAATACCAATTTGGATGCGTTTGGTGTAACAACCCGAATTTTTTAACAACGTGCTAAGACAAGAATCAAGGAAGAATTAAATGTTGAAATCTGAATCAGGGAAAACGGGTTGCGCCATTGCGTTCATCTCGGAAAAATACGCGAAATAGAGTCCGAAATTTCGTAAATCGGAGTCCGTATGACCAAGATATGGCCTCGCAAAGTTTCACGAAAAATTCAAATTCGAAAACAGATTCAAAATTTTCAAAATTCAGAGTAGGCGGGAAAGATCCCGCCCAAGCAGGTCGACAGGGGGGTCGACACTAGGGTCGACCTCCCCTCCACCAGGTCGACTCTAGAGTCAACCTGGGGGTCGACCTGGGTGTCGACCTCCCTGGTCGGCAAGGTCGGCCTGGTGCACCTGTTTTGGCTCCTGGGTCCTGTTTTGGAGGCTTGTGACGATTTTTGAGGGCTTGGATCTATCCTAGGGTTAATCTAACGGCCTAAACTACTCCTAATCTCTATAAAAAGACCCCTAAGCCTAACCTAAACCCTCACAAATCACTCATGCCACGAATTGCTGCCCAAATGCCAAGTGATCATGGCCTCCATCTCCAATTCCTAGAGACTATGCATTCAAATCAGATTCAAATCAAAAGGTGCAAGCTTGCAACACCAAATCGAAGGGAGATCAACGTTGCTACGTAAATTCCATGATGATTCTTCGACAAAGGAGCCACCTTTCTTCGTCAAGACGGATCATACTCATTCCCTAAGCCTCGCTATGTAAGTTCTAGCTACTTCTAGATCTAAACGGTAGTCTTAATGATGGCATGGAATAAAACGAGATTAAACTAAGTATGCTAGCCTATATGAACCTTGTCATGCCTCTTTTGCTTGAACCTATGACTTTTGGCTATGCTTAGTGACTAGATCATGCTATTCATGTTATGATTAACCTAGTTTACCTTGCAAGTTTGAATCTTTATCTATGGAATGCTAGCATGAACCTTGGGGAACCATTTGACTTGTGAAACATTGGCAAAGATTTGACTTTGGGGCTTATGCATGTAAATGAACCCAAACCCCTTATGTATCATGCATGTTTGTGGCCAAATTCACTTATGATACTATGCATGTTTGTGGCCAAATCCCCTTATGAAACTATGCATGCTTGTGGCCAAATTCCCTTATGATACTATGCATGTTTGTGGCCGAATTCCCTTATGATACTATGCATGTTTGTGGCCAATATGTTGGCATAATACCCTACTATGTGACTCGCTTCCACTTGGGTTGGAAATACGTTTGGGTAGCTTAGGAAAAACGTGGGTATGACATGAAAAACTTGACATGGGGCTTACATGAGAACATGACATTCATGATACATTTAAATATGGTCATGACACATGGGAAAACATGGAACTTGAACTAGACATGGGTGGGTTGTAAGTGTAAAAAGACACTAGACCAAACATGAAAGTGGCCAACTCGAGGTTGGGTTGAGTTTGTAGCATAAAACTACCCGGACCCGCCCGGCTTAACTAGTGGCTACAACCAATAGGATCCAATGTGAGAAGTTGGTCATGTCGCGCTTAAGACCCGAGGTTAGACTAGGTTGTGGTGTAAAACTACCCGGACCCGCCCGGCTTAACTAGTAACCACAACAAGGTCTAATGTGAGAGGTTGAAAGTGCATTAATTAAATTAATGCCACATGATAAGGTTAAGTAAATTTGACTAATGACACTTAACCGATATGACACGAATGGGTAGGTTAAGTGGGACCGGGCTTGATTTCTTAATGACACTTAACCATACAAGACAATTAGGGGATGGGGTTAAGTAATTTACGCTTAACTAATCTGACTTGGTAATTAGATGGGGTTAAGTAATCCACACTTAACTAATCTAAACACGGTAAATTCGATGAGGTTAAGTAATCCACACTTAACTAATCTAAACACGGTAAATTCGATGAGGTTAAGTAATCCATACTTAACTAATCTAACACGGTAATTAGATGGGGTTAAGTAAATTAGACTTAACTAATCTAAAACACGGTAATTAGATGGGGTTAAGTAACCTTCACTTAACTAATCTAAACACGGTAATTCGATGGGGTTAAGTTAAATGCTTAACCAATCTAAACTTGGTAATTCAATGAGGTTAAGTAACCAATACTCAACCAACTTAACACGGTAATTTAATGGGGTTAAGTAACTTATACTTAACCAATTATACATGATGATTTGATGAGGTTAAGTAACCTATACTTAACCAATCTAATAGGTGGACCTGATAGGGTTAAGTCACAAGACCTTTTAAAATTAGGCTTAACCATTGTAATACAATTAGTGGATGGGGTTAAGCTAACCCATACTTAACCAATCCAACTCGATAATCTGATGGGATTAAGATAATCTATGCTTAATCAATCTAACATAATAATCTGATAGGGTTAAGACAAATAAATACTTAACCAATTTGACTTGATAGGGTTAAGTCATGAGCTTCTTGGTACACTTAACCAACTTGTAGGGCTAAGCCTTGAACTTGAGTGCTTAGCCAATCTTGACATGATTCGTAGAAGGGTTAAGTCATGAACTTGGATAACAACACTTAACCCATTTGACAAAACCCTAGCTCAGGGGACTAGGTTGGAAATCGTAGTTAACAAGGATAGCGCAAAGAGGAGCTAAGTGGTAAACCTTAGTTAAGGGTAACTAAGTAATAATTCTTAGCTAAGGACATGGGACTAGTTCATAAAGAGATGAGTAACCTGATACGGTAGGTCATCGCTTAGTATACGAGGAGGAGCAACTTATCCGACTTGGATAAAAAGCTCCAGCGAATTGGGTGACGAAGCGGTAGCTTCGGGGTACGTGAGGGTACTCTTGGTATCCCTCTGTGAGGTGGCAGGTGGTCCATGAAACCCGGCCTCACAGAGGTTAAGGTCTGCGATAGAAGAGCCAAGAGTATGCCTTGGTTGCTATGCGAGCGACCTAAAGACTGGGATGGATTAGCGTGGAGTCGACGATACTTGATTTTTCCCTGGATAGCACGTCGCCGACTACCTACCATCTTTAGTCATTCGTGCGCGAACGGAAAGGCAGAGAACTCCCAACAGACCATGTTCTTGCTATCGAGTCATGGGTGAGGTTGGCCCATAGGAAAGTGGGGCTATAGTGGGGCCGGGATGTAGTTCTCATACATGATTTTTCTTGGATTGCCTTTCAGCAGTTGAGGGAGGGGTCACGTGGGACCATAGCCACGGATACAAAAACAGACCTTGATATCTGCATCAGCAGACGTCTTAAAGCTCCCGACCGAGTTCCGCATTTCTTGATTTGCCCTGGCACGGAACTCGGATGGCACATTGAGATACATGTGCGGCTAGACATGGAAAACGATTCACGATACACACGTGGGATAAAGGGCGTGGTTGACGGGTGGCATAATCCCTAGTGGCCCTAGGTGGCTTGAACCCAAACCGAGACACGGAAACGTTCATTAGGTAGCATAATCCCTAGTGGTCCTAGGTGGCATAAATCCTAAGTGAACACGTGATAGTTCATGGTAAGAAAACATAACCAGATCAAGGGTAGCAGTCCAAAACAACTTCAAGGATAAAATGGTACTACGTTAAGGTGGTATAGATTTACATGGGAAAGCCCGTACGGCCTACGGCAAAGGACTGAACTTATACATGGAAAGAAACATACGAGTTGGGAAAACCTACATATGTTATATATTAGGTTGACATGGACCATTACATGACATTGGGCAAGGGACATTCATAGTTAACACATGACGCGGGTTGGGATACTAGTACGAGAGGTGCAGAGCAAATATACATGATAAATATCGTGGGATGTTATACATGATAGATACCTTGGGATTGTAGACTTGATAGAAACCTGACGATGTGATACCTTGATTTATCATGACACCGTAGTTTATCATGATACCTTAGTTTATCTTGCTACAGTAGTTCATCCAGTTATCTTGGTTTAGCTTATCTATCTTGTCGGCATCCTTATGTTTACTTTCAGTTTATGCATGTCATGTTACCTTTACCTGTTTTTATACTGGAAGTAGATAGGACTTACCAGTCTTTATGACTAACCCCGTTTTCCTTCGCCTCTTTGTCTTCCATTTCCCCCCCAGGTTTCAGGGAGGAAATGATGTTGTTTAGTTCGGACCTCTTATGCTTGAAGGTCATCATGTATAGCTTGGTCTTCTCTTGGCTATGGCTGCTTCACCGCTTTATTTTGGGGAATAATTTATGAAAAGGTTTTATGCTTCTTTATTATTGCAAGACAGGTTTTGATGTATTCTGATGTAAAAGGCTTTAGACCTTATTTTATAAGGTAATGAAATTTGTATTACTTCCGCTGTTTTATATATGTTCTGTCTTGTAATATTTCTGTGCATGCTTACCTCGATAATGCTTCACCAAACCTAGTGCATTCCCTTTGGGAGTGACCCAAGCGGAGGTGGGGTGTTACATTTGGCATCAGAGTAGAAGGTTACCAGACTGGGCAAAAGTTTTTACAACCTTCTGAAAACTATTTGAAAAACCGTTTACAAAGAAGCATTTTTCAAGAAAATTTTGTTTTTAAAGGCTATTCCCCAAAAGCCATTAGCACCATCCTTTGTTTCCTTGATTGAACCTCTTTTCCTTTCTTTCCTCCATCTGTAGTCACAGTAGTTTTAACTGCGACTAATCCTTGTCTAGCTACGTAAGTGTTTTCCCGTGCGATGGAGGAAGTTCTCGAGAGACCTGTTACCGAAGTTATAAGAAGGGATAATAAGAGCAAGGATAAAGGACATGAGCTTAAGAATAAGCAACTTGTTGGTATAGCTTGATCCACAAAGGAAGATAAGGACAAGATCAGCGAGAGGGCAATGGTATGCTCTCAATTCTAGCGTACCTAAGAGGAATGGTACCGTTTCTGTTAAAGGCTTAGCCTTTCTTTTCTATCGTCCCATCTAGACTTTGTTTGGATCATCGCATCATTTAAGTCTACTTCGATAGTTAAGTCTCTGCACCTTAGTACTAGCACGGTAGAAGATCCCACTTTAGTCCCAAAATCTGGTTGAAGAGTCGGTCCATTTATTCATGACTTGTTGGATTTGAGAACGTCTATGCCAAGTGTTGAGATTAGAAGCAATGCTTCTATTGTTGAGCTATGGATGGATTCTAGGGGTAAAGTGGGTATCCAGTAAGGGATACCATTCTCGGTTTTGAAAAGAGGGTAGTCAGACTCTTGACTTGCTTTGGTAATAACCTCGAAGTCTCGTGTAACCTTTTGGGTTTTGTCATGGTTAGCTACCTAGAATCTCTTGATGCATTTATCGGAAATCTCTGATCCGATCGAGTAACGTTCGCCAATAAGGCGGATGGTTCATTCCGCTTAAGCATGGGTTATAGGAACCACCCTAGTAAGTGCACGTGGTAACATGGATTGGCATCGGTAAACGAGATCCAGAATTCACTAGTGAATTTTGGAAAGCTTGCATGAGTACGCAGATATGGTTGAGCCAAGTATACTAGGGAAAGAATAAGTGAAAGTGGAACGAGAGGCAATAGTGAAATGAGTTCCAACTCATACCTTGGAAATAGGAGTCAAGGAGCTACGAAATCATGAAGTCAAAGGCGGTCAAGGTACAATGGAATTAAGCTCATGGAAATGCGGCTTAGACGCGCGCATCATGTCTCTTTTTAAGAGTATATCTTTGATCCTTGGTTCTCCTATAGAGCTTACTTGCATGCTATCGCTTGGTGGATATCCTCTCGGTCCTGTCTCGGTTGCAAACCCCATAAGGAGTTTGTCTTGTTTATCTTCTCGATCCTATCTTGGGAACCTTAGATAGAACCCTATGGATGTAAACATGTATTTGAAACATGTTATGATTGATATGGTTGCAAATGGTTGCAAGTGGTTGCTCGTGGATGCGCGAATACACATTAGATACTAGATTGACGCGGTCACATTTCACGTTGCATATGCACGAGTATTTATACTTGCTTATGGATGAAATTGAATGTGTTACCATGCGGATTTTGCATATGAATGAATGTTTGTGCACGCATATAGTACTCATATGACTAGGACTATTTGCATACATGTTGGACTCATGGCACTAAACATATTTTGCATTAGAAAGATCATTCAGGCCTGATCATTAGCATTAGCTAAGGAACATACACACACACTTTCTGCATGTGTTCATAAAGCATTAGGAGTCTTTTAAGGACCATGGTTGCCTGTGGATGATGTTTTGAGTAGATGGATGATGGATGGTAGGATACGTTCTTCCTAACTTGGAGATTTCGGGGACGAAATCCTTTAAGTTGGGGAGAATGTAACAACCCGAATTTTTTTTACAACGTGCTAAGACAAGAATCAAGGAAGAATTAAATGTTGA
Source organism: Allium sativum (assembly GCA_030737875.1). Classification (NCBI taxonomy): domain Eukaryota; kingdom Viridiplantae; phylum Streptophyta; class Magnoliopsida; order Asparagales; family Amaryllidaceae; genus Allium; species Allium sativum. The sequence continues at coordinate 108,672,864 of CM060923.1, forward strand.
AATCTGAATCAGGGAAAACGTGTTGTGCCATTGCGTTCGTCTCGGAAAAATACGCGAAATAGAGTTCGAAATTTCGTAAATCGGAGTCCGTATGACCAAGATATGGCCTCGCAAAGTTTCACGAAAAATTCAAATTCGAAAACAGATTCAAAATTTTCAAAATTCAGAGTAGGCAGGAAAGATCCCGCCCAAGCAGGTCGACAGGGGGGTCGACACTAGGGTCGACCTCCCCCCCACCAGGTCGACTCTAGAGTCGACCTGGGGGTCGACCTGGGTGTCGACCTCCCTGGTTGGCCAGGTCGGCCTGGTGCACCTGTTTTGGCTCCTGGGTCCTGTTTTGGAGGCTTGTGACGATTTTTGAGGGCTTGGATCTATCCTAGGGTTAATCTAACGGCCTAAACTACTCCTAATCTCTATAAAAGGACCCCTAAGCCTACCCTAAACCCTCACAAATCAATCATGCCACGAAGTGCTGCCCAAATGCCAAGTGATCATGGCCTCCATCTCCAATTCCTAGAGACTATGCATTCAAATCGGATTCAAATCAAACGGTGCAAGCTTGCTACACCAAATCGAAGAGAGATCAACGTTGCTACGTAAATTCCATGACGATTCTTCAACGAAGGAGCCACCTTTCTTCGTCAAGACGGATCATACTCATTCCCTAAGCCTCGCTATGTAAGTTCTAGCTACTTCTAGATCTAAACGGTAGTCTTAATGATGGCTTGGAATAAAATGAGATTAAACTAAGTATGCTAGCCTATATGAACCTTGTCATGCCTCTTTTGCTTGAACCTATGACTTTTGGCTATGCTTAGTGACTAGATCATGCTATTCATGTTATGATTAACCTAGTTTACCTTGCAAGTTTGAATCTTTATCTATGGAATGCTAGCATGAACATTTGGGAACCATTTGACTTGTGAAACATTGGCAAAGATTTGACTTTGCGGCTTATGCATGTAAATGAACCCAAACCCCTTATGTATCATGCATGTTTGTGGCCAAATTCACTTATGATACTATGCATGTTTGTGGCCAAATCCCCTTATGAAACTATGCATGCTTGTGGCCAAATTCCCTTATGATACTATGCATGTTTGTGGCCAAATTCCCTTATGATACTATGCATGTTTGTGGCCAATATGTTGGCATAATACCCTACTATGTGACTCGCTTCCACTTGGGTTGGAAATACGTTTGGGTAGCTTAGGAAAAACGTGGGTATGACATGAAAAACTTGACATGGGGCTTACATGAGAACATGACATTCATGATACATTTAAATATGGTCATGACACGTGGGAAAACATGGAACTTGAACTAGACATGGGTGGGTTGTAAGTGTAAAAAGACACTAGACCAAACATGAAAGTGGCCAACTCGAGGTTGGGTTGAGTTTGTAGCATAAAACTACCCGGACCCGCCCGGCTTAACTAGTGGCTACAACCAATAGGATCCAATGTGAGAAGTTGGTCATGTCGCGCTTAAGACCCGAGGTTAGACTAGGTTGTGGTGTAAAACTACCCGGACCCGCCTGGCTTAACTAGTAACCACAACAAGGTCTAATGTGAGAGGTTGAAAGTGCATTAATTAAATTAATGCCACATGATAAGGTTAAGTAAATTTGACTAATGACACTTAACCGATATGACACGAATGGGTAAGTTAAGTGGGACCGGGCTTGATTTCTTAATGACACTTAACCATACAAGACAATTAGGGGATGGGGTTACGTAATTTACGCTTAACTAATCCGACTTGGTAATTAGATGGGGTTAAGTAATCCACACTTAACTAATCTAAACACGGTAAATTCGATGAGGTTAAGTAATCCACACTTAACTAATCTAAACACGGTAAATTCGATGAGGTTAAGTAATCCATACTTAACTAATCTAACACGGTAATTAGATGGGGTTAAGTAAATTAGACTTAACTAATCTAAAACACGGTAATTAGATGGGGTTAAGTAACCTCCACTTAACTAATCTAAACACGGTAATTCGATGTGGTTAAGTTAAACGCTTAACCAATCTAAACTTGGTAATTCAATGAGGTTAAGTAACCAATACTCAACCAACTTAACACGGTAATTTAATGGGGTTAAGTAACTTATACTTAACCAATTATACATGATGATTTGATGAGGTTAAGTAACCTATACTTAACCAATCTAATAGGTGGACCTGATAGGGTTAAGTCACAAGACCTTTTAAAATTAGGCTTAACCATTGTAATACGATTAGTGGATGGGGTTAAGCTAACCCATATTTAACCAATCCAACTCGATAATCTGATGGGATTAAGATAATCTATGCTTAATCAATCTAACATGATAATCTGATAGGGTTAAGACAAATAAATACTTAACCAATTTGACTTGATAGGGTTAAGTCATGAGCTTCTTGGTACACTTAACCAACTTGTAGGGCTAAGCCTTGAACTTGAGTACTTAGCCAATCTTGACATGATTCGTAGGAGGGTTAAGTCATGAACTTGGATAACAACACTTAACCCATTTGACAAAACCCTAGCTCAGGGGACTAGGTTGGAAATCGTAGTTAACAAGGATAGCGGAAAGAGGAGCTAAGTGGTAAATCTTAGTTAAGGGTAACTAAGTAATAATTCTTAGCTAAGGACATGGGACTAGTTCATAAAGAGATGAGTAACCTGATACGGTAGGTCATCGCTTAGTATACGAAGAGGAGCAACTTATCCGACTTGGATAAAAAGCTCCAGCGAACTGGGTGACGAAGCGGTAGCTTCGGGGTACGTGAGGGTAATCTTGGTATCCCTCTGTGAGGTGGCAGGTGGTCCATGAAACCCGGCCTCACAGAGGTTAAGGTCTGCGATATAAGAGCCAAGAGTATGCCTTGGTTGCTATGCGAGCGACCTAAAGACTGGGATGGATTAGCGTGGAGTCGACGATACTTGATTTTGCCCTGGATAGCACGTCGCCGACTACCTACCATCTTTAGTCAATCGTGCGCGAACGGAAAGGCAGAGAACTCCCAACAGACCATGTTCTTGCTATCGAGTCATGGGTGAGGTTGGCCCATAGGAAAGTGGGGCTATAGTGGGGCCAGGATGTAGTTCTCATACATGATTTTTCTTGGATTGCCTTTCAGTAGTTGAGGGAGGGGTCACGTGGGACCATAGCCACGGATACAAAAACAGACCTTGATATCTGCATCAGCAAACGACTTAAAGCTCCCGACCGAGTTCCTCATTTCTTGATTTGCCCTGGCACGGAACTCGGATGACACATTGAGATACATGTGCGGCTAGACATGGAAAATGATTCACGATACACACGTGGGATAAAGGGCGTGGTTGACGGGTGGCATAATCCCTAGTGGCCCTAGGTGGCTTGAACCCAAACCGAGACACGGAAACGTTCATTAGGTAGCATAATCCCTAGTGGTCCTAGGTGGCATAAATCCTAAGTGAACACGTGATAGTTCATGGTAAGAAAACATAACCAGATCAAGGGTAGCAGTCCAAAACAACTTCAAGGATAAAATGGTACTACGTTGAGGTGGTATAGATTTACATGGGAAAGCCCGTACGGCCTACGGAAAAGGACTGAACTTATACATGGAAAGAAACATACGAGTTGGGAAAACCTACATATGCTATATATTAGGTTGACATGGACCATTACATGACATTGGGCAAGGGACATTCATAGTTAACACATGACGCGGGTTGGGATACTAGTACGAGAGGTGCAGAGCAAATATACATGATAAATATCGTGGGATGTTATACATGATAGATACCTTGGGATTGTAGACTTGATAGAAACCTGACGATGTGATACCTTGATTTATCTTGACACAGTAGTTTATCATGATACCTTAGTTTATCTTGCTACAGTAGTTCATCCAGTTATCTTGGTTTAGCTTATCTATCTTGTCGGCATCCTTTTGTTTACTTTCAGTTTATGCATGTCATGTTACCTTTACCTGTTTTTATACTGGAAGTAGATAGGACTTACCAGTTTTTATGACTGACCCCGTTTTCCTTCGCCTCTTTGTCTTCCGTTTCCCCCCCAAGGTTTCAGGGAGGGAATGATGTTGTTTAGTTTGGACCTCTTATGCTTGAAGGTCATCATGTATAGCTTGGTCTTCTCTTGGCTATGGCTGCTTCACCGCTTTATTTTGGGGAATAATTTATGAAAAGGTTTTATGCTTCTTTATTATTGCAAGACAGGTTTTGATGTATTCTGATGTAAAAGGCTTTAGACCTTATTTTATAAGGTAATGAAATTTGTATTACTTCCGCTGTTTTATATATGTTCTGTCTTGTAATATTTCTGTGCATGCTTACCTCGATAATGCTTCACCAAACCTAGTGCATTCCCTTTGGGAGTGACCCTAGCGGAGGTGGGGTGTTACATTTGGCATCAGAGTAGAAGGTTACCAGACTGGGCAAAAGTTTTTACAACCTTCTGAAAACTATTTGAAAAACCATTTACAAAGAAGCATTTTTCAAGAAAGTTTTGTTTTTAAAGGCTATTCCCCAAAAGCCATTAGCACCATCCTTTGTTTCCTTGATTGAACCTCTTTTCCTTTCTTTCCTCCATCTGTAGTCACAGTAGTTTTAACTGCGACTAATCCTTGTCTAGCTACGTAAGTGTTTTCCCGTGCAATGGAGGAAGTTCTAACGAGACCTGTTACCGAAGTTATAAGAAGGGATAATAAGAGCAAGGATAAAGGACATGAGCTTAAGAATAAGCAACTTGTTGGTATAGCTTGATCCACAAAGGAAGATAAGGACAAGATCAGCGAGAGGGCAATGGTATGCTCTCATTTTTAGCGTACCTAAGAGGAATGGTACCGTTTCTGTTAAAGGCTTAGCCTTTCTTTTCTATCGTCCCGTCTAGACTTTGTTTTGATCATCGCATCATTTAAGTCTGCTTCGATAGTTAAGTCTCTGCACCTTAGTACTAGCACGGTAGAAGATCCCACTTTAGTCCCAAAATCTGGTTGAAGAGTCGGTCCATTTATTCATGACTTGTTGGATTTGAGAACGTCTATGCCAAGTGTTGAGATTAGAAGCAATGCTTCTATTATTGAGCTATGGATGGATTCTAGGGGTAAAGTGGTTATCTAGTAAGGGATACCATTCTCGGTTTTGAAAAGAGGGTAGTCAGACTCTTGACTTGCTTTGGTAATAACCTCGAAGTCTCGTGTAACCTTTTGGGTTTTGTCATGGTTAGCTACCTAGAATCTCTTAATGCATTTATCGGAAATCTCTGATCCGATCGAGTAACGTTCGCCAATAAGGCGGATGGTTCATTCCGCTTAAGCATGGATTATAGGAACCACCCTAGTAAGTGCACGTGGTAACATGGATTGGCATCGGTAAACGAGATCCAGAATTCACTAGTGAATTTTGGAGAGCTTGCATGAGTACGCAGATATGGTTGAGCCAAGTATACTAGGGAAAGAATAAGTGAAAGTGGAACGAGAGGCGATAGTGAAACGAGTTCCAACTCATACCTTGGAAATAGGAGTCAAGGAGCTACGAAATCATGAAGTCAAAGGCGGTCAAGGTACAATGGAATTAAGCTCATGGAAATGCGGCTTAGACGCGCGCATCATGTCTCTTTTTAAGAGTATATCTTTGATCCTTGGTTCTCCTATAGAGCTTACTTGCATGCTATCGCTTGGTGGATATCCTCTCGGTCCTGTCTCGGTTGCAAACCCCATAAGGAGTTTGTCTTGTTTATCTTCTCGATCCTATCTTGGGAACCTTAGATAGAACCCTATGGATGTAAACATGTATTTGAAACATGTTATGATTGATATGGTTGCAAGTGGTTGCTCGTGGACGCGCGAATACACATTAGATACTAGATTGACGCGATCACATTTCACGTTGCATATGCACGAGTATTTATACTTGCTTATGGATGAAATTGAATGTGTTACCATGCGGATTTTGCATATGAATGAATGTTTGTGCACGCATATAGTACTCATATGACTAGGACTATTTGCATACATGTTGGACTCATGGCACTAAACATATTTTACATTAGAAAGATCATTTAGGCCTGATCATTAGCATTAGCTAAGGAACATACACACACACTTTCTGCATGTGTTCATAAAGCATTAGGAGTCTTTTAAGGACCATGGTTGCCTGTGGATGATGTTTTGAGTAGATGGATGATGGATGGTAGAATACGTTCTTCCTAACTTGGAGATTTCGGGGACGAAATTCTTTAAGTTGGGGAGAATGTAACAACCCGAATTTTTTTTACAACGTGCTAAGACAAGAATCAAGGAAGAATTAAATGTTGAAATCTGAATCAGGGAAAACGGGTTGCACCATTACGTTCGTCTCGGAAAAATACGCGAAATAGAGTTCGAAATTTCGTAAATCGGAGTCCGTATGACCAAGATATGGCCTCGTAAAGTTTCACGAAAAATTCAAATTCGAAAACAGATTCAAAATTTTCAAAATTCAGAGTAGGCGGGAAAGATCCCGCCCAAGCAGGTCGACAGGGGGGTCGACACTAGGGTCGACCTCCCCCCCACCAGGTCGACTCTAGAGTCGACCTGGGTGTCGACCTCCCTAGTTGGCCAGGTCGGCCTGGTGCACCTGTTTTGGCTCCTGGGTCCTGTTTTGGAGGCTTGTGGTGATTTTTGAGGGCTTGGATCTATCCTAGTGTTAATCTAACGGCCTAAACTACTCCTAATCTCTATAAAAAGACCCCTAAGCCTACCCTAAACCCTCACAAATCACTCATGCCACGAAGTGCTACCCAAATGCCAAGTGATCATGGCCTCCATCTCCAATTCCTAGAGACTATGCATTCAAATCGGATTCAAATCAAAAGGTGCAAGCTTGCTACACCAAATCGAAGGGAGATCAACGTTGCTACGTAAATTCCATGACGATTCTTCGACGAGGGAGCCACCTTTCTTCATCAAGACGGATCATACTCATTCCCTAAGCCTCGCTATGTAAGTTCTAGCTACTTCTAGATCTAAACGGTAGTCTTAATGATGGCTTGGAATAAAACGAGATTAAACTAAGTATGCTAGCCTATATGAACCTTGTCATGCCTCTTTTGCTTGAACCTATGACTTTTGGCTATGCTTAGTGACTAGATCATGCTATTCATGTTATGATTAACCTAGTTTACCTTGCAAGTTTGAATCTTTATCTATGGAATGCTAGCATGAACCTTTGGGAACCATTCGACTTGTGAAACATTGGCAAAGATTTGACTTTGGGGCTTATGCATGTAAATGAACCGAAACCCCTTATGTATCATGCATGTTTGTGGCCAAATTCACTTATGATACTATGCATGTTTGTGGCCAAATCGCCTTAAGAAACTATGCATGCTTGTGGCCAAATTCCCTTATGATACTATGCATGTTTATGGCCAAATTCCCTTATGATACTATGCATGTTTGTGGCCAATATGTTGGCATAATACCCTACTATGTGACTCGCTTCCACTTGGGTTGGAAATACGTTTGGGTAGCTTAGAAAAAACGTGGGTATGACATGAAAAACTTGACATGGGGCTTACATGAGAACATGACATTCATGATACATTTAAATATGGTCATGACACGTGGGAAAACATGGAACTTGAACTAGACATGGGTGGGTTGTAAGTGTAAAAGGACACTAGACCAAACATGAAAGTGGCCAACTCGAGGTTGGGTTGAGTTTGTAGCATAAAACTACCCGGACCCGCCCGGCTTAACTAGTGGCTACAACCAATAGGATCCAATGTGAGAAGTTGGTCATGTCGCGCTTAAGACCCGAGGTTAGACTAGGTTGTGGTGTAAAACTACCCGGACCCGCCCGGCTTAACTAGTAACCACAACAAGGTCTAATGTGAGAGGTTGAAAGTGCATTAATTAAATTAATGCCACATGATAAGGTTAAGTAAATTTGACTAATGACACTTAACCGATATGACACGAATGGGTAGGTTAAGTGGGACCGGGCTTGATTTCTTAATGACACTTAACCATACAAGACAATTAGGGGATGGGGTTAAGTAATTTACGCTTAACTAATCCGACTTGGTAATTAGATGGGGTTAAGTAATCTACACTTAACTAATCTAAACACGGTAAATTCGATGAGGTTAAGTAATCCACACTTAACTAATCTAAACACGGTAAATTCGATGAGGTTAAGTAATCCATACTTAACTAATCTAACACGGTAGTTAGATGGGGTTAAGTAAATTAGACTTAACTAGTCTAAAACACGGTAATTAGATGGGGTTAAGTAACCTTCACTTAACTAATCTAAACACGGTAATTCAATGGGGTTAAGTTAAATGCTTAACCAATCTAAACTTGGTAATTCAATGAGGTTAAGTAAACCATACTCAACCAACTTAACACGGTAATTTAATGGGGTTAAGTAACTTATACTCAACCAATTATACATGATGATTTGATGAGGTTAAGTAACCTATACTTAACCAATCTAATAGGTGGACCTGATAGGGTTAAGTCACAAGACCTTTTAAAATTAGGCTTAACCATTGTAATACGATTAGTGGATGGGGTTAAGCTAACCCATAATTAACCAATCCGACTCGATAATCGGATGGGATTAAGATAATCTATGCATAATCAATCTAACATGATAATCTGATAGGGTTAAGACAAATAAATACTTAACCAATTTGACTTGATAGGGTTAAGTCATGAGCTTCTTGGTACACTTAACCAACTTGTAGGGCTAAGCCTTGAACTTGAGTACTTAGCCAATCTTGACATGATTCGTAGGCGGGTTAAGTCATGAACTTGGATAACAACACTTAACCCATTTGACAAAACCCTAGCTCAGGGGACTAGGTTGGAAATCGTAGTTAACAAGGATAGCGGAAAGAGGAGCTAAGGGGTAAACCTTAGTTAAGGGTAACTAAGTAATAATTCTTAGCTAAGGACATGGGACTAGTTCATAAAGAGATGAGTAACCTGATACGGTAGGTCATCGCTTAGTATACGAGGAGGAGCAACTTATCCGACTTGGATAAAAAGCTCCAGCGAACTGGGTGACGAAGCGGTAGCTTCGGGGTACGTGAGGGTACTCTTGGTATCCCTCTGTGAGGTGGCAGGTGGTCCATGAAACCCGGCCTCACAGAGGTTAAGGTCTGCGATAGAAGAGCCAAGAGTATGCCTTGGTTGCTATGCGAGCGACCTAAAGACTGGGATGGATTAGCGTGGAGTCGACGATACTTGATTTTGCCCTGGATAGCACGTCGCCGACTACCTACCATCTTTAGTCAATCGTGCGCGAACGGAAAGGCAGAGAACTCCCAACAGACCATGTTCTTGCTATCGAGTCATGGGTGGGGTTGGCCCATAGGAAAGTGGGGCTATAGTGGGGCCGGGATGTAGTTCTCATACATGATTTTTCTTGGATTGCCTTTCAGTAGTTGAGGGAGGGGTCACGTGGGACCATAGCCACGGATACAAAAACAGACCTTGATATCTGCATCAGCAGACGACTTAAAGCTCCCGACCGAGTTCCGCATTTCTTGATTTGCCCTGGCACGGAACTCGGATGGCACATTGAGATACATGTGCGGCTAGACATGGAAAACGATTCACGATACACACGTGGGATAAAGGGCGTGGTTGACGGGTGGCATAATCCTTAGTGGCCCTAGGTGGCTTGAACCCAAACCGAGACACGGAAACGTTCATTAGGTAGCATAATCCCTAGTGGTCCTAGGTGGCATAAATCCTAAGTGAACACGTGATAGTTCATGGTAAGAAAACATAACCCTATCAAGGGTAGCAGTCCAAAACAACTTCAAGGATAAAATGGTACTACGTTGAGGTGGTATAGATTTACATGGGAAAGCTCGTACGGCCTACGGCAAAGGACTGAACTTATACATGGAAAGAAACATACGAGTTGGGAAAACCTACATATGCTATATATTAGGTTGACATGGACCATTACATGACATTGGGCAAGGGACATTCATAGTTAACACATGACGCGGGTTGGGATACTAGTACGAGAGGTGCAGAGCAAATATACATGATAAATATCGTGGGATGTTATACATGATAGATACCTTGGGATTGTAGACTTGATAGAAACCTGATGATGTGATACCTTGATTTATCTTGACACCGTAGTTTATCATGATACCTTAGTTTATCTTGCTACAGTAGTTCATCCAGTTATCTTGGTTTAGCTTATCTATCTTGTCGGCATCCTTATGTTTACTTTCAGTTTATGCATGTCATGTTACCTTTACCTGTTTTTATACTGGAAGTAGATAGGACTTACCAGTCTTTATGACTGACCCCGTTTTCCTTCGCCTCTTTGTCTTCCGTTTCCCCCCCCCCAGGTTTCAGGGAGGAAATGATGTTGTTTAGTTCGGATCTCTTATGCTTGAAGGTCATCATGTATAGCTTGGTCTTCTCTTGGCTATGGCTGCTTCACCGCTTTATTTTGGGGAATAATTTATGAAAAGGTTTTATGCTTCTTTATTATTGCAAGATAGGTTTTGATGTATTCTGATGTAAAAGGCTTTAGACCTTATTTTATAAGGTAATGAAATTTGTATTACTTCCGCTGTTTTATATATGTTCTGTCTTGTAATATTTCTGTGCATGCTTACCTCGATAATGCTTCACCAAACCTAGTGCATTCCCTTTGGGAGTGACCCTAGCGGAGGTGGGGTGTTACATTTGGCATCAGAGCAGAAGGTTACCAGACTGGGCAAAAGTTTTTACAACCTTCTGAAAACTATTTACAAAGAAGCATTTTTCAAGAAAATTTTGTTTTTAAAGGCTATTCCCCAAAAGCCATTAGCACCATCCTTTGTTTCCTTGATTGAACCTCTTTTCCTTTCTTTCCTCCATCTGTAGTCACAGTAGTTTTAACTGCGACTAATCCTTGTCTAGCTACGTAAGTGTTTTCCCATGCGATGGAGGAAGTTCTCGAGAGACCTGTTACCGAAGTTATAAGAAGGGATAATAAGAGCAAGGATAAAGGACATGAGCTTAAGAATAAGCAACTTGTTGGTATAGCTTGATCCACAAAGGAAGATAAGGACAAGATCAGCGAGAGGGCAATGGTTTGCTCTCATTTCTAGCGTACCTAAGAGGAATGGTACCGTTTCTGTTAAAGGCTTAGCCTTTCTTTTCTATCGTCCCGTCTAGACTTTTTTTGATCATCGCATCATTTAAGTCTGCTTCGATAGTTAAGTCTCTGCACCTTAGTACTAGCACGGTAGAAGATCCCACTTTAGTCCCAAAATCTGGTTGAAGAGTCGGTCCATTTATTCATGACTTGTTGGATTTGAGAACGTCTATGCCAAGTGTTGAAATTAGAAGCAATGCTTCTATTGTTGAGCTATGGATGGATTCTAGGGGTAAAGTGGTTATCCAGTAAGGGATACCATTCTCGGTTTTGAAAAGAGGGTAGTCAGACTCTTGACTTGCTTTGGTAATAACCTCGAAGTCTCGTGTAACCTTTTGGGTTTTGTCATGGTTAGCTACCTAGAATCTCTTGATGCATTTATCGGAAATATCTGATCCGATCGAGTAACGTTCGCCAATAAGGCGGATGGTTCATTCTGCTTAAGCATGGGTTATAGGAACCACCCTAGTAAGTGCACGTGGTAACATGGATTGCATCGGTAAACGAGATCCAGAATTCACTAGTGAATTTTGGAGAGCTTGCATGAGTACGCAGATATGGTTGAGCCAAGTATACTAGGGAAAGAATAAGTGAAAGTGGAACGAGAGGCGATAGTGAAATGAGTTCCAACTCATACCTTGGAAACAGGAGTCAAGGAGCTACGAAATCATGAAGTCAAAGGCGGTCAAGGTACAATGGAATTAAGCTCATGGAAATGCGGCTTAGACGCGCGCATCATGTCTCTTTTTAAGAGTATATCTTTGATCCTTGGTTCTCCTATAGAGCTTACTTGCATGCTATCGCTTGGTGGATATCCTCTCGGTCCTGTCTCGGTTGCAAACCCCATAAGGAGTTTGTCTTGTTTATCTTCTCGATCCTATCTTGGGAACCTTAGATAGAACTCTATGGATGTAAACATGTATTTGAAACATGTTATGATTGATATGGTTGCAAATGGTTGCAAGTGGTTGCTCGTGGATGCGCGAATACACATTAGATACTAGATTGACGCGGTCACATTTCACGTTGCATATGCACGAGTATTTATACTTGCTTATGGATGAAATTGAATGTGTTACCATGCGGATTTTGCATATGAATGAATGTTTGTGCACGCATATAGTACTCATATGACTAGGACTATTTGCATACATGTTGGACTCATGGCACTAAACATATTTTGCATTAGAAAGATCATTCAGGCCTGATCATTAGCATTAGCTAAGGAACATACACACACACTTTCTGCATGTGTTCATAAAGCATTAGGAGTCTTTTAAGGACCATGGTTGCCTGTGGATGATGTTTTGAGTAGATGGATGATGGATGGTAGGATACGTTCTTCCTAACTTGGAGATTTCGGGGACGAAATCCTTTAAGTTGGGGAGAATGTAACAACCCGATTTTTTTTTACAACGTGCTAAGACAAGAATCAAGGAAGAATTAAATGTTGAAATCTGAATCAGGGAAAACGGGTTGCGCCATTGCGTTCGTCTCGGAAAAATACGCGAAATAGAGTTCGAAATTTCGTAAATCGGAGTCCGTATGACCAAGATATGGCCTCGCAAAGTTTCACGAAAAATTCAAATTCGAAAACAGATTCAAAATTTTCAAAATTCAGAGTAGGCGGGAAAGATCCCGCCCAAGCAGGTCGACAGGGGGGTCGACACTAGGGTCGACCTCCCCCCCACCAGGTCGACTCTAGAGTCGACCTGGGGGTCGACCTGGGTGTCGACCTCCCTGGTTGGCCAGGTCGGCCCGGTGCACCTGTTTTGGCTCCTGGGTCCTGTTTTGGAGGCTTGTGACGATTTTTGAGGGCTTGGATCTATCCTAGGGTTAATCTAACGGCCTAAACTACTCCTAATCTCTATAAAAAGACCCCTAAGACTACCCTAAACCCTCACAAATCACTCATGCCACGAAGTGCTGCCCAAATGCCAAGTGATCATGGCCTCTATCTCCAATTCCTAGAGACTATGCATTCAAATCGGATTCAAATCAAAAGGTGCAAGCTTGCTACACCAAATCGAAGGGAGATCAACGTTGCTACATAAATTCCATGACGATTCTTCGACGAAGGAGCCACCTTTCTTCGTCAAGACGGATCATACTCATTCCCTAAGCCTCGCTATGTAAGTTCTAGCTACTTCTAGATCTAAACGGTAGTCTTAATGATGGCATGGAATAAAACGAGATTAAACTAAGTATGCTAGCCTATATGAACCTTGTCATGCCTCTTTTGCTTGAACCTATGACTTTTGGCTATGCTTAGTGACTAGATCATGCTATTCATGTTATGATTAACCTAGTTTACCTTGCAAGTTTGAATCTTTATCTATGGAATGCTAGCATGAACCTTTGGGAACCATTTGACTTGTGAAACATTGGCAAAGATTTGACTTTGGGGCTTATGCATGTAAATGAACCCAAACCCCTTATGTATCATGCATGGTTGTGGCCAAATTCACTTATGATACTATGCATGTTTGTGACCAAATCCCCTTATGAAACTATGCATGCTTGTGGCCAAATTCCCTTATGATACTATGCATGTTTGTGGCCAAATTCCCTTATGATACTATGCATGTTTGTAGCCAATATGTTGGCATAATACCCTACTATGTGACTCGCTTCCACTTGGGTCGGAAATACGTTTGGGTAGCTTAGGAAAAACGTGGGTATGACATGAAAAACTTGACATGGGGCTTACATGAGAACATGACATTCATGATACATTTAAATATGGTCATGACACGTGGGAAAACATGGAACTTGAACTAGACATGGGTGGGTTGTGAGTGTAAAAAGACACTAGACCAAACATGAAAGTGGCCAACTCGAGGTTGGGTTGAGTTTGTAGCATAAAACTACCCGGACCCGCCCGGCTTAACTAGTGGCTACAACCAATAGGATCCAATGTGAGAAGTTGGTCATGTCGCGCTTAAGACCCGAGGTTAGACTAGGTTGTGGTGTAAAACTACCCGGACCCGCCCGGCTTAACTAGTAACCACAACAAGGTCTAATGTGAGAGGTTGAAAGTGCATTAATTAAATTAATGCCACATGATAAGGTTAAGTAAATTTGACTAATGACACTTAACCGATATGACATGAATGGGTAGGTTAAGTGGGACCGGGCTTGATTTCTTAATGACACTTAACCATACAAGACAATTAGGGGATGGGGTTAAGTAATTTACGCTTAACTAATCCGACTTGGTAATTAGATGGGGTTAAGTAATCCACACTTAACTAATCTAAACACGGTAAATTCGATGAGGTTAAGTAATCCACACTTAACTAATCTAAACACGGTAAATTCGATGAGGTTAAGTAATCCATACTTAACTAATCTAACACGGTAATTAGATGGGGTTAAGTAAATTAGACTTTACTAATCTAAAACACGGTAATTAGTTGGGGTTAAGTAACCTTCACTTAACTAATCTAAACACGGTAATTCAATGGGGTTAAGTTAAATGCTTAACTAATCTAAACTTGGTAATTCAATGAGGTTAAGTAAACAATACTCAACCAACTTAACACGGTAATTTAATGGGGTTAAGTAACTTATACTCAACCAATTATACATGATGATTTGATGAGGTTAAGTAACCTATACTTAACCAATCTAATAGGTGGACCTGATAGGGTTAAGTCACAAGACCTTTTAAAATTAGGCTTAACCATTGTAATACGATTAGTGGATGGGGTTAAGCTAACCCATAATTAACCAATCCGACTCGATAATCGGATGGGATTAAGATAATCTATGCTTAATAAATCTAACATGATAATCTGATAGGGTTAAGACAAATAAATACTTAACCAATTTGACTTGATAGGGTTAAGTCATGAGCTTCTTGGTACACTTAACCAACTTGAAGGGCTAAGCCTTGAACTTGAGTACTTAGCCAATCTTGACATGATTCGTAGGCGGGTTAAGTCATGAACTTGGATAACAACACTTAACCCATTTGACAAAACCCTAGCTCAGGGGACTAGGTTGGAAATCGTAGTTAACAAGGATAGCGGAAAGAGGAGCTAAGTGGTAAACCTTAGTTAAGGGTAACTAAGTAATAATTCTTAGCTAAGGACATGGGACTAGTTCATAAAGAGATGAGTAACCTGATACGGTAGGTCATCGCTTAGTATACGAGGAGGAGCAACTTATCCGACTTGAATAAAAAGCCCCAGCGAACTGGGTGACGAAGCGGTAGCTTCGGGGTACGTGAGGGTACTCTTGGTATCCCTCTGTGAGGTGGCAGGTGGTCCATGAAACCCGGCCTCACAGAGGTTAAGGTCTGTGATAGAAGAGCCAAGAGTATGCCTTGGTTGCTATGCGAGCGACCTAAAGACCGGGATGGATTAGCGTGGAGTCGACGATACTTGATTTTGCCCTGGACAGAACGTCGCCGACTACCTACCATCTTTAGTCAATCGTGCGCGAACGGAAAGGCAGAGAACTCCCAACAGACCATGTTCTTGCTATCGAGTCATGGGTGAGGTTGGCCCATAGGAAAGCGGGGCTATAGTGGGGCCGGGATGTAGTTCTCATACATGATTTTTCTTGGATTGCCTTTCAGTAGTTGAGGGAGGGGTCACGTGGGACCATAGCCACGGATACAAAAACAGACCTTGATATCTACATCAGCAGACGACTTAAAGCTCCCGACCGAGTTCCGCATTTCTTGATTTGCACTGGCACGGAACTATGATGGCACATTGAGATACATGTGCGGCTAGACATGGAAAACGATTCACGATACACACGTGGGATAAAGGGCGTGGTTGACGGGTGGCATAATCCCTAGTGGCCCTAGGTGGCTTGAACCCAAACCGAGACACGGAAACGTTCATTAGGTAGCATATTCCCTAGTGGTCCTAGGTGGCATAAATCCTAAGTGAACACATGATAGTTCATGGTAAGAAAACATAACCAGATCAAGGGTAGCAGTCCAAAACAACTTCAAGGATAAAATGGTACTACGTTGAGGTGGTATAGATTTACATGGGAAAGCCCGTACGGCCTACGGCAAAGGACTGAACTTATACATGGAAAGAAACATACGAGTTGGGAAAACCTACATATGTTATATATTAGGTTGACATGGACCATTACATGACATTGGGCAAGGGACATTCATAGTTAACACATGACGCGGGTTGGGATACTAGTACGAGAGGTGCAGAGCAAATATACATGATAAATATCATGGGATGTTATACATGATAGATACCTTGGGATTGTAGACTTGATAGAAACCTGACGATGTGATACCTTGATTTATCTTGACACCGTAGTTTATCATGATACCTTAGTTTATCTTGCTATAGTAGTTTATCCAGTTATCTTGGTTTAGCTTATCTATCTTGTCGGCATCCTTATGTTTACTTTCAGTTTATGCATGTCATGTTACCTTTACCTGTTTTTATACTGGAAGTAGATAGGACTTACCAGTCTTTATGACTGACCCCGTTTTCCTTCGCCTCTTTGTCTTCCGTTTCCCCCCCCAGGTTTCAGGGAGGAAATGATGTTGTTTAGTTCGGACCTCTTATGCTTGAAGGTCATCATGCATAGCTTGGTCTTCTCTTGGCTATGGCTGCTTCACCACTTTATTTTGGGGAATAACTTATGAAAAGGTTTTATGCTTCTTTATTATTGCAAGACAGGTTTTGATGTATTCTGATGTAAAAGGCTTTAGACCTTATTTTATAAGGTAATGAAATTTGTATTACTTCCGCTGTTTTATATATGTTCTGTCTTGTAATATTTCTGTGCATGCTTACCTCGATAATGCTTCACCAAACCTAGAGCATTCCCTTTGGGAGTGACCCTAGCGGAGGTGGGGTGTTACATTTGGAGACTGTAAATTTTTGGGCTTTGGTTGGACGTTCGATCAACTAAAGACCCAAAGGTGAGTGAATTTCTTGCTCACGATTAACTAAATTATTCCCATATTTATTAAATTAAATTACGAAATAAATTTGGCTGTTTGGTTGTCATTGATTGTTGATTGGTTACTTAAACTGACATGTAATATTAATGTGCAAAATTGATATTGATAATTAGTTATTTTAAATTAAATTAAAATGGCTAGTTGATATCCTGATTCTTGTTAACCAGTGAAATGATATGATATTTACCGTTTAAAATGAAAATCACCATTTGAAATGAAATGGTTGCAATGGATGCCTCTGTTTGAAATTCGACTATTGAACTGATATTAACACTGGAATGTTCTGTTATTTTGCATACTGTTATAGCAAGTTTATTTATGCCAGTTAATCCTATTTTACCATAGATGTTACGGGCATCAAATAAACCCGGGATTAATCGATTTAAAAATAAATTAAGAACACAGGTTGAAATGATATATATTTATGACCCTGATTTGGATTGAAATGATATGTATCCATCCTTGAAATATCAAAAAATTAAATTTAATATCACTTGGCCGTAGGATAGAAAATTATATACGGACATTGGTTGGTTAAATTATATACTTGAATGTTTATTGGAATGGTTAAGGAAACTATCCCAAAACAATTTGGAAATTCGTAAATTAGGATTTGGATAAGATTTGGAATTATTCAAATTAATGGTGTAAATTCAAATTTTATAAATCATTCGATGATACTTGGAGTTGTGTTAGCTCAATGTGAATATGGATTTGAATACTTTGAATCGAACGATTGGTTGTATGAGGTTTCTGAAATGTGATGGAAAAACTAAATAAATTCTATTGAGACCGGGATATATATATAATCAAGTTTTGAAATTTGGAAGAAAGAAATAATCATGGTTTTAAAATTTATTTTATAAATAAAAACTATATATATATACCGTTGTTTTACAAATAAATTATATTATATTATTCAAAAGTTATTTTAGTAAATTTTATAACCAATATACTATTTTGTTTATAAATAAGTTTTATCATAATCTATTATTTAAAATTATTTAGTAATGCTTTTATTATATGTATATACCTGGCGTTTTAAATTATTTTAAATTTCTTTATTATATATATAAAAAATACATAAAGGTTTTATTTTATAATTATCTATTTTTCCTAGGTATATTAAATGATTGTAATTTCTTCCTGAATGGGAACTGTTTGTTTTAAACCATTGATTCAAATTGAGATTTGATACAAAGTTATATTCTATTGAATATAAATCGATTGTAAAATGATTATAATATTTCAATGTGAAATATATCCTATTTGTAAAAAATAGGATTTTGAAAATGATTATAATGAGTGGATATGAAACATATTCTATTAGAATATATATTGATTTTGAATAAAATCAATTTTGAAATAACTATAAACCTTTGATATGAAAGATATTCTTCTTTAATATAAATCGATTTTAAAATATTATATGATTATAATATACTGATATGGAAAAATATTCTACTTTGGGATATAAATTGGTTTTGGAACAATTGCAATATTTTGATATGAAATTATATTCTATTTTGAATATAAATTGAGTCCGAAGCAAACATGATATTTTGATATGAAAGAGAACCTTTGTGAAAAGTAAAAGAACTGACCGATGTGAAAAATATAAACGTTGGTTGTTAAAGAGACCGGAGTCAGTATTGTCATACTCTCTGCCAATACCGATACCACTTTAACAACTGTGCATGTGGTGGAGAATCTAGAAAGAAGTAGGGTGGTATGGAGGCGATTACTAGACTTGAAGAAAGAGAACGAAAATGGATGGCCTTGACCTTCGGGTCATAATTGAAATGACTAAAACAGGAGCTATACCGTGATTAAGTGAGATCACATCTTTGATAAGACACTCTCCTTCGATACCATTAATATTACACTATGATCGATTTGGGGTGCCCTTTGATATGGGAATTTGTTCCGAGGTGGGCGGTAGTTGCGGCTACGCGTTACCACCGGTCCGGGAGTGCAACTGGTAGAATCCGACCCTAGGTATTGCCTCGCATGCCTTGTCATGTTTATCCTAATCGAGCCCCTACAATTTTGATTTGACGTTATCGTATCGCGGCGCATCCCTACCTACTGACGTACTGGTGTTGTATATGCAGTATGTACGACAATGTCTGTAAACAACATAAGGGTAAAAATGTAATGCCTCTTACGCTATTTTTATTATATTTACTTTACTGAATAGACATTATCATAATAGCACATTATACTATGTATGTAAATAGTTCAACGGATCCTTAAGAGATGGAAAAATCACGTAACATTTCTTAAGTTACTGCACCCATAACACTCATGTTATTTCGTATTTAATTTGACTAATATGAGAATGATTTAGTTCTGATCCGAGTGTTTGTTGTGTTTCTTTTATGCAATACGCTCTTGTCAGATTCGAGTTACAGTTAGCAGAGATTGCAATAGCTTGGAGGATGAAGACGAAGATTTGGTATATATATCTATTATAGGTATGTTTTGCCCACTGCACTTTATTCCGCTGCCTTATTGTATATGTATAGGTATGTGTAACTCTGATCACCATTGTATATTATAGTCAAATGTATATTTTTCAACTGTTTTTGAACTGTTAATCATTTATTATATATTATCCTTCTATTGTGAGATTCTGTTATTGTTTTCTCTTCTTCCATGCTTTTCTTTTATTTTCCCAACAACTACCCGCATTTGCGATCCATTTAGTTCGGCATGCATTGATCATTGTCGATTTGAACGGTCAAAAATCCAGGTTTTTACAACGTGGTATCAGAGCTTTGGTTAGCGATGACCTTGGCTCTATTTGGGAACTAACTCATTAGAGATGGGCTTAGAAATGCCCTAGAATGAGTTCGAATGAATGTATGAGAGATCATACTTGTATTTTGATATAAAATGGTTTTATATTGTGTTGACTGGTTCTGTCGAATATTTATAAATTTTGGTCGATATATGGGATGCCATGGTATCGATAGGAATACCTAAATAATCAAATAGAATGGATCGACATAATATTGTTTTGGATTATATTGTAAATGTATCCAATATATTAAGGTTTTAAATCTATATGCGTTGGTTGTTAGTAGGTAATAATATTAAGTTAGTATCACTTATGGTCAACAAAATACTAAATCTAATTGGAAAATTAAATGGTTTTGGGAAAATTTGAAGCAAAATATATTAAATATATTTGGCTAATAAAATGGATATGAACTTGGGAACTCGATTTTGGAGCTTTTGAAATAGACTTGCCAAGATTATGAAATAATATGGTATATTATGTAAATGTTTTCAAAACGGAAATGATTTCAAACAATTATAAATGGTATAGAAGTGAAATTCCTTCTCAGACCTTAGGAATAGGCTTGGTAATGAGTGCATATATTACTGATGTTTATTTTGAAGAGTCTGAGTGGGGGAGACCACTCAGTAAATTTTATAACTTATTCGGTAAAGGTTTTGAATTTGAATTTCTATGGCATAATTTTCTACATCATGGTATAAGTATATCTTATTGGTCCAAATTAATTTAAAACCCAGAATCAAAGTACCTAAGTTAATCATAGATGATGATTTAATTTATGGATTAAATTAACTAGATTCATTAGAAACCTTAAAGTTGAAACATGGTAATAAGGTAAAAAAAACCATTTGCAAATGTGAATAGGTTTAATCTAAGGTGGATTAATTAACTTAAAACGAAAGTAACTTTAGAAAATACATTATGAATGGAAGTTTCAAATGGACAACAAGTAACAATATGCTTATTCCAAAATTTGCCAAATAAGGAATATTAGATGGAATAGGAAATAATATATGAAAACTTGGTAAACAAAAAACTAGAATGAAAATTTTGGTTAGGGCAATCAAATCAATTAGAGTTAACTTAGGAATATGGATTGAAATGTGACTTAATTTAAGTTAATTAACTAAGTGGAGTGAAAAGGGAAACTTAAGGAAGGAATAAGTCATGGAATTTGGCATATTGGTCCATGCTAATGAATTAAGGATTTAATATAATCATGTTAGTTGGAAAAGTTAAAATGAATTCAAGTTTAATTGGAATTAATGCTTGGAATAAAACAGAAAAATGAATTGGAAGTACATCGGAATGGAGTAAGCAATTGAATGTGAATGAAACACCCGAACTTCCCCGGTGAGGAAAGCCCGGATTGAGTCGAGAACAAGCCACATCAGGACGCAGACGGAAGAACATTTCATTGTATATTACAACAATTCATCAGAATACAAGAATATACAGAGTATAAACAAATAATATACATTCGATAAATATCAGAGGTTACAGTACATTACATAGCAGCGGAAAATAATACAAAATACAACTGAAGGAGATATACGGATACAAAGCTTTCCGGATATCGTTCCAGCTGTAAACCAGGATCCTGTGAATATAATCTGCAAAACCAAAACTACTAGCTGCTCGTGTCAAAATAAGGGCACCCAGAGTTAAGGTTAAAACAATAAACTCCAGGTCAGTCATGGGACTGGTGTGAGAACTAAAACAGTTATTAATCTTTATTTTAATGTTAAGTAAATCAAGGGACCACGCCGCTAACGCGGAACGGGTTTCCTCCCAAGAACACCAGTGGATAAAACAACAGCGCAATGCTAAATAAAGAAAAATGAAGCTATTATAAGACCCAGTTCCCATCACACAATGCAACGCAAGCCGGAGGATAGGGTTTTTACCTTA
Source organism: Allium sativum (assembly GCA_030737875.1). Classification (NCBI taxonomy): domain Eukaryota; kingdom Viridiplantae; phylum Streptophyta; class Magnoliopsida; order Asparagales; family Amaryllidaceae; genus Allium; species Allium sativum. The sequence continues at coordinate 108,694,706 of CM060923.1, forward strand.
TAATAGCCAAGAATGCTTGACACATTTAAAACATAACATTTGATACTATTATAAGTGCATAGTGTTTAAAACAACTTCAAATCATAAGTATCAATCATAGACGGCATAAGCGCCCCATCCCACTATGTCGCCATATATAGGATTACATCTAAAATCGAAACGTCACGTATTGGAAGTTGGATTTCCGTCATGAACCAAGGCAAAAGATATTCCTTACCGAATTCGAGACAATCTAGCCCATGTCTCAGGCACAGCCGCAACCGTACCTTGGATCGTCAGGGCCGGTCTACACAAAGTGGATTATAATGCATGAACAATGCGTCCCTCCGCCCTTTGGGGCGTAAATGAGCCAACGAATGACTCCATCGGTCCCGGATCGACCAATATAACCGAGGCGCCTCGCAATAGTAACAACCACATAAGTCTAACTCATCAGGGCATGTAAAACCACTGACGCCACTTCTAGCTAGAAAGAAAACGCACGTCCCCCTGAGGTCCTCTCCCGTTTCTGGTTCATACCGGGGTGTGAGGCTCGCGAATTCACATCAAACACAAAGCTATGCCACACAGGCGGTGCTTTGATCATCACCACAAGACTTTTCTTTTCAACAGAAGCCTTGATCACTGCGTCTTAGCATGCCACACAGGCAATTCACACCATGCGACTGATGGCTATCAATCACACAGAATAAATTCCAATGTCAGACACACTGTCCATTTGCAAGTCCGTTCTGGGTCTGAACGAAACCGGAGGTACTATATACCTTACAAACCAATCGATCTCCACGTACGTCTGGACGATCACCACTCATTATCCATATTTCGGGATGCCTCCCAATCAGGACATCAGTTACCATCCAAATGAGGTGAAGATCTCCGTTCTTTGACCACCGTCTTCATCTTCGATTTCTTATCGTCGATTCAGTTATTCAGAATGGGATAAACCCGGTCTTTCTGAGCAACTCGCATATATAATAAACAAGTGTTACACAAACACTACATACGCCTCATTCCAATTCATCAGTCACTAACCGTAAATTAACAAGAGAATAATTCCCCAAATATTAACCCCGAAGGCCGAAACCAACATCAGATCAATACCCAGGAAACCGTTCTGCTTAGCTAACCTACAGTTAGTTTCTAAATTTCACATTCTTTGGGAAAGGTTCCCATTAATTTTATCAAAGATAAATTTCCTTTAAGTTTATTCTTTAATCATCCTTTGAAAATCAATTCAAACCAAATTTTGGTTTATCCAAACTAGTCGGGATTAACGAACCTTACCGAAGTAATCATTTGTTTTAATTTCCCAATCCCAACCTATTCATCCCATGAAGTAAAACTGGTAATACTTCATATCTAACACCACGGTGTTATTGGTAAATTCAATTACCATTTCACGTTCAAATCTAATTAAAGATTTAAGTATCGCCTGGAGCAAAACTGGTGATACTCCATTCTCGATCTTTTCAATCTAATTAAAGATTCCTTAAAACTCCACTTAGTTTTAATCTTTAATTGGGTTAAAGAATCAGTGTCATTTAAAATACGGTTCACGATAAACCCCAAAATCACATCACATTTCAATCAGTCCCTAACCGTAAAATAGTAAGTGAGCAATTCCCTAAGTATTAACCCCGAAGGCCGAAACCAACATCAGATAAATACCCCGGAAACCATTCAACTTAACTAACCTCCAGTTAGTTTCTGATTTTCTTAACTCCTTTGGGTCTAAGAACAGTATTATTGAAGATACCATTCACGACAACCCAAAATCACATTTCATTAATTATCGGGTTAAAGAACAGTGTCATTTAAAACACGGCTCACGATAAACCCAAAATTCAATTCCAATTCAATTCCAATTAAATATCATTTAATTAGTACACTTCATTAAATCTAAATAAAAAGATTTAATCTTTTTCTCAACTGGGCTTAAGAACAGTGTTAATGAAGACACCATTCACGACAAACCCAAATCACATTTGATATTAAACACAAGGCTCAAAATAGAAAATATACCGGCTTATATTCAATATCAAATTCTACGACCAACAAATATCGTATTGGAAATAACGATATATATATCTTTCAAATTTCCATAACAATATATGTATAATCACGAAATCCAACATCAAAATAATCCAAACACAATTTCGATTCAAATCCATTCCAATTCAATTATTGGAAATTCTGGTTACTTTTAAAACCCTTTTTCAATTTATTTATTTAAAAATAAATAGAATTATAATTCTAGTTCAAAACTAGTTCATTTCGATAAAAATCTATTTTTATCTTTTCAAATATGTAGTTTTTCATCCCAAATCTTCACAAATCATTTCCTATGATTTTACACAAATTATTACTATTTTTAATAATTTTATCAAGGCCCGCACAGTCGATTTCCATCAACGGCCATCGAACTGCACTTCCAACGACCTTTTCCAAATTTGATTTGGACATAATTCCAAATCCAACCGTTAGATTTCAAATTTCTAATATTCGTTAGAAAACTCTTTTCGATACGAACCCAACGGTTCCGGTTTTAGGAGAATCCGACGGTCGGATCTCCCTAAATATCCATTTGAAGTCAATGGTCGAAATTCACGAACTACCGCAGCGCGGCGCGTTCTATTCAGGCCATTATATTATATATATATAATATATACTTCGTCGATTCCCTTTTAAAACGTGTTTTATAAATCGTTTTAAATTCGTTTTCAAAACAATTTCAACTTCCTTTTCAATTTCAAATCAAAATTGAATTTTCCAATATAGATTCGTTTTAAATTCATTTCAATTCAAATCTTTTTCAATTCAAATCGGTTTCAATTCAAATCAATTTCAGTTCAATTTCAATACGTTTTAAATTCAATTCAAAACGATTCCAATTCTGCCCTCTGACAGAAATAAAACTTAAAGAAAAAAAATTATTTTGATTCGCCCAGTATATTAATTCCTTGATCTTTTTCAATCTCTGCCACGTTGGTCACCGGGGGTTTATGGATGGATTCCGTGGTCTATTTCAATCTAATTCGAATTTCAGTTCTATTCAGTTTAATTCGAATTTCATTTCAATTCAATTTAATTCGAATTTCAATTCCTTTCAAAATATCAGATTTTGAAATCACTTTCAATATTCATTGTAAAATGAATAAAATCGATATAACATCGTTCACGTCAAAATGGCGTCAATCTAATCAACACGGCTTCATATATTTCTATTTTCAAATTTTCCTTTTTCAAATATTTCTATTCAAATATTTCTTTTTCAAAAATGGAATGAGGCCCAATCAATTACCATATAATGTTAATTATATGAATTTTCTACAACACATGTATACAATAACAACGATGAATAATCAACCATTATCCAAAGTGCATTCTACACTGTATAAGCATCAAATATAAATTTTTAACGCTTATAACAGTCTGTCCATCAATCGATCGACATACAGCTAATTATTGGGACTAGTGTATGTCATATACCATCCCAATACCCGTGTGGGGTTTTCAAACAATCAAACACATATTTTATTGGGTGCGTTTTTTACAGGTCCCTATTAAGTTTCAAAATATAAAAAAAACCCGGTGATAAAAATAATATAGAATACATCCCTATTTTTGAATTTCCGCTAAAAAAAATCCAGATCTACCCTTCAAACCTAAAAAACCATCCAACAACTATTTGTCCTCATTTACTCAGTCTATGCTCCTATTATCTCGCTCATAAACCTAATCCTACAATTATGGAAAACCGTCGATCACTCCAACAACGTTTTTTTAATTTATTTTTTTATTTTTATGAAAAATAGATAATTAGATACATATATTACGTAAAATTGCATACATTTATGCAACTAAGTGGAATAATTGCATACATATATTAATATTATGCAGAAAATAAATTATTAGTTTTGCGAAACAATGAAGTAGACGTGCATACATTAATATTATTCAGAAATAAATAATTACTTGAATGTAGGGACTACAATTTTTTTATTAAGATTTTTTGATTTTTACGAAAAACTAGACAATTAGATACAAATAATAATTAAAATTGCATACATTTATGCGAAAAACTGAATTAATTGCATACATATACAGAACTTTACTGCATAATTGCTGAAACAAAAGAAATGACAAAAAAGTAAATACATATAATTACAACAAGATGCATATATATATGCAAATAACAGAAATATTTGCATACTTACGTGAAAAATTTCATAACATTTACATGTACTACATCAAAAAATAAGTACAGACCACATTTACATGTACTACATCAACAATTTCAGAACATTTATAAAGAAAAGATGATGGTCTGTTGAAGAACAAATAAATTTGTTAAGACCCAGCTTGTTGCGCAAACCACACCTAGTAATCTCGGTAGAAACAACTGAAGATTTCAATGAGTTGGAAAAGGATGGAGGACCAATCTTCAACAACGCCACTACACTAATATCCGCCGGAACACTGTTATCAAAAAAAGAAAATCAACATTAATAAGATTAATGTGCAATAACCTAAATTACAAAAACAGCTTCAGATTAATGCAAATACATGGGTACATTTCAGCAAAATAACAATAATTTCTGAATATTTATATGCAAGTATTCTAAATATATGCATAGAAATATGAATATATTTGTAAAATAATATGTTTTTCTGTTTGTCTGATTAAAAATTGCATTCATATATATGCATATATGAAGAATAGATGCATATTTGTCCGCAACTTTTTATCAGAAGTTCAGCAAAAAATTACAGAAACTGCTTTAGAATATAAATACATGCGTACAATTCAGCAAAATAACAATAATTTATGAATATTTATATGCAAGTATTCCAGATATATGCATAGAAATGTGAAAATATTTGTAAAATAATATGTTTTTCTGTTTGTTTGATAAAAAAATGAATACATACATGCATATATTAAGAATAGATGCATATTTGTCTGCAACTTTTTATCAGAAGTTCAGCAAATAAATATCAACTTATCTAATTATATATATAAACTGTAGTGCAGAAGGATCTAGCACATACGTAAGTGAAGAATACTCACAAACCAAATTCGAAAGGCACAATGAATAAAAAAACTACATGAAACCTTCTCAAACAGCATGGTATCTCAAACTTAGCCCAGTGAATCACAAAGTCCACAAGTAATCAAACCAAAAGTGAATCACAAATTCGAAAGGCACAATCAATTATTTTGAACCAAAAGGGAATCAAACCAAGTAATCACATAGCCCAGTCATCCTTAAAATTAAAGTAGAAAACTTGAATATAGAAAACTGAGAGCAAGGGACTCACCTACACTCCGTCGATCACGGCAACGAGAAGAGGTGACTGGTCAAGCTTGCGGCGCAAATCAGAGACAGCGGACAAACAGTGGGGCCTGCGACGCTCCAAGTAGCGAAAGCCCGAATGGTGGTGCGACCGACGAGCGGAGGTGATGGATTCCGATTTGAGGAGAAGGGAACGATGTGATTAGTGCAGAAGGGAACGATGTGATTTGAGGAGAAGGGAACGATGTAAGCAGTGGAGTTTTGGATCTGGAGTCGCCGCCGCCATGGATTGCTCAATTTTGTTTCTGTACAAAATAAAACCAAATACGTAACCTATAAACAATCCATACACCGTTAAAATTGAATGAGGGCATTTCCGCAAAAATAAAAGCTACGATTCAAAAATAGGGATGAGATTTAGATGTTTCAAAAGGGGAGGATGTGAGCCTAATTAACTTTATTTTTAAGGACGTGAGCCTAATTTTCACTATTTTATTTGTGCTGTTGGGCGATGTGTTAAATTTATCGTCCCAATCAATATCAGTCAAATGTGTGTATATAAACAAATCGTCCGATTTGTTTATTTTATTTCATTTCATATACACGTTAAAAATTATATTTTTAACTATAAAATATTTTCCACTATAAAATATTTTATTTCAACTATATAAATATTTTATTTCATTTCACATCACATCACACAATCAACTACATATCCAAATCAAACAAACAAGCATACAAGCGGTCCATGGTCTGTGGACGACGGGTGTCGGGTGCTACTAAACACCGTCTGCATCCTAGTATATATTTTAACTAGAAAATTAAATTAAAAGTGAGAAGTTCTCACCGAGTGTTCCACTCCGCCATTTTTACTTCTGAACTGTCTGAGTTCCTTTCTGATTTCAATCTTTTCCATCTCACTTCTTTTCACGCTGTTCATAGTAAAAATCATATTTTTAATATGTTGTCCATTTTAAAAAAATCATGTTTTTTTTATAATGGCACTTTATATAAAAATTATATATTTTTACAACGCTTCCTTTTATATAAAAATTATATTTTTACATCGCTGCTTCTTATATAAAGATCAAATTTTTATAAATAATAAAAATCGTATTTTCCTCTAATCAAAAATCACAACTTTCCTATATTAAAAATGTAAACTTTTCTATATTAAAAATATGAACTTTCCATATCAAAACTATGAACTTTCCTATATTAAAATTATGAACTTCCCTATACTAAAGATCAAGTCTTTTGTTTATTAATAATCATATATGTCATAAATGAAAAATCATACATTTTACATAAAATCAGCTCTTTATTTTCTTAACAAAATAAATTAACTAATTAAGTTAATTAATTACCTGATATAATATTAAACCCTTCGCTAATGATCTTCTTCCAACTCCAGTTTCCTGATTGAAGCATCCACGGCTATGGCTTAATGGCGCACAGACTACCTGGGACCGGAGTACGATCTAAAATCCCCTAGAGCAGTGCTCGACGGAGGGTGGAGGGTTCGGTTGAGCGGTGCATTGGATTGGGGACGGGTTCAGGCGAAGCGGTGTCTTGAGGCTCGAACGCTGGATGGGGGCTGAAGCAGTGGGTTTGACTTTGAGAGATAAGAGAATAAGGGTTTGACTAAGTATAAGGCTTTATATAATATAATATTTAATTTAATAATTGTTTAGCTTAAGGTTCTCACATACGAACCCCAAACTAAACCCAACGACTGTCGCCCCTAGCTAATTAACCCCATTCCGATCTCAATGGGATATGTATCGTAAGCTGATTCAATCGTTTCGATCAGTTTCCGCCAAAATCAAAATATAAATCTATATATTAAATTTGAATGCACATTTCAATTTACTGGGGCCACATACTAACAAGAAAAATTCCCGAAAAATATTTTCCAACTTCATATTGATGATACGTCCTAACAAAACTAGTTTCATCAAATTCCAAGACCGTTTGAAAAATGGCCATTTTCCAGTCGATTAAATTCAACTGAAACTGGTCAAACGCATTTTCCTTTGCCACACTCACATATCGATTCGAAAAATCATGAAATTTGAAACCTAACAATAACTTGACATCACGGATCCAACAAAAGTTGTTTCGTCGAAAACCGAGGTCGTTTGCAAAATTTCCATTTTTATGGGCCAGAATTCCATAGCGACTATTCTGAATTTTCATTTGGACATATCTTTTGATTCCCACTATGAAATTTCAATTTTTTGGATTCGTTGGAAAGATATTCACAAATAGATTCAAATATTTTTGGTTTCACTAAAATCCGGTTTATATTGAACCCGGTACATTCATTTGAAATTTGAAATCGAGTTATCAAACTACCGCGCCATTTTCAATTCCTTTTATAAATATAATTAAATAATTATATTCTAACGACGATTCAAATAAATATATACGTTCGAATTCTATTCAAAATAAATTTTCGTCGTTATTATTTAAAATAATTCATTTTAAATATTCAAAATTCATTAAATTCGCCAAAATAAAAATTTTAAACTAGCCCAGAATTTCCGGGTTGTTACAGTGAATCCATTTCTCAAATAATGAAGTGAATGTAAATAATTGAATGGACAAACGAGAACAAATGAAATGGTTGAGTTGAACATGAATTTAAATAAGATGGACAATAATGGAATATAGATAAGTGGAAATGAAATCTATTTAATATAAATGAAACGAATATGAATATATTTAAGCAATTGATTGGTAAATCATATTACGAGCATAATGGAGCAATAATCCATTTTGATGGTTAAGCTTTGCTTAGATCTTGGAATCCGAAGGTTTGAAACTCCAAATAAAATAAATCGATGTTTATGCGGAAACCTGAAATATTCGATAAGCAAAATAGCTATCACTTTTCGAATAGATGATAGGAATTCGACAATTCCGGACTTTTTGGAAACCTTAGAAACTAAGCTAAAACTTTTGTTAATAGGGCCTTGTCCAATTTCCATGTTTATTCGGGTGAAATCCAAGCGTTAGTCATAGTTTTATGCGTAGAAAATAAAAACCTGAAGCGTATATCAATATTGTTTTGACCATAACTTCCCAACGGATAATCGGATTTCGATATGCTTGTATAATTCGGAAAGCTCAGGATCTAAACTAAAAAATTTCTTCAGTATGCTTGTTAATTTTTAATGTTTAAATGGTCGAAAACTGGGTTGAACAATTCAGGCATGCATTTTATTAATTTGGGTTGAAGCGTTCGCGTTCACTAAAACGGTCATAATTTTTGAATGGATTATCCGAATTCGATGAATCCATGCTTTTCGGAAAGCCTGAAACGAATGCAACAACTTTTGCCTAATGTGTTTTGGGCAAATTTCATCATTTGCATGGTAATAAACCTCGATTATCCGCTGGCCTGTCGCTAATATGCTATTTTGTAGTCAAAATGGTTAATATATGTGGTGCAAGCTATATTTTTTGTTATTTATCATATATACTTTTGATTTTTATGCATAATTGAGTGTGTAGCAGGTGTAAGGAATTTGAGCTATGCCTTAGAGCATGCTTTGCGCTAAATGCTAAATTGCTAAATAAATAAAATTGCAAATAACGCTAAAGAAGGTACGTATTTGTGTTATATGGTTTTGTGGTCATATATATTTTATCCCCATTATTAGGATGCCTCATCATGTGATGGGATGTATATTTGAGTTTATATATATATATATATATTGTGATTTTTCCAGACCTCCCCGTACAAAGGAGATGCTGCCGAAATTTTCTGTGATTTCGGAAGTTAGAAAATTTATGAGATTTTTTTATATAACTCGATAACTTATTTTATAAATGTTATTTTACAAGTTATGGTTTTGAAAATATGTATGCGCTCAATACCTTATCTAATTCCCTTTTCGAGGATGAAATGGTTTGAGTGGGGGAGAATGTAACGCCCCATAATTTTCCGTATATTTAAATTTAAAATTTAATCAAATAATATTGTTTAAAATTCAAAATTTGATTGATTCTAATAAAGATGATTGTTTGAATTTAGTATAAACAGATTTTAATTGAGTTATATTTAGAAATTTGGAAATTTGGTATCTAGTATTTAAATAATTAAATGCATTTGAGTTGTTTAATTTATAATTGAGATTCAAATTTATTTCTTAAATGGTGGAATTCTGAGTTAATATTAGAATAATTGAAGATTAATTAAGTTCGTTTATCTATAATTGCAATTCTAAAATTTAATATGAATTTAATCAAATTCGGGAACTTAAAATTTATGAAATCGATTTATAAAATTTATTTAAGTTGTAATTGGATTTAAATGGAATTTTGAATATTTAAATTAAATTATAATAGTTAATTGAATAATTCAATATTTTATTAATTAATTTACTTTTAAATTTAGTTGTTTTTGCGACTGTCTCGGAATTCGACGAAATCAGTTTCATCGGATCTGGAACGGTAAATTATAGTAGAGTTTCAATTTCCGTCACGATCGGACTTGTCGTTTGATCCTACAGAATAAAAGTGAATGTAGTCATTGTAATATGATAATTGTTTGTTTCTACTATTGGGCCTTCTATATATAAATAGATAAATTTTTATTTCCACCTCACCAAGCCTTTTCTCATTCACAATGGCTTTTGTATCTGTCTGTTCTTTTCTTTAATGGCAGAATAAATTTAAAACCCTGGTTCAAATAAAATTTCAATCTTGAAATTCAAATCTCCTCAAAACCTAATAAATTATATATCATTTCGAAGAGCTCGACGATACGAAGCTGTGAATATAATTTATTTTTACATGCAGCGAACAGATTGGTAAGAAATCCAGGTCAAAAGCAGCAGTTTTCGAAACCCTAAGCATGCTTTTTGGGTTTTTTAATTTAAGAGTTAATCGAGGAATTGAACATCTGGGTTTGGTGGAGAAGATCCTTACGAGTACAACGGTGGTACTTGTTTGATATATAGTCATGTATATCGCCGGAAATTGGCGTTTTAGGGTTCAAAAGCCGTCGACTTCATGGACCTGGCGACGGAAAGGGGGGCGACCGAAGGTGGCTACTCCGACACTGGTGGATGCGGCTTGGAAGGAGGGTTCAAACGAAGATGGTAGGAGGTTCTCCGATGGTCGGAATCGGGGGCTGGAGGCTGTCAAAGCACGGTGCGTTGGGTTCTCTTTCCGCGTGGGTACTGTTTACGGTTTTGAAGGGAGGGGGAAGAAGGAGATACGCGGCTGATGTGTAACTATGGTGAGGTATATTTTATTTAATTTAATTATATATATATATATATCAACTTCTAATGCGAATAACTCAGACATGCGAGGTTGGATTTGAGCGCGGTTCGTTGCGTTGTGATTGTGGTGAAATTGCGAACGTTTTGATACCGATTTAGGTGCGTTTGGAGACTGTAAAATTTTTAGGCTTTGGTTGGACGTTCGATTACTAAAGACCCAAAGGTGAGTGAATTTCTCGCTCACGATTAACTGAATTATTCCCATATTTATTAAATTAAATTATGAAATAAATTTGGCTGTCTGGTTGTGATTGATTGTTGATTGGTTGCTTAAACTGGCATGAAATGTCAATGTGCAAAATTAATATTGATAATTAGTTATTTTAAATTAAATTAAAATGGCTAGTTGGAAAATCCTGATTCTTGTTAATCAGTGAAATGATTTGATATTTACCGTTTGAAATGAAATGGTTGTAATGGATGCCTCTATTTGAAATTCGACTAATGAATTGATATTGACACTAGAATGTTCTGTTATTTTGCATACTGTTATTGCAAGTTTATTTGTGCCAGTTAATCCCATTTTACCTAGATGTTACGGGCATCAAATAAACCCGGGATCAATCGATTTAAAAATAAATTAAGTACACAGGTTGAAATGATAGATATTTGTGACCCTGATTTGGACTGAAATGATATATATCCAACCCTGAAATATCGAAAAATTAAATTTATTATCACTTAGCTATAGGATAAAAAATTATATACGAACATTGGTTGGTTAAATGATTTTGAGTATTTAAAAATTTGATTTGATAGAAATTTTATTTAAAGGAAATGTGTCGATACTTGATAAATCTATTTTCTCTAAAGATCTGGAACCTTGAATGTTTATTGGAATGGTTAAGGAAATCCTCCCAAAACAGTTTGGAAATTCGTAAATTGGGATTTCGATATGATTTGGAATCATTCAAATTAATGGTGTAAATTCGAATTTTATAAGTTATCCTTCAATTTATTTTAAAAAAAAGCATTCGATGATACCCAGAGTTGTGTTAACTCAATGTGAATATGGATTTGAATCCTTTGAATCGAACCGTTGGTTGTACGAGGTTTCTGAAATGCGATGGGAAAACTAAATAAAATCTATTGAGACCGGGATATATATATATATATTCAAGTTTTGAAATTTGGAAGAAAGAAATAATCATGGTTTAAAATTTTATTTTATAAATAAAAACTATATATATACTATTGTTTTACAAATAAATTATATTCTATTGTTCAAAAGTTATTTTAGTAATTTTTTTGACTAATATACTATTTTATTTTTAAATAAGTTTAATCATATTGTATTATTTATAATTATTTAGTAATGCTTTTATTATACGTATATACCTGGTGTTTTAAATTATTTTAAATTACTTTATTATATATGTAAAAAAATACATAAAGGTTTTATTTTATAATTATCTATTTTTCCTAGTTATATTATATGATTGTAATTTCTTCCTGAATGGGAACTGTTTGTTTTAACCGTTGATTCAAATTGAGATTTGATATAAAGTTATATTCTATTGAATATAAATCGGTTGTAAAATGATTATAATATTTCAATATGAAATATATTCTATATGAAAAAAATGGGATTTTGCAAATGATTATAATGAGTGGATATGAAACATATTCTATTAGAGTATATGAAACATATCCTATTAGAATATATATTGATTTTGAATAAAATCAATTTTGAAATAACTATAAACCTTTGATATGAAGTATATTCTACATGAATATAAATCGATTTTGAAAGATTATATGATTATAATATATTGACATGGAAAAATATTCTACTTCAGGATATCAATCGGTTTTGGAACGATTGCGATATTTTGATGTGAAATTATATTCTATTTTGAATATAAATTGAGTTCGAAGAAAACATGATATTTTGATATGAAAGTGAACCTTTGTGAAAAGTAAAAGAACCGACCGATGTGAAAAATGTAAACATTTGGTTGTTAAAGAGACCAGAGCCGGTATTGTCACACTCTTTGCCAATACTGATACCACTTTAACAACTTTGCACGTGGTGGAGAATCCAGAATGAAGTAGGGTGGTATGGAGGCGAATACTAAACTTGAAGAAAGAGAACGATAATGGATGGCCTTGAACTTTGGGTCATAATTGAAATGACTAAAACAGGAGCTATACCGTGACTAAGTGAGATTGCATCTCTGATCGAAAACGCTCCTTTGATCCATCTATATTACACTATGATCGATTTGGGGTGCCTTTGATAAAGGAATGTGTTCCGAGGTGGGCGGTAGTTGCGGCTATGCGTTACCACCGGCCCGGGAGTGCAACCGGTAGAGTCCTACCCTGGGTATTGCCTCGCGTGCCTTGTTATATTTATCCTGATCGAGCCCCTACGATTTTGATTTGACATTGTCATATCGCGATGCATCCATATCTACCGACGTACTGGTGTTCTATATACAATGTGTACAACAATGTCTGTAAACGGCATAAGGGTAAAAATGTAATCCCGCTTACGCTATTTTTATTATATTTACATTACTGAATAGACATTATCATAATAGCGCATTATACTATGTATGTAAATAGTTCAATGGATCCTTAAGAGATGGAAAAATCCCGTAACATTTCTTAAGTTACTGCACCCATAACACTCATGTTAGTTCGTATTTAATTTGACTAATATGAGAATGGTTTAGTTCTGATCTGAGTGTTCATTGTGTTTCTTTTATGCAATACGCTCGAGTTAGATTCGAGTTGCAGTTAGCCGAGATTGCAATAGCTTGGAGGATGAAGACGAAGATTTGGTATAATATATATATATATATATATATATATATGTATGTATATTATAACTATGTTTTGCTCACTGCACTTTGTTCCGCTGCCTTGTTGTATATGTATAGGTATGTGTAATTCTGATAATCATTGTATATTATAGACAAATGTATATTTTTCAACTGTTTTTGAATTGTTAATCGTTTATTATTTGTTATCCTTCCACTCTGAGATTCTGTTATTGTTTTCTCCTCTTCCTTGCTTTTCTTTTATTTTCCTAACAACTACCTGCATTTGCGATCCATTTTAGGTTGGCATGCATTGATCATTGTCGATTTGAACGGTCAAAAATTTAGGTTGTTACACAAATTTAATACAAATTTTATTATAATTACTTATGTTTTCAATTTCCTTATTTATATTAAGTTTCAAAGTATACGTCCTTCTCCTGAGCTATTTCGCGACTCCTTCTCTCTTATACTCTTTGTGATATTTATCTGTTATTTTGTCGGTTCTCGAGCTTACTCTGCTCGCCTTTCTTATCACTGCTCTAACACAACATCGTTCCCTTTTTCCCTTTTGTAGGCGATTAGAATTTATGCCTTTTTCTCACTGTAGTGGCGACCTTATGGGGGGTCGTTTCTAAGGCGCTGTTAAGTGGTGAATCTTATCGTGGCAGTGATATCAGCCATTTCTTTAGGTCCGACATCTGTCACTATCATTGGTTATTCTTCGATTGTGGTTCGATTACAGTCATTAGCATCGTTCGATGCTGTGTTGCGACATGGGTTCTTGGTTGTCGCCTGTTTTTTTTGGAATTGGTCCCTTATTTTACGGGGCAACTAGCTACCCTACCTCTATGTCCTAGGCAGAATCACCATTTGCTTGATTTTCATTTTGCCGTTAGTTGTGAGGTTTTCTCATGCAAAGGGGAATTGACCACCCCTTCCGTGCCTTTGTTGGAGTTTGGCAAATCAGTTGTTAGGGATGGCTTCGCGATAGCTTTGTGTTTTTTGGTTGGTTCAATTGAGTGTGGAGCTAGTTTGTGTTCGGGCTCTTATGTCAGCGATCTTATGGAAGTTGATGGCACTACAACAAAAACACCATATTACAACTTTAAATTTACAACAGTGCGTAAAGCACAGTTGTAATAAATGCTTTTTTACAACTGTGCAAAACACGTTGTTGTAATAAATTCTTTTTTACAACTGTGCAAAACGCACTGTTGTAATAAATGTTTTTACAACTGTGAAAAAATCACTGTTGTAATAAACATATATATCACAACTTTTCATTTTATTCGTTGTAATAGAGATGCCTAATACAAACTTTATGTTTATAATATTTATATTTAATAACTAATTATATTGATATTTAATAATAATATTTAATAATAATAATTAATAATAAACTTGGGAATCAATAATATTTGTCAATTATATAATAATAACAAATAACATTTTATAATTAGTAATTGGGATGATAATAATAATAATACTTTCTATTAAATAATCAATAATTAGTAAATAATTTTTAATAATTAGTATAATAAATAATAAATTATCAGTATTATTAAATAATAAAGTATCGGTATTATTATTTAATTTTAATAATTCTTAATTAATTGACAGTAAATGATAGTTAAGATGAAATTTTTAATTTTTAATTAATAAGTAGTAATTAAGAAGAAAATAGTTAGCAATAACAGTAATAAAACCGGTGGTAATATCCATTTTACACATAATAACAAACAAATCTATTTAATTTTTCATATCAAATAATTACAATTAAGTACTTAATAAGTGAATATATTTTTAACAACTGTGTTTTCTTTCTAATGATAATAAACAATTTTTATCTACTGTTCATTTTAGCAGCACTAGCAAGAATCTGTAACAACTAATTAGTTTTCACCATTACGAACTTTATTTATTAATTATTACTAGTATCTTGTAAATATTTTCAAGTAAATGTTAACTAAGAACAACAAATCTAGTGAACACCAAAATAGCGTTGGTAGTTGATGGTGTAACACTAATTAAAGCATCATCTGGTATGTTCCGTTTTTAAATAGGGAAAAAGGGTGGACTCCACCCGTAGCACTTTGAATAGATCGCAACCGTCACAAGCAATAAGGGCTTCCAACTTTAGCAACACATTGATAAGTACAGAGTATTTGAATGTCTACCTTGTTGTAATTCAATTGGATTGAATTATAATATTCATGTACTTAAAAACTCCTCTTCTTGATAAAGTTTTTTTTTTCTAGAAAAGAAAGAAAATGCCAATTGAGTTGGCACATACCTTGGTTTTGAGGTTTAGAAAATGCATAATTTTAGGACTATCCAAACAGGCTTAAGTAAACTGTTTTTGTGTAATGGTCTCTGCTAAAATTTGTGGAAATTTACAGGTCGATGCTATAGTAAATGAAACAATTGGAATATTCAATATCAGCACTGACAAGACGTTGCAAGAAGGAGAATTCAAGAAGACGATAGCGGAAATTCTTGAAAGTTTGAATCTGACATTGGGAGCCAAACCAATATTTGTGTCAACAAATTTTGTGATGAGCCATAGGCTTCTTGATCTTCTCTAATGTCAGAGTGATTTTAGTTACCGTTGCGTATTAATGCTAGTTTTTATGGACTTCAGCTATCGGTATGATTTATAAATTAGTGTATTATGTAAAAATAATGTTGAAAGTTTGAATAAACTAATACATTTTTTTGGTTCGTGTTTAAGCTTGTTTGATATCTTCAATTTTGTAGATAACGTATTTTGAGATGAATTATTTTATTAATATTATGTACATAATTTGTTCATATATTACGACTTTAAATGATACTTGTAATAAGATATATAACAACAGTTATTAAACAGTTGTAATAAATGTTATTACAACGGTGGAAAAAAGTTATAAAATATACATTTTGCAACGGTGTCGCAATGGTGCAAAAAAGTTGTAAAAGAATTTAGTCTATTACAACTTCTTAATAGACGACGGTGGCTCCACCATTGTAAAAAGTCTTTTACAACTGTTTTCCACCGTTGTAATATGGTCAATTTTGTTGTAGTGTGGTGTAGGGGAATAGACAACCTCTATCCATTTCCCTCCTAAGTCGTTGTCGTCCCTTTCTACTAATGACAAATAGAATTCATTAGTGGGTAAGAGTGGTCGGCGTTCTAAATGACTTCGTCATCGAAGGCAATGTAAGGAAGTTAAGAAGATTGCGCACTATCATCACCCAATGTGGTTCCGAGAATGCAATTAGTCAATGGTGGCACATTGGCAGCTGCTTGTGCTTAGGCATCTCCACCTATTTTCCTTGCGAATTGCTTCTCTTGTATTGCTACTTATGTCGATGAGGTTATTGTGGTGTATGATCCTATCTCTGTGGTAGTGGTTCAGATGAACCGACCGGCAACACCAGGGCTGGTGGTCTTTTGCAGCCCCTTCGTGTTGATAGTGTTATGGCATCTGCTTCTGCACTTATTTCATCGCTTATTTCTAGTGGGCCAGCACCCATGCCTACATGGTTGCGGGGTGCTAAGTACCGTCTTATATGTAAATATGCCATGTTGGCTATTCGGGGGACTCGCTCAATCTCTGTTTGCAGCTAAAGTATTTCTATTTAGGTGCGGTAGCGGAGATTGACAATTCTTGCTGCGGTATGGCATTGATCGTGGGTTTTAAGCGGTTTAAGGTTATAGCTTCTATTTCGAGGCAGGTATGGCATTACATTTCCTTTGCTTTTTCTTCTATTAGTAATTTAATTATTATGTTTCCTTAATTGGTTGTGATAGGCAAGTGGTGCCTTACTTTAACTTACCTAGGGTCGTTGATTTAGCTCTTGATTTCTATGTGATGTCGATGGGTATTTTTGCACCTGCATCATTTGATTGGAAATCGGAAAGCGCTGGATTGTCCTTGCTTGTCTTTGTCCCTTTTCTTTTTTGGGTTTTTTTTCGTTGGCATTTGGTTTGGTTTTCCTTACATGCAACTTATCGATCGCAATTTCTGTCCTCATATGTTCTTGGCATGGGAAATTATGTCTTGGTCGAGTGGTAGCACTTTCCCGCTGTCAGTCCTTGTTTTTGTGTTTGGTCACTGCGAGGCCTTTTATATGTCATTGGTGGCTTCTGGTTTTCGATTTCTTGTTGCATCCTTGCGCGAATTTCTTCGGTTGTCATACACGGCGGTGTAACGACCCGTATTTTACCGTACAATAATTAATTTATTTAATTATTTAAATAATGTTTTAGAGATTTATATGGTCGTTTAATTAATAATAGTGAATAATTAATTAATATAATAATAAAATAATATATTTAATTCTGAAATAGTCGAAAATAGTGAATTGACGATATGGTGTGAATTAGACAATTTAAAATATATAATTCAGTTTGGAATTGAATTTGAATAACGAATATATTATTTAAATGAAGTTTGCACGTAGAATTATAATATAATTAAAATCGAGCTTGAAATGGCGCGACAGTTCGTTATTTGGCGATTTGAACTTCAACTAAATATACAGGGTCCGTTTTAAATCGGATTTCTATGAAACAAGAAACTTTCGAAGCTGGAAAATTATAATTTTCTAATGGAAGAGAAAAATCGATATTTCGTCATGTAGATTTTTATTTATGTTCAAATAAAATTTTAGAAAAGTCGCTATGGAATTCATATATATTTTATAACGATATATAAAAGGAATTTCATTATAAATCGAATATCCATTTAATCGGGGTTTGAAATATCGAGCTAGAAATTTATATAGGAATATTTTGGAGCTGTATGATATTCTAGTGTGAATATATACAATAATATTAAATTATTTTTTGTTTAATTTAATTGTTTTTAAATATATTTATATATTTAAATAGGTTATTTAGAGCTTTAAAAATAGCCAGTTTTTCAAACGACCTCCAAATTCGACAAAACTAGTTTTGTTGGATTCGTAATATCAAATTATTATTAGATTTCAACTTTCATGATTTTTAGAGTCAGTATATGGATTTGGGCAATTTTAATGTGAAAAACAGTCAATTTTCTAACTTTAAAAATACGCTGTGTAAACATACGGAGTTGGAATTCGACGAAACAAGTTTCGTTGGGTCCGTAATGTCAAACGGTAGCTACATGTCCATTTTCGTGGTTTTTAGGTATTGTATGTGACCACAGGGATTTTTAAATAGCGTATACAAATAGTGATTGACTAAAATAAATCTAAAAATCGAACATAAAAATATTATCCTTACAATATAAATACATCTCCATTCCTTATAAACCTAAGAACCTTTTCTCTCTGGTCAAAAGTCCGTAGCCACCACCGAATAAAATCTACAGCAAAAACCCTCTTTCAAAAATCAAAGAAAAATCATAAAAAATTTGTAAATTCACCAAACCCATCTATTTGGGTTTGGTATGAAGTGGTCTTCAACTTTGTGGGATTTTCGAATAGCTCGAACACATTTTTGATCGATATCCTATAAGACGCGTGAACAAGGGCACAACTTCAGGGCCAATTGGAGTGATGATAGCCCAAGCTGAGGGTGGCTTTGGATTTCATGCAAGGTGGTGAGCTCGATGGCGTGGATTGGGGATTCCGGTGCTGATTTTAGTTCGTGGGTTCTTGTTGGTGACCATGATGCAGGTGATGTAGGGCGGCGCGAGTTGTGAACTACGGTGATGAAGAAGAAGTGCTTTGAACGAGAAGTTTAATGGTGTGAGTAATTTGGAAAATCATGAAGTAAAAGTGGAGATTTTTGAGGAAGAATTGGCAATGGCTTGATGAAGTTTAGATCGTAATTTTTGTTCTGTTGTGAAAGATGTGTTGAGAAGTTTTGTGCGGAGCGGGTCTGGAGGATCCTTGGGTCACGATGGAGTTAAAAGGGGATGGGCCGGCTGTTGAGGTTAAAGCCCAAAAACAAAGTAAATTTAACTCCTATTTAAGTAATTAATTTATCCATACTTCTAAATTTAATATCTTGATCATATGTTGTTCAATTTCAACAAAACAAGATCCGTTGGGATCGTATGGACGAGGACTCCACCACGGAACTGACCGGGAGCGAATTGGAGCTCGTTTGGATTTATGGTGAAATTAAATGCCTGAATCAATCAATGACCAATTATCGTTATTTAACGATAACCGTCCAAGGTGAGTAAACTCACTAACTCTGATCAGTTTATAGTTTTATAACGTATTTTTAGAATTAATAAATAATGGTTGTTTGTTGTGTGTTGGCTGCTTGGTTGAACTGCTAGTTAAATTGGTTGGAAATATCGATAACGATATATATATATATATATATATCTTTAATTGAATATTAATTCTGTTATCGAAATATTTCATATTCGTGTTATTTATGTTGATTAACATCTGTGGATGCAGGGAAACAGGTCGGAGGGACCCAACTGGGTTCCTCAACATTATTTGACTGTTTTTCATATATTGTGATATATGATCTGTTATTGATTTTGTGTGTTTGAATGGTATTAACCACTGTTATTTGGCATTTTTAATACCATAAGAAATACTAGAATGTTAGAAAGGAAATTTCAAACTATAATTTGAAATAAAATATTTATATAAAATCAAAGGATTTTATGTAAAAGGAAGTTTGAAGTGGTTATTAAATTGTGGAAGTTTATAAAATCAAAAAGGGTTTTATAAAAAGGGAATTTGTGAAGTATATATTGGAATAAGGATTTCATAAATCAAAAAGGTTTTATAAAAAGAAGGGAAATGTGAAAATGAAATCAGAAGCTTATATAATAAAATTATTAACAGTTAAGTGGAAGTTTAAAAGACTGTTGTTGGTAAATTACTTAATAGAAGTAATAAGAAGTAAGTAAAGAAATATACGAAAGGAAATATTTAAAATAGATAGGATATTATAAATGAAATATGTGGGAAACAAATATAATTATAAAAGGGATTATTTGGAAAATAAATAGAATTATAAAAGGAAATGGGCGAGGTATAAAAGAACAAAGAGAAGATGATTTCAAAGTAGGTATTAAATAGAAATTTGTTTTAACAGATGAATTTAGAAGATTAATTTATAAATAATATTTGATAAATTTAATAAAAATATTTATCTTTTGATAAATGAAATATATAAGTCGAACTTACATAGAGAAGTAGAAATCAGTTTTAACACCGATATTTTATGGAATATAAATTCAGCATTGGTAAAGGGAAATTTAAATGAGATTTTAAGTGTTAGAAGTTAAAAAGAGATTTTGTACAAATAATTCTGTAAATAGAAATAGAAATAGAAATTGAAAATGTGATATTGTGTTTAAATATGAAATCAAACTAAATAGATTATATAAAGGAAACATTATTCACATTCGATGTGAATAATGAAAATAAGCAAAGATTTTGCTAGTACACATGTGTAGAGGAAATTGGGTTTTGAAACAGAAATTCAAACAGCAATGAAATTCCGAATGGTTAAGAAATAAAGAACTTGTTTAATAATGAAACAAGTGTTGTGATTTATAAAAAAGTTATAAATGAACTAAAATGTACTTATAAGTGGATAATTGAGATTGCAAATTCAATAGTGAATTTGGAAAAAAGGGAAATTTGGAGTTATTTTAAAAAGGAGTGATGAAATCCATTTCGATACTAGAAATGTAAAGAGGATTAAATAAAATCCATATAGATTTGTAATTCGAATTCAACTAAGACAAGTGTTTTAAAATAATTCATTTAAGAAATTATATATTTAATAAAATCAGAAATTTGACAAGATAATTAGTATTTGGTTGGAAACAAATATTTTGTAATGGAATATAAGTTATTCTAAGTGAATTAATCGAATATAAGTTATTCGAAAGAAGAGTATTCGAATACAAGTTATTCGAAAGATGGTTATTCGAATATAAGTTATTCGAAGGAGAGTAAATGGAATATTGGTTATTCGAAGGAGAGTAAATCGAATATAGGTTATTTGAAGGGGAGTTAATCAAATAGAGATTTCTCGAAAGTGAATTATACGTCAGAATCGATTATATATCCAACTAAGGAAAGTAATATTTACTTTTCGTTTCAAATCAAGTTTTACTTATTTAATAATAAATTAATTGTTTTTTTATTTATCAAATTAATAAATAAAAGTTATATTTAAGTAATTATACTTCGGAAGTATGGGATTATAACACTGTTGTTAAAATCAAATGATTTTGCCAAAAGAAGTGGATACATAAATAGAATCCGAGAGTTACGTAAGGAAGTTTGTTAAAGATTTAAAGGTGAACTTTGTCTATTTCTGAGACGACCCGAAATCCCGTTCTCACGGAAACAGGGTTATCTTTGGAATATAACACAGAAACATATAATAGCAGAACAGAATTAAATAAATACACCAGATATGAACAATAGAATATACTGGATAAAAGTAATCATCAGAGTTACACAGTATACAGGATCTTACTTAGTACAAATACAGTTCAGCTATACATAAATGTCTACAGCGGAAATAAACAAAATATGTACAATAGGAGCTGAACAACATAAAAAGAAATAAATGATAGAATCCATCTTCAGCTCCAGCTGTCCAGAAAAAGAACCAGCTAAACCTGAATACAAGGCTGCCCGTGTAGAAAAAGGGGCACCCGAGTTTGAAAGTGAAACAAACTACGAGTCAGTCATGGGACTGGTATGAGAAATCCACTCAACACATATATAATTGGCTAATCACAGGACCACGCCACTTTCGTGGAACGGGTTTACTCCATTGGATTGCCAGTGCTTTAAAACAAATCTTTCCTTTAAACATCGCTATGCTTTTTATAAAATGAAGCCGTTATAAGACTCAGTTCCCATCACACAATGCAACGCAAACCGGAGGATAGAGTTTTTACCTTATAACGGCCAAATATGCTTGATACGAATAAAACAAAGGCATTTGATATTATTGCTAGTGTTTATATGTTTTGAAAACAATTTCAAATCATAACTATCAATCATAGACGACATGAGCGTCCCATGCCACTATGTCGCCAAATATATATATACAATTGAAACCGCACGATGTCGTATTTGGAAATTGGATTTCCGTCATGAACCAAGGCAAAAGATAGTCCTTACCGAATTCGAGACAATCTAGCCCATGTCTCAGGTACAGCCGCAACCATACCCTGGATCGTCAGGGCCGGTCCACACGAAGTGGATTATAATGCCTGAACAATGCGTTTCTCCACCCTTTGGGGTGTAAATGAGCCAACAAATGACTCCATCGGACCCGGATCGTCCGATCAAACCGAGGCGCCTCGCAACAGCAACAACCACATAGGTGAAAAGTATATAAATGTCAGGGCTGGTAGGTCACTGACACCACCCTAGCTAGAAAGAAAACGCACGTCCCCCTTGAGGTCCTTCTCCCGTTTCTGGTTCATACCGGGGAGTGAGGCTCGCGAATTTACGTTATACACAAAGCTACGCCACACAGGCGGTGCTTTGATCATCACCACAAGACTTTGCTTTTCAACAGAAGCCCTGATCTCTGCATCTTAGCATGCCACACAGAATAAATCCAATGTCAGACACACAGTCCATTTACAAGTCCGTTCTGGGTCTGAACGAAACCGAAGGCACTAAATACCTCGCAAACCCATCGATCACCACGTACGTCTGAACGATCACCACTCATTATCCATATTTCGGGATGCCTCCCAATCAGGACCTCGGTTACCATCCAAACGAGGTGAAGATCTCCGGTCTTCGACCATCGTCTTCATCTTCGACTTTCAATCGTCGGTCAATTATTCGAAATGAGAATTAACTCGGCCTTTTCAAATAATTCACGTATATTTAGAATTTCAAATCAATTTATTTCAATGGTTAAATTATTCGACAACACCAATTTTGTTCTTTAATGTAATTTACACACCAAACACATTCAACCATCAAATATCACATAAATCAAGCAAATTCAGTTTATTTCCTTTCCATAACGTTTCCAATATTTTATAACGATTTATCGCTATTTTTATTTATTTTAAAATAGCTGATTTATTCAAAACGACGCTTCGGGCCATAAAGCGGCCGTGGCGCTGTTTTTCTTCAGATTTGATTTACACATATCTGAAAATCTAACCGTTGGATCTTCACAAAATTTACATCATTAGAAAGGTCTTTTCAAAACGAATCCAACGGTTCCAGTTTCGGGAAAATCCGACGGTCGGATCTCCCGGTACAATCGTTTGAATTTTCGATTTCAAAATACGAACTGCAGCGTCGTTATTCGATTAAATATATAATTATATTTATATATATATAAATATAATCGCTTCTGGCGCTGTTTTTCATCAGATTTGAATTAAACATTCCAGACAATCCAACCGTTGGATTTTTACAAGGTTGGTGCCGTTGGAAAGATATTTCCAAGGCGAACCCGACGGTTGAGGTTTCGGGAAAATCCAATGGTCGGATTTCCCGTACTAGTTGTTTGAAATCATGGTTTCAAAATACGAACTGCACGGCTTCGTTTTAATTTTATTTATATTTATATATTTATATAAATATAGTTCATTCAATGATTTCTATATCGTTTTCACTTCAAATATTTTTCTAACACCTTAAAATTTTGGAAAATTTCTCCATAACCTCCCCTGCACCGGGAGCATCGGGAAATCGCAAATAGCTTTCCCGGTCCTTCTAATCTCAAAAAGAAAAGGAAAAAGCCAAGCGGCTAGCCAACAGGCTCATAAAATCATCACCCAAACAAAACAGTAAATGTGTACCTATTTGTCGGGCACAAAATTTTATTCCTCTTCTCTAGCCCCTTTGCTATAACCTGTTCAATGAATATGCATGTACATATATATACAGTTCTTATCATTTATCATTTTCTATTCAACTTCATATTTGATTTCTATTTGGTTTAAAAACACCATTCATTCTAATGTTACATAAATAGGTGCAAATCATTTCATTAGCTAATTAATGAATATTTCAACTCATATATGTTTATTTTGAACAAGTGGCTATTTTTAACCCTTCACATTTCAACGATTTATGCATACAATAAAAATGTGATTTTTATTGTAAAACAATTCATTTCAAAACACTATTTTTCTATATAGTTCATATAGGTGATAAAAATAGGATTTTTATCATCAAACAATTTATTTCAAAATATGAATACCATTCAACACATGAATTTCTAATCAACGAATGAATATCAATTCAACACATGAATGTTTTCTATAGTTTCTATATATAGATAAAAATGTGATTTTTATTATCAAACAATTTATTTCAAAATATGAATACCATTCAACACATGAATTTCTAATCAACGAATGAATATCAATTCAACACATGAATGTTTTCTATAGTTTCTATATATAGATAAAAATGTGATTTTTTATTATCAAACAATTTATTTCAAAATATGAATACCATTCAACACATGAATTTCTAATCAACGAATGAATATCAATTCAACACATGAATGTTTTCTATATTCAATGAATAAATATAGTTTAAGCATATGAAAATAATTCAAACACACGAATATTATTCAAAATTTCGGCAGCATAACGGCAGGGTAGTTAAAACCGGGACCGTCCCTAGTACGGCTCCTCGCTCTACCTTAAAACCTCACGGTTTTTGACAATGGGGATCAT
The DNA here is from genome assembly GCA_030737875.1 of Allium sativum. Classification (NCBI taxonomy): domain Eukaryota; kingdom Viridiplantae; phylum Streptophyta; class Magnoliopsida; order Asparagales; family Amaryllidaceae; genus Allium; species Allium sativum. The sequence continues at coordinate 108,719,707 of CM060923.1, forward strand.
GCATCTAGTTCGCACGCAGGCGGCATGTATATATTTATTTCATTTCCACAAACTAATCCTATGTGGTTTCAACCAAATATTTCTCAACCACAAATGGGTATTTTTCAACCACAATCAACCAATATCAATCACAAACAATCCCAAACAATCATTCGCTATCAATCAATTTTCACAACAATTTCAACCAATAAATATCGTCCATGGTTTGTGGACGAGGGGCGTATATATATATATTATATATATAGCAATTCACTTTTATTTCAACACATATATATATATAGAAAAAAAGAAATTGAAGAGTGAGAAATTCTCACACATTTATAATTTTAAAATCAGAAATCTCACCAATAGCTATCCAACTTCACGACACTTCACTTAGAGAAATCTTCGCCTTTCTCGCCTTTTGTCGCTTCGTTGCCCGTATTCTCTACATATGTAAAAATCGAATTTTTACTATGTTATTCAATATATAAAAATCGAATTTGTATTATGCTATTCAATATATAAAAATCGAATTTCAAAAATATAGATTCCGCCTTTTCAAAAATAAAGATTATATTTTTAATATTCCTATGATGTAAAAATTATATTTTTATTACTTTAAAAATATAAAAATCATATCTTACATCTTTTACTTAATAAAAATTCCGTCTTTTCTATTTTAAAGATCAAATCTTTTTCTTTTTAAAGTCAGTTTTAAATCTTTTTAAAGATATCAGTTTTAATCCTTTATAAAAATCAGCATTTACAGAATAAAAATAAAAATAAAAATAAAATAACCTAAAATACTCACCGTAGTCTGCGAAGGGGGGGGGGAGAAAGAAGACGTCGGCGGCAGGGCGGAGCTGGCTTCCAGGGGGGCGGCGGCTTCAGCGTCTCGAACTAGGGGGGGCTCTCGAATCGCGTCGCGATGGCTTCGAGGGGGACGCGGTCTTCGGGGGTTGCGCCACTGGGAGGAGGAGGGAGGCTGGACGGAGGGGGCGGTGGCGTTCGCTTTAGGGGGGGCGGCTGTCGATAGGTTTAGGTTTTTTTTTTCTTGTTTTCTGTTTAATGAATCGGGGGGCCAGAAAGGGAGATAAAGGGAGGGAATTAAAATTTATTTTATTATTTAATTTTTCAAAAAAGTTGACTTTTACATACGACCTCGAAACGAGGCCCACCGCCTGTCGCCCATAGCGTTTTACCCCCATTCCGAACACAATGGGATATGTATCGTAAGCTGATTCGATTGTTTCGAATAGTTTCCGTTGAATTTACATTTAAATCCTTATGTTGAATTTTAAACGTACATTTCAAATTACCGGGGTCACATACTAACTAGAATAATTCCAGAAAAATATTTTCTAGTTTCGTATTGACGATACGGTCCTAACAAAACTAGTTTCGTCGAATTCTGAGACCGTTTGAAAAATGGCCAATTTCCAGTCGATTAAATTCAACAGAAACTGGTCAAACGCGTTTTCTTTTGCCACGCTCACATATTGATTCGAAAAATTATGAAATTTGAAACCTAGCAATAACTTGACACTGCGGATCTAACAAAAGTGGTTTCATCGAAATCCGAGGTCGTTTGCAAAATGTCCATTTTTAAGGGCCTGAATTCCATAGCGACTATTCAGAATTTTCAACTGGACATATCTTTTGATTCCCGCTATCAAATTTCGATTTGTCAGATTCGTTGGAAAGATATTATCAATTAGATTCCATTATTTTTGGTTTCACTAAAATCCGGATTGTTTTGCATCCGGTATATTCAATTGAAGTTTGAAATCGAATTATCGAACTACCGCGCCATTTTCAATTCTATATATAATTATAATTAATTATATTCGTTTTCAAATGTCGATTCAAACTCAGTTTTCATCGCCATTATTTAAAATATTTATTTTAAATATTTAAAATCCATTATTTTAGCCAATTTAAAATTTTTAAATTGGTTCAGATTTTCTGGGTCGTTACAATTTCGATGTTAGAAATGTTTTTCAGTTAAGGTCTGAGAGTTAATTATACCCCAACTTGATTGACTTCGTTTTTAACTAAGGAATGGTTAAGGTTCGATAGTGAAGACTAGTTAAATGAATTTAGTTAATAAATGTTAATGGGTCGAGTTGGTATGAAGATGTTTTATTTAAACCTCATTTTAAACCAATAAAGGAGTTTTGGAAATGTTTTCCAAATAAGGATCAGAAATGTTTTCTAATATAAGGAAAAAAGGAAATGGAGCAAATATGGAAATATTTTTTTCAAATGTTTATAAAGTATATTTCCTAAATTTAGGAAAATAAGAATTTACGAATATATAGAATTGGGGAAATGAATAAATGTATGATAAATTAAATCAAAAGAGATAAATATTGAATATGATTGATCGATAGAATTTCCATCTGGAAATAATATCGTTGTTTGCACACCTGTTTTTGTTTGATAGTTAAATCACCGATTATCGAAGTTTTCGACCATTTTTCCGTCGTCAATACGGGGAGACTGGGATCAGATTCATTATCTGAAAACCACTCTTTATGGACGTTCACATTGCGATCAAATATGATGAAGAAAATGGAAGATGGAGTTATATAAGTGCTATCATGTTTATAGAATAGTGCCTTCGGTTGTCCAGTCCCAGGACAACGTGAATGGACGAATGTCTGACAGAGTATATCTAACGGATCACGTAAGTTGTTCTCTTCAAATGTACTTACGTTTGGTGGCGGAGGAATTCATTTCTCTTAACTTTATACCCGTGATATTTTTGGAGAAATTAATTTGTGATTTGACGGGTATGACGATGTGGCATTCAAAGTGAATGGTGGTCAGGTTTTCCAAAGGATACGTAATGACATCAAACCTCATCAACCGGGAAATGACATAAATCGGGCAGGCAGCATGGCTATGTGGGTCGCCCCCATTAGCGTGTATATCACCTATCTATAGAAAATCTATTTCATTCTTTTATCTATATTTCGATGCTGTCCCTTTTTGGGAAACAGTGGGTATCTCCCTAGCGTTGGTGATATACATTTGATACACTCAAGCGAAATGAGTGGTCGGCCATGTGTGGGCCAGGTTGCAAGACGTTCTTCTTGAACCCAGTGTATTCGCGTCTAGAGATACACTATCGGCAGGTGGTCTCATACCTTGTCATAGTCGGAATCCAATCTCCAATAAGCGCCCGCGGTTTTGTTTGTATACTATATATGTGTAACGTGAGATGCAAATGTTCTGTTAGATTGTTATTTACTTATGATTAGACATTATTATAATATCAGGATAGTATTGATTTCTAAAACTGTTCTGGGTTATCGTAAGGTAAAAACCGTCCGTATTTATGTGTGGATCGGTCTTACGATTATCATTTCTTTTGAAAAGGATTTTGGAAAGTTAAAACCAAATGATTTGAGTTTACTCACACCAGTCCCATGACTAACCCAGAGTTTGTTTTGTTTTGTTTTCCCTAAACTCTTGGGTGCCCAAATTTGTACGGGCATTCAAGTAGTTCAGGTCTTTACGGATATACTTGGAGGAGCTTGAAGCAGGAGGCTTGAGGATTATATATCTATTGTTATTTCCACTGTGTGTAAGTGTTGTACTCTGAAAATGTTATTGTATATATATACTGTTTTATTTCAAAGTTGTGTTATATATTATATTTTATTCATTCCGCTGTGAGAATCGTATGACTCTGATTCTGTTCTGTGGTGATCTTCTTCTTCTTCTATTCTAATTTCTATCTTATCTATTCTCACCCTCTAATTTCTTTCTATTAATGATCAGGTACTTCCAATGTTCAAATAGTCAAAACGGTAGTTTTGTGTTGATTTTCGGAGTCGAAAATCCTCGGGTCGTTACAGTGGTATCAAAGCTGAAGGTTAAGTGATAACCTTGGCTCTGCGGTGTAACTCAGTAGAGATGGGATTAGCAATATCCTAGATTGAGTTGAGTGTATATATACGAGTGAACGTATTTGTTATTGATATAAAAATTGTTTTATATTGTGGAGATTTATTGATTGAGTTGTTTATAGATTCTGGTCGATCAGTTTGATTCATTGTATCAGTAGGAGTTTATAAACACTCGAATACGATAGGTCAACATGATATGTTTTGGAAAGAGGGTAAATGAAATAATTTTACCCAAATTATATTATGATATAAAAGAATTATTAATATTGGAAATATTATAGTATATTGGATGTGTCGTTTGTTATTATAACCAGATAAGATTATAATTGAAGTGGTTATGTAAATACCCAATCAGAATTCAGATAAGTCTAATATATGAAAATCAGATAAATTAAATCTGAATTAAAATAAGAATTGGAATTAAAATTCCTAAAAGTTGGAAAAGTGTTTATAAATTAATTTGGATTAATTATATGAGAATTTTAAAATCCTAAGAGATTTTAAATTGTTTTCCAAACATTATAAAGATATTTTGAAATAATTGCAAAATGGTAATGATTATGTAATGGTTTTCAAAAGTGATATAGTATTGAACTCACTTTGATAGCTGGGAAATAACTCTGATGATGCTGGCCACATCATCAGTGTTCATTTTCAAGTTGTAAGTGACGGATTACTACCAAAGAGATTGTTTTTGAATTGTTTTGAGAAAAACAAGTTGTTTTGAATCCAGAAAAACGAATATTTGATTTTTGTGAAAAGCAAAGTTATTTAAAACTCGCAGGGAAAGATTGTCTGAATTAAAAAAAACAAATTAAAGTAGAAATTGTGAAAGCAAATATGAATTGAATTGAAACCAATTAACTGGAAATTGAATTAGAATGTAATATATCAAGTAGAATCGGATTGTGAGTTGTGAGATAGGGAATCTGAAATGTTATTGGATTGATGAGTTAGGAGTTGGAATCAAGAATGGAACGCGAGTTTGAAATGGAATTTGGCTTTGGATAAGCGAATAATTGTGTTGAGATTTGATTGATTTAAATTGATTGGAAATCGATTGGTGTAGATGGATATATGATTAGCAGGTATTGAGTAGAAGCAAGTGCAAGAATATAATTATAAGTCCGACACAAAGGTACATGTTTAAATTTCCATATGAGGTTTTATGTGCCGAATCGGCGAGCCGCTTGGTTTTTTGATTTTCTTTTTGAAAGGAAAGGGCCTAGCGACGCGAGATAGGGTTTGAACTATTGACCGGACAAAGGAGGTGCTGGCGAAAATTTTCGAAAAATTCGGGTGTTAGAAAATTTTCAGAATTTTTTTTTTTTTTGAAATTCTCGTTAATAGAAATAAATAAATAATTTAGTTGAAATTAATATTTCAGCTGAACTAAATGGTTTTAGTTGTAACTGAAATTAAAAGTAAACATAAATTTGTAACCAGTTAGTAGGGTTGGTTTTCTACCTTAGCAATTTCGAGGACGAAATTATTTTAAGGGGGAAAGAATGTAACAACCCGTATTTTACCATACAATAATTAATTTATTCAATTATTTAAATAATGGTTTAGAGATTTATATGGTCGTTCAATTAATAATAGTGAATATTTAATTAATATAATAATTAAATAATATATTTAATTCTAAAATAGTCGGAAATAGTGAATTGACGATATGGTGTGAACTGGGCAATTTAAAAGATATAATTCAGTTTGGAATTGAATTTGAATAACGAATATATTATTTAAACGAAGTTTGAACGTAGAATTATAATATAATTAAAATCGAGCTTGAAATGGCGCGGCAATTCGTTATTTGGCGATTTGAACTTCAACTAAATATACAGGGTCCGTTTTAAATTGGATTTCTGTGAAACAAGAAACATTCGAAGCTGGTAAACTATAATTTTCTAATGGAAGAGAAAAATCGAGATTTCGTCATGTAGATTTTTATTTATGTCCAAATCAAATTTTAGAAAAGTCGCTATGGAATTCATATATATTTTATAACGATATATAAAAGGAATTCATTATAAATCGAATATCGATTTAATCGGGATCTGAAATATCAAGCTAGAAATTCATATAGGAATATTCTGGAGCTGTATGATATTCTAGTGTGAATATATACGATAATTATAAATTATTTTTTATTTAATTTAATTGTTTTTAAATATATTTATATATTCAAATGGGTTATTTAGAGCTTTAAAAATAGCCAGTTTTTCAAATGACCTCCAAATTCGACGAAACCAATTTTGTTGGATTTGTGATGTCAAATTATTGTTAGATATCAACTTTCGTGATTTTTAAAGTCAGTATGTGGCTGTGGGCAATTTTAATGTGAAAAACAGTAAAAAAAATTACTTTAAAAATATGTTGTGTAAGCATACGGAGTCGGAATTCGACGAAACAAGTTTCATTGGGTCTGTAATGTCAAACTATAGCTGCATGTCCATTTTCTTGATTTTTAGGTATTGTATGTGAACACAGGAATTTTTAAACAGCGTATACAAACAGTAATTGACTAAAATAAATATAAAAGTATTATCCTTACACTATAAATACATCTCCATTCCTTATAACCCTAAGAACCTTTTCTCTCTGATCAAAAGTGCGCAGCCACCACCGAATAAAGTCTACAGCAAAAACCTCTTTCAAAAATCAAAGAAAAATCATACAAAATTTGTAAATTCCCCAAACCCATATATTTGTGTTAAGTATGAAGTGGTCTTCAACATTGTGGGATTTTCGAATAGCTCGAACATATTTTTGATTGATTTCCTGTAAGATGCGCGAACTAGGGCACAACTTCAGTGCCAATTGGAGTGACGATAGCTCAACTCGAGGGTGGCATTGGATTTCGTGCGAGGAGGCGAGCTCAGTGGCGTGGATTGGGGGATTGGTGCTGATTTTAGGTCGCGGGTTCCTGTTGGTGACCGCGATGTAGGTAACGTAGGGCGACGCGAGTTATGAACTACGGTGAGAAGAAAAAGTGCTTTGAACGAGAAGTTTAATGGTGTGAGTAATTTGGAAAATCATGAAATAGAAGTGGAGATTTTTGAGGAAGAATTGGCAATGGCTTGATGAAGTTTAGATCGTGATTTTTGTTCTGTTTTGGAAGATGAGTTGAGCAGATTTGTGTAGAGTGGGTCTGGAGGATCCTTGGGTCACGATGGAGTTAAAAGGGGATGGGGCAGCTATTGAGGTTAAAGCCCAAAAACAAAGTAAATTGAAATCCTATTTAATTAATGAATGTATCCAAACTTCTAAATTTAATATCTTGATCATACGTTGTTCAACTTCAACAAAACAAGATCCGTTTGGATCGTATGGACGAGGACTCCACCATGGAACTGACCGGGAGCGAATTGGAGCTCATTTAGATTTATGGTGAAATTAAACGCCTGAATAAAATCAATGACCAATTATCGTAATTAAACGATAACCGTCCAAGGTGAGTAAACTCACTAACTCTGATCAGTTTATATTTTTATAACGTATTTTTAGAATTAATAAATAATGGTTGTTTGCTGTGTGTTGGCTGCTTGGTTGAACTGCTAGTTAAATTGGTTGGAAATATCGATAACAATACATATATATATATCGTTAATCAAATATTGATTCTGTTATCGAAATATTTCATACTCGTGTTATTTATGTTGATTAACATCTGTGGATGCAGGGAAACAGGTCGGAGGGACCCAACTGGGTTCCTCAACATTTATTTGACTGTTTTTCATATATTGTGATATATGATCTGTTATTGATTTTGTGCGTTTGAATGGTATTGATCACTGTTATTTGGTATTTTTAATACCATAAGAAATACTAGAATGTGAGAAAGGAAATTTCAAACTATAAGTTTAAATAAAATATTTATATAAAATCAAAGGATTTTATATAAAAGGAAGTTTGAAGTGGTTATTAAATTGTGGAAGTTTATAAAACAAAAAGGGTTTTATAAAAAGGGAATTTGTGAAGTATATATTGAAATAAGGATTTTATAAGTCAAAAAGGTTTTATAAAATGAAGGGATACGTGAAAATGAAATCAGAAGCTTATATAATAAAATTATTAACAGTTAAGTGGAAGTTTAAAATACAGTTATTGGTAAATTACTTAATAGAAGTAATAAGAAGTAAGTAAAGAAATATATGAAAGGAAATAATTAAAATAGATAGGATATTATAAATGAAATATGTGGGAAACAAATATAATTATAAAAGGGATTATTTGGAAAATAAATAAAATTATAAAAGGAAATGGGCAAGTTATAAAAAACAAAGAGAAGATGATTTCAAAGTAGGTATTAAATAGAAATCTGTTTTAACAGATGAATTGAGAAGATTAATTTATAAATAATATTTTATAATTTAATAAAAATATTTATCTTTTGATAAATGAAATATAAGTCGAACTTATATAGAAAAGTAGAAATCAGTTTTAACATCGATATTTTATTGAACATAAATTCAACATTGGTAAAGGGAAATTTAAATGAGATTTTAAGTCTTCAAAGTTAAAAGGAGATCTTGTACAAATAATTCTATAAATAGAAATATAAATAGTAATTGAAAATGTGATATTGTGTTTAAATATGAAATCAAACTGAATAGATTATATAAAGGAAACATTATTCACATTTGATGTGAATAATGAAAATAAGCAAAGATTTTGCAAATAAACATGTGCAGAGGAAATTGGGTTTTGAATCAGGAATTCACACAGTAATGAAATTCCAAATGGTTAAGAAATAAAGAACTTGTTTAATAATGAAACAAGTGTTGTGATTTATAAACAAAGTTATAAATGAACTAAAATATAATTATCAGTGGATAATTGAGATTGCAAATTCAATAGTGAATTTGGAAAAATGGGAAATTTGGACTTATTTTAAAAAGGAACGATGAAATCCATTTTGATACACGAAATGTAAAGAGGATTAAATAAAATCCGTAAAGATTTGTAATTGGAATTCTACTAAGCAAAGTGTTTTAAAATAATTCATTTAAGATATTATATACTTAATAAAATCAGAAATTTGACAAGATAATTAGTATTTGGTTGGAAACCAATATTTTATAATCGAATATAAGTTATTCTAAGTGAATTAATCGAATATAAGTTATTCGAAAGAAGAGTATTTGAATATAAGTTATTCGAAAGATGGTTATTCGAATATAAGTTACTCGAAGGAGAGTAAATCGAATATAGGTTATTCGAAGGAGAGTAAATCGAATATAGGTTATTTGAAGGGGAGTTAATCAAATAGAGATTTCTCGAAAGTGAATTATACGTCAGAATTGATTATATATGAAACTAAGGAAAGTAATATTTACTTTCCGTTTCAAATCAAGTTTTACTTATTTAATAATAAATTAATTGTTTGTTTATTTATCCAAATTAATAAATAAAAGTTATATTTAAGTTATTATACTTCGGAAGTATGGGATTATAACACTGTTGTTATAATCAAATGATTTTGGCCAAAAAAGTGGATTCGTAAATAGAATCTAAGACTTACGTAAGGAAGTTTGTTAAAGATTTGAAAGGTGAACTTTGTCTATTTCGAGGTTAGAAATGTTGTTCAGTTAAGGTCTGAGAGGTAATTATACCCCAACTTGATTGACTTCGTTTTTAACTAAGGAATGGTTAAGGTTCGATAGTGAAGATTAGTGAAGTAAATTTAGTTAATAAATGCCAATGGGTTGAGTTGGTATGAAGCTGTTTTATTTAAACATCAGTTTAAACCGATAAAGGAATTTTGGAAATGTTTTCCAAATAAGAATCAGAAATGTTTTCTAATATAGGAAAAAAGGAAATGGAGCAAATACAGAAATGTTTATTTCAAATGTTTATAAAGTATATTTCCTAAATTTAGGGAGATAAGAATTTACGAATATATAGAATTGGGGAAATGAATAAATGTATGACAAATTAAATCAAAAGAGATAAATGTTGAATGATGATTGATTGATAGAATTTCCATCTGGAAATAATATCGTTTTTTGCACACCTATTTTTCTTTGATAGTTAAATCACTGACTATCAAAGTTTTTGACCATTTTTCTGTCGTCAATATGCGGAGACTGGGATCAGGTTCATTATCTGAAAACCATTCTGTATGGACGTTAGCATTGCGATCAAATATGATGAGGAAAATTGAAGACGGAGTTATACAAGGGCTATCCTATTTACAGAATAGTGCCTTTGGTTGTCCAGTCCTAGGACAACGTTAATGGACGAATGTCTGACAAAGTATATCTAACGGATCACGTAAGTTGATCTCTTTAAACGTACTTATGTTTTGTGGAGGATTAATTCATTTCTCTTAGCTTTATACCCGTGATATTTTTGGAGAATTCAATTTGTGATTTGACAGGTATGACGATGTGGCATTCAAAGTGAATGGTGGTCAGGTGTTCCAAAAGATACGTAATGACCTCAAACCTCATCAATTGGGAAATGACAGAAATCGGGAAGGCAACATGGCTATGCGGGTCGCACCCATTAGGGTGTATAACACCTATCCAGAGAAAATCTATTTCATTCTTTTATCAATATTTCGATGTTGTCCCTTTTCGGGAAACGGTGGGTAGCTCCCAACCGTTGGTGATATACATTCGATACACTCAAGAGAAATGAGTGGTCGGTCATGTGTGGGCCGGGTTGCAGTACGTTCTTGTTGAAACCAGTGTATTCGCCTCTAGAGATACACTATCGGCAGGTGGTCTCATACCTTGTCATAGTCGGAATCCAATCTCCAATAAGCGCCCACGGTTTTGTTTGTATACTATATATGTGGAACGCGAGATGCAAGTGTTATGTTAGATTGTTATTTACTTGTGATTAGACATTAATATAATATCAGAAAATTAATGATTTCCAAAACTGTTCTGGGTTATCATAAGGTAAAAACCATCCGTGTTTATGTGTGGATCGGTCTTACGATTATCATTTCTTTTGAAAAGGATTTTGGAAAGTTAAAACCAAATGATTTGAGTTTATTCACACTAGTCCCATGACTGACCCAGAGTTTATTTTGTTTTGTTTTCCCTAAACTCTTGGGTGCCAAAATTTGTACGGGCAGTCAAATAGTTCAGGTCTTTACAGATATACTTGAAGGATCTTGAAGCAGGGGGCTTCAGGATTATATAGCTATTGTTATTTCTACTGTGTGTAAGTGTTGTACTCTGAAAATGTTATTATATATATATATACTGTTTTATTTCAAAGTTATGTTATATATTATATTTTATTTGTTCCGCTGAGAGATTCGTATGACTCTGATTCTGTTCTGTGGTGATCTTCTTCTTCTTCTATTCTAATTTTCTATCTTATCTATTCTCACCCTCTAATTTCTTTCTATTAATGATCAGGTATTTCCAATGTTCGAATAGTCAACACGGTAGTTTTGTGTTGATTTTCGGAGTCAAAAATCCCCTGGTCGTTACAGGCAGTGTCAATTAGGGTAGGGTTATCTTACAGGTGTAACTGTATAGCGGTCTATGATGTGGACCTCTATGCGTGTTACACTGGTTATTGCCAAACTTTGTTGCGTCTACCTTATGATGGCAGGCGGAGTTGCGTGCCCTCTTCTTTCCTCTGTTCATATCCTCGGCTATGTATTGGACGTCACCTAAGTGCGGGGTTTTCAATACAATGGTAACTCGGCCTTGGCATCATCCACACAAGAATCGATGTCGCTATCTCTGATCGACACTATATTTAGTCTACATCCTTGTGTTTCGGTCGCCTAGTTGTGTCCTCCCCGGTTATATGTGTCTCTTTGTTCTATTTCTCCTTTCTTATTAGTAAGGAAGAGATCTCGACCATTAATGGTCGTCTCTCTTGTCTTACTAAGAATTCTCGCCCTTTTGGTTCTAGTGCTTCCATAGCTTCGTGTCGGAGTCTGAGATCAATGTCTTGTGCTCCACGCACATTGTGCATGCTCTATAGAAGCATCCGAGTAGATCGTGAGGTCAACTCGGCTCAAGCTTTATCTTATTAGAGTTGTTTACTACCAGGGTTGTTCTTCGCTTGCTTCCAGTTCCGACTGCCATCTTTTTCGTGTTGAATGGCAAATTTTTTGTTTTGGAACATTCGTGGCATCGGTAATGATGATTCTTTGACAAGGCTTAAGCGCATCATCAAGAAGCACTCGATTTCTCTGTGGGCTCTTTTGGAGTGGGTCCAAAGGTAATCACCAACACTGTTCTATCCCTTGGCTTTAAGGTTGCACTTGTCAATGTATCCAATTAGATTTGGATCCTTTGGTCCATAGCCATCGTAGTCCGTCCTATTTTCGATTCTGGTCAGCTTCTTTCTGTTGTTTGTTCTTTGTCTTGCTTTTCATCTTCCTTCTTATTCTCTATGGTATACTCTAAATGCGATAGGATGGAGATGTTAAAGCTGTGCTCTGATATCCTCTCGCTTTCTAATCTGTGATTTGTTGAGTCTGTCATAAGAGGCGACTTCAACCGCGCAACGGTAGGGGATTCCAACTCGTTCGTTGTCAGCCCATGCCTTCGGAGGTGTCTTTCATCGGCTTGGCTTTTAGTTGGTGCAATAACCAGGATGGGCCAAACCATATCCTTTATCGTCTTGACAGAGTATTCGGTTCTGATGTGTGGTTTACTCTACCTTTCTCATTCTTTGTCTCCCATCTTCACCGTTCCTTCTCGGATCATGCTCCTATTGTAACAACCCGGAATTTTGACAACAGATTAGTTATTTAATTAGATTCTCAAAAAGTGGAATTTCTGCAAATAATGGAATTTGATCACGAAACTTTAGCCGATGCGTTCGCCTTGGAATTCTGGTCAACTTTCATGTTTGGAGTTTCACGAACGAAGTCTGTATGAAAATGTTATGGACGAAATACGAAAAACGGACAGAAATAAATAAATAGAATAATATATATACACATACATATATATATATATATCTTCCCCACTTTGACCGTCCCAGTGACGGCTAGATTTTGAGGGGAAATTTCATTATATTATATACTATAAATGGACGGATGTTTATTTAAATAAATCTAATGGTTCATGGCCAATTTCACTCCTATAAATAAAGGGGTATGGCCTAATTCTTTTTCACACAAATCTGTAGGTAGTAGCGAAGCTCTGCCATTTCCCTTTCTCTTCCAATCAAAATTCTTAATCAAAATTATATTCATATACAATCATTCAAATATAAATCATATAGAATTGAAAGGGATTATTAGATCTAAATGGAAAAGAACATAAACTAACGGCTAAGCTATACTATATCAAATCCTCCCCTATTTTCCCATTTTCTTGCATATCTACAGATCTGAAAGTATCCCTTTTTCAGATTAATTGTAGATTTATAAGAGTTTGGAAATCGTAGGCCTAAAAGATTATTCCGATTTTGGATTTGGATGCTTTCAGGTGAGTGGGAAATTTATATACGAAGTCATAATAGCCGATTTATCTCATTTGTACCGTATCTCAAAATATATGCCTATTATCATCAGATATGTTCATATATTGTTGAATTTGAATTGGCACCTATCAGATCTGCTAATAAATATTGTCAAAACTTGGAAATTGTGAACTGCGGTTAGGAGTAATATAAATTATAGGTTTACTTAAATTGTTTATATATATTGCCTATAATTATGTTGGAGAATATATTGCGGATTTTTATAAAGCACCGAAGGTTTGGAAATCGGTCCCAGTCACATTGTTTAGATGTATTTTTCTTCCAAATCTCTAGTTTCAGTGTTAAAAAGATAAATCATGTTATTTTTATTAAAAAGATGCAATGTTGAATTATGTGATTTTAATAAAAAAAAAAAAGGCACATGCCTATTTGTGTTCAATGTTGTTGAGGTTTTTGTTTAATTGTTGTGAATATGTCGTTTCCCTCTTTTTGAACAAAAAGACATTATTTTGAATTCACAAGGAACATGACAAAAAGATTGAAAAAGTGAAAAGTTGTGCAAATGTACGTATAATATAAATGTACATAATTGTGCGTGGTTGCATCAACTATTCCAAAATATACATAACACACACACACATATACATATACATATATGTATATATATATATATATATATATATATATATATATATCTTGTGAATTTGAATACGACTATTCCATTTATTAAGCATAATTACAGTAATTATAACTAACGGTCTTTTTGAAAGATTTGGAACCTTTAGGCAATATTGAATGCAAAAAGGATGGTTTGGCTATTAATGAAACCAAAATTTTAAACCTAACAATAAGTAATATAATAATAATGATAAAGAAAGATAACTATGCTGACCGCGCAAATATATATATATATATATAATCCGTTTGAATCTACGTAAAACGACAAAATACACATTATACTGAATGTTTGAACGATATTCATTTATAGAGTCATAATTGTAAATGTAATCCATATTAAATTAATATATTTGTGGTGACCGTTGTAGCAATTAATGTGATTGGTTGCTATTAGGACTACAAATAAATAAATAACCATTGTAAGCAATGATGATTTGGGGAAAGTAAACTTAATAAGGAAATTAAGTAAAATGGTTACAATTCCTAGGATATATTAGGATTAATGTTGTAAACCCCAATTAGGGAATTTAATTCAAAATGGATTTAGACACGAGTTTAGGATCAACTTGTGGTAGAAGTATGTCCGGAACTGACCGGAAATTCCAGCATCCACAGGTGGTCAGCTTAATGTAAGGGGTCTAGAGCGTAAATATAACTATAACATGACACTAGGTTAAGTTCAACTTATGGTAGACGTCTGCCCGGAACCGACTGGCAAATCCAGCATCCACAAGTGGTCAACTTAATGTGGGAGGTATGGTGCACAAATATATGTATATATATATATATATATATATATATAACAGGCAATAAATAAATACATAAGATTAGCAATGTTTGTTGGGGTACAACAAATAGATGCATTTGGGACTGATAAGTAAGGATATCCATTGTGAATTAATGCCTTAGGAAAATTATGGTCATTAGGCTCGTAAATGACATTAATTACAATCAGTGGTAATAAAAAGGAAATTAGGAATTTCATGATTGCCTTAGGAAAATATGACCGTTATGGTTATAAATGGCAATTAATCTATGAACAGAAGTAAGTGAAATAAAAAGGGGATAAATGGATATTGATTGTTGTTTGAATAGTAAGTCCAATTAGGGAAATAATCAAATAAATATCCTACGGTAAGGAGGATATAACTTTCCTTATTTATATTAATTAATATAGAACTTATAATTAAAAGTTTGGATTGGACTTAATAGGCTAATAATAACACGTGACGACAAATCGTGTGCATATAGTATTTCCCTAAAGAGAAACTAAATGGGAAGGACTTAATAGCGTAGCCCACTTTATCCCAATAGGGAATGGTATTAAAGGCTAATGTGGTACGAACATAATAATCTTTGTGTATAGTCTGCTTCCTTGGGTCTTAAGTGGCTTGTGTCGAGGAGTCCACCTAGGAGTAGGTCTTTCAGTTTAGGGGTCTTGAATTGCATGGGTGTGTGGGGCCAACCGAAACCTGGAAACTTAAAATGTCATATATGGCTACCTATCATACAGAAGTAGTAAGCGACAAAGGAGATTATCCACTAAGGTCAGCTAGACGGTATATCGAGCGGAAAAGTACCATCTCTCACTTTACACGGGGCAAGGATTAATGCACGAATTACGGAAGCCTTAACTAGTTGGGCCTGTATCTAGTGCCCTCTAGTTTATGTTAATGTTGAATAAATCATAAAGGAATATTAAGTGAACAACAGGTCCGCCTAGGGTCTTAAGTGATCTGGGAGAATCCACCCTATCTATTATTAATAGTGAGGCGTTATATAATAAAGGATGAGCGAATGAATATATATATAAACTCCGTAATTAGGGGTCTTACCTCGATTAAATAACCAACAATGTTCTGTTATAAAGGCTTTATGAATATATGCATAAACGTTCTATCTCGATATCATACTTTGGTAATACTACTTTGGGAAGATTAGTAGAGTCGTGCATAAATAATTACAAGGTTACTCTAGAATCACTAATCTTGGTAGGCATACATCTTGGGTTTAACCAAACGGGATACATCTGTATATTATAATCATTGTTGTACATTTCTTGTTCACTAGAATCTTGTTATTCTGACCCGCCCTCCTCATTACAACCTCCCAAGTTTCTAGAGAAGGTCGGGTTCTCACAGGTTTTTCAGTTTGGCTTTCGGTTCTCGTTCGCTCACATGCTCAATATTGGCAAAGTGAATTACTTTAAAAAGGTAGTTACTTGAGTTAATACTAGTTTGACCTATTTTGTTTCCACTATGAGTTATTTTATCGTACTCTGATTATGCTCATGCTCATTTATTTGCAGGTACCAGATTTACATGCTACATGCTTGGGCATGTTCGAGTTTCGATTTTCGTTGAAATTTGGACACAAAAAAGTGTGGTGTTTTACACCCATAATCCTTCATTGCTTGCTTCTTGCTTTGTCTGACCCTTCTTCCTTCAGTTTTCAGAGTATGTGGAGATCCCACCATACGTTTCATCGTGTGGTGGAAGAATCCTGGAACTCCCCTGAATTTGGTGGTCCTTTTGTTGGGTTTTATCAAAGACTAAAGCGTCTCAAAGATTGTCTTAAGGTTTGGAACGTTCATGCTTTTAAGAATATCTTCAACGGTATAAGGGGGCGAAGAGAATCTCATTTTAGCGGAATCATCTTTTGATGAGGTTCCTTTTTCCTCTAATAAGGAGGCGTGGGCACTCGCCCAAATCGCCTTTTCCTCGGAGCTTCATATCTAGAACGATTTCCTTTGAAAAATGGCTAGGATTAAGTGGATTGTCGAAGGATATTCGAACTCCAAATTCTTCAATTCCTCTATTTGTAAGAAGAATTCCCTTCTTTACGTTCATCTGATTCTTCATCTGGATCTTTCTCTAGCTTCCACTCCGGGGGAATTCAAAGAGAATATCTTGTTCCATTTCCAATCCTACCTCGGTGTATCCTATGTGTCTTTCCTGGATCCTGGTCTTTTGGCCTTCATCCCCAGAATGGTCCTTCTTGAGGAGTATGGTGATTTTTCCCTTACCCCGTCTTCCAAGGAAATTCATGCTTGTGTTTTTTCACTTAGTAAGGATAGTGCCTGTGGGCCAGATGGTTTTAATTGGGTTTTTTTTCGAAGTTTTTGGCTGATCATTTAAGTCGACCTTTGCTTTGCCATCCAGTTTTTCTTCTAGGGTGGATCTCTCCCTCAATGTTGGACTTCCACCAACTAAATCCTCACGAAAATACATGTTCATGCATGGATTTTCGGACTATCGGTCGGTGTAACTTCTCTAACAAAATTATATCCAAGGTACTAACTGCTAGACTAACACTTTTTCTAGGTTGTATTGTCTCTGCTTCGCAGACGGGATTTTTTAAAGGATGTTTGATTACAGATAACGTCCTTTTAGCCTAAGAACAGGTTTCCTAAATCGATTGTAAGGTCAGGGGTTCTAATGTGGTTATCAAACTCGACATGGCAAAGGCTTGTGACCGTATGTCTTGGTTCTTCGTCGTTAAAGTTTTGAGGGCTTTTGGTTTTCCCGAACCTTTTATTTATACTGTTTGGAGACTCATTTCCAACTGTTGGTTCTCCATTCTAATCAACAGATCTGGTAATGGGTATTTCATGTCAGGAAGGGGTCGTCGTCAAGAGGATCCCCTTTCCCCGACCTTGTTTGTCATCATTGTTGAGGCCTTCGTGTGTCGCCTACATTTGCGATGCAAATTCGCAGGTTCGGCATCCCAAATGACTTCCCTCTCATATCTTACTTATCTTTTGCGGATGACATTATTATTTTCTCAAATGGGAGCCTCTGTTCTATCCTCCATCTCCTTGCCTTTATCCATCAATACGAGGGGTATTCGGGCTAACTCGTCAATTTTGCTAAAAGCTGCTTTGTCCCCATGAAAGACTTGCCTCCAGAGAGACTTTCTTGGATCAAAACCGTCTCTGATTTCAAGGAAGCTACCCTTTCCCTTCCTCTTTCATTTGGTATGCTCATATGTCTCTAAAAGTATCCATGTTTATGTAGAGAACCCTTCATAACTAATTACCACTGGACGATAACCTTAGGCGAATTGGCATCCCGCTTATTTCTTAGTGCAGGTGTTGCAGAATAGGAGATATTGAATAATATGCTCATTTATTCTTTCAAGGCTCGTATGCCAGGGCTTTGTGGAATTTCTTTGGTAACTTGGTTGGTCTTCGGGGAAACGCCACTTCTCTAGTTGATTTACTACGATGTTAGTGAGCCAGCATCTCCGGCAAATCACTTCGTTTTATTCTTTTTCGGTCGGTGCCTTATCTTATCTACTGGCGTATTTGGTACTCTCGGAATGAGGCAATATTTGACGAATGTCCTACAGACCCACCTTCCATCATCCTGAGGAATAAGAAGGATGTTTTCCTTTCCTTTCTTGGAAGGCCACTCAGGGGGTCAATTGGATCCTGCTTGAGGAATTTGGTTCGCGCCCTTGATGTTACGTCACGTATGTACCCTCCTCGTACGAGAATTGGTTGATTCTTAGGATGGCTTTCCAATGTGTGTCTGTCTCTCTATGTCTCTTGCTTTTAGTCTCCTAACCTTTCCCCTTCTCCAACTTCTAATATTGTGGGCTAGTTGTGCAGGTCCTGGATTTACAAGTACAGGTAGCAAGAGCTTTGGGCTAGACTTGTGCTTGGAGCTGGTAACCTGATTGTGATGGTTTTGCAGAGCTTTAGCCTGGTTTTGGGTCGCTGCAACAGCTGCTTCTTTTTGGAATGATCTGGCAGAGGTTATATATGTTCAAGTGGGATACTTTTAGGATCTGTTGGCTTCCTCCTTAACGGTTAGGATCCTTTTGAATTTGGGGAGGTCTTAGCCTTGGTCGATGTATTTCCTTTTGGTCATTGTAACTCTATTTATTTCAGAGTTGTTGTTGTCGTCTATAAACTACAACTCTGTTTTTGTGAGCTGTTGGAGGATGGCATTATTCTCCCTTTTGGTATATATTATTATTTCTATTTAAAAATAAGTTTCAAAGCATTTCTTATATTTCATAGTTTTAAATATATATATATATAATTTTATATCACTTTATATTAATTTTTTTAATCATTTTTTTAATCATCTTAATATATGTTTTTGAATATATTTTCTACATGAAATACTCTATTTTAATATAAAGGAATATAGTTTGTTTTAAATCAGAAATTACTATAATTTATTTAATTATTATTTTCTTAGATTTAAAAACTACATTTTGAAAATATACTAGTATATATCGACATATACATAGTTGTATGTCGACATATATACCATTGACGCTTATTTTAAAAAAAGTTGCGTCGTTTGAATTCAAACCTTTTCTAAATGGTTGTGGCTGCCAGAAAACTATATATAGGCTTCAGATTTCAAATTTTTTAATAACTTTTTATCTCCTTCTTCCTTTCTCTTCTTGACATTAATCTTTTAATTTCTCAATATCTATACTTATACTCTGCTGATTTTCAAAGAAATTATATCAATCTTCTTTTCTTTCAATTCTACATCAAACTCACTCTGAAATTCAAGTGCTACTCAAGAGTTATATGTTGTCTGTAATCAAATATTGCAAGATCGAATTCTATCAAGTCAATACTTCAAAACTGATACTAAGAAATGGTGTGATTATATCCCATAAATCAACAGGTTATGAATGTGACCTGGAAATCAATTAGATGATCTTGTAGCTTAGTATATCAAGGGAGCGTCTTGTGCTCGGAAGCAGGTGGTGGCAGACCTCGTGGCCATTGAAACGAGGATTGTACTTTGAAGTTTATATTAAACAGAAATCTGCACAAACCAAGCGTTATGTAAGGCTGTATGTAGGGTAACTCCGAACCAATATAAAATCCTTGAAGCTAAAAAAACAGACTATTTTGGCTCGGTCTACTATGGAGTCTCAAATCATAGCACTAGCTATGTCTAGTGAAGAAGCAGATTACTTAAGAAATCTGCTAGCTGGAATTCCTTTCTAGGAAAAAACTGATACTAGCTGTGTTGATTCATTACAATAGTACCGAGGTTATTGAAAAAGTACAGAGTCATTATTAAAATTGTAAAAGATGACAAATACAACGTAATTACAACACTTTAAGAGGGCTACTATCTTCGTTAGAGTGAATCATATACACAATAATGAAAATTTGACAAATCCTTTAATGAAAGGATTATCCAGAGAAAACTCCTTATAACTTCTAAAAGAATGGGGCTATTGCCCTTAGATTGTAGAGTCACACAAAATGGTAATCGATGTAATGACCGGAGATCTCAAGAACTAGGTTCATTGGGTAAAAACAAGTTGCAAAATGATATGAGTTGAACATGCTATTTATCATTTATAAGCATTATTCATGAAGTGATCAGAAGATGAGTTAATAGAAACTCTTAATGAGATATGTATTTATATATTGAGTAAAGTACCTGCCTTTAGGAGTACTCTTAATAGAGTCAACTATGTTAATGTGAAAATGTGGTTGTTTGCTATGCAATTTGGAGCAAAATTCCTACAAAATTCACTGAATTGGGATAGATATGCATGATCATAAACTCACGAGTTTGATTGCACTCTAGAAAGATTATTTATGGTTTAATGTCAGGCATAGAGTTCAAAACTATGTATCACTCTATTTAAAACTGAATCTTATACACTATGCAAATGGTCAAGTTGAAAAATTCATTTATTTATGCACAATCTTATGTTTTCAATAACTACTGGAAAAATATTTTTTTTTTTAAATTCAAGTGGAGGCATTGTTGATTTTTTTTTCCCTTCTATGAAGTGGATTTATTAAATTTCTTGAATAATAACAAGTTAATGGTAATTTATTTATGAAAAAATATTACAATTGAACCAGTTCAAATTTAAAACGGTAATATCTATTTATGAATCATTATTATAATTGAGCCGTTACACTTGCACAACGGTAATATATTTATGTGATATTATTATTGAGTTGTTATAAAAATTAATGGTATTATGATATTGTTTCAAATGAGAATAAGCTAAAATTCATTAACATTCCATTAGTTTTGTAATGTGTACATTTTCCATCAGTTTAGTAATTGTACATTTTCCATTCTGCCTCTTTCAATGATAGATAGAAAGATGAGAAATGACAAAAATAACAGACTTTTTTCTTTTCTTTCTTCTCAAATAACATACATTTTTATTTTTCTTATTGCTTAAACAAAACCGAATACCTTGAGCAAAATTTCAGAGTGCAAAATAGATCAATATTTTTCACATTATGGAGGTTGTTTTATCGTTCCAGGTACGGGGCAAAATTCCAGACCCACACCTGATCTACGAAGCGGATCTAAGGCTAGATTCAATAACTCTGGGATGGGTCTGGAGTAGGGCAGCGACAAAATTTCGAGAACTGCTTTGCACCTCTTATTAGATCGCCAACATGTCTTCAAAAATTGAGCTAGTGCGTGATCCAGCAGAAGACATTATTTCCAAATGTACGATAAAGTTGATCATTTCCTTTGTCAAAATAGTAGTTAGTGGCTCAGCTTCTGTTCACTTAGCGAAGTAATTATGATGATGACATACTTCATGCCACCACGAATATCAACAAAGTACAGATAATGTTTACAAAGCATAATGCGAATTACCGTGGACTGGCTATCTGAACGAGTTGTGTTGGTGGGGGCTTTTAGGATTCTAGAAAAGCATTGGCATTTATCATAAAATTGTATGGGCATCACACTCGCCTTCTTTTGTATCAGAGAACATGAAAATGAAAGAGCGGATAACTCAGTTTAATGTGCTTTCTAAATTTGAACTGGATTTAGTGAACACTCCATTGAAGAAGGAATGTGACATTTCCTATGGAATTGACCAGAGATAATATCTCTTAACACAGGAACTAAAGGGGCTGCAAAAGATGGGGCAAATAAGAAGGACAACAAGGGAAAATAGAAGGGCGAACACAAATAAAGTGGTGGCAAAGAAGGATAAGGAAAATCCATGAAATAGCAGATTACATGTACGAGATGTCATTTGAAGATTTATAATAGCAAGGACTGCAACGACACGAACATGAAAGAGACCAAATGTTGTAATCGCAATCAGTTTGAACACATGAAGCGACACTGCATAGCCTAGTGCAGATCGATAATGCAATTATACATACGTATGTACTATAGATTGCTTTTAGTTCCATCATGCCACTTGTTGAGATGGATAAAGGAAAGACGGTCGTTGGGATGGATGATATATTTCCTCTTTTTCAATTTTCCAATACATAAATCTCAACCACACACCGCTAACACTGTCAATGGTGTCATGTTGACCCCAGTTAAATGGGGTCAACAAAGTAGCTCTCCTTGTATATGGTGTAGAATTGTCATGTGTAATATTTATGTACTGACTTGTCGGTGTAGGGTTCATTTTAGGAATGGATTGGATATAAAGGTCAAATACGGATCATGATGGAAAAGCGACTCAAAAGAAACGCAATGGAGGGCGTAACAAGATGTAAAATACAATCCCAATGGCTCTATGATGTTAGCTCTATTCGCTTATTCTATCATATAAGGAGTTTTTCTTTTTTCCTCTCCTTATGATTTTGGAATTGTCAGATGTCCTTGCAAAGGTCTCTAGCCTTCCTTCCTTTACAGAATCCGAATTCATAGTCAATCTCACAAAAGATGCTATAATGTTTATTTGTCAATTTTTTTATGCATATGAGGTTATCACATGAATATTATATACTTTCAATAAATAAATTATAAATTTTTTTCGTTGCATTTAGTTCCATGGATAATAATTATACAATAACAAATGCATACATATGAACTATTATCATACAACTAATTTTGTTATACTCTTATCATTATAAGCACATTATTAGTTGTATTTAATTTACCATTTATTGATAAAAAAATTATAAATAAATAAATTTGTACATACTGGTACACAATGGCGGACCCAGGTTTTTGGTTTAGGGAGGGCAAAAGTGCAAGACTAGTCCCACACTGCGAGATTACAATTGGTTTTGTTGTATATATATGTAGCGACCCAGATTTCGCCCGACCCCAATCGATCGCAAGATCGATTAAAACCGTTCAAAACCCGCGTACATTAACTTTGGGCATACAACAGATCAGAAACAGCAACACAGAATTTTATAACATCAATAAGAAATGTTACATCAAAGTACAGAATATATCAGAGTACATCGATAAATAATACAGCGGAAGATACATTTACAATAAATTAAATACATTGCAGCGGAACTAATCTCAGCAGAAGGCCATTAATATTCTGGACCCAGCTTCAGACTTCAATCCAGGATCCTGCTTAACTATATCTACAAAAAGCTACTCGACTGCCCATGTGGAAAGAGGGCACCCGAGTTTGCAAAGTGGAACAAACTACAGGTCAGTCATGGGACTGGTGTGAGAATTCTATACTTAACTTATCTAATAAGTAGGCTAATCACAGGACCACGCCGCTAACGCAGAACGGGTTTACTCCATTGGATTGCCAGTGCATAGTTAAAGTAAATCGTCAAATAACGTAATGCTTTTTAGAAAAATGAAACCATTATAAGACCTAGGTCCCATCACACAATGCAACGCACACCAGAGGATAGGGTCTTACCTTATAATGGTCAAAATATGCTTGATACGTAAAAACGATATTATTATTAGTGTATATATATATTTAAAACATTTCAATATAAATGTATTAATCTTAGATGGCATAGTACCCCATCCTACTATGTCGACGTATATAAGTTTACAATCAAAATCGTGATGTCGTATTGGAAATTGGTTTTTTGTCATGAAATCGAGGCTAGGGATCGTCCTCTTCTGATTCGAGACACTCTAGCAAATGCCTTAGGATCCCCCGCAGTGAACCCTTGGATCTTCAAGGCCGGTCCCTACCTAACGGTAGTGGATTGGCAATTCCTGAACACACGTTTCCCGGTTCCTTTGAACCTATAGTATGACCACTTTCGGCCTATAAAAACCCAAGGTACCTCAATCCAAAATCCACATAAGTAAAATGTTGGGCCGTGTTAAAACCCAAACACCACTAGCTAGAAAGAAACGTGTGCACTCCCTGCAGTCCTAATCCCGTTTTTGACTCATACCGGGGTGTGAGGCTCGCGAAGTCACATTATACACAAAGCTATGCCTAAACAGGCTTTGCTTTGATCATCAACCACAAGGCCTGCTTTTCAACAAAGCTTTGATCATTTGCATCTTAGCATGTTACATTGTCAGAACCTACCATATTATTTATCATCTACCAATATATATATAACCTCTAAGCTCATACGTCATAGAGAAGGGTGATAAGTAAAGAATAAATTCTTGTCCACCAAACAGAAATATATAATCAGTAGCGTTCAACAAATACAGCAGAAATGAATACAATGTCAGACACACAATCCATTTACAAGTCCGCTCTGGATCTGAGCGAAACAACGTCCCATCGGTCTCCAAATGCATTTGGACGACCATCACCAAATACCTTGCCTTGGAAGGCCAATCCCAATTCAAGATACCAGTCGTCGTCATCCCAACGATGTGGAAACCTTTGGTCTTCAATCACCGTCTTCATCTTCGACTCTTGATCGTCGTGATGATTATTAAGAATGGGTTAAACACGGTCTTTCTGAATAACTCGCGTATTTTGGGATTAAAAAGCAAATATTGGAAAATCACACATTACGCCACATTCCAAATTAGAATATTCTTTTAATAAGATATTCGTTTTAAAAGATTCTCATTAATTTTATCAAAGCTTTTTAATCCCAAAATACGCGAGTTATTCAGAAAGACTGGGTTTAACCCATTCTGAATAATCATCACGACGATCAAGAGTCGAAGATGAAGACGGTGATTGAAGACCGAAGGTTTCCACATCGTTGGGATGATGATGACTGGTATCTTGAATTGGGATTGGCCATCCAAGGCAAGGTATTTGGTGATGGTCGTCCAAACGCATTTGGAGACCGACGGGACATTGTTTCGCTCAGACCGAGAGCGGACTTGTAAATGGATTGTGTGTCTGACATTGTATTCATTTCTGCTGTATTTGTTGAACGCTACTGATTATATATTTCTGTTTGGTGGTAAAGAATTTATTCTTTACTTATCACCCTTCTCTAAGACGTATGAGCTTAGAGGTTATATATATATATATTGGTAGATGATCAATAATATGGTAGGGTCTGACAATGTGACATGCTAAGATGCAAATGATCAAGGCTTTGTTGAAAAGCAGGCCTTTTGGTTGATGATCAAAGCATAGCCTGTTTAGGCATAGCTTTGTGTATAACGTGACTTCGCGAGCCTCACACTCCGGTATGAGTCAAAAACGGGATTAGGACTGCAGGGAGTGCACACGTTTCTTTCTAGCTGGTGGTGTTTGGGTTTAAACACGGCCCGGCATTTTACTTATGTAGATTTTGGATTGAGGTACCTCGGGTTTTTATAGGCCGAAAGTGGTCATACTATAGGTTCAAAGGAACCGGGAAACGTGTGTTCAGGAATTGCCGATCCATTACCGTTAGGTAGGGACCGGCCCTGAAGATCCAAGGGTTCACTGCGGGTGATCCTGAGGCATTTGCTAGAGTGTCTCGAATCGGAAGAAGACGATCCCTAGCCTCGATTTCATGATAGAAAACCAATTTCCAATACGACATCACGATTTTGATTGTAAAATTATATACGTCGACATAGTAGGATGGGGTACTATGCCGTCTAAGATTAATACATTTATATTGAAATGTTTTAAATATATATATACACTAATAATAATATCGTTTTTACGTATCAAGCATCTTTTGACCATTATAAGGTAAAACCCTATCCTCTGGTGTGCGTTGCATTGTGTGATGGGACCTGGGTCTTATAATGGTTTCATTTTTCTAAAAAGCATTACATTATTTGACGATTTACTTTAACTATGCACTGGCAATCCAATGGAGTAAACCCGTTCCGCGTTAGCGGCGTGGTCCTGTGATTAGCCTACTTATTAGATAAGTTAAGTATAGAATTCTCGCACCAGTCCCACGACTGACCTATAGTTTGTTCCACTTTGCAAACTCGGGTGCCCTCTTTCCACACGGGCAGTCGAGTAGCTTTTTGCAGATTTAGTTAAGCAGGATCCTGGATTGAAGTCTGAAGCTGGGTCCAGAATATTAATGGCCTTCCGCTGAGATTAGTTCTGCTGCAATGTATTTAATTTATTGTAAATGTATCTTCCGCGGTATTATTTATCGATGTACTCTGATATATTATGTACTCTGATGTAACATTTCTTATTGATGTTATAAAAGTCTGTGTTGCTGTTTCTGATCTGTTGTATGCCCAAAGTTAACGTACGCGGGTTTTGAACGGCTTTAATCGATCTTGCGATCGATTGGGGTCGGGCGAAATCTGGGTCGTTACAGCTGGTATCAGAGCTCAGGTTAGCTCAAATCTTTGGGATACAATTCGTTAGAACTAAACAGAAGACTCATCAGAGGTTGGATTAGTAATATCCAATAGGAATACTCATTAGAGATAGGATCAGCAGTATCCTTGAATGAGAATACTCATTAGAGATGGGGTTAGCAATGCCCTAGAATGAGTCAGAGTGGAAAATTTATAATTAACGTACTTGTTATTATATATAGTTTGATTTTAGAAAATATGATTTTGAATATATAAAAGTTATATATTTTTGAAAATTTAATCAACTAATTGATTGATCATTGTGTTGTGTGAATATGAATTCAACTAATAAAATGATTAAACATTTAAAGAATGAAAATTAAATTAGTTAAATAAACAACTTTAGCTTCATTCCCTTTTCGAGGACGAAAAGATTTTAAGTGGGGGAGATTGTAACAACCCGCAAATTCCGAACCAATTTAAAATTTTTATTTTAGAAAATTTTAATGAATTTTGAGGTTATAATATAATTTATTATTAATAAAAATGGCAAGAATTTATTTTTGTCGAAGTTAAAACGAATAAATTTAATTTTAAATATAAATGGAGTTAGAAATGGCGTGGTAGTT
The DNA here is from genome assembly GCA_030737875.1 of Allium sativum. Taxonomy (NCBI): domain Eukaryota; kingdom Viridiplantae; phylum Streptophyta; class Magnoliopsida; order Asparagales; family Amaryllidaceae; genus Allium; species Allium sativum. Next base: position 108,746,737 of record CM060923.1, read on the forward strand.
TTAAAATTTGATTTTGAACTTTAACTGGATGTACAGGATTCAAAATAAATCAGAATTGAGTGAAACCAGAAATATTTAAATCTGTTTAATCATATCTTTCTAAATATCTGAAAAATTGAAATTTCATAGCGAAAATCAAAAGTTATGGCCAATTCAATTTTTAGAAAGGTCGCTGTAGAATATATATATATATAATATATGGCCCGAAGGGCTACTTTTCACATATGTAGGAATTTCGACTCGAAACCACTTCCATTGAGTTCATAATGACGTTTCTGCATTGAAAAACAGTAAACACTTATATATTTTGAGTTTCGGAATTTATTTGTTTAAAAATGTATTTTTAATATTAAATATATTGGCCTTAAAAATAGTCATTTTTCAAACGACCTCTGTTTTCGACGAAACCACTTTTGTTCGAACCGGAATGTCAAATTATTGCTAGGTTTCAATTTTCAGAATTTTTCGAATTAATATGTGAGCGTGACAAAAGAAAATGTGTTTTGACTATTTCAGTTAAATTTAAACGCCTTAAAAATAGCCATTTTTCAAATAGTCTCAGAATTTGACGAAAATTATTTTGTTGGATATGTATTGTCATAAGAAAGCTAAAAATATTTTTTTTAGAATTTTCTGAGGTCGTATGTGGCCCCGGCATATTTTAATGTACGGTCAATATTTAATTAATTTTAAATAAAAATCATACATATTTCGGAATTGGGCCACGGGACCTATCCCATTGCGTTCAGAAGGTGTCAAAACCTTAAGAACGACAGTAAGCAAGCCCAAATCAGAGAAAGTCCAAAAATCCACCTTTTAAGCACGATTTTCAAGATTTAATATTAAAATATTATTAAAATAATTAGGCTGAAACCCTACTTTGACATGGCCAGCCACCGGGTCTGTTCAATGGCCAGAATTGTTCGATTTTCAAACCTCAATAACTTTTAATCCGTTCAACGAAATTCAGCAAATCACATATCAAATCGAAGAGAATTCCGAGCTCTTCAAATCCGTACGGTGATGATGGGTTTTCGCTGCACGGATTTAACGAATTTCGAGCCTAAAGGTGGCGCGGTCGGGGGCGTTTTCCGGCGTGATGGTGGGACCGAGTTGGCTCAGATTGGCGGCGCAGGTGGAGGCGGGTGCGGGCTTCGACGTGGCGGAGTCTGATCGGGTCCTAGACCCTCGGATTGGAGTGCGCATGGGGGTTTGGAGGAGGTATATGGGTGCGGCTCGGTTACGTGAACGAGAAGAGGATGAAGGTCCGTTCTTTTTAATATTATTATTTTATTAATTTAATTATTTAATTTATGCAATCTTTAAAAATCAATATCTCTTTCATACGTGGTCCGATTGACGAACCGTCAGTTGCGTTGGACTCGTCTTTCCGAGATCTTCGCGATGGCGCAGACCAGAGCTGAATCCGAGACAGTCAAATTTTCAGCAAAAATCAATGTGAGAATTCTGAATTTTATTATTTAATTAATTATAAATTATTTTTCTTGCGTTAAAAATTATTGTATAATGATGTAAATTCAGATCTGAAATGTTCTGTGATTGTTGAATTGTTGATGATTGCTTGCGGTATGGTTGTTGGTTATGTTATGATAGATCCGCATTGAAATCTCATTTATGGTTGAATTTTATTTGCGAAAATTTTTTAAATCTAAAATTTAGATTTAAATAATATTTTATTCGGATCTAGTTGCTCTTAAATTTATTAAAATATTATTCTTATTACTTTGATTATTCTAAAAATGAACAATGAAATTTGAACGACAAATAAAGATTTATTGTAACGGCCCGGGAAAAATTCGACGTTCGAATTTTCAACAACAATGCTTAATCCCGTATTACTTGTCAAAAATCCAAGTATCGAACCCCAAACTGTTAATAGAAAGAAGTTAGAGGATGAGGAATAGGAAGAAAGAAATTTTAGAATAGAAGAAAGAAGAAGAACACATCAGAATCTCACAGCGGAACGAGTAAATATAATATAACAAATCTCTTTGAAAAGAAGACTGTATATATACATACCATTTATCAGAGTAAACATACATCAATCACAGCGGAAATACTTGTATAACTAACGGTGAACCCTCCTGCTTCCAACTCTGAAACTTGTAGCGGAACCTAACCTGTAAATATGCTTGGTCTGACCCGAGCACATTTGATTTAAAACAAAAACACACCGGGTCAGTCTGGAATACTTTCAGTAATAAATTCACAGCACACACAACTTGTTTAACTTTTGAAAATCCTTTCTGAAATAAAGGGTAATAGTAAGACCAGTCCACACATAAACACGGACGGTTTTTACCTTACTATAACCCAAAACGTTTTTGAAATCAATATGTTTTCTGATATTATCATAGTGTCTAAGTACAAGTAAATATCAATTTAGAGGAACGCTTGCATCTCACGCTCCCCATATATAGTATACAAACCAAAACCGCGGGCGCTTATTGGATATTGGGTTCCAACTTGACAAGGTATGGGTCCACCTTCCGAACGTGTACCTCTAGAGGCGAATACACTGGGTTCAACAAGAACGTCTTGCAACCCGGCCCACACATGACCGACCACTCATTTCGCTTGAGTGTATCGAATGTATATCACCGACGGTTGGGCTCAAACCACCGTCTCCCGAAAAGGGACAGCATCGATAGATACAAGAAGCAAAAGGAATTTCTCTAGATAGGTGATTATACATCCTAATGGGAGCGACCCACATAGCCATGCTGCCTGCCCGATTTCTGTCATTTCCCGGTTGATGAGGCTTGAGGCTACGCTTTACCATCACATCAGGTTCACTTCGAATGCCACATTGTCAGATCCATCGAAATCACTTAATTGATGTCTACAACAATACATTACGTGTCAGCTAAAGAAGTTTCCTTCTCTGCTTCACTCTTGGTACGGCTGGAGAAATCAATGTACATGACCTTTCTGGAAATACTCTGTCAGACATCCATCCATACAAGTCATCCAGGAACAGGATGAACCGAAGGCACTCTCCTACTGCATCCTAGGTATCACCCTATAGATCAGTAGCGAGAAGTCCTTGCAAATCCGAAGATTTCAATCACGACAGAATCACAAGTCAAAATATCTTCGGGAGCGACCCTTAGAAATCCAACGAGTAGTTCTTCCGCTCATGAAGATCAACGGTCTTCAATGCTCCATCTCGACCATCTTCTGATATCTTCGACGTTACGTATTTGCTGGTCGGAATGGTTTTCGAATATAAATTTGATCCCGGTCTTTCCGTACCAACCATCGATAAAATGCCAAACTTTGATAGTCGGTGATTTAACTATCAAATCATAACAGTGTATCTCAGGGGACTGGCAGCTCAGGTCCTTTATTTAATATATTCCATCGACTTTGTTTCCTCGATGATCGATTCCAAGAATTTAATCTTATCCAAAAATCTCTTTTGGTTTTGTTACTTTGAAAGCATTACTCGACACTCTTTTAATCGACTTTCCTTTTATTTCCTTAGTTTGGAAATATTTCCCTATTTCATAAACTCTCTTTTATTTCCTTCATCGTGGAAACACTATTTAATTTACTCAAATTCCATCTTCGGTTTTCCTTTGATTTGAAATCCATGCTATGATCCTATAACTCCACTCTCCCTTTCCTTTGGTATCTCGCTATATTTCTTTTAATCCATTGGTATATCACTTAATACCAAAATCTTCTCTTACTTCGAGTAAACCATTTCACTTAATTTAGTATTTAGGGCAACTCTTATTTTTAACATCATCATTTTGGAGAAAAACACTTTTCACACTTTGTTTATACGATGGAAGTAAACTTTAAATCCTTTCTGCACCAAATCATTTCCATTACTTTATCTTGTTCGAAGAAGAATTCCAATCAAAAATACTCGCTTTAGTTACCATTAAACAAAAGTAATTTATAATTTCGATTAACTAATACTAGCATAGTTAATCTAATTCAAAGGTCTAAATGATAAATCTTATTAATTCCAAACAATTCGATGATCACCTTCCTATCCATCACAAACTGATATCACCTCTCGATAATAGCGAAGCCTTTCAAGTTGGGGTATTCTAATTACCTCTCAGACCTTGATCGACAGCGTTCTTATCTCAAGTTAATACTCGTTTGCAACTCAAACACTGACATGGAACCACCACCAGAAATCTCATTTGGTTTCATTTATGGTTTAATAACCATACATATCTTTCAAATCCTATCGCCACCTATTTACCCCTTAATTAGATCCCACTTAAAAACTTATCGCTTTAATTATATCTTTAAGCTTCTCTTTAATATCACACTTACTCGATGTCCTTTATCCACTTATGTTTATAACATTCTGGGATTTTTAACCAAGTCTTTTGGTAACCCTTCCCTTAATTAGAAACTCACCGTACTCGATTTCCTTTTGGAAAGGAATCCCGCTTACTCGAGCAATAACTTTAACTATTTTTAATCTAATGATTTACTTCATCATTTAACCAAACAAAACAGTTTATTTCAATAATTAATTATTTAGAAATTTACTTCATTACTTAAAAGTAGGATAATTAAATGTTTCTACAAAGGTTATCCAATAATGTTTAACTAACTTTACAAGTAAACAATTTCAATAACCACTTAAAATGTTAGTTAATCGATGATTAACTAATTTACACAATATCCATTAAATCCACGAATATTTTGAAAACCATCGATTGGATTAGTTTAAAACAAATTTAATCAAATCGTCAAATTCACATTAACAGTTGGTTTCTGCCCAATCACAACCATCAGTTAAGATGATAACTGACTTCTATTTATTTTCTCTTCTTAAATTAATTAAATAACTTAATAAATTTAAAACATCGGTTAATTGTTTTATAAAAACAATTATTCTCCTTCACTAACTCAACGGTTAGTTTTTGACTTCTGTCCGTACAACTGCATGGAAATTCGTTATATAACTCTTAATTATCACGTTTCTAAAACATGCTTTTAAATTATAAATATAATTATAAACTTTGATTTTAAATCGACTCAAATAAAATAAAAATTGAACCTTTAATTTATAAAATAAATTAAACTCTGTCAGTTTGCCTATCAGCAAAACAGCGTCATAACAATAAATTTGAACCCTTACTGCCAACCAGTTAATATTGTCGGTTGATAAAAATTACCACAACAATCGCAACCATTCAACCATCAACAATCAGACCGGTCAAATGTCAATTTGGGGTTCAAACAGTCCATGTGCAACCAATATAAAAATAAACAACATCCAAGTTATTTTGAGGAATCCGGTCGGATCCCTCCAACCTGTTCTTCTCTGCATCACAGATGGTGATCACATTTAAATAAATGATTTAACAGCAATAATAAAATCAACAACCATCTAATCAACCATAAGCAACCAATGCAGTCAATCTACCAGTATTTTTTTTTTTTATGGATTTATCACATCATAGTAGTCCAGAAAAGTGTGAGAATTAACTCACCAGTTTTTGTCGATTGACGGTTGACGCGTTATACTGTATAATTTTAAACTGGTGTTTAAAATTACTCTGATCTTCAACTGCTTCCATTTCAGTTCAACCCGTCAGCGTAATGCTCGTCGTCACGATCCCAACGACTTTTATTTTGTTTGATTCTGTAAATGTATAAACGAGTTATCGATGTTATAAGCTTTAATTAATTTAAAATAATATTACTAACTAAAACATTTTATTAATTTATTTAATTACCTTCTTGATTATGATTGCGCCCGCTTAACCCTTCATCTTTGTTCAACATGGCACCGACTATAACCAAATGAGGAACTTTACCATTAACTTCCCGTTTTCAAATGTCCCCCATCTACAAATTTTCATGTTTCCCTTTATACTTCCCTTTCCGTCTAGTCCCTTCCAGCTCTTCTGTTCGGTTTCTTTTTTTTTTTTTTTTTTTTTTAACTATTTCTGAAAACACCTCTCCTGAAACCCACTACTTTCATGATCGCACCATACCAGCTTCTACCCTTCACTTGCTTAATGCGTCCCATGTATCTAATACGGTAACCAAACCAAAAGGAATATCCCTTGACCGTGCTGTCATTACCATACTACCCTCACTACTTCTCCTCCCACGTCCAACTTCTCCTCTCCAACTCACGCCCGCTCATCTACTCAGCGCCCTCCCATCCTCCATTATTCCCATGCTGCGCCTCCTATTCATGGGATCAGCCCACCAAAAACTTGTTACAGTCGCTCCTTCTCACGTCCTCTACATCTCCAACCAATGACACGCCTCAACTGACCACCGGATCTCATGAGTCACCTCCCCTCCAATGAATACGACCCTGCGCCTCCTTTACTTGCTCTGCCCAATGCCGAGCTCGGATCCACTACTTTGTTTGTGAAACTGCTCGCCCATGAACCCTGATGACGAGACCCTGATTGCCCATCACTACAAGCTTCGCCGAAGACTTCCCTTCCTCCTACAATCGGTCACCACCTTTCCGGCGGCCTACAGAACTTCCTCGCTTCGTACTATCCGATTATATATAACATTTTGAAGATCCATGAAAAGAAAAGAGAAAGGCATATATAAGAAGACAGGGCACAGCGTTTAGACTTGGGAAATATTATAAGCTTATGCATTTTGTATCAGATTTTTGTGTCTTCGGTTGAGAGGAGGAGAACGCAAAGATTAATTTAGGATACAAGAAAGAAGTGAAAAGAAGAATTGGTATGATTTATATACGGAGAGAAACCGTGGTAGCCACGTTTCCTTGGTAAGCACGGCAAGAAAGTTTGATGGCCAAGGAAAATAAATTGAATTTTTTTACTCCAACTTTGTCTGCACGGTTTCATTTAGGCACGTGCACAGGGAATAGGACGCTACGTTTCCCTTTTTAGACCTGCGCTTGGCAAATGCTTGATTAAGTGTTTGATAAGGACTTGGCGGGTAGAGAAGATAGGGTAGGGGAGATGTTTCTGTACGTGTGTATATTTCAAAAGCGACATGCATTTAATAGATAGGCTGCAGCAAAATGGTAGCATGTGGATTGATAGGGATAGCTGTGTTGTGATTTCACATATAGTCTGCTAAGTATTAAAAGATAGGGACCCTGCATCGTTTGCATTGTACGCAAGACATAGCATGGTAAGACATGTTTGAATTGACGTTTCATGAGGCAGAGTATATTCATTGCGTATGGAGCCAACGTATTGTTATTTCAGAAGATGGTGCATATTTGGTTTGTATAGTTAGATTTGCGGGGTATCTGTTACATAGAATTTCATTCATTTATGAAAGGCTATGGACAAAAATAAAAATACCGTTACGACGAGCAATGCCCCACGATCCCAAAAATATAATAATATCGGTAGATGGATTCATATTTTGAAATCCCAAAATCGCTGATTAGGGGTGCAAAATACTCCAAATAAAAAGTTGCATATTTAATTAATTAAAAATTCCAGTAAAATTCTAAAAATTAAATTAACACTACGTCTTAAAAGAACCTTGTCTAAATTCGAATCCAATATGCTGTTATTTCAAATAAACCGTTACGGCCAAAAACGAATATGCTGCTGCTTTCCTTCCAAATTGATTTGGGCATAATTTCCAATTTACACGACGAAATCCCGATTTTTCTCTTCCACTAGAAAAATATACTTCACTAGCTCCGTACGTTTCTTGTTTCACAGAAATCCGATTTAAAACGGACTCTGGATACCCAGTTGAAATTCAAAATCCCATTTTACGAACTGCAGCGCTGTTCTGAGCTCGTTTTATTTTATATATGAATATATATCGTTCAACTTCGTTTTAAATAGCGATTTAAATATTAAAACCCTTTAATATTCCAAATAAAATATTTAAAATAAATAAAATAAATAAAGTATTTGGCAGCCAAAAATACGGGACGTTACATTCTTCCCCCCTTAAAATAATTTCGTCCTCGAAATTGCTAAGGTAGGAAAAATGCTGTAAAGCCATTACTTTGACAAAGATATTTAATTAAAACTTGGTTTTATTTTCAAATCTAGCCCAATTGGTTTCAAACCCAATTTATTTCAAATAACAAAAAGTTCCAAAAATCTCAAAAAAATTCTAACCCTTTAAATTTTGGAAAATTTCGGCAGAGTCTCCCCTGCATGAGGGACATCTGCAATATCGCAGGTTTAAGAACTATCTATACATCGACCAACAGGGTCGGAAAAATCCAAAATCCAAACTCAAAACCCAAACAAAAATCGAACATAGGCGTACCTTTTTTTTTTTTTTTTTTTTGCGAGTGCTATTACGCGATTAGCGATATATATGTTTGCTTACTCGACTAGCATACCAAACTAGATTCAAATTTCTCCAGAGTTTTTCTTGGATTAACTTTGTACCTGTACTCAACTCCAATAAAATCCATTAGTATTCAAACCAAAGTCAATTTGATCCAAATATCTCCCACATCATCCAATTCCAACAATTGGAAATAACATCACTTTATTCAACTCTGATGGACTTAGCAATCCATCTATTTTAAACATCCATTCAAATTAATCTTGTTTTAATTCCTTTAGTTGATCAGTTCAGATTGGTTTTAACCAACAGTTGGTGAATTTTATACACTCCATCCAATATCAAACAACAACCAAGGCATTCAATTCAACAAAACCATTTTGGTTAATATTTCTCATTTGCTTTTACTTTGTTTTTCACATCCATTGATTTACATTGGATTAATTCCATTCAATTATCCTTTACTCGATTTCACAAGTGAAATTTCTTTATTTCAGTTCAATATTCCAATTTGAATTCTTATTCAAGTTATTCAAACAAATCTATTTTATAATCGATTAAGAAAATATATTTATAACAAAATATAATCCAGGCAAAACTATATAAAAATAATTTTATAAGAAATCACAAATACGCGCTCTCATATATACACTCAAACTCAATCTAGGGCATTACTAACCCCATCTCTATCGAGTTACGCCACAGAGCCAAGGTTATCACTAAACCAATAGCTCTGATACCAACTGTAACGGCCCGGGAAAAATTCGACGTTCGAATTTTCAACAACAATGCTTAATCCCGTATTACTTGTCAAAAATCCAAGTATCGAACCCCAAACTGTTAATAGAAAGAAGTTAGAGGATGAGGAATAGGAAGAAAGAAATTTTAGAATAGAAGAAAGAAGAAGAACACATCAGAATCTCACAGCGGAACGAGTAAATATAATATAACAAATCTCTTTGAAAAGAAGACTGTATATATACATACCATTTATCAGAGTAAACATACATCAATCACAGCGGAAATACTTGTATAACTAACGGTGAACCCTCCTGCTTCCAACTCTGAAACTTGTAGCGGAACCTAACCTGTAAATATGCTTGGTCTGACCCGAGCACATTTGATTTAAAACAAAAACACACCGGGTCAGTCTGGAATACTTTCAGTAATAAATTCACAGCACACACAACTTGTTTAACTTTTGAAAATCCTTTCTGAAATAAAGGGTAATAGTAAGACCAGTCCACACATAAACACGGACGGTTTTTACCTTACTATAACCCAAAACGTTTTTGAAATCAATATGTTTTCTGATATTATCATAGTGTCTAAGTACAAGTAAATATCAATTTAGAGGAACGCTTGCATCTCACGCTCCCCATATATAGTATACAAACCAAAACCGCGGGCGCTTATTGGATATTGGATTCCAACTTGACAAGGTATGGGTCCACCTTCCGAACGTGTACCTCTAGAGGCGAATACACTGGGTTCAACAAGAACGTCTTGCAACCCGGCCCACACATGACCGACCACTCATTTCGCTTGAGTGTATCGAATGTATATCACCGACGGTTGGGCTCAAACCACCGTCTCCCGAAAAGGGACAGCATCGATAGATACAAGAAGCAAAAGGAATTTCTCTAGATAGGTGATTATACATCCTAATGGGAGCGACCCACATAGCCATGCTGCCTGCCCGATTTCTGTCATTTCCCGGTTGATGAGGCTTGAGGCTACGCTTTACCATCACATCAGGTTCACTTCGAATGCCACATTGTCAGATCCATCGAAATCACTTAATTGATGTCTACAACAATACATTACGTGTCAGCTAAAGAAGTTTCCTTCTCTGCTTCACTCTTGGTACGGCTGGAGAAATCAATGTACATGACCTTTCTGGAAATACTCTGTCAGACATCCATCCATACAAGTCATCCAGGAACAGGATGAACCGAAGGCACTCTCCTACTGCATCCTAGGTATCACCCTATAGATCAGTAGCGAGAAGTCCTTGCAAATCCGAAGATTTCAATCACGACAGAATCACAAGTCAAAATATCTTCGGGAGCGACCCTTAGAAATCCAACGAGTAGTTCTTCCGCTCATGAAGATCAACGGTCTTCAATGCTCCATCTCGACCATCTTCTGATATCTTCGACGTTACGTATTTGCTGGTCGGAATGGTTTTCGAATATAAATTTGATCCCGGTCTTTCCGTACCAACCATCGATAAAATGCCAAACTTTGATAGTCGGTGATTTAACTATCAAATCATAACAGTGTATCTCAGGGGACTGGCAGCTCAGGTCCTTTATTTAATATATTCCATCGACTTTGTTTCCTCGATGATCGATTCCAAGAATTTAATCTTATCCAAAAATCTCTTTTGGTTTTGTTACTTTGAAAGCATTACTCGACACTCTTTTAATCGACTTTCCTTTTATTTCCTTAGTTTGGAAATATTGCCCTATTTCATAAACTCTCTTTTATTTCCTTCATCGTGGAAACACTATTTAATTTACTCAAATTCCATCTTCGGTTTTCCTTTGATTTGAAATCCATGCTATGATCCTATAACTCCACTCTCCCTTTCCTTTGGTATCTCGCTATATTTCTTTTAATCCATTGGTATATCACTTAATACCAAAATCTTCTCTTACTTCGAGTAAACCATTTCACTTAATTTAGTATTTAGGGCAACTCTTATTTTTAACATCATCATTTTGGAGAAAAACACTTTTCACACTTTGTTTATACGATGGAAGTAAACTTTAAATCCTTTCTGCACCAAATCATTTCCATTACTTTATCTTGTTCGAAGAAGAATTCCAATCAAAAATACTCGCTTTAGTTACCATTAAACAAAAGTAATTTATAATTTCGATTAACTAATACTAGCATAGTTAATCTAATTCAAAGGTCTAAATGATAAATCTTATTAATTCCAAACAATTCGATGATCACCTTCCTATCCATCACAAACTGATATCACCTCTCGATAATAGCGAAGCCTTTCAAGTTGGGGTATTCTAATTACCTCTCAGACCTTGATCGACAGCGTTCTTATCTCAAGTTAATACTCGTTTGCAACTCAAACACTGACATGGAACCACCACCAGAAATCTCATTTGGTTTCATTTATGGTTTAATAACCATACATATCTTTCAAATCCTATCGCCACCTATTTACCCCTTAATTAGATCCCACTTAAAAACTTATCGCTTTAATTATATCTTTAAGCTTCTCTTTAATATCACACTTACTCGATGTCCTTTATCCACTTATGTTTATAACATTCTGGGATTTTTAACCAAGTCTTTTGGTAACCCTTCCCTTAATTAGAAACTCACCGTACTCGATTTCCTTTTGGAAAGGAATCCCGCTTACTCGAGCAATAACTTTAACTATTTTTAATCTAATGATTTACTTCATCATTTAACCAAACAAAACAGTTTATTTCAATAATTAATTATTTAGAAATTTACTTCATTACTTAAAAGTAGGATAATTAAATGTTTCTACAAAGGTTATCCAATAATGTTTAACTAACTTTACAAGTAAACAATTTCAATAACCACTTAAAATGTTAGTTAATCGATGATTAACTAATTTACACAATATCCATTAAATCCACGAATATTTTGAAAACCATCGATTGGATTAGTTTAAAACAAATTTAATCAAATCGTCAAATTCACATTAACAGTTGGTTTCTGCCCAATCACAACCATCAGTTAAGATGATAACTGACTTCTATTTATTTTCTCTTCTTAAATTAATTAAATAACTTAATAAATTTAAAACATCGGTTAATTGTTTTATAAAAACAATTATTCTCCTTCACTAACTCAACGGTTAGTTTTTGACTTCTGTCCGTACAACTGCATGGAAATTCGTTATATAACTCTTAATTATCACGTTTCTAAAACATGCTTTTAAATTATAAATATAATTATAAACTTTGATTTTAAATCGACTCAAATAAAATAAAAATTGAACCTTTAATTTATAAAATAAATTAAACTCTGTCAGTTTGCCTATCAGCAAAACAGCGTCATAACAATAAATTTGAACCCTTACTGCCAACCAGTTAATATTGTCGGTTGATAAAAATTACCACAACAATCGCAACCATTCAACCATCAACAATCAGACCGGTCAAATGTCAATTTGGGGTTCAAACAGTCCATGTGCAACCAATATAAAAATAAACAACATCCAAGTTATTTTGAGGAATCCGGTCGGATCCCTCCAACCTGTTCTTCTCTGCATCACAGATGGTGATCACATTTAAATAAATGATTTAACAGCAATAATAAAATCAACAACCATCTAATCAACCATAAGCAACCAATGCAGTCAATCTACCAGTATTTATTTTTTTTATGGATTTATCACATCATAGTAGTCCAGAAAAGTGTGAGAATTAACTCACCAGTTTTTGTCGATTGACGGTTGACGCGTTATACTGTATAATTTTAAACTGGTGTTTAAAATTACTCTGATCTTCAACTGCTTCCATTTCAGTTCAACCCGTCAGCGTAATGCTCGTCGTCACGATCCCAACGACTTTTATTTTGTTTGATTCTGTAAATGTATAAACGAGTTATCGATGTTATAAGCTTTAATTAATTTAAAATAATATTACTAACTAAAACATTTTATTAATTTCTTTAATTACCTTCTTGATTATGATTGCGCCCGCTTAACCCTTCATCTTTGTTCAACATGGCACCGACTATAACCAAATGAGGAACTTTACCATTAACTTCCCGTTTTCAAATGTCCCCCATCTACAAATTTTCATGTTTCCCTTTATACTTCCCTTTCCGTCTAGTCCCTTCCAGCTCTTCTGTTCGGTTTCTTTTCTTTTTTCTTTTTTTTTTAAACTATTTCTGAAAACACCTCTCCTGAAACCCACTACTTTCATGATCGCACCATACCAGCTTCTACCCTTCACTTGCTTAATGCGTCCCATGTATCTAATACGGTAACCAAACCAAAAGGAATATCCCTTGACCGTGCTGTCATTACCATACTACCCTCACTACTTCTCCTCCCACGTCCAACTTCTCCTCTCCAACTCACGCCCGCTCATCTACTCAGCGCCCTCCCATCCTCCATTATTCCCATGCTGCGCCTCCTATTCATGGGATCAGCCCACCAAAAACTTGTTACAGTCGCTCCTTCTCACGTCCTCTACATCTCCAACCAATGACACGCCTCAACTGACCACCGGATCTCATGAGTCACCTCCCCTCCAATGAATACGACCCTGCGCCTCCTTTACTTGCTCTGCCCAATGCCGAGCTCGGATCCACTACTTTGTTTGTGAAACTGCTCGCCCATGAACCCTGATGACGAGACCCTGATTGCCCATCACTACAAGCTTCGCCGAAGACTTCCCTTCCTCCTACAATCGGTCACCACCTTTCCGGCGGCCTACAGAACTTCCTCGCTTCGTACTATCCGATTATATATAACATTTTGAAGATCCATGAAAAGAAAAGAGAAAGGCATATATAAGAAGACAGGGCACAGCGTTTAGACTTGGGAAATATTATAAGCTTATGCATTTTGTATCAGATTTTTGTGTCTTCGGTTGAGAGGAGGAGAACGCAAAGATTAATTTAGGATACAAGAAAGAAGTGAAAAGAAGAATTGGTATGATTTATATACGGAGAGAAACCGTGGTAGCCACGTTTCCTTGGTAAGCACGGCAAGAAAGTTTGATGGCCAAGGAAAATAAATTGAATTTTTTTACTCCAACTTTGTCTGCACGGTTTCATTTAGGCACGTGCACAGGGAATAGGACGCTACGTTTCCCTTTTTAGACCTGCGCTTGGCAAATGCTTGATTAAGTGTTTGATAAGGACTTGGCGGGTAGAGAAGATAGGGTAGGGGAGATGTTTCTGTACGTGTGTATATTTCAAAAGCGACATGCATTTAATAGATAGGCTGCAGCAAAATGGTAGCATGTGGATTGATAGGGATAGCTGTGTTGTGATTTCACATATAGTCTGCTAAGTATTAAAAGATAGGGACCCTGCATCGTTTGCATTGTACGCAAGACATAGCATGGTAAGACATGTTTGAATTGACGTTTCATGAGGCAGAGTATATTCATTGCGTATGGAGCCAACGTATTGTTATTTCAGAAGATGGTGCATATTTGGTTTGTATAGTTAGATTTGCGGGGTATCTGTTACATAGAATTTCATTCATTTATGAAAGGCTATGGACAAAAATAAAAATACCGTTACGACGAGCAATGCCCCACGATCCCAAAAATATAATAATATCGGTAGATGGATTCATATTTTGAAATCCCAAAATCGCTGATTAGGGGTGCAAAATACTCCAAATAAAAAGTTGCATATTTAATTAATTAAAAATTCCAGTAAAATTCTAAAAATTAAATTAACACTACGTCTTAAAAGAACCTTGTCTAAATTCGAATCCAATATGCTGTTATTTCAAATAAACCGTTACGGCCAAAAACGAATATGCTGCTGCTTTCCTTCCAAATTGATTTGGGCATAATTTCCAATTTACACGACGAAATCCCGATTTTTCTCTTCCACTAGAAAAATATACTTCACTAGCTCCGTACGTTTCTTGTTTCACAGAAATCCGATTTAAAACGGACTCTGGATACCCAGTTGAAATTCAAAATCCCATTTTACGAACTGCAGCGCTGTTCTGAGCTCGTTTTATTTTATATATGAATATATATCGTTCAACTTCGTTTTAAATAGCGATTTAAATATTAAAACCCTTTAATATTCCAAATAAAATATTTAAAATAAATAAAATAAATAAAGTATTTGGCAGCCAAAAATACGGGACGTTACATTTATTTTATTTGTTGATGTTACAATAAGATTTGAACGACAAATAAAATATTCTTTTTATTTGTTTATTCACAATAGAATATGAACAACAAATAGAATATATTTTTATTACGACAGAATTTGGCTAACTAATAAAAATCCTATTTTTGTTTGTTTACATTTAGAACACGGTTTATGAATTACAATAAAAACATAAAACGTTCATTTGTTTGAATTGAAACCATGTTAACGATAAAATTTACATTTTTACCGTATATATATATAATAGGTTAAAAATGTTCATCTATTTGAAATGAAAACATGAAACATTAAAAATCTTATTTTTAATGAAAAGAATTATTCATATGAAAAAAAAATTCATGTTAAAATAAAAGTGTTGAAAACATTAAAAATCACATTTTTAATGTAAAGAATGGTTCATATGAAAGTTGTTTATGTTAGAATTGTCGAAAAAACAAAGTTATCCTTTTTCTTTGTTTTTGTTGAAATGTTAGAAATAAATCAAAAAGATTACATTTTTAATGTAATTAGAAATAAAATAAAAAGACTACATTTTTCAATGTAACTAAAATTGAAAAAAAATATAACATTTTTCAATGTAACTAAAATTGAAATAAATTGATTACATTCTTCAATGTAATTAAAATTGAAATAAAAATAACATTTTAGTTAAAGCATAAGTATTGAAATAAGAGATCATATTTTTGGCCAAACTTTATTAGTGAACATTTTGGCCAAAACTTTATTAGTGAAATGAAATTATCACTTTTGTCAAAATTTGAATATTGAATTGAAATTTTCATTTTTGTCAAAATCTTATTATTGAATTGAAAATATCATTTTTATCAAAACTTGATTACTAAAATAAATGTAACAATTTTGTTTACATTTTTTTATGTAAATAAGAAATTATTTTCAGAAGTTACATAGAAAATAAAGTTTGTTCTTTTTATTTGGAATGACCAATGCAAAGATAACTTGAAAATAAGAAGTACATTTTTATTTGTGTTCGACAACACCAATAAAACTAGAAAATAAAACATATATTGAAAATAAAGTTTTGTTCTTTATTTTGTGTTCAAAAATGTAAAACATGTTTTGAAAATAAAGTTTGTACTTCTATTTACATTCAGCAATGCGAATACATACAAATATATTGAAAATAAAGTTTATTTCTTTGTTTGCATTTATCAATACATATATGCATTGAAATTAAAGTTTATTCTTCTATTTGCATTTATCAATGCAAATATTCAATGAAACTATAATCTATTTTCTTTACCTACATTTACCAACACAAATGTACAGACTTTATACAATTAATAGAATTTGTTTTAAAATATACTTTGAAAATAAATTTTGTTCTTTTATTTACATTCACTAATGTAAATATAATTTAAAAACAAAACTATTCTTTGTTTGCATTCATAAATGCAAATACTTTTTTTTTAATTAATTTGTTTCTTTTATTTACATTCAACAACGTAAATACACTTTGTAAATGAGGTTCTTTTTACATGCACACAAATATACTTTTAAATAAAAATAAAAGTTACATTTGTTATTTACATTCCTTGTTGCAAATAAAACCTTGAAATAAAGTTCATCTTTGTTTGCAATTCATTAATGCAAACAAACCATCAGATTTAAAATTATATTCTTAATTTATAATTTTGATATGAATAAAGTTTGTTTGAAATAAAGGATAGGATTTAAAAGTTACATTTTAATAACTAAACATTCACATTTTTATCATTAAAGTAGAATAGACAAAAACACTCATTTTGTCTAAATTAAAAGAATGAAACAAAATATAGCATTGGCATATTTTATTAAAATTGAAACAAAAATTATTCATTTCTGTAAATTTATATTAGTTAAAGACAATTATTCATTTTTGATTATTTACATTAGTTAAAAATAATTATTCATTTTAGTCAATTTATACTAGTAAAACCAAATTTTACATTTTGTCAGAAATATTCATTTTTGTCAAAATGAATTAATTGAAGCAATTTATATATAGATATATATATATATATGTATGTCTGGCAAAATATATACTTGTCAGGATAGGTTAGTTAAATCAAAATATTTATCACTTTGTCTCATTAGAATTGCCAAACAAAATAACCATTTTTGTTTAGAGTCTAAATTAGCAAAATAGAAATTGTCAATAGGGACAAAGTTATTATGCTTATTCATTCATTGCAACAGAGATATTTTCTAGTCATCATTATATGTATTGTGTATTACACTCCCATTCACAAGTTACCCGACTTGTGTATGTGATTGGGACGATAATTTTCACACATCGCCCAAGTGCACAAATTAGTTTATCATTTGTTTGTTGGTTGAAACCCCACACGGGTGTTGGGATGAAAATTTATATACACTAATCCCAATATTTAATTGTTTGTTGATCGTTAGATTGACAGGCTGTGATGAGCGTTATTATTTAATTTTAACGCTTACACAGTGGGATTTACACTTTGGATGTAAATGGATGATTTGATGATGTGTGTGAAATCCATGTAACCCAAATTAGATGGTAAATGTTTGAGTCGCATTTCAATTCCGGTGTTCTTTTAAATAAGAATATTTTTACATTAGAAATCCTTTTTATATAAAGTATATATATTTTCAAAATATAGATTGTTAATTAAGTATATGTTAAAACAAAGAATATTTGTAAAGGATAAAGAATTTGTAATATAAAGAATACTTCTCATTTAGAGTCTTTATATAAAGAATATTTTTATGATTATTTTAAAATATGTTTTTAAAAGATTACTAGCACTTGCAATTATATTTTGTGATATGAAATCAATTGAGATGTGAAGTGGATTTATCGTGGACGATGTTTTAAATGACATTTGTCCTTTAATCCAATTTACATTGAAATTATTATTTGGAACTTATGAATCTATTTTATAGATTTAAAAAGGGCATTTTCTAAAAATAAAGCTTTTCCAATTTAATGTATTAAATAGGAATTAAGTGGAAATTCGATTGGTAATAATCGAAATGGGCTTCTGTAAAAGAAGACCGATATTATATATGGAATTTAAGAGGCTTTGCCGTTATTCCATTTATATTCTTAGTCTGATACAGAAATTTATATCGATTATGTATTGATTTGATTTCTGTGGAATTCCATATTTTGAAAATTGATTTATAGATTTTATTCTCAGAATTTTATCTTTGATAAAATTAGTGAGAATCTTTTAAAACGAATATCTTATTAAAAGAATATTCTGAGTTGGAATGTGGCGTAATGTGTGATTTTCCAATATTTGCTTTTTAATCCCAAAATACACGAGTTATTCAGAAATACCGGGTTTAACCCATTCTGAATAATCATCACGACGATCAAGAGTCGAAGATGAAGACGGTGATTGAAGACCGAAGGTTTCCACATCGTTGGGATGATGATGACTGGTATCTTGAATTGGGATTGGCCTTCCAAGGCAAGGTATTTGGTGATGGTCGTCCAAACGCATTTGGAGACCGACGGGACGTTGTTTTGCTCAAACCCGGAGCGGACTTGTAAATGGATTGTGTGTCTGACATTGTATTCATTTCTGCTGTATTTGTTGAACGCTACTGATTATATATTTCTGTTTGGTGGTGAAGAATTTATTCTTTACTTATCACCCTTCTCTAATACGTATAAGCTTAAAGGTTATATATATATTGGTAGATGATCAATAATATGGTAGGGTCTGACAATGTGACATGCTAAGATGCAAATGATCAAGGCTTTGTTGAAAAGCGGGCCTTGTGGTTGATGATCAAAGCATAGCCTGTTTAGGCATAGCTTTGTGTGTAACGTGACTTCGCGAGCCTTACACCCCGGTATGAGTCAAAAACGGGATTAGGACTACAGGGAGTGCACACGTTTCTTTCTAGCTAATGGTGTTTGGGTTTTAACACGGCCCGACATTTTACTTATGTGGATTTTGGATTGAGGTACCTCGGGTTTTTATAGGCCGAAAGTGGTCATACTATAGGTTCAAAGGAACCGGGAAACGTGTGTTCAGGAATTGCCAATCCACTACCGTTAGGTAGGGACCGGCCCTGAAGATACAAGGGTTCACTGCGGGGGATCCTGAGGCATCTGCTAGAGTGTCTCGAATCGGAAGAGGACGATCCCTATCCTCGATTTCATGATAGAAAACCAATTTCCAATACGACATCACGGTTTTGATTGTAAACTTATATACGTCGACATAGTAGGATGGGGTACTGTGCCATCTAAGATTAATACATTTATATTGAAATGTTTTAAATATATATATACACTAATAATAATATCGTTTTTACGTATCAAGCATCTTTTGACCATTATAAGGTAAAACCCTATCCTCTGGTGTGCGTTGCATTGTGTGATGGGACCTGGGTCTTATAATGGTTTCATTTTTCTAAAAAGCATTACGTTATTTGACGATTTACTTTAACTATGCACTGGAAATCCAATGGAGTAAACCCGTTCTGCGTTAGCGGCGTGGTCATGTGATTAGCCTACTTATTAGATAAGTTAAGTATAGAATTCTCACACCAGTCCCACGACTGACCTGAAGTTTGTTCCACTTTGCAAACTCGGGTGCCCTCTTTCCACACGGGCAGTCGAGTAGCTTTTTGCAGATATAGTTAAGCAGGATCCTGGATTGAAGTCTGAAGCTGGGTCCATAATATTAATGGCCTTCCGCTGAGATTAGTTCCTCTGTAATGTATTTAATTTATTGTAAATGTATTTTCCGCTGTATTATTTATCGATGTACTCTGATATATTCTGTACTCTGATGTAACATTTCTTATTGATGTTATAAAAGTCTGTGTTGCTGTTTCTGATCTGTTGTATGCCCAAAGTTAACGTACGCGGGTTTTGAAAAGTTTTAATCGATCTTGCGATCGATTGGGGTCGGGCGAAATCTGGGTCGTTACAATATATATAGGGATGGCTATTAGAATCGAGAACCAAAAACCCAAACCGAACCGATCCTAAATGACACGAACCCGAAACAAACCCGAACCAAACCTGATGGGTCTCGGGTCGGGTCTAGTTGATGAAAAATACAGTGAATACTCGACAAAACCCGACCCAACCCGAAAGACCCGACCAAAAAATATTGAAATACATGCAATTTTAGTATTATTTCTCACGCGGACCCGACCCGACCCGACCCAAACTGAAGCTCAGGTCGGGTAGGGTCCAGATTTTGGAAATGTACAGTTTCGACCCGACAAAACCCAACCCACTTAGACCCGAGACCCATCGGGTCGGGTCCGGGTCTATCGGGTCGGGTCTAATTGTCACTCCTATATATATACATGAATATGTGTTGAACTATTGTGAAATAAGTGCTGGTAGCATGATTTGGCCCAAATTTGGGGCTGTTGTGGGTTGTTTACCAAGCTGAGATAGGGCATTGTTTGGAAATCAGGTAGAGTTGCATGTTAGAATTTAGCGTTTTGTTCCAGCATTTCACATTTTCAGGGCGGGCCTTGGCCCTACCTAGCCTTAAGGTAGGTCCGCCCCTGCTGGTACACAATTTCATCGGGTGTCGGGACGGGCGGGTCTATCCAGTCCCATATCAGTTCCAAGTACGGGGCAAAATTCCAAACCCGCGCCGTATCTGCAAGACAGGTCTGAGGCTAAATATAAAAATTCCGGGGCGGGCCTGGAGTACAAAAAACCCGCCCCATTGTCATTTCTACAAATAATAATGGTTTGTTCAGTTACTGAACTAGCCACGAAGCGTTTAAGTGTGAATTGTTCACTTTCTCATGGCTAGTTAATGACTAGTTCGAACCAGTTCGGTGGCTGGTTAGATATAATGACTTTGCTATTACAATGGTATAACGACAAAGTCTTTATTCCTACACCGGGAGGGAGGAAGAAAGGAGGAAAATAGGGTTCGGATTTATAACGGCAAACATTTTACCGTTATAAACTTATAACGGAAAAGTCTTTTTCCTTATAATTTTTTAACAGCAAATATTTTGTTGTTGTAAACGTAAGCCCTTGGCTACTCTCCCTTCCTTGTCGCTCCACCTGTTCATTCGGTCCCCGACAACATGAGATAAAAAAATGTCATGAACAAAATGGATTGTTGGTAATTGTCTTAGAAGGAGAACTAGCGGTTTCATATATAGTTTGTTATGATCCTACATAAGCTATAGGGAGCAATATAAGCCAATGGAAAAGAATCAGTACGCACTCAACCTAATATTAATCAATTCAAATATACATTTCACATCATCGAGTAAACACCATACATAACCATATATAATAAATAAAAATCAATAACCGGATTTAGTTCACACATTTGATAAATGCATACTAATTCCAAAATTAAATTAAATTCCAACAATTGCAAATATCCAAACATGCATAATAGACGAAAGTAAATATATTCAGCGTAGAATAATAAATAGATTTTACGCTATGCACTCTAGTTAAAATCAAGGTTCAAAAACTGAATTTCAGTCATTTGAAAATTTATTAGTTTCGGTCAATTTTGGAAATTTCGACGGTTTGAGTTTTTGTTTAAGTTTCAGTCCAAATATCGAATTTTTGTTCTTTTGTAAAAAAGCAATGATAAATCCTGCAAATCCACAAAAAAAATTGTCCACAAAAATATAATAATGTAACATACAATATTACTGGTATTACATTTGAAATTATTTCTTGGAGCTACATATATGAGTTATTTTCATTGTTTTCTTCAACATCTTAATCTTATGTTGCATAGTATGATGAATAACCATATTGCATTTGTCCTAAACCCATAAATATCTCCATCATATTGTCAAATGGTGATGGTTCTTTATTTTGTGTTGTATGCGTAAATTGACTATTTCGATCACTCAAGACGTCGCTATATGTTTTGTTTGTTCCATAACATGAGCTGCCACCTGTAGTCAAACATAGAATGTCTATAGTTTGGTGGATCATTCAAAGTATATGCATTAGAATGTTCGTAGTTATGTTGATATTCATATTCAATATTTAAATTACTATCTCTTTTGTAGGGAATGTCATTTGCACCTCTTCTTCTTGAATTTGTTTAGCAGGTTTATGCGATTCATCGCCGTAACCATAACCAACACCCTAATTACTTGTTGTTTGCACACAACTTCATTCAGCATTACCATGATCATCATTTGACCAACCGTTACTACTTTCATTGCTTTGTTGTTCGTGTAGGTATGCCATCTGCTGCAACTATTGCATCATTCATCGTGTTCATTAACCAAGGGTTATTGTCCAACAAGGGTGGTTCAATTTCTATAGTCCACTCTACTAATGCATCCTCTACATGGAATATGTAGTCCAAATCGATCAAATGATTCTTAGTATCGTGGCACCATGGATTCTTTTCTTTTAATCTCATGTTGTAATGCGCATATACCAAATTTTTTCAAAATTTTCATTTTAATTCTATTTCTTAGTTTGTATGAATCTTGAAAAAGGTAGTTCAGTTTCTTTTGCTGTTTGAAGAAGAAACTCTTTGGCTTGAGATGTGCTGTGCTAGATGTGTTAAATTTGGAGCATCATCTTTTCCATTTATTGACTATCACTGAGCAGAAAAACATATCTTTATAGTTTTATATGCTTTTTTAGATTCAAATGCAGCAATTCTCATCTGATATCTTTCCACTTGTTAATGTATAAGTTAATTGTTTGATGCACCAAATGTAAAATGGTTTTCATGATTATGATGCATGTTAGCTTTATCTCATTTTCAATTTTAACCCCGTTTCAAAATCAGGCACAATTCTTTCAAAACATTATTAAATTCATTTAATACTTCTTTATCGTTTATTGCATCTCCAAATTGAATGATAGGACTAAGAAAATAACCTGTATGAAAAAGTGCAACATATTATTGAATTGTTATATATTTGACTATTTGTACGACGATATGATGAAACAAATTACCTGCAACATGAAGGGGTCGACGTAATTGTCTTTCCATCATTTATCCATTATATCCCACCATTTTTGAATTTTTCTTCCACCAACATTTTTTCTAATTGATTCGTTTGATCAATCCATTGCTTCATGAAGATATCTCATATCAGTTTTGTTGTTACTATCCTCCAATTATAAACTTTCACTAGTGGCTCAAAAATAAGTATGACAGAAGTTGCACTAATCAAAAAATCATTGTTGAAAATTAGTGTTGAGACGATAGTTTCCGTTCTTTTATCTTTAGTATCAAGTCTACAAACTCTTGATGCCCACTCTTTTGGAGTAATCATTCTTCTTATGTCGTCTTTTTGTTTGTAAATAGACTCCAGTGTGATGAAGTGAGTTACAAACCATGTTATTGTCGGAATAATCAATTCTTTATTATTTTTCTCCTTTCTCATGATGGAAAGTAACCAACCATGATTGTATTTAAATGTTGTTACCAACTGGAATTTTTTTATAACATTTGTTACCTTTGACTCATTTGAAATATCCCCTAAAATTAAATCAATGCAGCGTGATGCACATGAAGTCTAATATAAATGTTTTCTTTTCTGCATCAACAATTGTCCGACAGTTTTGTAGGTTGCTCGGTCATCTGTAACAATATGCACTATTCTATTTTCACCAATTGTTTCAACAACATCATCCATTAATCCGCAAATGCATTCCCCACTTTAGAACATATCTATAACATTTACAGATTTGATAAGTATCGTTCCATGAGTAGAGTACACGAGGAAGTTTATTAATTTTCATCGATTTTGTGTACTCCAAACATCACATATTAGTGTCCAACCATATTCGTCACAGAAATTGTGCAACGTTTTTAATATATTGTCCAATTTCTTCTATTTCCATTTCAAGGTATGAGTGTGACATTTCATACATAGTAGGTGGATCAATTACACGACCACTTTGGACAATAGCGTCAACCATTGTTGTATAATATGGACTATTAACAATGTTGTGAGGAATACAATTAAAGAAAAAGAAATCAGAATGTAGCATCTCGGAAAATTCGACTCTCGAATTCAGACACTAATACATCATGTGTTCAGATTCAAGTATCGAAAACTCAGAAAACTAATTGAAAGAAATTAGAGGATGAGAAAAAGAAAAGAAAGAAATATTAGAGTAGAAAAAAAGGAAGAAGAACAACTAACCACAATATCAGAATCTCACATCGCAACGAAATAAAATATAATACAGAAATAAATCTTTATTGAAAACTTGAAGTAATACTCACAGATATCAGAGTACAGCGGACATTTAATTCATCTGGACAGTTATAACAGCCTGTCCATATTTACAGCACACGGCGGAATAATAATTATATATATGTCTGATCTCGTCCGGCTCGTCTCCTGGATTTCATAACATCTTATCCTGAACCCGTAACTTGGACTGGCCCGAGTATTACAAACACCACAGTTTAGTCTGGTGAACCAACGTGAGAAAAACTCATTTTAAATTATTGGTATCATCCATCTTGATTTTAAAGTCAAAATCAAAGAATAATCGTAAGACCAATCCATACATAAGCATAGACGGTTTTTACCTTACGATAACCCAAACCATTTATTTGAAATCATAATTATTCTGATATTATGATAATGTCTAGATCAAATAAATAATCATCAAGTAGAACGTTTGCATCTCACGCTCTACATATATAATATAAAATCGAAAACCGCGGGCTCTTATTAGAGATTGAATTTCCAACTATGACAAGGTATGGAACCACCTTCCGATCAGTGTACTCTAAAGGGGATACACTGGAGTTCAACAAGAACATCTTGCAACTCAGCCACACATAACCGACCACTCATTTTACTTCAGTGTATCGAATGTATATCACTAACGCTTAGGCTCAAACCACCGTTTCCCGAAAGGGACAGCATCGAATAAAATAAAGAAGGAAATTAATTTTATCTAAATAGGTGATTATACACCCTAATGGGAACGACCCACTTAGCCATGCTGCCTACCCGATTTCTATCATTTCCCAGCTGATGAGGCCTAAGGTTATAATTCGCTTTTGAAACATCTGGATACCATTTACATCGTCCAACAAGTCATCTTGGAACAGGATGAACCAAAGGAACCCTCCACCAAATCCTAGGAATCACCCTATGGATCAGTAGCGAGTAATCCTTGCAATCCGTCGATTTCAACCACGATCGGACCACCATCAAAATATCTCCGGGCGCAACTCCAGAGAATTCGACAAGTAGTCCTCTCAATTATGCAGATCCACAGTCTTCACTACTCCGTCTTCAATCCGTATATTCTACGTTATGTATTTATTGGTTCAGAATGGTTTTCGAATATACTCGATCCTGGTCTTTCCGTCCCAACACGCGTATAGGCCATATTTGATAATCGGTTATTTAACTATCAAATATAACAATCATTCATGCATCAAAGAAAATTCAATTCACTGTTTCAATATCCATTACCATTTTAGACTCTTTTGATTAACCATTCGTTAAGTCAAAACTTCTCCATTTTTCCAATAATTGAAATACTCATTTCTCTTCTTATATTAATATATAAGAATATTCAATTGCCCATTTCATTTTAAAAAATCCTTTTAGCCATGTATTTCTCATCTCGGTCATTAGTAACTAACCGTAAACTAGAAAGAGAATAATTCCCTAAGTACCGACCCCGAAGGCCGAAACCAACATCAGATCGATACCCAGAAAATCATTCAACTCACTAACCCCAGTCAGTTTCTAATTATCTTAACTCCGTTTCCTAACTTCTAACGAATAAAAATTCCAATTACTCATTATCACTTTAAACGAGATATTTATCTCCAGTTCAAATATTTTACTTAAATTTGATTTACAAAACCATTATTGAATATTCCCATAAATATCCTTTATAAATACCTTTGTAGTTTTATAACTTATCTCAGTTTATTTTAATAACTTCACTCCATAAAAAAATATTTGCACATAAATATCATTTGCTAAATCTTACTATTCAAAAATATTATCTATAAATCTTATATAAAATTCTTTAATATAATCTATATTATATTATTCAAATTAGTTTGACCTGAATTCAGTTTGAATTTATAAATTAAAAACAACTCTTCCTGTAACAACCCAAAAAATCAAAACCAATTTAAAATTTTTATTTTGGCAATTTTGATGAATTTTGAATATTTAAAAGGATTCATTTTAAATAATAACAACGAGAAATTTATTTCAGATAGAATTAGAATGCAAGTATTTATTTGAATCGACGTTAGAATATAAATATTTATTTTAATTAAAAATAAATTGGAAATGGCGCGGTAGTTTGAAATTTCGATTTCAAATTTCAAATGAATGTACAGGATTCAAAATAAACCGGATTTTAGCAAAACCAAAAATATTAGAATCTATTTGATAATATCTTTCCAATGAATCTGAAAAATTCAGAATTCATAGCAGGAATAAAAAGTTATGCCCAGTTGAGAATTCAGAATAGTTGCTATGGAAAGTATAGCCCTTAAAAATAGAAATTTTGCAACCGACCTCCGTTTTCGACGAAACCACTTTCGTTGGATCCGGGATGTCAAATTATTGCTAGATTCCAAAATTCATATTTTTGGGATTAGTATGTGAGTGTGGCGAAGTAAAACGTGTTTTGACAGTTTTAAACAATTTGGATCGACCAGAAAATGACCATTTTTCAAACGGTCTCCAAATTCGACGAAATTAGTTTTGTTAGGTCCGTATCGTTTGAACATAGCCAGATTTATTTTTCTGAATTTTTTATAGTCTGTATGTGGCCCCAATAAATTAAAATGTGCGTTTGAATTTAAAATATAATGATTTATATTTTAAATTCAATGAAAACTAATCGTAACTGAGAAATTGGCTTACGAAACATATCCCATTGTGTTCGAAATGGGGGTAATATGCGAGGGACAACAGTCGGTGGGCTTGATTTCGAGTTCGTACTAAAAAGCTACTTTTTGGAGAGATAAAATAATTTAAAATTATTAAATATATATATTATGTAATTCATTTAACCCCCTTTCCTCTTTACTCAGTCAACCCCCCCCCCCCCCCTTTACACGTTCATTACCAAATCAAAAAAAAAGAAATAAAAAAACGCATGCATCAGAAAACCGCTCATCCAAATCCCCCTTCTCCCCGCCTCCGACGTTCACCGCCGCCCCACCTCTGATGACCAGCGCGCCCCCCTTCTGACCAACGCCCTCCTCTCTATTCCCTCCTTCTTCTTATCAAAAACCAAAACCCATTCCCCCCAAAACAGAAGCCGCCGCCAAACCCTAGCTCACCTCCGCTGCCAGCCTGAAGAGCCTCCCCGTCGCCTCAGCAACTCCGGCGCCGCATTTCCCCCTCCTCCGATCGATCCACTGTGAGATTTTCTTATTTTATTTGGTTATGTAGAGAGAAAAAATGATTTTTTTTCTATAAAATGTCATGAAAATAAAACAAATGATCTTTGTTAATAAAAAGATAATCTTTTATATACATTTAGGAAATAAAAATATATATTTTTTATTTACATAGCGAAGTCAAAATATGATTTTTTATATTATAGAGATAATAAAAATATGATTTTTATATTATAGAGATAATAAAAATATGATTATTATATTATAGAGATAATAAAAATATGATTTTTATATTATAGAGACAATAAAAATTTGATTTTTATACATATAGCGAAGTAATAAAAATGTGATTTTTATCTATGTAGCATTGTTATGAAAATATGAAATTATTTTTAGAAATACAAAAATATAATTTTTATCCCATGTATGTTATTTATAAATAATCAAACAAATAAATAATTATTTATTGGTTAAAAATATAATTTTTAACGTAGTTATACTACAAAGATCGACAATCAAAGCACGGCGGAGTGAATCCCAAAGGTGAGAACTTCTCACTTTAATTTATTTTCTAGTTAGAAATATATACTAGGATGCAGATGGATATTGATTGTGTTATGTGGAATGGAATAAAATATTTCATAGTTAAAAATATAATTTTTAACGTGTATATAAATAAAATAAATATTCATTTACAAATCAGATGATTTTTTAAGTACACACATTTGACGGATATTAATTGGGACGATATATTTTACACATCGCCCAACTGCACAAATAAATATGTGTTTGTTGTTTGAAAACCCTACACAGGTATTGGGATGATATTGGACATACACTAATCCCAATATTTAGTTGTATGTCAATCGATAGGTTGACAGGCTGTTGTAAGCGTTAATTATTTATATTTAACGCTTATGCAGTTGTGTAACGCACTATGGATGATGGTTGATTGTGTTTGATTATTGTTGTGTACGTGTGTTGTATGAAATCCATATAAATAACATTATATGGTAATTGACTGTGTCTGATTCCAGTTCAGAAAGAATGAATATTTTAAAATAACGAATATTTTAAAATAATATTTAGTGAAAGAATCAAAATATGATTTTGATGTTCGATTCGGGATGGACACGAATATATTCAAATATATAAAGCCGTATTGATTAGATTAACGCCATTTTGACGTGAACGATGTTTATATCAATTTTATTCCTTTCTATAATGAATATCGAAAAGGAAATGATTTCGAAATATAATGTTTTGAAAATACTATCATTTATATATCGATGATATGGAATATTCAATTTTGATTTGAAATTGAATATGAAGTTGAAATCATTTTGAAAACGAATTTAAAATGATTTATAAAATACGTTTTAAATGAAAATTGATGATATATATATATATTATATAATGCCCTGAATAGAATGCACCGCGGCAGTTTTCGAATTTCGACCATTTACTTCGAATGGACATTACGGAAAATCCGGCCGTCGGATTCTCCTAAAACTGAAACCGTTGGGTTTGTATCGAAAAGAGCTTTTTAAGAGTATGAGAGATTTGAAATCTAATGGTTGGATTTGGAATCATGTCCAAATCAAATTTGTAAAAGGTCGGTGTAAGTGCAGTTCGATGGCTGTTTATGGAAATCGACTGTACGGGCCTTGATAAAATTATTAAAAATATTAATAATTTGTGTAAAATCATAATAACTGATTTGGAAAGAATTGAGATGAAAATTTCTATATTTGAAAAGACAAAAATATATATTTTTATCGAAATGAACTATTAATGAACTAGAATTAAATTCCAATATTTTTAAAAATAAATAAATTGTTCTGAAAAGTTTTTAAAAATAACCAGAATTTCCTATATAATTATTGGAATGGATTTGAATCGAAATTATCTTCAGAATATTTCGATATTGGAATTCGTGATTATATGGATATTGTGGAGGAATTTGGAAGATATATATATCGTTATTCCAATACAATATTTGTTGGTTTCAGAATTTGATATTGAATATAAGCCAATATATTTTCTATTCAAAGCCGTGTATTTAATATCAAACGGGATTTGGGTTTGTCATGAATGGTGTCTTGATTAACACTGTTCTTAAACCCAGTCGAGAAAAGATTAAATCTTTTTATTTAGATTTAATGAAGTGTACCAATTAATTAATATTTAATTGAAATTGAATTGGAATTGATTTTTGGGTTTATCGTGAATAGTTTTTTAAATAACACTTGTTCTTTAACTCGATTAAAAATGGAATGTGAATTGGGTTTGTTTTGAACTGTGTTTTTAACGACATTCGTTCTTTAGCCCGATTTACAGTGAAATGTGATTTGGAATTTATAAATCTTTTTACTAAGATTTAAAGGGAATTTTCAAAAGTAAAGTTTTCCAATTTAATATATTAAATTGGAATTGAATGGAATTCAATTTGATAATAATCGAAGTGAACTTCTATGAAGGAAGACTGTTAATACAAATGGAATTTAAAAGGCGTTGCCGTTATTCCATTTATATTATTAGCCTCATATGGAAATTGATATCGATTATATATTGATTTGTATTTCCGTGAAGATTCCATAATTAATGGAATGTGATTTGGGCTTGTCGTGAACTGTGTTTTAAATGATATTAGTTCTTTAACCCAGTTAAAGGCAGGATTACATGTCTGTCATTGTATTTCGAACTGTATGGTTAATCCCTGCTAAATATATATCTGTTTGGTGGCAGAGAATTTATTCTCTTACTTAACACTCTTCTTTGAGATGTACGAGCTTAGAGGTTATATATCGGCAGAAATCAATAGTACAGTGTGGATTGTCGATGCGACATGTTTGTGTTTACAAAGTTAAACAATCATTAATATTGATTTTTGGGAAGACTAAAACTAAGTGGAGTTTTAATGAATCTTTAATTAGATTGAAATGTGAATTGATAATTTAAAATTTTCAAATATGGAAAATGATCGAGAGTGAAGTATCACCAATTTTTCTTTGAGCGATAGTTAAATCTTTAATTAGATTTGAACGGGAAATGGTAATTAAATTTATCGATAACACCGTGGTGTTTGATATGGAGTATTACCAGTTTTGGTCCATGGGATGAATAGGTTGGGACTGGAAAATAAAATAAATGATTTATTCGGTGTGGTTTGCTAATCCCGACTAGTTTGGAAAACCTTAATATGGTTTGAATTTATATCCAAAGGAAGATTAAAGAATAAATTTAAAAGAATATTAATAAATTAGAGCATGATAAAATTAATGGGAACAAATCCCTAAGATGTGAATATTTAAGTAAAAGAATATTTAGAATTGGAATGAGGCGTACGTAGTGTTTTTATAACACTTGTTTATAATATACGCGAGTTATTCGGAAAGGTCGGGTTTATACCCATTCTGAATAACTGATTTGACGATATGTCGACAATGAAGACGGTGGTTGAAGACCGGAGGTCTTCACATATTTTGGATGATTACTGATGTCTTGATTGGGTTGTACACCCAAGACGAGGTAATAAGTGGTGATCGTCCAGACATACTTGCAGATCGATGGATATGCGAGGGCCTCTCTCCTGTATTGGGCATACGGCATGAGGAATAAGGTGCCTTCGGTTTCGTTCAGACCCAGAATTAACTTGTAAATGGATTGTGTGTCTGACCTTGGATTTTATTTTGTGTTGATTGATTTCTATTAAATATACATCTGCCTGGTGAAGGGGAATTTATTCCCTTACTTCATCCTTCACTGAGACGTAGGGGATCAGAGGTTGTATATCGATAGACATCAGTCGCATGGCATAAATTGCCTGTGTGGCATGCCTAAGTGGCAAATGATCAAGGCTTCCGTTGAAAAGCAGAGTCTTGTGGTTGATGATCAAAGCATGGCCTTAAATGGCATAGCTTTGTTTTTAGCATTAATTTGGGAGCCTCACACCTCGGTATGAGTCAAAAACGAGATCGGACCGTTGGGAGAACATGACGTTTCTTTCTAGCTATGGGTGGTGTCTTCTATTTACTAGCCCTGACATTGCTGTTATTTTGCCTATGTGGCTATTGGATTGCGGGGCGCCTCAGATATATCGGTCTCTACGGAGCCGATAGATAGGTCTGATAGGACTGGCAAACTTGTGTTCAGGAATAACTAATCCTTAAACGTAAGGAAGGACCGGCACAACCGATTCCAAGGGTTCTCTACGGAGAATCCTGAGGCATTTGCTAGAGTGTCTTGAAGCAGAGAGGAGTCATCCCTGGCCTCGACTCATAGACGGAATAATTTCCAATACGACCAAACTGAGACGACCCGAACTTCCCCGTGAAGGAAAGCACGGATAGAATTGAGGACAAGACAAAATAGAACTCAGACGGAAGAACATTTCATTGTTATTACAACAATTCCAACAGATACATGAATATACATAGTATAAATGAATAAATTACATTCAATAAATATCAGAGATTACAATAAATTACATAGCAGCGGAAAAATATACAAAACACAACTGAAAGTGATACACGGATACAGAGCTTTCCAAGCATCGTTCCAACTGCAAATCAGGATCCTGTGAATATAAATCTGCAAAACCAAAACTACTAGCTGCCCGTGTGGAAAATAGGGGCACCCAGAGTTTAGGTTAAAACAATAAACTCCAGATCAGTCATGTGACTGGTGTGAGAACTAAAACGGTTATTAATCTTTATTTTAATGTTCGGTAAATCAAGGGACCACGCCGTATAACACGGAACGGGTTTCCTCCCAAGAATACCAGTGCATAGAACAAACAGCGCAATGCTAAATAAAGAAAAATGAAGCTGTTATAAGACCCAGGTCCCATCACACAATGCAAAGCAAGCCGGAGGATAGGTTTTTTACCTTATAACAGCCAAAGCATGCTTGATACGTTAAAAACACATTATTTGATACTATAATAAGTGTATAGTGTCAAAACAATTTCAGTCATAAATATCAATCATAGACGGCATTAATGACCCATACCACTATGTCGCCATACTAGGTTCTACAAATAAAACCGAATTATCACGTATTGGAAATTGAATTCCATCATGAGTCGAGGCAAGGG
This sequence comes from Allium sativum, assembly GCA_030737875.1. NCBI lineage: Eukaryota > Viridiplantae > Streptophyta > Magnoliopsida > Asparagales > Amaryllidaceae > Allium > Allium sativum. The sequence goes on from CM060923.1 coordinate 108,779,314, forward strand.
GCAAGCTCCTCTCCGCGTTCGAGACACTCTAGCAATGCCTCAGGACCCCACTCTGATCCTTTGGAACCTCCAAGGCCGGTCCTCTCTTACTTTTGAGGATTAGTTATTCCTGAACACACGTTTCCCGGTCCTTATAGACCTATATCCGAGGCTCCTCGTATCCAACAACCACACAGGTGAAAAGTATATAAATGTCAGGGCTGGTAGGTCACTGACACCACCCTAGCAAGAAAGAAACGTCATGCACTCCTTGGGTCCGTATCCCGTTTTTGACTCATACCGAGGTGTGAGGCTCGCGAATCCACGTTATACACAAAGCTACGTCACACAGACCATGCTTTGATCATCAACCACAAGACTTTGCTTTTCAACAGAAGCCTTGATCAATTGCCACTTGCGCGTGCCACATTGGCAATTCACTCCATGCGACTGATGTCCATCGATATACAACCTCTGAGCTCGTGCGTCTCAGAGAAGGGCGTTAAGCAAGAGAATAAATTCCCCGCCCCCAAACAGATGTATATTTAATAGAGATCAATCAACACGGAATAAAATCCAATGTCATACACACAATCCATTTACAAGTTCGTTCTGGGTCTGAACGAAACCGGAGGCACTTTCCTCGCATATCCATCCATCTCCAAGTACGTCTGGACGATCACCAACTGATTCCCTCATCCTGGGTGTACAGCCCAATCAAGATCATCAGTAATCACCCAAACGATGTGAAGACTTCCGGTCTTCAACCACCATCTTCATCTTCGACATCTCGTCGAATCGGTTATTCAGAATGGGTATAACCCGGCCTTTCTGAATAACCCACGTATATAATAAACAAATGTTACACAAACACAACGAACGCCTCATTCCAATTCAGAATATTCTTTTACTCACAAAATCACATTCTTAGGGAAAGGTTCCCATTAATTTTATCCAAGATAAATTCTTCTAAATTTATTCTTTAATCTTCCTTTGGATATCATTTCAAACTAGTCGGGATTAGCGAACCACACCGAAGTAATTATTTATTTTATTTCCTAATCCCAACCTATTTATCCCATGGAGCAAAACTGGTAATACTCCATATCTAACACCACGGTGTTATCGGTAAAGTTAATTACCATTTCACGTTCAAATCTAATTAAAGATTTAACTATCGCTTTGGAGCAACACTGGTGGTACTCCATTCTCGATCACCTTTCAGATTTGATAATTTAAATTATCAATTCACATTTTAATCTAATTGAAGATTCATTAAAACTCTACTTAGTTTTAATCCTTTCAAAAATCAACATCTTGCCTTTAACTCGGTTAAAGAACCAATGTCATCTAAAACACGATTCACGATAAACCTAAATCACATTTGATATTAAATACAAGGCTCTGAATAGAAAATATACCGGCTTATATTCAATATCAAATTCTGAAACCAACAAATATCGTATTGGAAATAACGATATAAAATATATCTTTCAAATTCCCATAACAATATCTGTATAGTCACAAAATCCAACATCGAAATATTCCGAAGATAATTTCGATTCAACTCCAGTCCAATCCACGTATTGGGAATATTGATTATTTTTAAAATCACTTTCAAATTCAATTTATTTATTTCAAAAATAAATTGATTTTAATTCTAGTTCAAAACTAGTTCATTTCGATAAAAATCTATTTTTATCTTTTCAAATATGGAATTTTTCATCCCAATTTTTCCCAAATCATTTCTTATGATTTTACACAAATTATAGATATTTTTAATAATTTTATCAAGGCCCGTACAGTCGATTTCCATCAACGGCCATCGAACTGCACTTACAGCGACCTTTTCTAAATTTGATTTGGACATAATTCCAAATCCAACCGTTAGATTTCAAATTTCTAATAATCATTGGAAAGCTCTTTTCGATAGGAACCCAACGGTTCCGGTTTTAGGAGAATCCGACGGTCGGATCTCCCGTAATGTCAATTCGAAGTCAATGGTCGAAATTCACGAACTGCCGCGGCGCGGCGCGTTTTATTCAGGCCATTATATATATATATATTATATATATTTCATCGATTTCCTTTTTAAAACGTATTTTATAAATCGTTTAAATTCGTTTTCAAAATCATTTCAACACTATATTCAATTTCAAATCGATTTGATTTCGATTCAATTCGAATTCATTTCAATTTTATTTAATTCGAATTCAAATTCGTTTCAATTCAATTCAAATTCTAATTCGTTTCTATTCAATTCAATTTGAATTTACCTTCTATTTGATTCAATTCGAATTCGTTTCAAATTGATTTCAATTCAATTTCAGTTCGTTTTAAATTTCATTCAAAACGATTTCAATTCGTTTTAATTCAATTCAGTTTAATTCAATTTGAATTCATTTCTATTTTATTCGAATTCAAATTCACTTTCTATTCAATTCAAATTCTAATTCGTTTTCTATTCAATTCGAATCGAATTCATTTTCTATTCAATTCAAATTGATTCAATAAATTTTCAATTTGAATTTTTATCCAATTCAATTTGAATTTCATTTCAAAATATCAGATTTTGAAATCACTTTTCAATATTCATTGTAAAACGAATAAAATCGATATAAATATCGTTCACGTCAAAATAGCGCATCTCTAATCCACACGGCATTATATTTTTCAAAAACTTCTTTATTCTATTCAACAAATGAATATTTATTCTATTCAACACATGAATCTATATTTCTTTCAGCACACGACTATTTTTGTTATGTAAAATATTTTATAAAACTATGGTATCTATCGTTTGATTTTAATTAGACTCCATCGTAAAGTAGTTCTAATTTTAAATATGATAAAGATGTGAATTTTATTATTTAAATATTTTACTCAACACATAAATATTTTCAACTCAGGAACATCGTCAACACATGAATCTTCTTTTATAATATTCATTATTTTCCCGATTGGAATGAGGCCCAATAAATCACCATATAATGTTAATTATATGGATTCTATACAACACATGTTTATAATAGCATTGAAAAATAATCAACCATCAACCAAAGTGCACTACACTGTATAAGCATCAAATATAGATATCTAACGCTTATAACGGCCTGTCAATCAATCGATCGACATATTTAATCAATCAGGATGAGTGAACTTCAAATTTCATCTCAACACCCGTGTGGGATTTCAAACAATCAAACACAGATTTTAGTTGTGCAGATGGGCGACGTGTAAAATTTATCGACCCAATCAATATCAGTCAAATCAGTGTATGTAAACAAATCGGCCGATTTGTTTATAAATATTTATTTATTCACTTTCATGTTAAAAATTATATTTTTAACGCTAATATATTTTATTTTAACACGTGAATTTCTATTCATTTCATTTATCAAATAAAATGATATTTTTATTTTTCTAATTTATTTTAGGAAATTTCGGCGGCATAACGGCACGATACTAGAAACGGGACGAGGCCTAGCCTTATCCCCGGTCAAGTGAAGGCCCACGCCATTCACACATCAATCAAATCCATTCCATTTCACCAAACAATTCAATTCAAACCACATAAACTAACCAACTACTCAACCAAACAATTTAACAAACAAGTCATCCATGGTCTGTGGATGACGGGTGTCGGGTGCTACTAAACACCGTCTGCATCCTAGTATATATATATAACTAGAAAAAGAGAATTTAGAGTGAGAAGTTCTCACCAATAGCTATCCAATCATCTCGACTCTTCTTTTGTAGAAGCCTTCGTCGTTTTCGCCTTTTTGTCGCTTTCGTTGCCCGTATTCTCTACATATGTAAAAATTGAATTTTTACTTTGCTATTCAATATATAAAAATCGAATTTTTATTTTTGCTATTCAATATATAAAAATCGAATTTTTACTATGTTATTCAGTATATAAAAATCGAATTTTTACTATGTTATTCAATATATAAAAATCGAATTTTTACTATGTTATTCAATATATAAAAATCGAATTTTTATTATGTTATTCAATATATAAAAATCTCGCCTTTTCAATTATAAAGATTTCGCCTTTTCAATTATAAAGATTTCGCCTTTTCAATTATAAAGATTTCGCCTTTTCAATTATAAAGATCTCATCTTTTCTATTACAAAGATCTCATCTTTTCTATTTTAAAAATCTAATCTTTATAAAAATCACATTTTTACATTGCTACATATAAAAAGATGATATTTTTTTCCTAAATAAAAATCGTATTTTTCTTCTATGAAAAATCATATTTTTATTCCACCAAATCATATATTTTTAACCTATATAAAAGGTTTATTTGCTACGATATATATCGAATCTTTTGTCACTAAAAACCCGTTTTGAAAATCGAATAAAATCAGTTTGAAAATCAAATAAAAATCAGTTTGAAAATCAAATAAAAATCAGTTTTGAAAATCAAATAAAAATCAGTTTTGAAAATCAAATAAAAATCAGTTTTGAAAATCAAATAAAAATCAGTAAAACTTACTGTATTTTTCAGAGGGAGGGGAGGGGCGGATTCGCTGAAGGGAGGAGGAAGAGAACGGAGGAGGTGGCGGCGCGGTGCGGCTTTGCTGGTGGTGCGACTGCGTCTGGAGTGGAGGCGGAGGGGGAAAGGAGGAGTCGCGTCGGATTTAACGCGGGGAGGAGGGGTGTGTGAACGTGAGGGCGTCGCGATGTTGGCCGCGCCTGTGGCGCGGTGGAGGGCAGCGCCTCCGGCGGTGGCGCGCTGGAGGTGGATGGGCGGCTCCGCCCCTTTTTTTTTATCTGCATCGATTTCGATTGAAAATCTGAGGGGGGCAACGGTTTTAAAGGGGAGGGAGAGAGAATTTTTAATTTTTAATTTATTTAATTATTTTATTTTCACCAAAAAGCAACTTTTATTTTCAACCTCAAAACGAGGCCCACCGCCTGTCGTGCATAGCTAATTACCCCCATTCCGAACACAATGGGACATGTATCGTAGGCTGATTCGATCGTTTCGATCAGTTTCCGTCAAAATCAACATATAACTCTATATATTGAATTTGAACGCGCATTTCAATTTACTGGGGTCACATACTAACTCTAAAAATTCCCGAAAAATACTTTCTAGCTTCGTATTGACGATACGGTCCTAACAAAACTAGTTTCGTCGAATTCTGAGACCGTTGGAAAAATGGCCATTTTCCAGTCGATTAAAATCAACTGAAACTGGTCAAACGCGTTTTCCTTTGCCACGTTCACGTATTGATTCGAAAAATTATGAAATTTGGAATCTAACAATAATTTGACATCCCGGGCCCAACAAAAGTGGTTTCGTCGAAATTCGAGGTCGTTTGCAAAATTCCCGTTTTTAAGGGCATGAATTCCATAGCGACTATTCAGAATTTTCAACTGGACATATCTTCTGATTCCCGCTATGAAATTTTGATTTTTCGGATTCGTTGGAAAGATATTCACAATTAGATCCTATTATTTTTGGTTTCACTAAAATCCGGATTGCTTTGCACCCGGTACATTCAATTGAAGTTTGAAATCGAATTATCGAACTACCGCGCCATTTTCAATTCTATTTATAATTATATATAAATATTTATATTCTAACGACGACGTATATAGTATATACGTCGAATTTTATTCAAAATAAATTTCTCGTTGATATTTTTTAAAATAAGTCATTTTAAATGTTCAAAATTCACTAAATTTGCCAAAATAAAAATTTTAAACTGGCCCAGATTTTCGGGTTGTTACATTTTGGTTTTATTTGTAGAGCCTAGTATGGCAACATGATAGATGGCAACCACGCCGCCTATGATTGATACATTTATATTTGAAGTTGTTTTGACACTATACACTTATAATAGTATCAAATGATTTGTTTTAAACGTACCGAGCATGTTTGGCTATTATAAGGGAAAACCTATCCTCCGGCCTACATTGCATTGTGTGATGGGACCTGGTTCTTATAATAGCTTCATTTTTCCAAAAAGCATTGCGCTGTTTATCCAATGCACTAGTACTCTTGGGAGGAAACCCATTCCATGTTATACGGCGTGGTCCCTTGAACTACTCTCTTTTAAAGTAAAGTTTTAAAATAACTGTTTTAGTTCTCACACCAGTCACATGACTGACCTAGAGTTTATTGTTTTAACCTAAACTGTGGGTGCCCCTATTTTCCATATGGGCAGCTAGCAGTTTTGGTTTTGCAGATTTATATTCACAGGATCCTTACAGCTGAAGCGATATTCGGTAAGCTCTGTATCCGTGTATTACTTTCAGTTGTGTTTTGTATTTTTTTCCACTGCTATGTATTTAAATGTAATTTGAATCTCTGATATTTTTCTGATGTGTAATATTTATTCATACTCTGTATATTCTTGTATTCTGATGGAATTGTACTGTTTGTATCCTAATTTGTCATGTTCTCAACTCAATTCATTCTTTCCCTTCTCTTTGGAGACTGGGGAAGTTCGGGTCATGTCAGTTTAATATCAGAGCTTTGGTTTATAGAGATCGAGAACAAGGCACATTAGAACCGAATGAATGAATTCATCAGAGATTAGATTAGTAATATCGAACGAGAATGACTCGTTAGAGATAGGATCAGTAGTATCCTAGAACGAGTGTGAAGGGTAGTGTTTTAAAATAAAATTGAAAACACTCTTTGTTTTGAAAATTAAACCCTTTATACGTATTTGAATATTTAGTTGTATTGAATTTGGACAATCCAATATATACAGATTTCGCATATACGCCATGCAAATGTGTATTCGAAGTTTTAATATACTGGATAGATATAGAATCACACTCTAGTCACCCGAGGATGAAACTATTGATGACTATATAGCATCAGTAGTTTGTGTTCGAGTTTCGAAAGTGGGATTTCTATATATTTCCAATTGACTGGTGTGAGAACCAAAACTAGATAGGGTCTATTGTTGTGAATTGGCATCAAAAACATGATTTTCTCTATATGTATCAAAATTATGAATTTGAAACGTTAATTCACCAATTGATTGATGGTTGTGTTGTATGATTATTTGTTATCTAATAAAACTATTATGTGAAAGAACGGTACATATAACCAAATTGTATCAAATATTGGAATGAATTGAAAATTGTATGGAATTGTATGCATATATATTGAACAGGTCATAGCAAGGAGGCTGGAGAAGAGGAATAAAATTGTATGCCTGACAAATAGGTACATGTTTACTAATTTATTGGGTTTGGATGATTTTATGAGTCGATTGGCTAGACGCTTGGCTTTTTTTTTTCTTTTTCTTTTTGAGATGAGAGGGCCTGAGTGGCGGTTTGGGGATTTTCCTGGTGCTCCCCGTACAAAGTAGGTTATGGCGAAATTTTTCGAAAATTTAGGGTGTTAGCCAAATTTTTGAAGAATTAGAAAATTCTTAGAAACTGAAAATTTGAAGAATGAAAGCCAAACTAAAAGTTGAGTTGATTAGTTAAACAACTTTCAGCTCCGTTCCTTTTCGAGGACGAAAAGATTTTAAGTAGGAGAGATTGTAACAACCCGGAAAATCAGAACCAATTTAAAAATTTTATTTTGGCAATTTTGTATATTTAAAATGATTTATTTTAAATAATAACGATGAGAAATTTATTTCGAATAGAATTAGAACGTAAATATTTATTTGAATCGATGTTAGAATATAAATATTTATTTTAGTTATAAAATAAATATGAAATGGCACGGTAGTTTGAAATTTTGATTTAAAATTTCAAATGAATATACAGGATTCAAAATAAATTGGATTTTAGCGAGACCAAAAATATTAGAATCTATTTGTGAATATCTTTCCAATGAATCTGAAAAATCCATATTTCATAGTGGGAATAAAAAGTTATGCCCAATTGAAAATTCTGAATAGTCGCTATGAAAAATATAGCCCTTAAAAATGGAAAATTTGCAAACGACCTCCGTTTTCGACGAAACCACTTTTGTTCGATCCGGAATGTCAAATTATTGGTAGATTCCAAAATTCATAATTTTTGGGATTAATATGTGAGCGTTGCGAAGTAAAACCTGTTTTGACAGTTTTAGTCAATTTGGATCAACCAGAAAATGGCCATTTTTCAAATGGTCTCCAAATTCGACGAAACTAGTTTTGTTAGAACCGTATCGTCTAAACACAGCCAGAATTATTTTTCTGTAATTTTTAGAGTCTGTATGTGGCCTCAGTAAATTAAATGTGCGTTTGAATTTGACATATAATGATTTATATTTTAAATTCAATGAAAACTGATCGTAACTGACAAATTGGCTTACGAACAATTTTCCATTGTGTTTAGAATGGGGGTAATACCTTAAGGATGACAGTCGGTCGGCTTGATTTCGAGTTCGTATTAAAAAGCTACTTTTTGGAGAGATAAAATAATTTAAAATTATTAAATACATATTATATAATTCCCTTAACCCCCTTTCCTCTTTACTCAGTCAATCCCCTCTTTACACGTTCATTGTCAAATCGAAAAAAAAGTAATAAAAAAATGCACGTATCAGAAAACCGCTCGTCCAAATCTACCCCCCCCCCCCTCTTCTTGCCTCCGTCGTTCAACCCCCCCCCCTCCCCCCCCACACCCCTCTGATGACCAGCACGCCCCCCTTCTAACCACCGCCCTCCTCTCTCTTCTCTCCTTCTTCTTCTCAAAAACCAAAACCCATTCCCCCCAAAACAGAAGCCGCCGTCAAACCCTAGCTCACCTCCGCCGCCGGCCTGAAGAGCCTCCCCGTCACCTCAGCAACTCCGACGCCGCATTTCCCCCTCCTCTGATTGATCCACTGTGAGATTTTCTGATTTTATTTGGTTATGTAGAGAAAAAAATGATTTTTTTCTATAAAATGTCATGAAAAGAAAACATATGATCTTGGTTAATAAAAAGATAATCTTTTATATACATATAGGAAATAAAAATATAATTTTTATTTACATAGCGAAGTCAAAAAATGATTTTTATATTATAGAGATAATGAAAATTTTATTTTTATATTTATAGAGATAACAAAAATATGATTTTTATATTATAGAGATAATAAAAATATGATTTTTATACATATAGCGAAGTAATAACAATACGATTTCTATATGAAGAGATATGAAATAAAAATATGATTTTTATTGTATGAACATCGAAACAAAAATATTATCTTTATAAACATTGTGCTAAAGATGTGATTTTTACACATATGGTTTTGAAGTAAAAATATAATTTTTAGAATTGAAATAAAAATGTGATTTTTATATATGTAGCGTTGTTATAAAAATATGAAATTATTTTTAGAAATATAAAAATATAATTTTTATCCTATGTATGTTATATATAAAATAATCATACAAAGAAATAATTATTGATTGGTTAAAAATATAATTTTTAACGTAGGTATACTACATAGATCGACAATCAAAGCACGGCGGAGTGGATCCCAAAGGTGACAACTTCTCACTTTAATTTATTTTCTAGTTAGAAATATATACTAGGATGCAGACGGTGCTTAGCAGCACCCGACACCTGTCGTCCACAGACCTTAGACGACTTGTCTGTTTGTTTGATTGTGCTATGAAATTGATTGTGTTATGTGGAATGGAATAAAATATTTTATAGTTAAAAATATAATTTTTAACGTGTATGTAAATAAAATAAATATTCATTTGCAAATCCGACGATTTGTTTATGTACACACATTTGACGGATATTGATTGGGACGATATATTTTACATATCGCCCAACTGCACAAATAAATCTGTGTTTGTTATTTGAAAACCCCACACGGGTATTGAGATGATATTGGACATACACTAATCCCAATATTTAGTTGTATGTCAATCGATAGGTTGACAGGCTGTTGTAAGAGTTAATTATTTATATTTAATGCTTATGCAGTAGTGTAATGCACTATGCATGATGGTTGATTATGTTTGCTTATTGTTGTGTACGTGTGTTGTATGAAATCCATATAAATAACATTATATGGTAATTGACTGTGTCTGATTCCAATTCAGAAAGAATGAATATTTTAAAATAACGATTATTTTAAAATAATGAATATTTTAAAATAATATTCAGTAAAAGAATCTAAATATGATTTTGATGTTCGATTTGGGATGGACACGAATATATTCAAATATATAAAGCCGTGTTGATTAGATTAACACCATTTTGACATGAACGATATTTATATCGATTTTATTCATTTCTATAATGAATATCGAAAAGGAAATGATTTCGAAATATAATGTTTTGAAAATACTATCATTTATACATCAATGATATGGAATATTCAATTTTGATTTGAAATTGAATATGAAGTTGAAATCGTTTTGAAAACGAATTTAAAACGATTTATAAAATACGTTTTAATTGAAAATCGACGGAATATATATATATATATATATAATGGCCTGAATAGAATGCGTCGCGCCGCGGCAGTTCGCGAATATCGACCATTGACTTCGAATGGACATTACAGGAGATATGACCGTCGGATTGTCCTAAAACCAGAACCATTGGGTTCGTATCGAAAAGAGCTTTCTAACGAATATGAGAGATTTGAAATCTAACGGTTGGATTTGGAATCATATCCAAATAAAATTTGGAAATGGTCGATGTAAGTACAGTTCGATGGCCGTTTATGGAAATCAACTGTACGGGCCTTGATAAAATTATTAAAAATATCAATCATTTGTGTAAAATCATAATAACTGATTTGGGATGAAAAATTCCATATTTGAAAAGATAAAAATATGTATTTATCGAAATGAACTAGTTATGAACTAGAATTAAAATCCAATATTTTTAAAAATAAATAAATTGGGTTTGAAATGGTTTTAAAAATAACTAGAATTTCTAATACAATTATTGGAATGGATTTGAATCGAAATTATCTTCGGAATATTTCGATATTGGATTTCGTGATTATACGGATATTATGGAGGAATTTGAAAGATATATATCGTTTTTCCAATACGATATTTGTTGGTTTCAGAATTTGATATTGAATATAAGCCGATATATTATCTATTCAGAGACTTGTATTTAATATCAAATGGGATTTGGGTTTGTCGTGAATGGTGCCTACATTAACACTGTTCTTAAACCCAGTCGAGAAAAGATTAAATCTTTTTATTTAGATTTAATGAAGTGTACCAATTAATTTGTATTTAATTGAAATTGAATTGGAATTGATTTTTGGGTTTATCGTGAATGGTGTTTTAAATAGCACTAGTTCTTTAACCAGATTAAAAATGGAATGTGAATTGGGTTTTTTTGAACTGTATTTTTAACGACATTCGTTCTTTAACCCGATTTACAGTGAAATGTGATTTGGAATTTATAAATCTTTTTATTAAGATTTAAAGGGAACTTTCCAAAGTAAAGTTTTCCAATTTAGTATATAAAATTGGAATTGAATGAAATTCGATTTGATAATAATCGAAGTGAATTTCTGTGGAGGAAGACTGTTAATACATATGGAATTTAAGAGGCGTTGTCGTTATTCCATTTATATTATTGGTCGGATATGGAAATTGATATCGATTATATATTGATTTGTTTTTCCGTGAAGATTCCATAATTAATGGAATGTGATTTGGGCATATCGTGAACTGTGTTTTAAATGACATTAGTTCTTTAACCCAGTTAAAGGCAGGATTACATGTCTTTCATTGTATTTTGAAATGTATGGTTGATCCCGACTAAATATATATCTGTTTGGCGTCGAAGAATTTATTCTCTTGCTTAACACCATTCTCTGAGACATACGAGCTTAGAGGTTATATATCGACAGAAATCAATAGTACGGTGTAGATTGTCGATGCGACAAGTTTATGTTTCCAAAGTTAAATAATCATTAATATTGATTTTTAGGAAGAATAAAACTAAGTGGAGTTTTAATGAATCTTTAATTAGATTGAAATGTGAATTGATAATTTAAAATTATCAAATTTGGAAAATGATCAAGAGTGGAGTATCACCAGCTTTGCTTCGAGCGATAGTTAAATCTTTAATTAGATTTGAACGGGAAATGGTAATTAAATTTATCGATAACACCGTGGTGTTAGATATGGAGTATTACCAGTTTTTCTCCATGTGATGAATAGGTTGGATTGAGAAATAAAATAAATGATTACTTAGGTGTGGTTCGCTAATCCCGACTGGTTTGGAAAACCTTAATATGGTTTGAAATGATATCCAAAGGAAATTAAAGAATAAATTTAAAGAATTTATCTTTGATAAAATTAATAGGAACAAATCCCTAAAGATGTGAATATTTAAATAAAAGAATATTCAGGCGTATGTTGTGTTTTAATAACACTTGTTTATTATATATGCGAGTTATTCGGAAAGGCCGGGTTTATACCCATTCTGAATAAATGATTCGACGATATGTCGACGATGAAGACGGTGGTTAAAGACCGGGGGTCTCCGCATCGTTTGGATGATTACTGATGTCTTGATTGGGTTGTACACCCAAGACGAGGTAATAAGTGGTGATCGTCCAGACGTGCTTGGAGATCCACGGATATGTGAGGGCCTCTCTCCTGTATTGGACATACGGGATGAGGAATAAGGTGCCTCCAGTTTCGTTCAGACCCAGAGTGAACTTGTAAATGGATTGTGTGTCTGACATTGGATTTTATTCTATGTTGATTGATTTCTATTAAATATACATCTTCCTGGTGAAGGGGAATTTATTCCCTTACTTCACCCTTCTCTTAGACGTACGGGATCATAGGTTGTATATCGATAAACATCAGTCGCATGGCGTAAATTGCTTGTGGGGCATGCCTAAGTGGCAAATGATCAAGGATTCTATTGAAAATCAGAGTCTTGTGGTTGATGATCAAAGCACGGCCTTAAATGGTATATCTTTGTGTTTAGCATTAATTCGCGAGCCTCACACTTCAGTATGTGTCAAAAACGGGATTAGACCGTTGGGAGAACATGACGTTTCTTTCTAGCTATGGGTGGTGTCAGTGTTTTACTAGCCCTGACATTATTGTTATTTTACCTATGTGGTTGTCGGATTGCGAGGCGCCTCAGATATATCGGTCTCTACAAAGCCGATGGATAGGTCCGATAGGATCGGGAAACGTGTGTGTAGGAATAACTAATCCTCAAAAGTAAGGGAGGACCAGCCCAGCCGATTCCAAGGGTTCTTTGCGGGGAATCCTGAGTGTAATGTCCTGTATTTTCTGACCATTTATTTGAAATATTTTATTTATTTAAATTATTTATTTGAGTTTAAATAAGGAAATCTGGCTATTTTAATTTGAATATTTAAATTATAGTTTAATTTCGGGATATTTAGAAAATGTCGAATTTGATGATATTGAGATGTATGATTTATACTTAAAGCTATATGATATTTCCAGTGGGTATTTACGATAATATAATTTATTATCTATCAAATTAAATCATTTTGAGTTAAAATATCTTTTATTGATATATATATATATACATATATATTTTAGGTGGATATTTTGCTTTTACGCATCATAAAAACCATGTGATTAAGTATAGCTTTGTTACTTAACATAGGCTTAAACTAAGAATGAATTAACTTTGTTAAACATAAGACTTGATTTGTTAAAACATGTTAACCAAATTTTAGAGCTCAAGCGCCCATTATGAAATCAATTATATAATGGGAAATGCAAGCTATAAATGTACATCACTTGAATGTTTTGAAGAACTAGTATATTGTTTGTCTAAAGAACAAAAGGAAAGGAGACTCAGACCCTATACTTTTTCCACACAGGGCTAGCAACTTACAGTCACATGCTTAGTTGATGAAATGTACCATACCCTATCTCTTGTCCTAAATCGTAAGAACATACGTATGGTCTAGGAAGAAAGTTTTGCAGCTATCTTAGCTACTCTCTAAAGCCAGAACAGTACAAAACAGCTATATATATATTGATATACACAACTAAAGAAAATTGAAAAGTACAGCTACATGCACAGTTAGCTAGATATATTTACATCATCAAATCACAGAGAATCGAACATCTTTTATATGTACTCATGTACACAATAAAATCTCATGTATAGTCAGTTTTCATACAAACAAAGAAGAAGAAAAAAAAAGAATGAAATCCTATTCTAAATCCAACAAGGATCTTCCTTGTGTATAGCGCAGCCATCACCACTGTCCATCACGAGATCTCAATACTGTCACCACCATGAAATCAACCTGAGAAGGAAAAAGGAAAACAGCTATTAATAGCTGGTATATATATATATGTAAAGTGAAAGATTCGAATAATACCACATAAAAACTCAGGTATTTATGTACAGTGAATCGAACAGCAAAGCAATTACATATGAATTGTACCATCAAACTTACAGAATTAAATCTGCAAAGGTACAATTATATATACAGAAAATTTCATCTATAAATTCACAAGGACTGTTGTCCATAAATCAAATCTGTGATGGAAAACCGCATGTATGTATTTTCAAATCTTACACCATTTTTTTAAGTGAAATAGAGAAAAATAAATACCACATGGAAACAGCAAAACTATAGCTAGGGATTAGTAATAGGCAACAACTAAGGAAACAGTGAAATACACCACAAATTATGTGCTGATCGAAAACAGTATATTTCAAAGACAAGACCAAGATCCGACAGAACAAAATATATGTGGAAATGACAATAAAAATGGCATCATGTACCGGAGAATAGACAATACGAAAATCCTGTCTGCCATAGTTGATACAGGGTACATTTCACAGTTCAAAAACCTCAACTGAAAATAAACAAGTCATAGGCCATAACCTCATCTAGCCTATACGTACTCAAAACAATTCGATCATAGCTGGTCTGAAATGAAGGAACAAAACCCCAAGAACTAGACTGAACAAAAACCTAAAACCTATGATTCAAAATCAAATTGACATCGTTCTGTCATGATCAAGAACCGCAAGTATAAATACCAAACCCCATCATTTATTTCCAATACACAAGCAACTCGGTATAGTAAAAACCGAACTCAAAAGCAAGAGAAAAACGACTTCAAATCCACAGAGAAAAAAAAAAAAACATAACTTAATTTGGGAAAAAGAAGACTTAGCTTTTGGGCTTTGGTCTGGGTCAAATCGGGTGGAAGGAGGCCGAGGCAGCAGGCGTCGCGGTGGTTATCAGTGAAGCATGGGGGCTCACGGTGGTTTACGAAGGGGGGTCGAGGAAATTGGGACAACCAGTGAAGCGGTGTTGGTACGAACAAGATGTGGAAGGGTTTGTTAGGGTTGGCATGTCGATCAAAGGAGGAGGGTGGAAGAAATCTGAGTAACGGCATGGTAGGGTTTGTTGGAGGCGGCGGAATTTCTTTTGGGAAATGAGGATCCGAGAAGGGTTTGGGTATATGAAGGATGGGGCGGGCTGTTTCGTGAATGGGCTGAACAACCTTAAGTAAGGCCCATTATTTTATTTTTAATTTAAAGGTTAATTTAATGTTTTATAAAACTTCAAATACTGATTTTGAACGCTCACGAAATCAGATTCAGACGAAACGAAAAATACCGTGACCCTGGAGACAAGTACGACACGATGGATAAGGGCAGAGCAGGGCAGACAACGACCAGATTTTTCAAATGAATTAAATACAGTTTAATTCGATTTGAATAAGCTGATCTATCGACGAACCAATCCCGGTGAGTTAAACTCACTCAGATCTATCCACTTATATTTTATATAAGCTGGTTTTATCATGTGTTATTGATTGTTCATGATTGTTGTGTTTGTTTGTTTATATATGCGTATATATGTATAAATGGATTTAATTTCCTGAAATAAAACGTTGTTTAAATCCAATAATAAACCGAACCGTTATTTTGATCACTGGTTCAAAGTATTGGCCATATTTATAGAGTAAGCCCAATCGACTGGATTGTGTGAATTGTTGTGATAATATGAGATAGTTTGATTAACATTGAATCATCAGTTTGGATTGTTATGAAGCCATTATCCATTTGGATTGAATTGTTTTGATTGGATGGTACAAATACTGGTTTGTAATTCACTATTTGTTTGGTTGAAACAAATGTGCACCGTTGGTAGAGTAATTGACGGTACAGGGCCAATATTGATATACCGTTAAGTAAATTGCCGAGTTAGAGTTTATAATAATTTGTTTTATAACTAAAATGGATTTTTAAATCTATTAATTGAATTAAAGTTTGTAAAAAGAGAATAAATATTAATTATTTATTAAATAAGTTTATAATTGGCTTTTAAATGATTTTATAAAGGATCGTTCTGATATTTATTAGATTTTTAAGTAAAGAAGCAGGAAAATTTATTTAATGGTATAAACTGGGATAATCGTTTTGGGTGAGATAAATAAAAGAAAATTCTAAGTAAATGCGAGGATTTTAATTAAGAAGAAAAGAAAGTGAAAATAAAGGATTATACAAAACCATGATTTATAAATGGAATTTATAAAAGGGAAATGATGTGAAATGTTACTTAAAGGTAGCATTAAGTGGGATTAGTCGAAAGGAGATCCCAAGCAAGAGATTTAAATGTAAATTTGGTAAGGGAGTGAGTGATAGGATTTTTAACATCAATCCAAGGAAATAAATGAACCATTTAAGAAGTAAAGGAAAGTTTTCTAAATAAATGAATTAAGAAAATAGGCATACTCGAGGAAAGTGTTTCTTAAAAGGGTAAGAGGACTAGATGAGATGTATTGGTAAATACTGGTTTGTGAATTACAACTAATGTCTACCTAAGGGTAGGAACGTTGTTGATCAAGGTCTGAGAGGTAATCAAATACCCCAACTTGAACGACTTCGGGAATATCTGAGGGTGACATTAGTTCGTAATGAAAGGTGAAGATAATCTGGTTCCGTACAAGAAAGGATAACGGAATATAAGGAAAAGGGTCGAGAGTTTATAAGTGGACGACCCAAGTAATGGAGGAAGGAAAATGTTGAGACTTATTATATGAGTTGTATTTCCTAAGTAAGGGGAATAAAAAGAGAGTATATGAAAATCTGAAATGGTATTTTCAAGATAACGGGAAATTGAAATGCTAGGTTTTGCGAATGGTTTATACTAAAGATAGTGGTTATTATATCTAGGCGATATAATAAAGAAGATTTCATAACGTTGTTCACTTGAAAAAGAGGAGTCAATTTCCAATATGATAAATGAGGAACAAAATAGTAAAAGGGGTTTTGATACGATAAGAAAATAAAGGATTTTGATATGATATGAAAGTGAAATAACTTTGAAAGTTTGAAATCGTATATATCAAATGAGTTGCATTTGAAATGATGAGATATTTAAAGAGTTGAGATTAAATATCGTTAATCGTTTTTAAAAAGGCCCTGTAGTGTTAGTATTGTACTGGCAAACTCATGTTGTTCACACAGTTATTTATTTGATAGTTAAGACACCGACTATCAAAGTTGACCCATACGATCGTTGGTACGGAAAGACCGGGATCGAATTTATATTCGAAAACCATTCCGACCAGCGTATACGTGAAAGAAGATCATTGAAGATAGAGCAGTTGAAGACCGTTGATCTTCATAAGCGGAAGAACTACTGATTGGATTTCTCGGGTTTAGCGGCCGGAGATATTTCGACAGTGATTCTGTCGTGATTGGAATCTTCGGATTGCAAGGACTTCTCGCTACTGATCTGTAGGGTGATTCCTAGGATGCAGTAGGAGGGTGCCTTCGGATCATCCTGTTCCTGGATGACTTGTATGGACGAGTGTCTGACAGAGTATTTCCAAAGGAATTACACGCATTGATTTCTCCAAACGTACCATAGTTGATGGCGGAGAAATGGTTATTCTATAGCCTGATGACTAGAGTATTTTTGTGGACATCAATCAGGTGTGATCTGGAGGATCTGACGATGTGGCATTCAAAGTGAACGATGACCAGATGTTTAAAGTCAAGTTCTGGCCTCAAGCCTCATCAACCGGAAGATGACAAAAATCGGGCAGGCAGCATGGCTATGTGGGTCGCTCCCATTAGGAGGTATGATCACCTATCTGGAGAAATTCCATTTGCTTCTTGAATCTATATTCGATGCTGTCCCTTTTCGGGAGACGGTTGCTGATCCCAACCGTCGGTGATATACATTCGATACTCTCAAGCGAAATGAGGGGTCGGTCATGTGAGGGCCGGGTTGCAAGACGTTCTTGTTGAACCCAGTGTAGTCGTCTCTAGAGATACACTATCGGAAGGTGGTCCCATACCTTGTCAGAGTTGGAATCCAATCTCCAATAACTGCCTGCGGTTTTTGAATGTATACTATATATGTGGAGCGTGAGATGCAAGCGTTCCACTAGATTGTTATATACTTGTATTTAGACATTATTATAATATCAGACAAGTATATGATTTCAAAACTGTTTTGGGTCATCGTAAGGTAAAAACCGTCCGTGTTTATGTGTGGATTTGGTCTTACGATTATCCTTTTCTTTTGCAATGATTTTGAACTTAAAAATCAGGATTTGATGATTTACCCTAAATACTGTGCGAGTTTATCTCACTCTGGTTCACCAGACTGACCCGGTGTTTTGTAAATGCTCGGGTTAGCCCGGAGTGTACAGGTTCAGGTTCGAAGCTGTGAAGAGACGGGCTGGAAGAGTTCAGACGTATGATATTATTCCGCTGTGTTGTATGAGGGCAGATTATTATAACTGTCCAGATGTGTTCATGTACTCTGATGATTGTAAGTTTTATCTAAAGCTCTCAATAAAGGTTTATTTATATATTATATTTTGTTCCGCTGCGATGTGAGACTCTGTGTTGTGTTCTTCTCCTTCTTCTATTCCTATATTTCTTTCTTTCTCATCCCACCCTCTAATTTCTTTCATTGACAATCCGGCGTTCTCGGTGTTTGAAAGGTCGGCATGAGATACAGTACTGGTATTTATGTCGATTTTCGGGCCGAAAACCGCTGGGTCGTTACAGTGGTATCAGAGCTATTGGTTTAGTAACAACCTTGGCTCTGTGGTGTAACTCGATAGAGATGGGGTTAGTAACACCCTAGATTGAGTTTGAGTGTATATATATATATGAGAGCGTATTTGTAGATTTTATATACAAATGTTTTGTATTGTGTTGTGGATCGGTTCAAGTGTTGAAAAGCGTTGAACTGATAAGGGACACAATATTGTTTTGTAAAGAGGGTAGATGAAATAATTTTACCCGAAATATATTTTTGTATAGAAAAGAAATAATTTGTGGAATTATTGAGATATTGTGTGTTGTGTGATTTTATTAAAATTCAAAATTTGGTTAAAATTTTGGATTGGAACTCAGTTAAGTTAAGTGAAATCGAATTAAATAATTTTCATATTGGAATTGAATTAATGAATAATGAGGTAATTAAATGAAATTTAATTAAATGGAAATTAATCGAATATCAATCGATTGGTACTTGAATATGTTGAGTTAAATAAACATGAATTTAGTTGATTGGATTTAGTTGGTTGTACCTTGGCTGTTGATTGATTGTTGTCTGTTTGTTGGATTGGCTGAATTAAATTCATCTATGGTTTGATAAGGAATTAAATAAACCGAAACCCGAAAAGAAAAATGAAGTGTTATTTAAATATATTTAAAAAAAAATCTGGAATTTACAACATTTTCTTACCTTTGCAATTTCGAGGACGAAATTATTCTAAGGGGGAAAGAATGTAATGTCCTGTATTTTCTGACCATTTATTTGAAATATTTTATTTATTTAAATTATTTATTTGAGTTTAAATAAGGAAATCTGGCTATTTTAATTTGAATATTTAAATTATAGTTTAATTTCGGGATATTTAGAAAATGTCGAATTTGATGATATTGAGATGTATGATTTATACTTAAAGCTATATGATATTTCCAGTGGGTATTTACGATAATATAATTTATTATCTATCAAATTAAATCATTTTGAGTTAAAATATCTTTTATTGATATATATATATATATACATATATATTTTAGGTGGATATTTTGCTTTTACGCATCATAAAAACCATGTGATTAAGTATAGCTTTGTTACTTAACATAGGCTTAAACTAAGAATGAATTAACTTTGTTAAACATAAGACTTGATTTGTTAAAACATGTTAACCAAATTTTAGAGCTCAAGCGCCCATTATGAAATCAATTATATAATGGGAAATGCAAGCTATAAATGTACATCACTTGAATGTTTTGAAGAACTAGTATATTGTTTGTCTAAAGAACAAAAGGAAAGGAGACTCAGACCCTATACTTTTTCCACACAGGGCTAGCAACTTACAGTCACATGCTTAGTTGATGAAATGTACCATACCCTATCTCTTGTCCTAAATCGTAAGAACATACGTATGGTCTAGGAAGAAAGTTTTGCAGCTATCTTAGCTACTCTCTAAAGCCAGAACAGTACAAAACAGCTATATATATATTGATATACACAACTAAAGAAAATTGAAAAGTACAGCTACATGCACAGTTAGCTAGATATATTTACATCATCAAATCACAGAGAATCGAACATCTTTTATATGTACTCATGTACACAATAAAATCTCATGTATAGTCAGTTTTCATACAAACAAAGAAGAAGAAGAAAAAAAAAAAGAATGAAATCCTATTCTAAATCCAACAAGGATCTTCCTTGTGTATAGCGCAGCCATCACCACTGTCCATCACGAGATCTCAATACTGTCACCACCATGAAATCAACCTGAGAAGGAAAAAGGAAAACAGCTATTAATAGCTGGTATATATATATATGTAAAGTGAAAGATTCGAATAATACCACATAAAAACTCAGGTATTTATGTACAGTGAATCGAACAGCAAAGCAATTACATATGAATTGTACCATCAAACTTACAGAATTAAATCTGCAAAGGTACAATTATATATACAGAAAATTTCATCTATAAATTCACAAGGACTATTGTCCATAAATCAAATCTGTGATGGAAAACCGCATGTATGTATTTTCAAATCTTACACCATTTTTTTAAGTGAAATAGAGAAAAATAAATACCACATGGAAACAGCAAAACTATAGCTAGGGATTAGTAATAGGCAACAACTAAGGAAACAGTGAAATACACCACAAATTATGTGCTGATCGAAAACAGTATATTTCAAAGACAAGACCAAGATCCGACAGAACAAAATATATGTGGAAATGACAATAAAAATGGCATCATGTACCGGAGAATAGACAATACGAAAATCCTGTCTGCCATAGTTGATACAGGGTACATTTCACAGTTCAAAAACCTCAACTGAAAATAAACAAGTCATAGGCCATAACCTCATCTAGCCTATACGTACTCAAAACAATTCGATCATAGCTGGTCTGAAATGAAGGAACAAAACCCCAAGAACTAGACTGAACAAAAACCTAAAACCTATGATTCAAAATCAAATTGACATCGTTCTGTCATGATCAAGAACCGCAAGTATAAATACCAAACCCCATCATTTATTTCCAATACACAAGCAACTCGGTATAGTAAAAACCGAACTCAAAAGCAAGAGAAAAACGACTTCAAATCCACAGAGAAAAAAAAAAACATAACTTAATTTGGGAAAAAGAAGACTTAGCTTTTGGGCTTTGGTCTGGGTCAAATCGGGTGGAAGGAGGCCGAGGCAGCAGGCGTCGCGGTGGTTATCAGTGAAGCATGGGGGCTCACGGTGGTTTACGAAGGGGGGTCGAGGAAATTGGGACAACCAGTGAAGCGGTGTTGGTACGAACAAGATGTGGAAGGGTTTGTTAGGGTTGGCATGTCGATCAAAGGAGGAGGGTGGAAGAAATCTGAGTAACGGCATGGTAGGGTTTGTTGGAGGCGGCGGAATTTCTTTTGGGAAATGAGGATCCGAGAAGGGTTTGGGTATATGAAGGATGGGGCGGGCTGTTTCGTGAATGGGCTGAACAACCTTAAGTAAGGCCCATTATTTTATTTTTAATTTAAAGGTTAATTTAATGTTTTATAAAACTTCAAATACTGATTTTGAACGCTCACGAAATCAGATTCAGACGAAACGAAAAATACCGTGACCCTGGAGACAAGTACGACACGATGGATAAGGGCAGAGCAGGGCAGACAACGACCAGATTTTTCAAATGAATTAAATACAGTTTAATTCGATTTGAATAAGCTGATCTATCGACGAACCAATCCCGGTGAGTTAAACTCACTCAGATCTATCCACTTATATTTTATATAAGCTGGTTTTATCATGTGTTATTGATTGTTCATGATTGTTGTGTTTGTTTGTTTATATATGCGTATATATGTATAAATGGATTTAATTTCCTGAAATAAAACGTTGTTTAAATCCAATAATAAACCGAACCGTTATTTTGATCACTGGTTCAAAGTATTGGCCATATTTATAGAGTAAGCCCAATCGACTGGATTGTGTGAATTGTTGTGATAATATGAGATAGTTTGATTAACATTGAATCATCAGTTTGGATTGTTATGAAGCCATTATCCATTTGGATTGAATTGTTTTGATTGGATGGTACAAATACTGGTTTGTAATTCACTATTTGTTTGGTTGAAACAAATGTGCACCGTTGGTAGAGTAATTGACGGTACAGGGCCAATATTGATATACCGTTAAGTAAATTGCCGAGTTAGAGTTTATAATAATTTGTTTTATAACTAAAATGGATTTTTAAATCTATTAATTGAATTAAAGTTTGTAAAAAGAGAATAAATATTAATTATTTATTAAATAAGTTTATAATTGGCTTTTAAATGATTTTATAAAGGATCGTTCTGATATTTATTAGATTTTTAAGTAAAGAAGCAGGAAAATTTATTTAATGGTATAAACTGGGATAATCGTTTTGGGTGAGATAAATAAAAGAAAATTCTAAGTAAATGCGAGGATTTTAATTAAGAAGAAAAGAAAGTGAAAATAAAGGATTATACAAAACCATGATTTATAAATGGAATTTATAAAAGGGAAATGATGTGAAATGTTACTTAAAGGTAGCATTAAGTGGGATTAGTCGAAAGGAGATCCCAAGCAAGAGATTTAAATGTAAATTTGGTAAGGGAGTGAGTGATAGGATTTTTAACATCAATCCAAGGAAATAAATGAACCATTTAAGAAGTAAAGGAAAGTTTTCTAAATAAATGAATTAAGAAAATAGGCATACTCGAGGAAAGTGTTTCTTAAAAGGGTAAGAGGACTAGATGAGATGTATTGGTAAATACTGGTTTGTGAATTACAACTAATGTCTACCTAAGGGTAGGAACGTTGTTGATCAAGGTCTGAGAGGTAATCAAATACCCCAACTTGAACGACTTCGGGAATATCTGAGGGTGACATTAGTTCGTAATGAAAGGTGAAGATAATCTGGTTCCGTACAAGAAAGGATAACGGAATATAAGGAAAAGGGTCGAGAGTTTATAAGTGGACGACCCAAGTAATGGAGGAAGGAAAATGTTGAGACTTATTATATGAGTTGTATTTCCTAAGTAAGGGGAATAAAAAGAGAGTATATGAAAATCTGAAATGGTATTTTCAAGATAACGGGAAATTGAAATGCTAGGTTTTGCGAATGGTTTATACTAAAGATAGTGGTTATTATATCTAGGCGATATAATAAAGAAGATTTCATAACGTTGTTCACTTGAAAAAGAGGAGTCAATTTCCAATATGATAAATGAGGAACAAAATAGTAAAAGGGGTTTTGATACGATAAGAAAATAAAGGATTTTGATATGATATGAAAGTGAAATAACTTTGAAAGTTTGAAATCGTATATATCAAATGAGTTGCATTTGAAATGATGAGATATTTAAAGAGTTGAGATTAAATATCGTTAATCGTTTTTAAAAAGGCCCTGTAGTGTTAGTATTGTACTGGCAAACTCATGTTGTTCACACAGTTATTTATTTGATAGTTAAGACACCGACTATCAAAGTTGACCCATACGATCGTTGGTACGGAAAGACCGGGATCGAATTTATATTCGAAAACCATTCCGACCAGCGTATACGTGAAAGAAGATCATTGAAGATAGAGCAGTTGAAGACCGTTGATCTTCATAAGCGGAAGAACTACTGATTGGATTTCTCGGGTTTAGCGGCCGGAGATATTTCGACAGTGATTCTGTCGTGATTGGAATCTTCGGATTGCAAGGACTTCTCGCTACTGATCTGTAGGGTGATTCCTAGGATGCAGTAGGAGGGTGCCTTCGGATCATCCTGTTCCTGGATGACTTGTATGGACGAGTGTCTGACAGAGTATTTCCAAAGGAATTACACGCATTGATTTCTCCAAACGTACCATAGTTGATGGCGGAGAAATGGTTATTCTATAGCCTGATGACTAGAGTATTTTTGTGGACATCAATCAGGTGTGATCTGGAGGATCTGACGATGTGGCATTCAAAGTGAACGATGACCAGATGTTTAAAGTCAAGTTCTGGCCTCAAGCCTCATCAACCGGAAGATGACAAAAATCGGGCAGGCAGCATGGCTATGTGGGTCGCTCCCATTAGGAGGTATGATCACCTATCTGGAGAAATTCCATTTGCTTCTTGAATCTATATTCGATGCTGTCCCTTTTCGGGAGACGGTTGCTGATCCCAACCGTCGGTGATATACATTCGATACTCTCAAGCGAAATGAGGGGTCGGTCATGTGAGGGCCGGGTTGCAAGACGTTCTTGTTGAACCCAGTGTAGTCGTCTCTAGAGATACACTATCGGAAGGTGGTCCCATACCTTGTCAGAGTTGGAATCCAATCTCCAATAACTGCCTGCGGTTTTTGAATGTATACTATATATGTGGAGCGTGAGATGCAAGCGTTCCACTAGATTGTTATATACTTGTATTTAGACATTATTATAATATCAGACAAGTATATGATTTCAAAACTGTTTTGGGTCATCGTAAGGTAAAAACCGTCCGTGTTTATGTGTGGATTTGGTCTTACGATTATCCTTTTCTTTTGCAATGATTTTGAACTTAAAAATCAGGATTTGATGATTTACCCTAAATACTGTGCGAGTTTATCTCACTCTGGTTCACCAGACTGACCCGGTGTTTTGTAAATGCTCGGGTTAGCCCGGAGTGTACAGGTTCAGGTTCGAAGCTGTGAAGAGACGGGCTGGAAGAGTTCAGACGTATGATATTATTCCGCTGTGTTGTATGAGGGCAGATTATTATAACTGTCCAGATGTGTTCATGTACTCTGATGATTGTAAGTTTTATCTAAAGCTCTCAATAAAGGTTTATTTATATATTATATTTTGTTCCGCTGCGATGTGAGACTCTGTGTTGTGTTCTTCTCCTTCTTCTATTCCTATATTTCTTTCTTTCTCATCCCACCCTCTAATTTCTTTCATTGACAATCCGGCGTTCTCGGTGTTTGAAAGGTCGGCATGAGATACAGTACTGGTATTTATGTCGATTTTCGGGCCGAAAACCGCTGGGTCGTTACACTGAGGCATTTGCTAGAGTGTCTCGAAGCGGAGAGGAGCCATCCCTGGCCTCAACTCATAGACGAAAATCCAATTTCCAATACAAGATATTTCAGTTTTATTTGCAGAGCCTAGTACGGCAACATGATAGATGGTACCCATGTCGCCTATGATTGATACACACTATACACTTATAATAGTATCAAATGATTTGATTTAAACGTACCTAGCATGTTTGGTTATTATAAGGGAAAACCTTATCCTCCAGCTTGCGTTGCATTGTGTGATGGGACCTAGGTCTTATAATAGCTTCATTTTTCCAAAAAGCATTGCTTTGTTTATCCAATGCACTAGTATTCTTGGGAGGAAACCCGTTCCGTGTTATACGTCGTGGTCCCTTGAATTACTCTCTTTTAAAGTAAAGTTTTTAAATAACTGTTTTAGTTCTCACACCAGTTTCATGACTGACCGGGAGTTTATTGTTTTAACCTAAACTCTGGGTGCCCCTATTTTCCAAACGGGCAGCTAGCATTCTTGGTTTTGTAGATTTATATTCATAGGATCCGGATTTACAGCTGAAGCGATATTCAGAAAGCTATGTATCCGTGTATTACTTTCAGTTGTGTTTTGTATTTTTTTCCGTTGCTATGTATTTAAACATAATTTGAATCTCTGATATTTTTCTGATGTGTAATATTTATTCATACTCTGCATATTCTTGTATTCTGATGGAATTGTTGTAATTAAAAATGAAATATTCGTCTGTTTGTGTCCTGATTTCTCGTGTTCTCAGCTCAATCCGTTCTTTCCCTTCTCTTTGGAGACTGGGGAAGTTCAGGTCGTGTCACTTCCTGACTTACCTTCTACGTATTCCTATTTCCAGAATATTTATTTTATCCCTTATTCACCTTAACTGTGAATAATATCCCTTATTACCAGCTCATATTTGAATTAATAATTCATACTTGCAACTTCAAGTTTAAACTCTAATTTTTTTTATAACTTCTATTTGTTATAAAATCTTCTTATTATTTTCCTTTGCAATTTGGGAAGATTTCAGTCTACTTTAATATAACGGTTTTTTCTCAATTTCCATTTCTTTTCACACATACTTTACATTTTCCACAAATTCCATAATAATAATTTCATTATAAAATTTCCTCTTCATCTCATTTGCTTTAAACATGTATTTTATTTTTAAATTCTGTTTAATTTCATAATCTAAATATACATTTCTATTTAAAAATAAATATTTTATTTAAGCTCTCTTTATATTTTAATTTCTATTTTGAAATCCATATATCATTATTTAGGGTATTTAAAATATCCAAAATCAATAAACAGTGTCACCAACACATCCACGTATACTATAGATTGTCACAGGTTATAAACACATCATATATCAGCATATATGTGAAAACAAATATATTAAATGTGAGGAATCCAGTTGGATACCTCCAATCTGTTTTTCGTGCATCCACAGATGTTAATCAACAATAATAATACTATCCTGCTTCGAGGTAGGATATCGCGGTATAAAGGTCACCCACTACATATATTGTGGGGAGCATAGGGAAATCATCTGCTAGTGGTACTGCGGGCATCCGCTTATGGTACTACGGGACTACAACCACCAATCACCAATATTATTATTATATAATATTATTATATATTATTATCACTTTATATCATTCAATTATCATCCAACAAGCAATAAATAAATTTTGAACTATTAAGAATAGTTCCCAATAATTTAACTGAGAGAGTTTATCTCACCTCGATTTTTCTCTAACGAATATTTGTTTAAAATTCCATATTGTCTTAGCAACTCGTCTACTTCATTGTCTTGAATAAAATTTATTTGGCACCTACGATAATTAAATTTTATTTTCATCGATTAATTATTTATTTATAAGTAAACAATTTTATTCGTTGTATAGTTTAATTTAGTTAAAGCGGTATAGCTTATCATCTTCGACCAAACACTACACGACCTTCCTAACCATCGTCATTGGACCAGCATCCTAAGCCCCGACCTTCACTGAAAAACATCAAACCATCAGCTCCATTTGCTTAGCTCAACTCCTCCATAGAGGGGCCATTTCTTGCTCACGCCATCTTATCAACTTCCAAAAAAAGGTTGAAGTCCCCCAGTTGCTACTGCAAATCCTTCTGTATAATGTCTACATTCATCATCTCATAATGTAACAGTCCTTACTTCCACTTCCATGTCTGCATTACCCTAATTACCTCACTTCGTCACTTACAATTTTATGTTACCCAGTTCACTCAAACTTCACCAAAACAGCACCGAACTTCCCAATATTCACAATACCTCCAGTCTAAACAGTTCTACCCTAAATGACTACTGTCAAACTCCTTTCTTCAACCCAGTTATTATTCCAGCATTCATCAATATATTCAACCTAGTTCCCAGTACGCCACATCTCGTTTGAAACCCCATAATATCACAGTCTTGAACGTCCTCATTCATACACTACTGATCCCACTAATTCAACTTCAACGGCTACTGTTAATTCCCTCTACCTCAGTCCCGTTCATCCTAAAATGGACATAGACCCACCGCCACAAAACCTCTCACTGTTGCATTACAGTTCACCTGGCCATCATCTCCCTATACTGACAATGCCCCTCCTCCCAGACATTGCAACATACCCCCAAAATATCCATTGTTTATTACTCAAAACAAACTCTACTTAACAGTGTCGGCCTTCCTCCAGTCATTTCAGCATATTTAAATTCATCGCATCATCCCAGAACACGCCATCTTCTTCTATGAATCCCACTATCGTATTTCAAGTTGAAAGCATCGCGAAGCGAGTCGAGCTTCAGATTTTGATCCGTGATCCAAGTTCCTTCGATTTGTGGCTTCTGATTTCAATATCGCATCACCAAATCACGTCTTAACATCTCCTCTTACGACCGCTCTTGATTCGCTAGCGCCCTTGCTACATCGTGGAGCTTCAGAGAACTCCATGGACTTAAATCCTGATTCACGATTCCTATTTACAGATCCTCTCTTTTTTTATTATTTAAAACAGCGGATTGATTTTCGTGAATGACAGAAAGGATAAGAACGAGTAGGAATGGCTCGAATTGGGTTTTTATTTTTGAGGATGGAATAATGAAAGCGGGATGTGATTAAATAGGAGAACGATAGAAGATAGGAACGGCGTCGAACTCAGTAGCATATAGGGTTGTAGTGTCCTTGTTGAAATCTTAAGGGAGAAGTAAATTTTTCAACGTGAAGTTTGATTTGAGAAGACGCTGAAATATACAGAGTAGCCTAAGTTTAAGTCGTCCCCCTATATAATAACTTTTATTAATTAATTAATTAATTTTAATCTATTAATTAATTTTATGGTTTGATTCAAATTAAAGGATATTACGGTTCCGAATGCATATTTGAACACAACAAAAGACGTTCCCAGGATACTACCCCTATTCTGAACCCACTGGAATAGTTTCCATGGTCCAATTCGACCATATACATAAGATATTAAATTAAATGATGGTTTAACATTAAATTCAATTTAATATAATTTGACCCAATAATTATAAATTAATTATTATTATCATATATTCTTACAAACTGAATTTATACAATTTCGAGAATGAACAAATATTAATTTAAATCTCGATATTATATTTTCAAGTTAAAATAATATTCAACTGATTTAAAATTGATTTATTTGGTTAAATAAATTATTATAGTTTATAAATGATTTCAACGCGATTATTTAAAAATTTGATTTGGCCATAACTCTCAGTATAAAATATGAAATCGTCATTTTTCTCTTTTGCCACAAAATTATAGTTCAACAGATCCAAATATTTCTTATTTCAGCGAATTCCGACTTATAACGGATTCTGTACGCTCAATTGAAGTTCAGATTAAATATTACGAACTACTGCGCCATTTCAAGCTCGTTTATATTTAATATATATATATATATATATATATATATATATATATTCATTTCAAACTTTGTTTTGATTAATATAAAAATTCATTTATATTAAAAATTCGACATTTAAACTAATTTAAATATTCAAATAAAAATCAATTAAAATGTGGGATGTTACATTCTTTCCTCCTTAAAAGAATTTCGTCTCCGAAATTACTAAGCAGGAAAAATAGCTATATCTCATTAGCTTCTCCTAATTCACTCATGCAACTTAATGCTTACTTCAATATCCAACCCACTTACAAATTTCCAATTTCACTTATTAATCCTTAACTTTGACTAACTTTTGGTAACAAAAATTTTCAAAACTGTTGAAAAAATTTCTAACTCCCTAAATTTCCGAAAAATGTCACCAGCACCTTCTTTGTACGAGCTGATCGTTAAAACTACAAAATGCCTCTCTAGGCCTTTCCAAATCAAAAAGAAAATTAAAAAGCCAAACGACTTGCCAAATGGGCTCATAAAATCCCGTATTAAATTAAACATGTACCTTTTTGTCAGGCATCTCATATTTATTCTCTACATTTGCTTCTATCCAATAAACCTGTTCAATCACATACACTTCCATTCCTATTCGATCACAATTAGTTTGACACTTTACTTCCACTTTGCAAATTTATCCATTAATTCATTCTCTTGCTTCACTTGTGATAATTTAAACAATCATGTTCACATATATATCCATCTTTTTTACAAGTAATTCGAGTTTTAATTATAGCCTAAGTTCCAGTTTTAGTTTCTAATTTACAAGTCCAATTAAATTTACACTTGAGTTCTTAATTCAATTCATTCGTCATTCATTTTCTATTCAACTCAATTTTATATAATTCTTAGTTTGTATTCACTATTCAATATACATGTATTAACTTCCATTTCAGAACTCAATTCCATAGCCAACCTTAATTGAATAATATTCCAAGTTGAATTCAATTTTTTTAATTCAAATTAGATTCATTTCAATTTATTTTATATTTCAACTTGAATTCAAGCATTTTCATTCCATATTGATTTAATAATATGGTTTCAATTTCAACTCAAATGTGTTTAACTTACTTTTCAGCCAAGTTTTAATCCATTCAATTCATATTGGAATTTGTTTTCATCTTCCAATTTCACTACTACAAAAGTGGGAAAATTCGACACTAATTTTATGTGGCCTTAGATTGAAAAAGCGTTGCATTATCCCCTTTTTCAAATAAGCAACACCAGAGGGGCTGGCTTCTGCGGCCGTTGCCTTAGCTCTCTAAGACAACGCTTTTGCCCATCTACTGCCACAGAAAGAAAGTGTTGCATTATAGCCGTAATGCAATACTATTTGCACGTAATGCAATAAAACACAGCGTTGTCTTAAGCATAAGTTAGAGCCTGGCTTCCAGGTCACTATAGTGGGGCTACGTCATCTTTCCACGTGCCACGCGCCACGTCAGCTCTCCTTATCAGCTGTGGGACCCACATGCCATGTGGAATTAATAGTGTATTATGTAATGCAACATCACTGTATTATTTAATGCAACACCATTATCTTGAAATGCAACATAAAAAAAAAACAAATGCAACAGTAGAAGAAGGCAAATGCTACATTAGAAGAAAGCAGATACAACACTTTAACTAATAATTCTACAGTACCAGTTTTGTACATAGAATAAACTCGTCCAAAACATTCATCATCACATTCAAACCATCCAAAATATTCTACATACATATCAATTCTTCAAATATACCACAAGTGCAACACATGCAATCAAATACATAATTTTAAAATAAAATTCAAATTATTTTCTTATATGCAAGCATAAGTGAAACTCCAGCAATAAATAAGAAGAATGGCATGACAAAATCACCCAAACCGATTAGCCTGAACTCCACCCAAACCGATCTCTCCAAGAAAAGTCCTCTCAATGTATATAGAAATAACACGCTTAATGACTCTTGAACATGATTAATCAACTTGTATACTGCAAAGCCCAACAAAGCATGTACTAAACTGAAATGAATTTTGAGAACGGATCAATGAAAAGAGAAAACATAATTAAATATGTACATCACCATTGAACTCATACCGGTCAAGATGCTCATGGAATAATCAGGAACTCGTGAACATCACCATTGAACACTTCCACCTCTTCCTTTCCTAATACCCTCGCCTGCTCAAATAAAAGTTAAACTTTATCAGCATTTTTCAAGTGGACTTCAAATAGGTCACTGCTTATAAAGTTTAAGTAATGAAACTAAGCATTGTATTTATTTCTAAATACATCTAATTGAAAAGACAAAATATGAATGACCTGTAAAGGACATAAGTATATGAAAGTAGTTTATATTGAGCTTCATGATGTTTCAAGTGGACTTCTAATAGGTCAGCTGGAAAAAAAAGTCAAGATGAAAAATTTTATGTAATAATTTTTTATAACTTTTACACTTAAATTAGTAGTGAACATGTAAATTTTACATATCCGTATGAATTAAATTCTTTTATGCCAGCCAAACCAATCATAATTCTGAAAAGAAATATATTTACGTCAATTGCAATCTACACTTGGATAAACTGATACAAACATTCTATGCCATTTTAATGCATAGTGAGACGACCCGAACTTCCCCGTGAAGGAAAGCACGGATAGAATTGAGTACAAGACAAAATAGAACGCATACGGAAGAACATTTCATTGTTATTACATCAATTCCATCAGATACAAGAATATACAGAGTATAAATGAATAAATTACATTCGATAAATATCAGAGATTACAATAAATTACATAGCAGCGGAAAATAATACAAAATCACAACTAGAAGTGATACACGGATACAGTGCTTTCCGAGCTCGTTCCAGCTGTAAATCAGGACCCTGTGAATATAAATCTGCAAAACCAAAACTACTAGCTGCCCGTGCGGAAAATAGGGGCACCCAGAGTTTAGGTTAAAACAATAAACTCCAGGTCAGTCATGTGACTGGTGTGAGAACTAAAACAGTTATTAATATTGGTTTTAAAGTTAGGTAAATCAAGGGACCACGCCGTATAACACGGAACGGGTTTCCTCCCAAGAATACCAGTGCATAAAACAAACAGCGCAATGCTAAATAAAGAAAAATGAAGCTGTTATAAGACCCAGGTCCCATCACACAATGCAACGCAAGCCGGAGGATAGGGTTTTCCCTTATAACAGCCAAAGCATGCTTGATACGTTTAAATCACATTATTTGATACTATTATAAGTGTATAGTGTCAAAACAATTTCAATTATAAGTATCAATCATAGGCGGCATAGCTACCATCTACTATGCCGCCATACTAGGCTCTACAAATAAAACCGAAATACACGTATTGGAAATTGGATTCCGTCATGAGCCGAGGCAAGGGGCAAGCTCCTCTCCGCGTTCGAGACACTCTAGCAATGCCTCAGGACCCCACTATGATCCTTTGGAACCTCCAAGGCCGGTCCTCTCTTACTTTTGAGGATTAGTTATTCCTGAACACACGTTTCCCGGTCCTTACAGACCTATATCCGAGGCGCCTCGTATCCAACAACCACACAGGTGAAAAGTATATAAATGTCAGGGCTGGTAGGTCACTGACACCACCCTAGCTAGAAAGAAACGTCGTGCACTCCTTGGGTCCGTATCCCGTTTTTGACTCATACCGAGGTGTGAGGCTCGCGAATTCACGTTAAACACAAAGCTACACCACACAGGCCGTGCTTTGATCATCAACCACAAGACTTTGCTTTTCAACAGAAGCCTTGATCAATTGCCACTTACGCATGCCACATTGGCAATTCACTTCATGCGACTGATGTCTATCGATATACAACCTCTGAGCTCGTACGTCTCAGAGAAGGGCGTTAAGCAAGAGAATAAATTCTCCGCCGCCAAACAGATGTATATTTAATAGAGATCAATCAACACAGAATAAAATCCAATGTCAGACACACAATCCATTTACAAGTTCGTTCTGGGTCTGAACGAAACCGGAGGCACTTTCCTCGCATATCCATCCATCTCCAGGTACGTCTGGACGATCACCAACTGTTTCCCTCATCTTGGGTGTACAGCCCAATCAAGATTATCAGTAATCACCCAAACGATGTGAAGACTTCCGGTCTTTAACCACCGTCTTCAACTTCGACATCTCGTCGAATCGGTTATTCAGAATGGGTATAAACCCGGCCTTTCTGAATAACCCACGTATATAATAAACGAATGTTACACAAACACAACAAACGCCTCATTCCAATTCAGAATATTCTTTTATTCACAAAATCACATTCTTAGGGAAAGGTTCCCATTAATTTTATCCAAGATAAATTCTTCTAAATTTATTCTTTAATCTTCCTTTGGATATCACTTCAAACCATTTTACGGTTTTCCAAACTAGTCGGGATTAGCGAACCACACCGAAGTAATTATTTATTTTATTTTATTTCCCAATCCCAACCTATATATCCCATGGAGCAAAACTGGTAATACTCCATATCTAACACCACGGTGTTATCGGTAAAATTAATTACCATTTCACGTTCAAATCTAATTAAAGATTTAACTATCGCTTTGGAGAAAAACTGGTGATACTCCACTCTCGATCACTTTTCAGATTTGATAATTTAAATTATCAGTTCACAATTTTAATCTAATTAAAGATTCATTAAAACTCCACTTAGTTTTAATCTTTTCAAAAATCAACATCCTGCAATTAACTGGGTTAAAGAACCAATGTCATCTAAAACACGATTCACGATAAACCCAAATCACATTTGATATTAATTACAAGGCTCTGAATAGAAAATATATCGGCTTATATTCAATATCAAATCCTGAAACCAACAAATATCGTATTGGAAATAACGATATAAAATATATCTTTCAAATCCCCATAACAATATTTGTATAGTCACGAAGCCCAACATCAAAATATTCCGAAGATAATTTCGATTCAACTCCAGTCCAATCCACATATTGGAAATATCGATTATTTTTAAAATCACTTTCAAATTCAAATTATTTATTTCAAAAATAAATTGATTTTAATTCTAGTTCAAAACTAGTTCATTTCGATAAAAATCTATTTTTATCTTTTCAAATGTGGAATTTTTCAACCCAATTTTTCCCAAATCATTTCTTATGATTTTACACAAATTATAGATATTTTTTTGATAATTTTATCAAGGCCCGTACAGTCGATTTCCATCAATGGCCATTGAACTGCACTTACAGCGACCTTTTCTGAATTTGATTTGGACATAATTCCAAATCCAACCGTTAGATTTCAAATTTCTAATATTCATTGGAAAGCTCTTTTCGATACGAACCCTACGGTTTCGGTTTTAGGAGAATCCGACGGTCGGATCTCCCGCAACGTCAATTCGAAGTCAATGGTCGAAATTCACGAACTGCCGCGGAGCGGCGCTTTCTATTCAGGCCATTATATATATAATATATATATATATATTATATATATGTTTCGTCAATTTCCTTTTAAAACGTATTTTATAAATCGTTTTAACTTCGTTTTAAAACCATTTCAACACTATTTCAATTTCTAATCAAAACTGAATATTTTATATCATTACTATATAAATGATAATATTTTCAAAACGTTATATTTTGAAATCACTTCTTTCCTATATTCATTATAAAAACGAATATAATCGATATAAATATCGTTCACGTCAAAATAGTAATCAACACGGCTTTATATATTTCAATAAATTCGTTATTCTATTCAACAAATGAATATTTATTCCATTCAACACATGAATCCATATTTCTTTCAACACACGACTAATCTCAACACATGAGTACTGTCAACACATGACTATTTTTGTTATGTAAAATATTTTATAAAACTATGGTATCTATCGTTTGATTTTCAATTAGACTTCAACCGTAAAGTAGTTCTAATTTTAAATATGATAAAGATGTAAATTTCATTGTATAAAATATTTCACTCAACACATGAACATCGTCAACACATGACTATTTTTATATTCAACACATGAATTTTCTTTTATAATATTCATTGTTGTCCCAATTGGAATGAGGCCCAATCAATCACCATATAACGTTAATTATATGGATTTCCATACAACACATGTATATAATAGCATTGAAAAATAATCAACCATCAACCAAAGTGCACTACACTGTATAAGCATCGAATATAGATATCTAACGCTTATAACAGTCTGTCAATCAATCGATCGACATATTTAATCAATCAAGATGAGTGAACTTCATATTTCATCCCAACACCCGTGTGGGGTTTCAAACAATCAAACACATATTTTATTTGTGCAGTTGGGCGATGTGTAAAATTTATCGTCCCAATCAATGTCCTTCAAATAGGTGTACATAAACAAACCGTCCGGTTTGTAAATGAATATTTTATTTTATTCACTTCCACGTTAAAAATTATATTTTTAACGATAAAATATTCTATTTCAACACATGAATTTCTATTCATTTCATTTACACAATAAAAATGATATTTTTATTTTTCTAACATATTTTAGGAAATTTCGACGGCATAACGGCACGATACTAGAAACGGGACGAGGTCTAGCCTTATCCCGGGTCTAGTGAAGGCCCACGCCATTCACACATCAATCAAATCCATTCCATTTCACCAAACAATTCAATTCCAACCCAATAAACTAACCAACTACTCAACCAACAATTTAACAAGCAAGCCATCCATGGTCTGTGGATGACGGGTGTTGGGTGCTGCTAAGCACCGTCTGCATCCTAGTATATATATATAACTAGAAAAAGAGAATTTAGAGTGAGAAGTTCTCACAAATAGCTATCCAACTCCACGACACTTCTTTTATAGAAATCTTCATCGTTCTTGCCTTTTGTCGCTTTCGTTGCCCGTAGCCACTACATATATAAAAATCACATTTTTACTTCGCTATTCAATATGAAAAAACCCAATTTTTACTTTGATGTTCAATATATAAAAATCATATTTTTACTTTGCTATTCAATATATAAAAATCAAATTTTTATAATCACGCTATATGGGTAAAAATTCTATTTTTACATCGCTACTATATAGATAAAAATTATATTTTTACATCGTTATCGTCTATATAAAGATCTCGCCTTTTCAACTATAAAGATTTCTCCTTTTCAAATATAAAGACTTCATCTTTTCAAAAATATAGATTTCGCTTTTTCAAATATAAAGATTTCACCCTTTCAAATATAATCTAAAAATTATATTTTTCTCGAAGTAAAAATCATATTTTTACTTCACTACTCATATCAAAATATCATCTTTTCTATTTTAATAATATCATCTTTTCTATTGTAAACTAATATTAAACACTGATTTCTTTTACATAACATTATATATATACAAAGGAATTAATAAAAATAAAATAAATTAATAAAAACCTTACTGTTTTCGTTTGAAGGGGGGAGGAGGCTGATGCGTACGCCGGAGGGGGTCGGAGGACGTAGTGGCGGCGGAAAGGGGGTTGGCGGCGGCGCTGGTCAGGGGAATGTCGATTTGGGGATTGGGCGTTGGGGCTTTTCGGTTCCAGCGAGGAGGAGAGAGAAGGAGGGGCAGCAGGTGGTCGCGTCGGCGTGGGGGAGGGCGGATCGAGGCGGCGCGGCGGTGATGGCCTAAGCGGCGGCGGTGGAGCGGCGCTCCCTCCTCGTCGATCGGTATTTCGTTCTTTTTTTTTTCATTCTGAATGAACGAAGGATGAGGGCGGGGCCAAAGAGAAATAAAGGAGAGGGAGAGAGAATATTATTTTTTTATTATTATTTTAATTTCAAAAAGTTGACTTTTACATACGACCTCGAAACGAGGTCCACCACCTGTCGTCCATACCGTTTCACCCCCATTCTGAACACAATGGGATATGTATCGCAAGCTGAATCGATCGTCTCGATCAGTTTCCGTTGAATTTACATTTAAATCGCTATATTGAATTTTAAACGTACATTTCAAATTACCGGGGTCACATACTAACTCTAAAAATTCTCGAAAAATATTTTCTAGCTTCGTATTGATGATACGGTTCTAACAAAACTAGTTTCGTCGAATTCTGAGACCGTTGGAAAAATGCCCATTTTCCAGTCGATTAAAATCAATTGAAACTGGTCAAACGCGTTTTCCTTTGCCACGCTCACATATTGATTCCGAAAATTATGAAATTTGGAATCTAGCAATAATTTGACATCACGGATCCAACAAAAGTGGTTTCGTCGAAATCCAAGGTCATTTGCAAAATGTCTATTTTTAAGGGCTTGAATTCCATAGCGACTATTCAGAATTTTCAACTGGACATATCTTTTGATCCCCGCTATGAAATTTCTATTTTTCGGATTTGTTGGAAATATATTCTCAAATAGATCCTATTGTTTTTGGTTTCACTAAAATCCGGATTGTTTTGCTCCCGGTACATTCAATTGAAGTTTGAAATCGAATTATCGAACTACCGCGCCATTTTCAATTCTATTATAATTATATATAAATATTTATATTCTAACGACGACGTATATAATATATACGTCGTATTCTATTCAAAATAAATTTCTCGTCGATTTTATTTAAAATAATCTATTTTAAATATTCAAAATTCGCTAAAATTGCCAAAATAAAAATTTTAAACTGGCCCAGATTTTCCGGGTTATTACAATCTCCCCCACTTAAAACTTTTCATCCCCGAAAAGGAACAAAGTCGAAAGTGGTTTGATCAATCAACTCTACGTCCGATATGGCTTCCATTCTCCAACTTTTCAGTTTCTGAGAATTTTCAAATTTTCAAAAATTTGGCTAACACCCTAAATTTTCGAAAAATTTCGCCATAACCTCCCCTGCACCGGGAGCATCAGGGAATTTCAAATAGCTTCCCCGGTCCTTCTAATCTCAAAAAGAAAAGAAAAAGCCAAGCGGCTAGCCAATAGGCTCATAAAATCATCATCACCCAAACAAAACAGTAAATTATGTAGTAAACATGTACCTATTTGTCGGGCAAACAAATTTTATTCTCTGCTCTAGCCTCCTTGCTATGACCTGTTCAATGTAAGTAGATGTATATGCAAGCAAATGCAACCAATTTTCAATACAATTCAATATTCGGTTCAATTAGGCTAAATGGATAAAAATTAGCAAACAAATAAACAAGCAACTCAAACATCAATCAATTAGTGAATTAGAGTTTCAAATTCATAAATTTGATATATATACAAAAATCATGTTTTTGATGCCAATTCACAACAATAAATCTATCTATATAAGTTTTGGTTCTGACACCAGTCTAATGGAAATATATAGAAATCACACCTTCGAAACACGAACATAAATATTGATGATGTGGCCACATCATCAGAATTATCCCCGGGTGTCTAGAATGTGATTCTATATCTATCCAGTATATTAAAACTTCGACTATACGTTCATGACGCGTATACGCGAAATCTATATATACTCGATTGTCCATATTCAAAATAAATAAATATTCAAATACGTATAAAGCAATTTAAATTTTCAAAACAAAATTGTTTTCAACTGAAAAATATACTCTTCACACTCGTTCTAGGATACTACTGATCCTATCTCTAACGAGTAATTCTAATTGGATATTACTAATCCAATATCTGATGAATTCTTTCGTATGGTTCTAATGTGTCTTGTTCTCGAGCTCTGTAAACCAAAGCTCTGATACCAAACTGAGACGACCCAAACTTCCCCGTGAAGGAAAGCACGGATAGAATTGAGTACAAGACAAAATAGAACGCATACGGAAGAACATTTCATTGTTATTACATCAATTCCATCAGATACAAGAATATACAGAGTATAAATGAATAAATTACATTCGATAAATATCAGAGATTACAATAAATTACATAGCAGCGGAAAATAATACAAAATCACAACTAGAAGTGATACACGGATACAGAGCTTTCCGAGCATCGTTCCAGCTGTAAATCAGGACCCTGTGTATATAAATCTGCAAAACCAAAACTACTAGCTGCCCGTGCGGAAAATAGGGGCACCCAGAGTTTAGGTTAAAACAATAAACTCCAGGTTAGTCATGTGACTGGTGTGAGAACTAAAACAGTTATTAATATTGGTTTTAAAGTTAGGTAAATCAAGGGACCACGCCGTATAACACAGAACGGGTTTCCTTCCAAGAATACCAGTGCATAAAACAAACAGCGCAATGCTAAATAAAGAAAAATGAAGCTGTTATAAGACCCAGGTCCCATCACACAATGCAACGCAAGCCGGAGGATAGGGTTTTCCCTTATAACAGCCAAAGCATGCTTGATACGTTTAAATCACATTATTTGATACTATTATAAGTGTATAGTGTCAAAACAATTTCAATCATAAGTATCAATCATAGGCGGCATAGCTACCATCTACTATGTCGCCATACTAGGCTCTACAAATAAAACCGAAATACACGTATTGGAAATTGGATTCCGTCATGAGCCGAGGCAAGGGGCAAGCTCCTCTCCGCGTTCGAGACACTCTAGCAATGCCTCAGGACCCCACTATGATCCTTTGGAACCTCCAAGGCCGGTCCTCTCTTACTTCTGAGGATTAGTTATTCCTGAACACACGTTTCCCGGTCCTTACAGACCTATATCCGAGGCGCCTCGTATCCAACAACCACACAAGTGAAAAGTATATAAATGTCAGGGCTGGTAGGTCACTGACACCACCCTAGCTAGAAAGAAACGTCGTGCACTCCTTGGGTCCGTATCCCGTTTTTGACTCATACCGAGGTGTGAGGCTCGCGAATTCACGTTATACACAAAGCTACGCCACACAGGCCGTGCTTTGATCATCAACCACAAGACTTTGCTTTTCAACAGAAGCCTTGATCAATTGCCACTTACGCATGCCACATTGGCAATTCACTTCATGCGACTGATGTCTATCGATATACAACCTCTGAGCTCGTACGTCTCAGAGAAGGGCGTTAAGCAAGAGAATAAATTCTCCGCCGCCAAACAGATGTATATTTAATAGAGATCAATCAACACAGAATAAAATCCAATGTCAGGCACACAATCCATTTACAAGTTCGTTCTGGGTCTGAACGAAACCGGAGGCACTTTCCTCGCATATCCATCCATCTCCAGGTTCGTCTGGACGATCACCAACTGTTTCCCTCATCTTGGGTGTACAGCCCAATCAAGATTATCAGTAATCACCCAAACGATGTGAAGACTTCCGGTCTTCAACCACCGTCTTCATCTTCGACATCTCGTCGAATCGGTTATTCAGAATGGGTATAAACCCGGCCTTTCTGAATAACCCACGTATATAATAAACGAATGTTACACAAACACAACATACGCCTCATTCCAATTCAGAATATTCTTTTATTCACAAAATCACATTCTTAGGGAAAGGTTCCCATTAATTTTATCCAAGATAAATTCTTCTAAATTTATTCTTTAATCTTCCTTTGGATATCACTTCAAACCATTTTACGGTTTTCTAAACTAGTCGGGATTAGCGAACCACACCGAAGTAATTATTTATTTTATTTTATTTCCCAATCCCAACCTATATATCCCATGGAGCAAAACTGGTAATACTCCATATCTAACACCACGGTGTTATCGGTAAAATTAATTACCATTTCACGTTCAAATCTAATTAAAGATTTAACTATCGCTTTGGAGAAAAACTGGTGATACTCCACTCTCGATCACTTTTCAGATTTGATAATTTAAATTATCAGTTCACAATTTTAATCTAATTAAAGATTCATTAAAACTCCACTTAGTTTTAATCTTTTCAAAAATCAACATCCTGCAATTAACTGGGTTAAAGAACCAATGTCATCTAAAACACGATTCACGATAAACCCAAATCACATTTGATATTAATTACAAGGCTCTGAATAGAAAATATATCGGCTTATATTCAATATCAAATCCTGAAACCAACAAATATCGTATTGGAAATAACGATATAAAATATATCTTTCATATCCCCATAACAATATTTGTATAGTCACGAAGCCCAACATCGAAATATTCCGAAGATAATTTCGATTCAACTCCAGTCCAATCCACATATTGGAAATATCGATTATTTTTAAAATCACTTTCAAATTCAAATTATTTATTTCAAAAATAAATTGATTTTAATTCTAGTTCAAAACTAGTTCATTTCGATAAAAATCTATTTTTATCTTTTCAAATGTGGAATTTTTCAACCTAATTTTTCCCAAATCATTTCTTATGATTTTACACAAATTATAGATATTTTTTTGATAATTTTATCAAGGCCCGTACAGTCGATTTCCATCAACGGCCATTGAACTGCACTTACAGCGACCTTTTCTGAATTTGATTTGGACATAATTCCAAATCCAACCGTTATATTTCAAATTTCTAATATTCATTGGAAAGCTCTTTTCGATACGAACCCAACGGTTCCGGTTTTAGGAGAATCCGACGGTCGGATCTCCCGCAACGTCAATTCGAAGTCAATGGTCGAAATTCACGAACTGCCGCGGAGCGGCGCGTTCTATTCAGGCCATTATATATATATAATATATATATATATTATATATATGTTTCGTCAATTTCCTTTTAAAACGTATTTTATAAATCGTTTTAACTTCGTTTTAAAACCATTTCAACACTATTTCAATTTCTAATCAAAACTGAATATTTTATATCATTACTATATAAATGATAATATTTTCAAAACGTTATATTTTGAAGTCACTTCTTTCCTATATTCATTATAAAAACGAATATAATCGATATAAATATCGTTCACGTCAAAATAGCGCAACACTAATCAACACGGCTTTATATATTTCAATAAAATCGTTATTCTATTCAACAAATGAATATTTATTCCATTCAACACATGAATCCATATTTCTTTCAACACACGACTAATCTCAACACATGAGTACTGTCAACACATGACTATTTTTGTTATATAAAATATTTTATAAAACTATGGTATCTATCGTTTGATTTTCAATTAGACTTCAACCGTAAAGTAGTTCTAATTTTAAATATGATAAAGATGTAAATTTCATTGTATAAAATATTTCACTCAACACATGAACATCGTCAACACATGACTATTTTTATATTCAACAAATGAATTTTCTTTTATAATATTCATTGTTGTCCCAATTGGAATGAGGCCCAATCAATCACCATATAACGTTAATTATATGGATTTCCATACAACACATGTATATAATAGCATTGAAAAATAATCAACCATCAACCAAAGTGCACTACACTGTATAAGCATCGAATATAGATATCTAACGCTTATAACAGCCTGTCAATCAATCGATCGACATATTTAATCAATCAGGATGAGTGAACTTCATATTTCATCCCAACACCCGTGTGGGGTTTCAAACAATCAAACACATATTTTATTTGTGCAGTTGGGCGATGTGTAAAATTTATCGTCCCAATCAATGTCCTTCAAATAGGTGTACATAAACAAACCGTCCAGTTTGTAAATGAATATTTTATTTTATTCACTTCCACGTTAAAAATTATATTTTTAACGATAAAATATTCTATTTCAACACATGAATTTCTATTCATTTCATTTACACAATAAAAATGATATTTTTATTTTTCTAACATATTTTAGGAAATTTCGGCGGCATAACGGCACGATACTAGAAACGGGACGAGGTCTAGCCTTATCCCCGGTCTAGTGAAGGCCCACGCCATTCACACATCAATCAAATCCATTCCATTTCACCAAACAATTCAATTCCAACCCAATAAACTAACCAACTACTCAACCAACAATTTAACAAGCAAGCCATCCATGGTCTGTGGATGACGGGTGTCAGGTGCTGCTAAGCACCGTCTGCATCCTAGTATATATATATAACTAGAAAAAGAGAATTTAGAGTGAGAAGTTCTCACAAATAGCTATCCAACTCCACGACACTTCTTTTATAGAAATCTTCATCGTTCTTGCCTTTTGTCGCTTTCGTTGCCCGTAGCCACTACATATATAAAAATCACATTTTTACTTCGCTATTCAATATGAAAAAACCCAATTTTTACTTTGATGTTCAATATATAAAAATCATATTTTTACTTTGCTATTCAATATATAAAAATCAAATTTTTATAATCACGCTATATGGGTAAAAATTCTATTTTTACATCGCTACTATATAGATAAAAATTATATTTTTACATCGTTATCGTCTATATAAAGATCTCGCCTTTTCAACTATAAAGATGTCTCCTTTTCAAATATAAAGACTTCATCTTTTCAAAAATATAGATTTCGCTTTTTCAAATATAAAGATTTCACCCTTTCAAATATAATCTAAAAATTATATTTTTCTCGAAGTAAAAATCATA
Source organism: Allium sativum (assembly GCA_030737875.1). NCBI lineage: Eukaryota > Viridiplantae > Streptophyta > Magnoliopsida > Asparagales > Amaryllidaceae > Allium > Allium sativum. Next base: position 108,823,076 of record CM060923.1, read on the forward strand.
TTTTTACTTCACTACTCATATCAAAATATCGTCTTTTCTATTTTAAAAATATCGTCTTTTCTATTGTAAACTAATATTAAACACTGATTTCTTTTACATAACATTATATATATACAAAGGAATTAATAGAAATAAAATAAAATAATAAAAACCTTACTGTTTTCGTTTGAAGGGGGGGAGGAGGCTGCTGCGTACGCCGGAGGGGGTCGGAGGACGTAGTGGCGGCGGAAAGGGGGTTGGCGGCGGCGCTGGTCAGGGGAATGTCGATTTGGGGATTGGGCGTTGGGGGTTTTCGGTTCCAGCGAGGAGGAGGGAGAAGGAGGGGCAGCAGATGGTCGCGTCGGCGTGGGGGAGGGCAGATCGAGGCGGCGCGGCGGTGATGGCCTGGGCGGCGGCGGTGGAGCGGCGCTCCCTCCTCGTCGATCGGTATTTCGTTCTTTTTTTTTTATTTCATTCTGAATGAACGAAGGATGAGGGCGGGGCCAAAGAGAAATAAAGGAGAGGGAGAGAGAATATTATTTTTTTATTATTATTTTAATTTCAAAAAGTTGAATTTTACATACGACCTCGAAACGAGGTCCACCGCCTATCGTCCATAGCGTTTCACCCCCATTCTGAACACAATGGGATATGTATCGCAAGCTGATTCGATCGTCTCGATCAGTTTCCGTTGAATTTACATTTAAATCGCTATATTGAATTTTAAACGTACATCTCAAATTACCGGGGTCACATAATAACTCTAAAAATTCTCGAAAAATATTTTCTAGCTTCGTATTGATGATACGGTTCTAACAAAACTAGTTTCGTCGAATTCTGAGACCGTTGGAAAAATGCCCATTTTCCAGTCGATTAAAATCAATTGAAACTGGTCAAACGCGTTTTCCTTTGCCACGCTCACATATTGATTCAGAAAATTATGAAATTTGGAATCTAGCAATAATTTGACATCACGGATCCAACAAAAGTGGTTTCGTCGAAATCCGAGGTCATTTGCAAAATGTCTATTTTTAAGGGCCTGAATTCCATAGCGACTATTCAGAATTTTCAACTGGACATATCTTTTGATCCCCGCTATGAAATTTCGATTTTTCGGATTCGTTGGAAATATATTCTCAAATAGATCCTATTGTTTTTGGTTTCACTAAAATCCGGATTGTTTTGCTCCCGGTACATTCAATTGAAGTTTGAAATCGAATTATCGAACTACCGCGCCATTTTCAATTCTGTTATAATTATATATAAATATTTATATTCTAACGACGACGTATATAATATATACGTCGTATTCTATTCAAAATAAATTTCTCGTCGATTTTATTTAAAATAATCTATTTTAAATATTCAAAATTCGCTAAAATTGCCAAAATAAAAATTTTAAACTGGCCCAGATTTTCCGGGTTATTACACATAGGCACAGCAAAGACTGCCATTTTAATTGTCTCTCATTTACCAATGCAAACATTTTTTATTCAGTTTGTGATTGGTTCGGCTCCATACACTGTTGCTAAGAACTCTCATATAAAACAACCTGAAATCAATCAACCACCCCCACGATTTGATATGTGAAAACATGCATCACATGTTAGGAAATGTATACTATCAATGTTTCACACTCGCACCAATCATAAAAGATGACTAGAGGAAATAAATACGCCAAAAAAGGAAATGAAAAACTATAGCATAAAGTAAAAGAAAATACCATTTTTTTTTTTTGAATTGAAAAAAGGAATAAAAACATAATAGGGAATAAAAGGTTTATTTTGTACAACAAGAAAGGAACCATATACCGTTGTACAAACATTTGCATGCTTAGTTTAAGAAACTCAGGTTATAGTGAACATTCTGCAAGTTGTTTCAAAATAAAAGGTTAAGCATTCATTCTGCCATTGTCACTTGGTAAATAAAACATCTTCAAATCCATATTAGTTTATCAAAGACTCGGGAATTTTGAAGTCTTTTGAAAGGACACATGTTCATCTTGGTGTCTCTTTCATTCATCGATTGTTACTAGTCATGAGTCTGCTAAAGAAGGATCACAAGAAGTAGTTAATTATTCATGTATATCAGTCTCACTGATAATAAAGTAGCTACTTGCTAATGTTTCAAAACTAGTGATGCAACATATCAAAACAATGATTTTGATAACATACCCGGGAAATGACATGGTAAGAAGAGTCAAAGCACAACAGTTACAAAGGCAATCCAATTGCTAACCTCTCCTCTCAAGAATGAAAATACAGCTGAAGGAAGAGTGAAGAAAATATAAGGTATTAAAAGTGATGTTAGCATATTTGTTTTCTAGTTTGCATGATCAAGTACTCATTTTCAAAATTTTAAATGAACATTAAACTTACATTTTTACTATAGCTACAAATTGACTAAAGCAGAACAAATAAAAACTCTGCTCCTTGTGTGTTGCTGCAAACGAAATCCTATAATGAACAAATTCATATTTAGTCACCCCCTTACATATTTAATCACCCCAAATTAAAATATGATGTGAGCCTATGCCAACTATTCAACCACTCCAAATTTAATCACACATATTTTTCCCAGCAAATTAAAATGGATCAGATTCAACTTGAAATCCAACTTAGAACAAAACAGAGGTACAAATATAATTGATACTACCTACTGAGTCGCGGATGAAAATTTGAAATTGCAATTTTCTAGTATAATCAGTAGTTTGGCAGTTGACACAACATAATTCACTTAAGAAATTAATTTTTTGGCACGACATAATTCACTTATGCAATTAATTTGTCGGCAAAACATAATCCAGGATTCTAGATTCGCAATTATCCTCCTCTCCCCTAATTATTCAATTTGAAAGCTTTCGCACCTATGAAATTATACAAATCGACATCAAATTGAACTTACTAATTGAAAGCTTGGAAACTCGCACGAATCGGATTCGCATTTGTCCCCTTTGTCGCATTGAGGCTTGTCGTCCTTCACCCTTGTCGTTGCCGACCTGATGTTGCTCCTGGCTCCTTGCCGACCTGGTGTCAATGACGAAGTCGCGGTTGCAAGATAACTTTCAGCAATTAGGTTGAGATCTAAATATGAAATTAAGGGGAGAGGAAAATGACAGCATAAAAAAGGGAAGGGTTTAGAAGATGGAAGGATTAGATTTGCAAAAGAGAATGGGGAAAATTACGAAGTAGAAGAACTGAAGAAGAGAGTGGTGTGGAACCAATCGCAATTAACGAAATAAAAGAAGCATATTTTTTCAGAACGTTACTAAATTTAATTTGGCAAAAAGTAGACTCTCGCAACCATTTTTTTAGAATGTTACAGAATAAAATACTGTGAGAACGAAATGAGAAGAATCGTGGGAACGAAAATTTTAGCGGGAAACAGGGAAAGGTTAACGCGGATTGATCAATGTGGATGGACGGCTATGATTTTTCGTTTATGTGGGCGTGGATTGATGAGGTGTATTTTTAACGGGTATAACGCAATGCTTTAAATGTTGTTGCATGTCAACACACTAGAATTCTCACTGCAACAGTGCATTCACATCTAATGCAACAACGCATGAATATTGTTGCAGAAGACCAAACAAAGCATAGCTTTTGCAACATTTTTCTTGCAACGCACACAAATTGGTGTCGAATATGCCCACTTTTGTAGTAGTGTTCATATTTTCGAATTCTAACTTTTATTTCAAGAATCAATTTCACCATCTGGCTATATTAACCCAGTTCAATTCCATAATTCCATCCGAATTTCATTCAAATTATTCAAGCAATCAAATATCAATAATAATTTGATAAAATTATTTTTTTTCCATATAAAAATATAGTTTGGGCAAAATTATTTCATTTACCTTCTTTTCAAAATAATATCGTATCAGTTTCCAGTTCAAAATTGAACCAATCAAGTGACACAATACAAAACATTTTTATAAAATATACAAATACGCACTCTCATATATATACATTCAACTCAATCTAGGGTATTGTAAAACAACTCATTTCAAAACACTATTATTTTGATATATTTCATATTGGTGATAAAAATAGGATTTTTATCATAAAACAATTTCTTTTAAAACGAGATTATTTTACACAGTTCATATAGTCGATAAAAGGTGATTTTTTATTATCAAACAATTTATTTCAAAATATGAATACCATTCAACACATGAATTTCAATTCAACGAATGAATATCGATTCAACACATGAAGGTTTTCTATAGTTTCTATATATAGATAGAAATGTGATTTTTATATTTAAAACGCGAATACCATTCAACACATGAATTTCTAATCAACGAATGAATATCAATTCAACACATGAAGGTTTTCTATAGTTTCTATATATAGATCAAAATGTGATTTTTTATATTTAAAATGCGAATACCATTCAACACATGAATTTCTAATCAACGAATGAATATCAATTCAACACATGAAGGTTTTCTATTCAATGAATAAATATAGTTTAAGCAGATGAAAATAATTCAAACTCTCGAATATTATTCAAAATTTCGGCAGCATAACGGCAGGGTAGTTAAAACCGGGACCGTCCCTAGTACGGCTCCTCGCTCTACCTTAAAACCTCGCGGTTTTTGACAATGGGGATCATGCATCTAGTTCGCACGCAGGCGGCATGTATATATTAATTTCATTTCCACAAACTAATCCTATGTGGTTTCAACCAAATATTTCTCAATCACAAACGGGTATTTTTCAACCACAATCAATCAATATCAACCACAAACAATCCCAAACAATCATTCGCTATCAATCAATTTTCACTCCAATCACAATCAATAAATATCGTCCATGGTTTGTGGACGAGGGGCGTATATATATATATATATTTATATATAGCAATTCACTTTTTTTTAACACATATATATATAGCTAGAAAAAGAAATTGAAGAGTGAGAAATTCTCACCAATTAGCTAACCAAACGCCGCGACTCTTCTTATGTAGGAAATCTTCGTCGTTTTTCCAGCACAATCTGTTTCACACGATATACGTTAAAAAATCACATTTTTATGCCGCTACTATATAGATAAAATTCCATTTCAAAAATATAGATTTCGCCTTTAAAAAAATCACATTTTTAATTTGTTACATATATAAAGGTGATATTTTTATTTCGTTATTCAATATATAAAAATCATATTTTTATTATGCTATTCAATATATAAAAATCGAATTTTTACTTCGATGTTCAATGTATAAAAATCATATTTTTACTTCGCTATTCAATATATAAAAATCGAATTTTTACTTCGATGTTCAATGTATAAAAATCATATTTTTACTTCGCTATTCAATATATAAAAATCGAATTTTTACTTCGCTATTCAATATATAAAAATCGAATTTTTTCTTCGTTATTCAATATATAAAAATCAAATTTTTTCTTCGTTATTCAATATATAAAAATCGAATTTTTACTTCGTTATTCAATATATAAAAATCGAATTTTTACTTCGTTATTCAATATATAAAAATCGAATTTTTTTCTTCGTTATTCAATATATAAAAATCGAATTTTTACTTCGTTATTCAATATATAAAAATCGAATTTTTACTTCGTTATTCAATATATAAAAATCGATTTTTTTCTTCGTTATTCAATATATAAAAATCGAATTTTTACTTCGTTATTCAATATATAAAAATTGAATTTTTTCTTTGCTAAAAATCCTATCTTTATCCTATGCTAAAGATCTCATCTTTGCAGGTTTAAAAATAAAATCGTTTCTAAATAAAAATATATGATTTCATATAAATAAAATTGGATTTTATATATCCAAAAATATATATAAAAAAAACTTACTTTATTAAGTTTCAAAAATTAATTAAACTAAACTAATAAATAAAAACTTACTGCAAGTCGGACAAAGAGGGAGGAGGAGGTCGGGGAAAATGGCGCCGGGGCTAAGAGAAGAAGCGGTGCAGGCGGAAGGGCACCTCAGGGCGGCGGCTGAACGGATTTTATTGGTTGGGGGAGTTTAGGGTTTGAATTCGAAGAAGGGGGTCTTTGGGTAGCTGCGGTTCGAATGGAGGAGGGGGTGCTGGCGAACGAGGGGTGGGGTGGCGCGAGATCAACGGCGGTGAACTCCGGGGGGCGCGAGGTCAACGATGGTGGCCGAGCGATTTCGTGTCGCGCTTATTTTTTTTTCTGTTTAATGAAATCGGGGGGGGGGGGGGCAGAAAGAGAAAAGGGAGGGAGATATTTTTTTATTTTATTTTATTTTATTAATTAATTTAATTGCATAAAGTTGACTTTTACCCACGACCTCGAAACGAGGCCCACCGCCTGTCATCCATAGCGTTTTACCCCCATTCCGAACACAATGGGATATGTATCGCAAGCTGATTTGATCGTTACAATCAGTTTCCGTTGAATTTACATTTAAATCACTATATTGAATTTTAAACGTACATTTTAAATTACCGGGGGCACATACTAACCCTAAAAATTCTCGAAAAATATTTTCTAGCTTCGTATTGACGATACGGTCCTAACAAAACTAGTTTCGTCGAATTCTGAGACCGTTTGAAAAATGGCCAATTTCCAGTCGATTAAAATCAACTGAAACTGGTCAAACGCGTTTTCCTTTGCCACGCTCACATATTGATTCGAAAAATTATGAAATTTGAAACCTAGCAATAACTTCACATCCCGGACCCAACAAAAGTGGTTTCGTCGAAATCCGAGGTCGTTTGCAAAATGTCCATTTTTAAGGGCCTGAATTCCATAGCGACTATTCAGAATTTTCAACTGGACATATCTTTTTATTCCCGCTATCAAATTTCGATTTTTCAGATTCGTTAGAAAGGTATTCACTAACAGATTTAAATCTTTTTGGTTTCGCTAAAATCCGTTTTATTTTGCACCCGGTACAGTCCGACAAAGTTTGAATTCAATTTTTGAAACTGCAGCGCCTTTTTAAGCCCTGTTTATAATTATAATTAATTATATTCGTTTTCAATTGTCGATTCAAACTCAGTTTCCATCTCTATTATTGAAAATATTTATTTTAAATATTTAAAATCCATTATTTTAGCCAATTTAAAAATTTTAAATTGGTTCAGATTTTCTGGGTCGTTACACTAACCCTATCTCTATCGAGTTATACCATAGAGCCAAGGTTATTCCTAAACCATTTCTTTGATACCAACTGTAGCGTCCCGGAAAATTCGACTTTCGAATTCAGACATTAATACATCCTGTGCCCAGATTCAAGTATCGAAAACCCAGAAAACTAATAGAAAGAAATTAGAGGATGAGAAAAAGATAAGAAAGAAAGATTAGAGTAGAAGAAAAGGAAGAAAAAGAACTTAGCATAATATCAGAGTCTCACATCGTAGTGGAATAAAATATAATACAGAAATAAATCTTTATTGAAAACTTAAAATAATACTTACAGATATCAGAGTACAGCGGATATTTAATTCATCTGGACAGTTATAATAGCCTATCAATATTTACAGCACATAGTGTAATGATAATTATATATCTATATATATCTGATCTCGTCCGGCTTGTCTCCTGGATTTCATAACATCTTATCCTGAACCTGTAACTCGGATTGACCAGAGTATTACAAACACCACAGGTTAGTCTGGTAAACCAACGTGAGAAAAACTCATTTTAAATTATTGGTATCATCCATCTTGATTTTAAAGTCAAAATCATTTCAAAATAAAAGAATAATTGTAAGACCAATCCACACATAAACACGGACTTACCTTACGATAACCCAAACCATTTATTTGAAATCATAATTATTCTGATATTATGATAATGTCTAGATCAAATAAATAATCATCTAGTATAACGTTTGCATCTCACGCTCTACATATATAATATAAAATCGAAAACCGCGAGCTCTTATTGGAGATTGAATTTCCAACTATGACAAGGTATGAAACCACCTTCCGATCAGTGTACTCTAGAGGGGATACACTAGAGTTCAACAAGAACATCTTGCAACTTAGCCACACATGACCGACCACTCATTTTGCTTGCGTGTATCGAATGTATATCACCAACGGTTGGGCCCAAACCACTGTTTCTCGAAAGGGATAGCATCGAATAGAATAAAGAAGGAAATTAATTTTATCTATATAGGTGATTATATACCCTAATGGGAGCGAACCACTTAGCTATGTTGTCTACCCGATTTCTGTCATTTCCCAACAGATAAGGCCTAAGGTTATAATTCGCTTTTGAAACATCTAGCCACCATTTACATCGTCCAACAAGTCATCTAGGAACAGGATGAACCGAAGGCACCCTTCTACCACATCCTACGAATCACCCTATGGATCAGTAGCGAGTAATCCTTGCAATCCGTCGATTTCAACCACGATCGGATCACCATCAAAATATCTCTGGGCGCGACTCCAGAGAATTTGACAAGTAGTCCTCTCACTTATGAAGATCCACGGTCTTCACTACTCTATCTTCAATCCGTATATTCTATGTTATGTATTTATTTGTTCGTAATGGTTCTCGAATATATTAGATCCCCGTCTTTCCGTCCCAACAAGCGTATAAGCCAGATTTGATAGTCGGTTATTTAACTATCAAATAAAACAATCATTCATGCATCAAAAAAATTGAATTCAATGTTTTAATATCCATTACCATTTTAGACTATTTTGATTAACTATTCATTAAGTAAAACCTTCTCCATTTTTCCAATAATTGAAATACTCATTTCTCTTCTTATATTTATATATTAGAATATTCAATATCCCATTTCATTTTAAAAAATCCTTTTAGCCATGTATTTCTCATCTCGGTCATTAGTCCCTAACCGTAAACCAGAAAGAGAATAATTCCCTAAGTACAAACCCCGAAGGCCGAAACCAACATCAGATCGATACCCAGAAAATCATTCAACTCACTAATCCCACTAAGTTTCTAATTACCTTAACTCCATTTACTAACTTCTAACGAATAAAAATTCCAATTACTCATTGTCACTTTAAACGAGATATTTATCTCCAATTCAAATATTTTACTTAAATATGATTTACAAAACCATTGTTGAATATTCCCATAAATATTCTTTATAAATACCTTTATAGTTTTACAACTTATCTCAGTTTATTTTAATAACTTCACTACATAAAAAATATTTGTATATAAATATCATTTGCCAATTCTTACTATTCAAAAATATTATCTATATATCTTATATAAAATTCTTTTATATAATCTATATTATATTATTCAAATTAGTTTGACTTGAATTCAATTCGAATTTATAAATTAAAAACAACTCTTCCTGACTTACCTTCTACGTATTCCTATTTCCAAAATATTTATTCTATCCCTTATTCACCTTAACTGTGAATAATATACCTTATTACCAGTTCATATTTGAATTAATGATTCATACTTGCAACTTCAAGTTAAAACTCTAATTTTCTTTTATAACTTCTATTCGTTATAAAATCTTCTTATTATTTTCCTTTGCAATTTGGGAAGATTTCAACCTATTTTAAAATAATGGTTTATTTTTTGATTTCCATTTCTTTTCACACATACTTTACATTTTCCACAAATTCCCCAGTAATAATTTCATTATAAAATTTCCTCTTCATCTCATTTGTTTTAAAGATATATTTTATTTTTAAATTCTGTTTAATTTCATATTCTAAATATACATTTCTATTTAAAAATAAATATTTTATTTAAGCTCTCTTTATATTTTAATTTCTATTTTGAAATGCATATATCATTATTTCGGATATTTAAAATATCCAAAATCAATAAATAATGTCACCAACACATCCACGTATACTATAGATTGTCACAGATTATAAACACATCATATATCAGCATATATGTGAAAACAAATATACTAAATGTGAGGAATCCAGCTGGATACCTCCAACCTGTTTTTCATGCATCCACAGATGTTAATCAACAATAATAATACCTATCCTGCTTTGAGGTAGGATATCGCGGTATAAAGGTCATCCACTATATATATTGTGGGGAGCATAGGGAAATCATCCGCTAGTGGTACTGCGGGCATCCGCTTATGGTACTGCGGGAATACAACCACCAATCACCAATATTATAATTATATAATATTATTATATATTATTATCACTTTATATCATTCAATTATCATCCAACAAGCAATAAATAAATTTTAAACTATTAAGAATAGTTTCCAGTAATTTGACTAAGTGAATTTAACTCACCTCGATTTTTCTCTGACGAATATCTGTTTTAAAATTCCATATCGTCTTAGCTACTTCTCTACTTCATTGTCTTGAATAAAATTTATTTGGCACCTACGATAATTAAATTTTATTTTCATCGATTAATTATGTATTTATAAGTAAACAATTTTGTTTGATGTATAGTTAAATTTTGTTAAAACGGTATACCTTATCGTCATCGACCAAACGCTACACGACCTTCCTAACCATTGTCATTGGACCAGCATCCTAAGCCCCGACCTTCACTGAAAAAGATCAAACCATCAGCTCCATTTGTTTAGCTCAACTCCTCCATAGAGGGGCCATTTCTTGCTCACGCCAACTTATCAACTTCCAAAAAAAGGTTGAACTCCCCCAATTGCTACTACAAATCCATTTGTATAATGTCTACATTCTTCATCCCATAATGTAACAGTCCTTACTTCCATTTCCATGTCTGCATTACCCTAATCACCTCAATTCGTCACAAACAATTTTATGTTACCCTGTTCACTCAAACTTCACCAAAACAGCATTGACCTTCCCAAAATTCACAATACCTCCAATCCAAACAGTTCCGCCCTAAATGACTACCGTCAAACTCCTTTCTTCAACCCAGTTATTATTCCAGCATTCATCAATATATTCAACCTTGTTCCCAGTACACCACATCTCGTTTGAAACCCCACAATATCGTTGTCTTGAACATCCTCATTCATATACTACTGATCCCACTAATTCAACTTCAACGCCTACTGTTAATTCCCTCTACCTCAGTCCTGTTCATCCTAAAATGGACATAGACCCACCTTCGCAAAACCTCTCACCGTTGCATTACAATTCACCTGGCCATCATCTCCCTATACTGACAATGCCCCTCCTCCCAGACATTGCAACATACCCCCAAAATCTCCTTTGTTTATTACGCAAAACAAACTCCAGTTAACAGCATCGGCCTCCCCTAGTCATTTCAGCATATCTCAATTCATCGCATCATCCCAGAACACGCCATCTTCTTCCCTAAATCCCACTGTCGTATTTCAGGTTGAGAGCGTCGCGAAGTGAGTCGAGCTTCAGATTTTGAATTGCGATCCAAGTTCCTTCGATTTGTGGCTTCTGATTTCGATATCGCATCACCAAATCACATCTCGACATCTCCTCTTACGACCTCTCTTGATTCGCGAGCGCCCTTGCTACATCGTGGAGCTTCAGAGAACTCCATGGCCTTAAATCCTGATTCACGATTCCTATTTACAGATCCTCTCTTTTTTTGTTATTTAAAACAGCGGATTGATTTTCGCGAATGACAGAAAGGATAAGAACGAGTAGGAATGGCTCGAATTGGGTTTCTGGTTTTGAGGATGGAATAATGAACGCGGGATGTGATTAAATAGGAGAATGATAGAAGATAGGGACGGCGTCGAACTCAGTAGCATATAGGGTTGTAGTGTCCTTGTTGAAAACTTAAGGGAGAAGTAAATTTTTCGACGTGAAGTTTGATTTGAAAAGACGCTGAAATATATAGAGTAGCCTACGTTTAAGTCATCCCCCTATATACTAATTTTTATTAATTAATTAAATTTAATCTATTAATTAATTTTACCGTTTTGATTCAAATTAAAGGATATTACGGTTCTGAACGCCTATTTGAATGCAACAAAAGACGTTCCTAGGGTTCTACCCCCATTTCTGTACCCTCTGGAGCAGTTTCCATGGTCCAGTTCGACCATATACAGAAGATATTAAATTAAATAATGGTTTAACATTAAATTCAATTTAATATAAATTGATCCAATAATAATAAATTAATTATTATTATCATATATTTTTACAAACCGAATTTATGCAATTTCCAGATTGAACTAATATGAATTTAAATCTCAATATTATATTTTCAAGTTAAAATAATATTAAACTGATTTAAAATTGGTTTATTTAGTTAAATAAATTGTTATCGTTTATAAATGATTTCACAACGATTATTCGAAAATTTGATTTTGGCCATAACTCCCAGTATAGAATACAAAATCTTGATTTTCCTCTTCTATCACAAAATTATAGTTCAACAGATCTAAATATTTCTTGTTTCCGCGAATTCCGACTTATAACGGATTCCGTATACTCAATTGAAGTTCAGAATAAATATTACGAACTACCGCGCCATTTCAAGCTTGTTTATATTTAATATATATATATGTATTTATTTATTCATTTCAAACTTCGTTTTAATTAATATAAAAATTCATTTATATTAAAAATTCAACATTCAAACTAATTTAAATATTCAAATAAAAATCGATTAATATGCGGGACGTTACATAGAATTAACATGACCTAAATGCTTTTTTGCGTCTTTAATACCTTCCATTGCAGACCTGATAGAAGGCTGAGTTGTGTCACCTTGTTTTTGCATATGTCAATCGATTCGTCCAGCACCGTGAAAGTCATAATCTTCATCTACTCATTGAATGCATTCTATTTGACTTGAACCACCACTTGATCGTCCAGTGGTATGAAATCTGCGTAGAGATATGTGCATATCTTTGTCTCTAAACGCATCTCTACTCCGTCGCATGTCATGTTGCAATTCTTCATCATCTATGCTTTCATTGTCTGATATGTGCTTTGCTCATTAGTTCCTTTTGTAAGCATTTCTTGTCTAACTTTCCTTTGTTTTGTTCATTTCCGTTTTAAATGATATGCGATCATAACTTCTTTAGGGACAGTTGGGCAAGATGTTACGTCGTGGCCTACTCTTGCTGTCAAATGTTCTTTCAAGCTTGCCACACGACGTCATTAATTATTTTATGGAACAAGTTACATTTTGTTTTTCAAAGATTACCACCAATCACGGCACCATAATTCCAACCAATTTCAGGTTGACTTCCCAAAACGTACCTGAGATTATATATAAATGATGCAATATAATCATTTGTAATTAAACAAAAAAAGTGTCAACCTTAAGAAATTTAATAACACCAATCAAATAAAAAATAAAATAAAACTTAGTAGAAAAACCATTCATCAAAGTCATCAATGTTCAACGATCAAGTCCGATATTTGGAGTCATGCTCAATATTCAAAGTCAATCTTTAAGTCCAACATATTCAAGTTAAACTTATTTTTAGTCTAACATGTTCAAGTCCATATCCAAATCAGTAAATTCATGTTCAGTGTGCACAAATTTAGATTCAAATTGATATATTCATGTCTGGTATGAATGTCAATTCATTATATTCTAATCAGTCCACCATTTGGCCTATTCATATATGCACTATCCAAGTCATTATTGGGTAAGAATGAACTGAAATATGCATTCCTGGCATATTTATTAATATTAGTTCCAGGATAAAAATATTTATTAGTAATTGATTCTATCAAAACCAATTCTTAGCATTGTACAATATAATCATATGCCATCCACCGCCCACAATCTCATTTTATCATGAGAACCCAAACCAAAAATAGAGAAAAGCGAAAAGATAAAGCGAGAAAGAAAAAAAAACAGAAATAAAACCTTCGTTGCTTTCCATGAGATCGAAGACGAAGATCGATCACAAAGATGGAAGCATGCACGAGGTAATTTTATTCCTCTTCTCTCAGTCGAGTTCCTCTATTGATTTTCGAATTTTCTATGCTTGAATAAGGGGATTTTATTGAAGAGATTTAATATGGTAATTTTATGCTTTCGAATTGTGTATTTATAAGTAGAAATTAGGCTTTTCAAGCAAGTTTTGTAGACTCTAGGGTTTGATCTTTTTCGATCAATCGATGCTTTGTGTTTCTCCTTGTCGATCTTCTTATTCTCGCTCTTAATAAAACCGAGAATTTTTTTTATTTGTTTTTTCGATCAAGAGAGGATTTTACCCTAATCTCATCCAGCCGTCGGTCGGAACTGATCCAAATTTGTTGGAATCTCGTGGTTTTAGTCGGAACCACATACATGGTTAAAATCAAATCAAAAATTTATTACATAATATCAAACTAAACTCCAAAATATAATATTAAACCATAGACTATCATAAATGAAAGTGTTGCCAAGTTTTGAATTGGTAAAGTTTAAACCATTGAAATCCTAGCAATATGACAAATTGAACTAGAATAATGTACTAGGCAGATAAAGAATACGATCATAGTATACTAAACCGTGTCCTAAAATCGTATAGAATCCCAAAACATACTAATGATATCTTTTAAGCGAATTTTTACCAACTTTTTTGCTATTTTCCATTTCAATATTTCTGGCATCACTCAAAATAAAATTTTCAAAATGTTCGTTGCTTCACAAAATATTATTCATAACCTTTTCAGTATATTACATTTTTTTCTAACTTATTACTCTTTTCGCGCTATTGTGTTGAAATGAATAATTCTATTATTTAGAAACCTCTAACAATAATGTTAGTCACATCGATCAGAATTTTTAACCAACTCAATAGATAAGCTAAAACAGTTTCATTTCAAATATTCATAAGTATCGTTTTCACAAATTATTCAATATTCTTATTAAATATTTTACTAATTCCATTTAAATCTTATCTCAATACCATACTTATAATACATACTTTACAAAAAGTCTCTTATACTTGACTTCCAAAATCATATAATAACAATAAGCTTTATCTACATATATGAAAAGCCCTTACTTATATGAACCAATTGGAAAATTCAAACAAATTCCAAACTTCCTTCGAACACACACACTCTCTCTCTCACACACACACGCACACGTGTGCGCACGCGCGCGCTCGCGCGCACACACACACACAAATATATATATATATATATATATATATATATATATATATTGTGTTGCTCGCGGATCGGACCAGGTGCACTAGAGGAGGTTTTATGTGTGTATATATACACACATATGCCCCAATGTATAAATCATTTTAAATAAATGTTTCATGTCATCAAATAAGCACCATTCATATTCAATTGAATTTGGTTCACAAATTTGATGAACGCATATTAATTCCAAATTCAATTCAATTCCAACAATTTCAAATATCCCATCACACATAAGAGATAAATATATCCGACATAAACAAATAAATACATTTACTGTTATGCACTCTAGTTAAAATCAAATCAAAACCTTACTCTATAATATCAAATCAAACTAACATTGAACAATCCGAAATGATAAGTTCAAATGCAACTAGTTGGATTAACCCCTTTACCCTTGCAGCTTTAACCATTTTATTTTAAATAAGTAAAGAAAATTAATTAGTTATATATTTTAGTGTATACATTTGTAAAATCATAAATGCAAGTATTACTTATACTGGAAAGCAGAAACCAAAGCATTTAGGTGTCGGCATCTGTTCCCCCTTCGAATTCATGCGCTTCTCCTTTTTCTTATTTCAACAATTAGGTTTTCACACCGTTACTCTCCCCTCCCAATTTCTGTCTCCACTGCCATGTCTGCCACCACCGCCATCATATTTTGTACCTGTCTGGCCCTAACACGTACGAACTAACCATGTCACCCTCTGTCCTTCCTTCTGACGAACTGGTAGTACACACACGGCCTCCATTCGTTCAATTTTATGCTCAATTCGGATTTATGGTCCAAGCCGTCTCCCAGGTCTACTGCCCCCTCCACACTTGCACCCTATCTTCCGATCGTCACGCGCTCCTACGAAGAAGGATCTTTTAATTTACGGTATTTAACTTCCCATCTCTTTCACATAACCCTCATCTTCCCACTATAACTTATTAATTTTTGAATTTACGGCGGCTGCAGTTTACAATACGGATGAGTTTTCGCTCACTACGTTGCTCCATCCACTTTCTAAATTTCCAGCACTGGCAATTTCACACATATCAGTAGTGATTTAAACTTTCTATTTCCCAGTTTACATAAATGGTTGTTGCAATGTAGGTTACAGATCATACATTTGCTAAATATTTTCAACTGCATACGGTCGACACATGCTCCTGAATATTTTTGTTCTGGTGAGTTCATATTCCCTGCATGTTTTCACAGATTATTTATAATTTTAAATTAAACCATCTTATATACCATCGCATGATCAGTTCGTCGAGCATCGATATAATTTGTAATTACTGACTGTCTCAGAATAATTTTCACTGTAATGCTTTGCTTCAAAACATCGACCACTTAGTCTACAACACGAGTCCAAAGTTCATTTATCAGACATGCGCATTATCTGCTAATATTGGCAGTAATACTAAACTCTTACTATCAGAATATACATTGATCGTTAAGAGTGTTAACACACATATGCAGTATACCATTTGTTGAATTGTGTATACCTATGCAGCTTCTATTTCCCTTATCACATGACATATATATTTTAACATGAAACTTTTAGACAAAGCTAAATTATTTACATAATTTGCACCAATAAATACGATAGCCTTCAGGAACACAATGTTAAATAGTCAATGTATGGCAATACGTACTCTACATAATTTTGATACGACTGTTGTTTAATCAGACGTCTATTTCATTGTACTACTTAGGATTTGACAGTGAGGGTTGCATGTCATGTTTTCTTTGATGGATATCAATTTTAGCTCTGTAGCTTTATTTATAATTTTGTTCTTCTAATGTTTCTTTTAAAACAAATTTTCGGTTAAAAATTGTTTGAATGGTTCCGTCGAGCCGTCACCTTTTCTTCACATGCTTAATCAGTTCCAAAAAAATAACAGAATTATACGCAGTTTAAAGCATGACGTTTTTCAACATCACAAACCTTTTATTTGACATTTTAGAACTAAATATTTATTGTTAACATAAACAGCCCTGATTAAATTTTTAAGAGACAACGTAAATGTGCATTTCATAAATATATGACGATGCAATGCTCTGCATATAAATGTGCATATATATGCGATAAAACAACAATTTATTATCCCGCCTGTTTACGTACATTGGTTTGACTTTACAATCCTATCTACCTATGTTCAATCTAAATGGTGATTGATGTAAGCCCCGACGAGGTATTTAAACTAAATTGACCTTACTATTTCACATTATTCAAAATATATTGCAAACACATAACAAAGTGGTAGATTTAAATTCCAAAAACAGGCGTCCTATAAATAAGAAGACACAAATTTCTGCACAACTATGCATACATATGTGTCTACCTACGTATTCGTTTATCCCTTTTAATTAATTCAAACAAAAATAAAAATTGATATCTTCTCCAACATCTTCAGCTATATTGGTTTGACATTACTATCGTCACTGCCTATGTTTTTCTAAACTATTTATAGTCTCACGCTGACCATATTGTTGCTGGTCGTCCATACACATTGCCAATGACGTACTTATTTGTTGTCTGCAATACCTCAGTACGTTTATGTTTTGAATTACACATATCCAACTGCGGTGCACAAAATTAGGACATGTTACACCTGCAAACATTGACAGCTACATTCATTTTGCATTATTTTTTTGTTGCACCTGATCTTCATTTCTATATATTCTTTTATTTCCGATTTGTTAACATTATTTAATCTTCCATTGTTACATTGCACCTGTTGGTGATCGCATTCAATGTCTTAGCTTTATAATTTAAATTTAATTTCTGCAGCAAATGAGTACACGAGTTATGTCATATGAACTTGGTACTGGTGTAGACTGCTCCGTGATGCATGTAATGATCACACATCTCCGCCCACATACCCAGCTTACTTTTCTACTAGTGAATGCAGGTCTGCCAATATCGTATTCTATGAAGCGAAATAAGAGGATCGTAATGCTCACTTTGCACCTCAACTTCATCTACTGCAAGAACTGATATTATATTATTTGGTTCATTTATCTACAGCACTTTACGGGTCTGCTTTTACATAAATAGTTATACTATCATAAACTGACCACTGTACACTGTATAAACCTTTGTTTACTTCGATTTGTTGAAACTTTATGACCATGCCGTTTTGTCAACACGTACGATTTATTTCTGACCATACTATTTTGTCCCATGTAATCGTTAATTCCTCTTACTGTTTTCGTACCATTAAGAAACGACAACCATTATTAATTTTTGAGGGAGTAGCTCATGCATTTAAGTCATTGTTTGACAAGTTGACACATTAGTACATTTTATCACGACTTCTCCGGTTTTGATTTCCATGGATAAATAATTATCAATGAATAATTTCCAAAAATATTCAAATATTTCGGTCCAATGTTGTTATAACATGTAACATAAATCATTTATTTAATTCGATGATGGCAAGTATTATTACTATAATTGTCCAAACTTCATTATAATGAATCTGACTCTAATTTCATAGTAGATTTAAGGTGTCTAAATGAAAATATAATTAATATTATACTAATGTGTAGGTGTCCAGGTAAGGTGTTTATATTGTGATCAAACTTGTCAGCCTTTCTCTTCTATCAACTCATAAAATTAATTATGCTTTTCAATTGTAATGTGGTTCACGCATGAGCATAAATTATAGTTTTGGGTTTTCACCATGCCAAGTACGAAATGTTAATTTCGAACTAGGTCAGGCAGGATGATTGGCTTTGGGCAAATAAATTTTTGGTCAGATCAAAATTAGCAGCAAATACAGTATTGGTATAGTGGATGAAAACTGAGAATTAGCAATACAGATTTAGACCAGTGACTTCACAAAGAACGCAACACTTTTGAATAACATAATTGGGTTATCACCACAGAAGTACTCACCATGTAAGGTATTAAAAAGCATGCGGAAATTAAAATTATAGAACTGTGCAAGTATTGACACTAAAGCCCAAATAAATAAATAATTTCCTTCAAACTAATTTTAATAACCCTCTATGTCGGACATGACTAGTATAAATCGATAAGTTAATAGGAAAAATAAAGTAATGAAATTATTGATGGAAGTTTAAACTTTTACCTTTATCAGAAGATGATGGTAATACTTTTTTAGCCGTGTAATTGTTTCATCATGTTTAACTCATTAATTTCTTCAGAGATGTTTTAATTTTTAACCTGTTACCATTACGAGCTGTCATTATGGATCTCATTGCAAATATACCCACTTCAGAATTTTGCTACTGCTTTTTTAATTGTTTATGCAAGTGCATAGGTACATAAATCTGAATTACAAAATGTTCACTATTGGCATCCTTCGGTCTCTAACATAAAGAGTTGTTAATTTCATTTCTCGAGGAATTTCATATCCATTTATTGTACCAGATTCCTTTCGTTGCATCTAAAGGGTCACAAATTTTTGATTGTTATACAATTTCTTAATAGAACTTTCATTACAGAAATCTGAGGTTTGCGGTATTTCTCTTCTTCCATGAGATGTTAATTCTAATATGAACATGCACGCATCATCAACCCTTATGTATTTGGATTCCCTATTTTACTGTAAATTATTCCATGAAAACTAAAATAGTTTCTCCAGTATAATTATCCCATGGCATCTCACTTATCCCGAAGGTACACATCACGCCATCATGTTTGGAACACATTATTTTTAGGGCATCACCGTAGCTCATTCATATATATATATATATATATATATCACTCAAAGCTTGGGTTGCTTTCATTAGTTTTTAAAATAAAAGAAATACTATGCACTAGACATGATATTTTCTTTTGTTTTCGAATTTCAAACGTATGTCTTTTGAAATTATTCTATCATTTTCAAACTTTAATTACCATCATAATGACTAATCTATGTACGTATATGTACTTGATAACATACTTAACATATTTGTCTATCTATTATTTAAATTGAAAAGGATGAACCCACTCTCTTCCATGCACACCATATGGCAGTCTAAAATTTTGAGTGGCTTGATAATTGGATGTTAATATATCAATAGTGTGACGCAATTTACTCATTGATGTGTAATTGTTCTAAATTGTTCTTCTCACTTTCTCTCAAACATATATATATATATATATATATATATATATATATATATATATATATATATCTACGTTTCTTCATTCCTGAGATTCCACTGGAAAAATTGGGTTGGCTATGTAAAATATTTTTCTGTTATTTAAATGGGAAAAATATATTCGGGCTACACGTATTAAATGATTTTAAGAATTTGGTTTGCTGCCTGTTACATTAAATATTCGGGCAACACGTATTCAATAGATCTTCTATTTACATGTGTCAACCATGGTTTGAAATCTCGTCCGAGCCAACGAGATCTCGTCGTTCTCGTTCCGGTCCCGAAAGTCACCGGGATGGAACAACCGCAGTTTCTCGTTTCGGTTCGGAAAGGGGAAAAAAACCCTAAATTCGCGATTCAGTAAACATCGCAAGAAAAAAAACTGAAACAAAATTCCAAATAGTGAGAGAAAATACCTGAAATCTTCACAGCTCGAGCTCAGTTCTTAACCGATTCAAAATTGAAAGCAAAGTACCAGAGTTCGTCTTCGATCTTCCACTCGAGACCGCGACAGAGATAAAGAAGGTTCGTCTTCAATCCTTTTTTTTACTGATTCATGCTTTGTTTCCGCCTTTTTTTTTCAATTTCCCTCGTTCGATTTTCAGCGAGAAAGAAACTGGCTACGTTAGTGACCTAATTAATAAAAAATTCTGAACCCAATACTTCTGTTTGGGCTGGACGTGGCTGATACTGATGGGCTTGGCCCACTAATCATTTTATTTATTGTTTATGTTAAACGTGGCTTTGGATGAAAGTTTTATATCTTAGACTTAATACATGAAGTATCACTAAAATATTTCAATTGACTATATTATATTTCTATAGACTATATTTATGTGTGGATTTACAACATTTATCATTAATTTTTCATAAAAGATATAAAAATTTGATTTTCGGACCGAAACCGAAACAAAAACCGAAACCGTCGAAACCGCCGAAACCGTCCGAAACTAGTAAATTTTCAAATGACCGAAACCGAAACCGAAACCGAGTTTTCGAACCATGGTGTCAACTCATTTAAACAAAATTTAATCTTTATTTTTATTAAATCTAAACTAGCAGAAAAACGATGAATTCGTATTTGATTATAATAGGATCTGTTTAATTTCTTACATAATTGGATTTTTTTCAATTATACGGAAGTGGTTATGATTTCATTAACTGCGTTAGCAGTTTAAATATTCTTCAAGTTTTTTCCACCATTTAGTATGACATCTACTACAGATATTACCATAGTGCACACTACTTAGGAGAGGAACAATTTTAGAATGGTTGAATTTCAATTCTGCATATGATAATCAATACAAATTAGTATTTACCCTGCTTATCTTGAATACAAGTGTTGCCATTAATAAAATAGGTACAAATCAAATTATAGTACTAAATAAATCAACATAACCTCCGAGTACATCAAACTATTTGTTTTACAAGTCCACAGTTATGTTATTCACTGACATGTACAACTTTTCTAATGAATATGCAGGTATTTGTTAGCAACAAATTATGAATAATTCCCATTAACAGAGGACTGCAAGAGAACAAAGAAAGATGTCAATGAACAAGCGGAAAAGGAGGGGATGTACATAGGGTGTAGCAAACAAAAAGGCAATCCATACGCGAACACAAAGTAAATCAAATACGAACATCAATTCTCGGTAATCTTTCTATGCTTTTGTTTGTTACTAAATATGTTAGTATTGTACATAGTGTAGGGGGGAAACGTAAAGTAAGAAGTGGAACTACGACATGCTGCAATTCTGTCATATTAAGTTTTACAATATGTTATATATAACCATTCCATGTTTCATTTTGTAGATGTTTGTGGTAGCAGCAATGTCGAACAAAACTTTTCAACTAATTCCAATGAAAGTATAAGTATGTGTGATGTGTTATTCCGGCTTACATACATCATCCAGTTTGCTGCTGCTAATTCGTTTCAAACTTATGTACGCAGGGAAAATGTTTGAACCATTGAATTTTGGTGGTCCCACATACTCTTGCACGCACTGTAATGCATTGGTTTGGTATGAAGAAAGAAATAGAAAATCAAGAAGACCATGTAATCCTCAATTTTCACTTTATTGCAGGGGTGGTAAGATTCAACTTCCTAAATACAGAAAATGTACGGTGTATTTAGAACATCTACTTGATTACAATGGTGGTTCTGATAGTTCTCATTTTAGACAAAATATATGTATGTACAATTCAATCTTTGCATTTATGTCAATGGGTGGTGGAATAGACAATTCTGCAAACATTGGTTGAGGTCCATATGTGTTTTGCATACACGGTCAGAATTATCATCAAATTGGTTCTATGCTACCAATCAATGGGAATGCCAAATTTGCTCAGCTCTACATTTACGATACGGCTAACGAGGTAGACAACAGCCTTAGGGATCCTGACCTTTCCCCATCACACCCTACAGACTGCGGGATTGTTAGGAATTTAATAGGTATATTCAACGAATGCAACCCACTTGCCAAGGTGTTCCGTATGGCTAGAGACATGTTCGAATTGAGTATCTTGCACAATGTAACCTTAAGGTTGTAGGGAAGAAGGGATAAAGATGGTAGACAACACAATTTGCCAACAACTTCCGAGGTTGCAGCTTTAATTACAGGGAATGGTACGAGAGGCGAGGGTTACAGAGACATTGTCGTTGAAGAGAAAAGTGGGCTACTAAAGAGAATTAATTAGAAACACCCAAGCTTTATTGCCATGCTCTATCCAATATTTTTTCTGTATGCAGAGGATGGATATAAACTAAACATACCTTACAGGTTTACACGACAAAATGATGATGACAAGGACAAAATGGTGACAGTCTGAGAATATTAGGCCTATATACTACAATATGGAGAGGGTGATGGAAATACTTTGCTTTTGGGTGGAAGACTATTACAACAACTAATTGTAGACACATATTGTTGTGTTAAGGAAGATAGGTTGAATTGGATTAGAAATAATCAACATAACATTCAATCCGAGGTATACAAAGGTTTGAAGGATGCAATTACATCTGGTGATAGATCAGTGTTTGTTATTGGTAAGATAATGGTCTTACCTTCATCTTTCACAGGGAGTCTTAGATATATGGTTCAAAATTATCAAGATGCAATGGAAATTTGTAGATGGGCTGGTCCTCCTAATTATTTTATAAAATTTACATGTAATCCTAAATGGCCAGAGATTAAGGAGTGTTTGAAACACATTGAAGGGTAAAGAACGGAAAATAAACCTGATATCATCTCACGTGTTTTTCACATCAAGCTCATGCAGCTAATGCAAGATATTAAAAGCAAAAAAACATTTTGGGAAAATAAATGCAGGTATATTAACCAATACTGTATACTTATTTCATTTTTCCTACCTATAAATGTTAATAACCATGCCTTTTTTGTCATCATGTAGCACTATATACAATAGAATTTCAGAAACGTGGCTTGCCTCATGCACATATACTGCTGTTTGTCCATGCTGATGATAAACCTAAAACTACAAGATATGCAGACAAGGTGGTTAGCGCATAATTACCTAGCTTTGAATCAGATCCTGTTGCATATAATTCTGTTAGCCAGTCTATGGTTCATGGTCCATGTGGGGACTACAATCCAGATTGTTCATGTATGGTTAATGGTATGTCCTCGAAGCATTTTCCGAATTTTTTTGTTTCTGATACCTATTTTGATTCCAAAGGTTTCCCAAATATAGAAGACATGACAATGATAATTCTATCAGCACAACAATCGGGATTGTTCTTAATAACTATTGGGTGGTTTCGCATAATGTTGATTTAATTGTCAAGTACTAGGCACATATTAATGTTGAGATATGCAATAGAGCAAAGTCAATTAAGTATTTATTTAAATACATCAATAAAGGTCATGATAGAGCCACTGTTGTTATAGAGGAAAGTAATGCAACTAGCCAGCAGTTTTACAGACAAGTTGATGAAATCAAAACATATAAGATTGCCGCTACATTTGGGCTTCTGAAGCAAGTTGGAGAATTTTCAAATTTGATATTCATTATCGAAAACCTTCAGTTGAACGTTTACAATTTCATTTGCCCGAAGAGCAAAATGTGGTTTTTCATGAGAACGATAATTTACCTGAATTACTTTCTCATAGTGCCGTAAAGAACACTATTTTCAAAGAGTGGATGGAAAAAAAATAAAGTTAATGAAGATGCAAGAGAATTGACTTATGTTGATTTTCCCACCAAATGGGTTAGGCAGAAAACATTAAATAGGCGGACATGGAGAAAGAAAGGGGATACAATTGGAAGAGTATATTTTGCGCATCCAACATGTGGTGAAAGATTTTATTTGAGATTGCTGCTAAACATTCTGAAAGGGCCAACATGCTACGAAGACATTAGAACTTTTAATTCAACTGTATACGACACTTTCAAATATGCATGCGTGGCTCGCGGCCTTCTGGAAGACGATAATGAATGGAACATAGCTTTAAATGAGGCAGCACAATGGGCATCATCATCCTCACTGTGGGAAATGTTTGCTATGTTGCTATTTTATTGTGAGGTCTCTGAAACGTTACAGCTTTGGAATAGAAATTGGAAGAAGTTGTCAGAGGATATTGAATGGCGTTTCACACGTAGTTCTGAATGTGTAAATAATGTGTTAGACGAATGTCAACTACAACAACAAGCTTTAATGGAATTGGAAAAGGTGATGAGAAGAAGTGGTAGGACAGTAACAGAATTTAACTTAATCACTCAATTCGACCAGACTTCAATTTTTAATTTGGATGCCAATTTGGTAGGGGAAGAACAAAACTATGATTGTCATCAGTTGCAAGTTGAGTCCGAAAGACTGATACCATGTTTGAACAATGAACAAAGCCATGTGTTTGACATGGTTTGTGTGTCTATTGAACAAAATAACAGTGGATTTTTCTTTGTGTATGGAAGTGGCGGTACAGGTAAAACTTTTTTATGGAAAACTATTATCACATACTTGCGATCAAGATGGAAAATTGTTTTGGCTATTGCATCTTTTGGGATAGCTTCATTGCTTTTACCTGGAGGCCACACCGCTCACTCCAAGTTCAAAATTCCATTGTCATTGGATGAAAATTCAACCTACAGTATATCAAAACAGTCCACATTAGGAAAATTAATAAAATCTGCAGATTTAGTCATTTGGGATGAAGCACCTACGATGCATCGTAACGCGCTAGTGGCATTTGAGAAAAGCTTACGGGATATAATGAAGCCAACAGATGTCCATCAAACTTCTAAACCATTTGGAGGGAAGACAGTTTTACTTGGAGGTGATTTTCGTCAAACTCTTCCAGTTGTTGAAAAAGGAACAAGAGAGATGGTGGTGTCTGCTTCCATTGGTAATTCATATATATGGTCATTCTGTCTAGTGTTTCTTCTAACATGTAACATGAGAATTCATAATGCAACATGTGATCCATGCAAATTAACAAAAGAGGAAAAATTTTCAAAATGGGTTTTATACATTGGGGATGGGAACATAATACAGTTCCCACAGATTACGATGATGATCCATCGTGGATAAAAATACCCGATGAATATTTGATTGAACCAGGAGATGATGGGATGGAGAAAATTGTTGACACTATATATCCTGATTTGAATAGCAATTTACAGCAAAAAGATTATTTACAGAAGTAGTGTTTACTTGCTACAACCAATGAGTTTGTAGAAGAAATCAACTTATACATACTTTCTAAAATAACTAGTGAAATGAAAACGTGTCTAAGTGCGGATTCCATTAGTCATTCTTCTGAAATTGTAGACGATCAACAAATTCTTTTTCCTCTAGAATTCTCGAACTCATTGAAACTATCCGGGCTGCCTAACCATAATGTGCGATTAAAGGTAGAAGTACCTATTATGCTGCTACATAATTTGAACCAAAGTATGGCCCTTTACAACGGAACAAGATTAGTTGTCAGCCGCCTTGCTGAAAGGGTTATAGAAGCGGAAATCATTACTGGCAATAATATTGGTACAAAAGTTTTAATTCTTCGAATCGTTCTTATGTCTTCTAATACAAAGTGGCCTTTTGTGCTTCGTAGACGACAATTTCCTGTAAAGGTTTGCTTCTCCATGACAGTAAATAAAAGTCAAGGACAAACATTAGAAAATGTTGGGATATATTTGTCGCGTCCCGTTTTCAGTCATGGACAACTATACGTGGAAATTTCCCGAACAACTTTGTATGATGGTATCAAGTTTCTACTCGGATAACCGGAAGATGGGAATTGAGGTTTGACCAAAAATATCGTGTACAAGGAAGTTTTCAGCATATTATGCAGTAAAATAAATACGTGACAATTAGTTTTTATACCAATAATCAAAGTTGAATAACCATTATGATCTTATCTTTTTTTCCTCCCAGGTTGAAGGAATTCCTAATGTGCGTACAGGTACATTACTACACATATAACCATGCTAAATTTACGTTGACTAATTCGTCTCCCTTTTGTTCTGATTTACTAACAATTTTTTTTTATTGCATACGCGTTTCAATTATGTAGACCAACTAAAATTTCAGACAACATTACAAGTGGAATAATTTAACTTATTCTGTTTTTTTCCTTATATTTATGTGTATGTAAATAAATAGTTTCTTTTCAGTTATTGCCACTTTTTCATTACAATATTGTTACTTTCGCATTGTCTTTGATTAACAATACATTGAAATTCAAAGTTCGATTTCGTTTAATTTGCCATCGTCCAAGTTTACTGCGGAAAACCAAGTTCATTACTCACTATCCATTTTTAACCCTGCTGCAGCCTTATATGTTTTGGTACATACAAAATCATTTCAGATTATTTTTATTCTTAAGTCTGAACACATATCTCTGTTATAATTAATTTGTACATGACGTATCACTGTCACTCCTCCTACACATATTATTATTGAAATGTGTATGTCATCAAATTGTCTGATGCATGTATTAATTGCAACTTCATGTATCCCCTACACATCTGAATCTGCTGGAATTTATTTTTCTTTTTTTTCTCTGTTGTTTCCTTCATAAGTACGGTAGTTCTATGGTTAACCTGAAAACATCATGTTCACAGATTGCATACATGTTCACTGCATGTTATTTAATGGTGTCAACCCATTACGATTCTGTGTTGATCCGCACTCATTTATCTTCATGCATATTACCTCTCCATAATTTGAGATGACTTTTAGTTTGTCCGTTAAATGCAGTTTTTTGAAACAAGCCGTATATGTAGTCAAGGCATGCTTTTGGACTAAAGGGTAATTCCAGAAAAAAGAAGCTCATTCTAATTTATCTTTTGTGGGAGAAACCAAGTGGTAAGATAATGTGGTTGTAATCTATTTACTAACATATCCATTCCATGTCCAGTTGTTTGTCATTTTGTATTTTTATACTCTGGACTGTCTAAACATTTGAACTCGGAACATGTAAAACATCTATTTTCCTACTGTCAGCAATCTTTTAGGTGAGCCCAATCTTGACCGTAAATGAAAATATTTGTTACATATGAATGCTATGGGTTTCAGGCACCAAACACATTTTTGTACTTAAACATCAAGTTCATGTTACTATTTGACATTGAATTTATTTTCCAAAATTCATTATTCATTTATGTTCAACGTGAAACATGATTACTGCATATATTTTGGTACACTAGTCATCCTGGTGTACAACTTTATTGGTACGTACTGAACTATGTTGCGTTTCATAGTCAGAAGAAATGATGGTAAGTTCTCTCCAGTTTGATCACCGTTTGATCATAAATATTCCTGCATATTCATCTCCACCTTACATTTGCTTCAAGTTAGTAGTTTTAGCAATTTTCAAAATTTTCACTTCTTATCTGCGCATTATGTTATATCAGGTTGTTATGGTTTGCCTCCTAAATTTGTTCAGTGAAGACATGATGGTCCACCAGATATTTCAATGGGTGAAGCCATGCAGCATACTCACTCTTTGTTGCCTAAGGAAAATGCTTTAGTGTGTCATGCAAAAATTGCGCCGCCTATAGTTACTATGCCATGATTGAAGGTGAATGATTACATTTTACTTGAATATAGAAATTAATTACATAGCTCTATCACTTTAAAAAGAAACCTATTAGATCTGATCTAATTAGTTTTTCTAAGAATGACTTATGCCCACTTTTCCGGCATTAAGTACAACAGCTTATCTTTTTCAATGAAAATCCTGCTCGCTTCACATTAAGTGGAGAATCTTATAAGCTGTAAGTCTAAGCATATTCATAAAGAATAATCTGGAAAATTGTAAAAAGTCAATCCGTGATTTAGATGATTTATATTAAGGTGGGATAATACAGTGATTTAAATGATTCTAAAGAAAGCCGAATTGCTATCAGTTTATACAGAGGTATATCTCTAAAAAAGGTACTATATTTAACTAATGTTTTTTTTATTAAATTCGTTGCCACCGCCCTTTAGTCACCGGTCCTTAAACTACTGCTTTTACATTGACAAAATCTTTTACAGTTAATGCAAATCTCACGATCCAGCCAGAGAGTACGAAGAATATGGAAAGTTATGATTCGAAGATGTGAATTAATTTAGTACTAACAATATTTACTAATGATTATTGATGTTAAAAAAATTGTTATAATAATGATTCAGTATCATTATTAATGACTGTCTCCCTGATTCAATTTTACATTTAGACATTGTAATGTATTTATTTTATATTAATAATAATTGGCTCTAACTTAGATTTCAACATTTGAAAATTGAAAGGTAGAAGCAACTGGAGAATAAAAAACGTAGAGATACATACAAGTGGTTGTAATAATATCGGTCTGTCAGTTATTGCTGACAACCTATGTAAGTCGATGTACATTATTTTTTTAATATCTTCGATCCTCCTGTTATTTCCATATAAGTACGTAAGATTGTCAATCGGTCGATCCCTATATGCTACCATTCATATTTTGAAAAGGAACAACCAGCCTCACAATCACAAAAGCACAGACCTGTCAAATGCCACTTAGTTTAGTGCAGCTAAACTTCAATTTTGGTTCAGGTACAACTTATGTTCATATTTTATCGTTGTTGCTAATTATTACTATTTTGCTTTGTACATGTTGTGAACCCACAATTTTTTTAACACTTTCATTCTCTGATATGAAATAATATCGTTAATAGATCACATTATCAATCAAGGTAATATTCACTGTGGTTCAAGAGTTAAGCTATAATCTCATGTTTTTCTATGGACTTTACTTGATATAACATTTATGTTCATAAATTTTTCGTTCAGCATAGACAACTGATATTTTCTCAAGTACGCATAGAATAGGAATTTACTATACGCACATAAATGAAGAACTGCTTGGTTATTCTATAATGCCTAAGGGTACAACAAACTAAGATAAAACAAGCAGGCTCTTCTCAACGATAAACATCACCATCTGTTCAGAATCGTGTATAAGTGCACAGAGAAGATCAGTAACAGGCTATATAACTGCACAGGCTATCTGTCCACCGCACACTTCTTGAAAGACTTACATTCTGCAGGCCTATAATGGTGTATCGATGTTTGTTCTGAAAATAGGTTTCAATGGAAAACTTAGATTACAACGTGCCAAGTTCATGGAATTCAAGTACGGATGCATTATTTCATTTGGAGAGGTCGTCAAAGTGTGCATTGACTCAACAGTAAGGCACATTCTCATGACACATGTTAGCTTCTTATCTCTGTTTTCTTCCATGGCATGTAATAATGAAATAAGTTTCCTGCCATGCTTTAAACATGCTCAAAAATCCAACACCCAGGTTAACCCAGAAATAATTTAAACACTATAATGTTTAAAGCCTCTGATTTACTATATTGCATATAAGTGATTGGAGAAAACTTGTTAGCCTGTCGAATGGGTTATCTTTGCCATGACGAATCATTATTTTATTGTTGTTGCTCTATGCTAATGCATTAACCTGTAAAAGATTGCATCTATGTCGTTGATGTAATCCGTACTTCAGATGTAGTTCCCTGCTTGACATGAACGGGCGGCGCAAGCAATTATATTTAAATGATATGTCCCATGACATCAACAACACTCAGGAGTGGGTGAATTTTTACTGTTATTTTCTTTTCTATGCTCAATCACTTTGGAATATGGATCTTCATGTATCAACTAAAAAAAGCAGTAGTCATTGTGATTACCATCTTCTGTCAATAAGGTAAAGAAAGTAAATATGATTGCCTTATCTATATGGGCTTTATCAATACTTTGCATATTTACATATTTTCTCATTTTGAACATTTGTTTGATATTACCATTGGCATGTCTTTCTACAACATTGAACTGAAATGACAATTGTAATCAATTAAGTTGCTTTCAAAGAAGTAATATTTGCTGCATTTCAAATATTTAGCAACCACTTTTTTTCTTTCATCAAGTGATTCAGTCGACTGTCCGAATCAGTCTTCCATTTGCGTCAACTGCTTAATTTTTTTAATTAAATCTATTTTTGTTGACTTTCCGATTTTACAACTTTTTTTGCATTCATGATCAACCATTTGAATTAAATATTATATAACAGTAATCATTGCATTTTTTTAGAAAAATCATTTCCTATTATTTCCCAGTATGCACCTGATCTTGAACCTAATTGTCTCCCAAAATAACTTTCAACATGCTTACCTGTACAAACTTGGTTTCATTACATGAAATGAAAAATCCTACAATACTTTGATCATAGAAAAATCTTAAACAATAACAATGTTTATATTTACCTTATTGATACAAGAATGAGATACTTCTAATTTTGAATAAAAACTTCAAACTTCCACAACTACCCGTTTCATTTATACATGTTTGATTTACTAATCTAATTAATTTATACAGGTTTTAGTTTTTTGGGTACTTGCTTTAATAAGCAAAAAACATGGAAGATGGTATTAAGACATAATGGTAACGAAGATCTCTCTTTCTATTTGGACTCAAGTGAGGTAACACAATAAATTTTATTGTTCTCATTTACTAATGGATCTTCACCTGTTATGGTGTATTTGATGTTTCATGGTTTATAGTGTTTGTAAGAATTAGTTCAGTTGTTATACTGACAGAAATCAGAGTGATGAATCATTTCTAACTAAATAATGTACTCTTTGCAGTATAATAATACTGTACGAAATATAGTAGGACGATCCAAATAGAAATATAATTTCAAATGCTAAATAATGCGGCGTCAAAGGGGATTCACATGCTTGCATAAGAGTCTTAGAATCTTCTGCAGTTATTCTGCAAACTTTGGTTGCTCTGATTCGTTTTATTTAGAAAGCTTTTCATCATATAATAACTTGGGTTAAAATTATGTATGTTTTTTCGATGAAATTAACAATTTGCTTCAAACAACAATTTGATTATGTCAATGTTTTTATTCTCATCTTAGAAGGCACACATTCAGATTATCATCTGTTATACGTTTTCAAACCATACAATAATCTGATTTAGTTTTATTTCAGTTTATGATGACAGAACATTAGTTATAGTGCGTGCGCAGTCTCTACTTGATCAGTTAAACTTCATAACGCATCAGACCTGATTGTCACGTTGTTCCCTTTTAATATAAATTTTAGCTTCATAATAATGAATTTGCAAAACCAGATAATAATTAATAAACTTCAAGAAATTCACTACACCACTAAAATTTATAAATGAGGGCACCTATGCATAAACCAAGAACATTTGCGTGATGGTTTATAACGTTTTCAGTAGAACTATAAATGTATCTTTTTTGTTATTGTTTAATAATCCAAAAAGAATCAAACAGAATAGCAGTAATATTGCTTTCATTATTTTAATTTGTATCAAATTCTTTCTTCTAATTTATAATTTTAATACATATTCATAAATGACATTGTGAATTTTGGCAGTAGGTTATAGTAAAGCGTCAAATGTATGAACTTGATGGACAAAGGATAAATGTAAATTTGGGTATATAGTTTTTGTCTAAACCTAAATAGCAACTTTGTGGTAATTTTTGGTGCCTTTGGGTACAATCAAGTAATCCATAAGATTATGTATACAACGAGGGGTGAACTTAAATTCTTTGAATTTCACTTACTATAGATGCTTTACACTATGTCAACTATAAAAAACGTAGAGATACGTACAAGTGGTTGGAATAACATCGGTCTGTCAGTTATTGTTGACAACTTGTGTAAGTCGATGTACATTATTTTTCTAATATCTTCGATCCTCTGTTATTTCCATTTAAGTACTTAAGATTGTCAAGCGGTTGATCCCTATATGTTACCGTTCATATTTTGAAAAGGAACAACCAGCCTCACAATCACAAAAGCACAGACCTGTCAAATGCCACTTAGTTTAGTGCAACTAAACTTCGATTTAGTTACAGGTACAACTTAAGTTCATATTTTATCGTTGTTGTTAATTATTACTGATTTGCTTTGTACATGTTGTGAACCGACTATTTTTTTACCACTTTTATTCTCTGATACGAAATAATATCGTTAACAGATCTCATTATCAATCAAGGTAATATTCACTGTGGTTCAGGAGTTAAGCTGTAATCTCATGTTTTTCTATGGACTTTATTTGATATAGCATTTATGTTCAAAAAAAATTCGTTCAGCATACACAACTGATATTTTCTCAAGTATGCATAGAATAGGAATTTACTATATATACTTAAATGAAGAACTTCTTGGTTATTCTAAAATGCCTTAGGGTACAACAAACAAGGATAAAACAAGCAGGCTCTTCTCAACAATAAACGTCACCATCTGTTCAGAATCGTGTACAAGTGCACAGAGAAGATCAGTAACATGCTGTATAACTGCACAGGCTATCTGTCCATCGCATACTTCTTGAAAGACTTACATTCTGCAGGCCTGTAATGGTGTATCGATGTTTGTTATGAAAAGAGGTTTCAATGGAAAACTTAGATTACAACGTGCCAAGTCCATGGAATTCAAGTATGGATGCATTATTTCATTTGGAGAGGTCGTCAAAAGTGCATTGACTCAACAGTAAGGCACTTTCTCATGACACATGTTAGCTTCTTATCTCTGTTTTCTTCCATGGCATGTAATAATGAAATAAGTTTCCTGCCATGCTTTAAACATGCTCAAAACATTACTTCACTTTTTTCAGTCTTTATCTCACATTTATGCTGAAGTTTAGCAGTAGATTTAAGCCAACCAAAATATCAATGGAGTCTTAGGTATTTCATAGTTTACACTAATGTATGTTTACATAATTTTCTTTGCAGATAAAAAGGAAATTTTGATCATTTAACTTGTCATTGATGTAAGAGCACATGTACTAAAAGCAAAGATTTCGTTGGATTGGAACCTAAAGGGGACGAGTGGCCCAATGACACATCATTCATCCCCAATATGTTTTAATTTTAATTATATAATCATTTCATCATTTTAATTTCCATCCAAAAAGGTTTAGTTATTTAAACTGTATTACTATTGGGTATTGTTATTAATGAGTTCATTGAGATAAGTCTATGCAGCAGATCCTTCACTATAATTCTGTGCCTTAGCGCATCTCCAACAAAACATTAGATATCCAAATATCTGAAATCCAACCCCATAATCAGCTCCAACAGTGTGTGGAAACACCACATAGTTCGGGTTTCTAGGCTGAAAGTTTTGGAATGCGCAAACTCTTTACCACACGAGTTGTCAAATCAACTGCAAAATGCAGAGCCGTAGCAACTCAACTGTTTAGGACAGAGGGTTGTCTTGTCATATGTTTGTATCTTACAGCTCACTTAATGATGACAGAGCTTTACCAAATAGCAACCCCCTTTGTTAAATAGTTTACAATTGAGTGTTCTACATCAACCACGGCGATAATGGACTGTGACTTTAGTTAAGTTTAATTTACCACCCGCATTATTCAATGCAATTCAATATAATTCATTCAACACGCGTCAATGCAATTCATTCGATACAATAAAAATCCTTCAAAGTTAAGTGCACTTAACACACACGTACAAACTAGTGGTTACGGTCGAAACACATATGTTCAATAACATTTTGGAGTTGTCTAATCTCGTGTTCTAGTTCGTTTGCATAAGCTACTGCCCTCGGGCTGAAAGGTTCGTCTACCCATTCGATGTAGTTGCAACCATTTGGATAGGCTCGACATATATGACTGCGGCGACCTATATCGTTGCCATCAGCTCGAACAACAACGTCAAGCTCATAACCGCAATAGCATCGTACGTGATAAGATTCAACCATGTATTCATGCGGTGGTTGACCTTGTTGACGTGCTTGAGTATGTTAACGTGCTTGAAATTGACGACGTTCTTGACCTTGTTGATGTTCTTGACCTTGTTGACGAGCTTGAACTTGTCGACGTACTAGAACTTGTTGACACGCTTGAACTTGTTGAGCTGATTGAACTTGTTGACGTGCTTGAACTTGTTGAGGTTCTACATCCTGAAGTCCCAACAGGTTTAGCTCCGTAAATTCGTCCGCATACCGTTGAAGTCGCATTTGTTCATACGCTTCTTCTTCAGAGTCTGAGGAGGATGGCCAAGATGGCATTTTGTCTTAGTATTAGAAGGAGGCGGTATTCTAAGAAGGTGAACAAGTATTGCTATATAAGAAGGTGTGATTTGTGTAGGAAGAATAAATATAGTAGTTGCCCTTGTGTTTGGTCAAAAAAGCAACAATATGTAGCTGGTGCCTACTACCTACTTGTTATTTGACCATTCAATGCAAAGTAAATGGAACAAAAGTGAAGTTAAAATGCTCATTTGTCTTTTCTTCCTGCCACTTTACCAAAATCCATGTTCACTTCTAGCTTTTAGTAATTTGAAGAACAAAGGTGTGTGCTTCCTTCTCTTTATCAAAATAGTGCTCTAACCAAGGTACTTACATGAACTTCTCCACTTCTAGCTTTAGCAATGAATTTTAAATAGTTGATTTGAAAATAAAATTTTAACCCATGCCTGTGTAGGATGAATCAATGGGAAACGGACGAAGACACTTTGGCAAAAAATTGGGAAAGTTTAGAGTCCGACGCTTATGACCGCCTGACGGTTATTGATGATTCCCAACAAGTGTCCCCAAATCACCGTCGACCGGGTAGAGAAGTTTACCCCGACCCTAAAACATTTGACATGGTAGAACTCCCAGATCATCTCGGCTGTGCACCCCAAACTCATTTCGTTGCGGTGCATGGGGGTAAGTATAATAATCGATACTGAGCTCTAGCAATCGGCGAGGCAGTACCAAGAAATCTTTGTTACTGTGGGTCGGCCTGCTGCGTGGTTGTGAACAAAAATAGAAGCGTTAGTACAGGGCGTAGGCTATACAAATGTGCTAGATACGATATGAGCCTACTTTATCCGAACACCTTTAGAGTTTGTAAGTATACCGAGTGGGTTGATCCTCCGATGTGCCGAAGAGGACATGAGTATGCATTAGAAATGCAAGATGAGAACGACAGCTTGAAAAAGGAGATTTTCCATCTGAAACAACTTAACTCGGATTTAGAATCCCAGTTACTACGATATCCCAATGAGTAGGCAATACTTGTATCTTTGTACCAGTGTATTAACGTATCCGAATGCTTGTGTAGTATGCAACAATGTATTAGTCATCGTACCCAAATGCTATTGTATCAGTGTATTAATGTATTCAAATGCTATTGTATCAGTGTATTAGGCAATACTTGTATCGTTGAATGCTTTTTAAAATTTTAAACGTTATAAAATATACTAATAACAATTTTTAAAATTTTAAACATTATAAAATATACTAATAACAAATTGGTAAACAAGAAGTTCCACGCGCTTGTTTAACAAACGCGTGAATCCACACATTTGTTAAACAAGCGCGTGGTCCACGCGTTTGTTAAACAAGCGTGTGGATGGAAAACTGTTGTGTTTCCCCGCTTTCCGGAGTATGGATAATCGCAAAATGAAAATCCACGCTCCGAAACAGTTGGAGATGCTCTTAGGATTGATTTCACAATGCAAGACATTGTTGTTAATAACCATAACCTACATTGTAGAATTGTTTCCTTGCATAGTGTGTATTTGCTGAAGTATACCATATATTTCAAGATGTTGATGTAAAATAACCTGGTGCCCGCATTTCTTTGCAAACCGATTGCTGTACGCACAAAACTTACCACAATGCGGGTTGCATCCGCGTTTTCCATACGCACAAAACTTACCACAATCCGCTACCTACAACTGAGTTCATCCCAATCTACCGCTGACTATGCCATCAAGACATAAACTGGCTTGGCGTTTGAAGGCAACACGACCATTTTATTGGCAAAATCAGTAGAATCAATAGCTTAAAAGGGGGGTTAGCTGATGAAGATAAATCACGTAATCTGTCAATAATTCATTATTTGCATTATACTTCAGTGTACACTATTGGATTTTGACTAACTGAGCTGCGTGTTTTTTCCTTTCGAAATAAGGCATTTTGAATGAGTAAATTGTATATATATCCTCAGATAATCAAAGTAGAACTGAGTCGATCTGCTACAGGATTGGATGTTCAGGAGGGAGGAATCAGGTTTGTATTTTCCCTAAACTTTTGGCGATCTTTGCTTGAGAGATTTAAAGTTGACCCGCAGCTTTGACTAATTGCGGTTCCGATTCGGGTGTTCGTATTGTTTACGAAAAGTTCATGTGTGAAATTAACTTTACACTGATTGGTATCTTGCAGGATGGGTTCTTGGGTACTATATTTTTCCTAGAGAGGAGAAGGATTCACTGCATAGGCGCTACTTATATGCACTAATTTGTATATAGGAACAGGGAAATCTCATATTCGGTTAGTCTTATGTCTCTTGAGCAATTTTTTTTTTCATACAAGAAATATTTACCCTTTTTTCCTGAAAATGTTGTTCCTTTATTATGTGCATGGATTGTGGGAACAAAGTTAGTTTTTGTGTATGTGAAATTCTCATTTCTATTCGGCAGGGCTATGATAGTGAAGTCAATTACTCCAAACATTATATGATTTTTACTATAGTTCTTTATTTTATTCTACATCCAATACGACTTTGACCTTTGACTCTATGATTGTGAATAAGTGGAATTCAATTTACATTCTTGCATAATACTGAGATTACAAAATATACAAATTATGCACAATGACTTTGTTTTTGAAATCAATAATCTATCTGCTATACTGCAAAGCAGACAACATGTATCTAACTTATCAGTATGTGTCACATAAACAAGCATATGCAAACTGTTACAACCCAAGTTAAACAACACGAACCAGTTAATCTTCCATGTCCAGTGCATTATGGTTTTTTTTTCCTCCCCTAATCCCATTTTTAAATGTAAACAATTTTTTAGATTTCTCCAAAATCGATCAGATCCTTCCCAAACACGAAATATTTCAGCCATAAAGGCAACTATCTTTGTGACACAATCCAACAATCTTCGTGACACAACCACCTTCAAATGAATGTTGGTTCTCTGTTAAACAATAATATGTGAATTGTGTTTCGACTCTTTTGACATAACTCAATGATAGGATTTGGGGTTGTTCTTACTAGTATAGCCTTACCTAACCTGGCCTGAACAACTCGATTAGATAATTTTAAATTTTTTACTCAACAACAATTATGTTCTCTTTCATCGTTTGTTTATACATAATATGTTCAATACTCATAATAATTCCCTTACAAAACAAATACTATTTTCTTTTCTTTCCGAGACTTCAGTTTTATTATTTCTTCTGGCAGCTATACAGAAATCAATTTGCTCCTGAAATTCAACCTATGTCAACTCTCAAACAAAAAAAATGTGAAGATTTTCATATGCGGCTGCTTGGAAATTCAGGTAACCCACATTATGCTATGCTAGCTGCATATTGTTCATGTTTTTCAGGTTAATTGATTTTCCTTTTGGATGATTTTTTTACTCTTCTCACAGACACACACATAGACATATACATATTGCACATGAAGAATGGATTGTCTACTGACATATGACATAACTTAACTGATTGGAACACAATGAATCTCCTCGGTTGGATCGTCCTCTAATTCAAATATCATTATATAAATGTGTGTGTGTGTGTGTGTGTGCATATATATATATATATATATATATATATAATGTACATGTATGTATGTGCATATCTGTTTGTGTGTATATTTATGTATATTCATGTCGAGAAGTAAACAACTAAGCAGACATCCAAGGATTACACTTACTACCTTTTTTTGAATGAAGGCAATGAATGATATTTTTCATGAAACAAAATAATTTGCATGTACAGAAGCTTGTTAGAGAATAGATACTACGACTACAGGTGAACGTGGCAGTCATTAGGTACTGATTTTATTACTACACTGATTCATAACTTGAGTATAGACTGAGTTGTATTATAGTGCTTTAAATTCCATGCTGACTCATAATATAAAGGTAGCAATCAAAAGATCTTTTGACGAACTTGAGAGAGAAAAGGTAGTAGAAGGCATGGAGACAACTTCCCATTGTAGCATACAATTTCTATCCACCAGAATCTGCATACTGTCTTTTCTCCTTAAGCTACATATGTTGTGTAGTACCTTGCGACAGACTTTTAGGGTTGTGCACAACATAATGGGACTTAAATCTAAGGTGAAAATCTTAATTTACAAGCAAGTTTATAACCTTATTTCAAGTTTTATACAATAATACCACAGCTCTAGGCTGCTGCGTTCCTATTGTGTATTTAAATGCTTTAGGGCCATGAAGCCCAACGGATTACGTTTAACCTCAGTTGGGCCGATGGCCCGGTCCGGTCAATGCAACATGGCCCCAACCAACTGCTTTTATCTTCTTCTATGTTTAACCCGTTTTTTTTTGTTTTTTTTAAAACACAATAAATATGGCATGTTTCCACTTTTGTTTTATCCTGCCAACATGTCAGATTATCATCTCTTTCCCACAATGACACATGATGCAGTCAGTTTGGTAAGTTACTGCCTCCTTTTTCCTATTCTACGCATGCACCCTAATTTTTTTTATCTATACAACCGTGCAAATAAATAAAAAACATCTAACTGCTTTTAACTGCTTCCGCCATTTTTTTTGGCCAACCAGTCAACAATAGTCCACCCATTTTCTTTTATAACTGCATCCACTTAACATAACTGAAATCCAGTTGGACATTTTACCCTTCTCAGTTCCTTACGTGACTTCTCATCTTTTAACTACAATTTTTTTTCCTGTCTTCATTCCTCACGACTACAACTAATCTTAATTTCTTCCCAACCAAGTGACTACTTACATAGGTTGTAACAATGGCAGCCGATACTTCGCTGCTATCTGATTTAGCTCCAGGACATGTATGGGATCAAATCATCGTTAAAGCATCTAGAATTTGGAATTCCATCACGAAGGTTACTAAAGAGTTTTACTCAATAAATCTTCAACTATTTGATATGCAAGTAAGTTTCCGTCCTCTTTACTCGGTTCGCATATCATTCAATATCTACAAATTCCTTTACACAACTACTTCTATGTTTTGACTCATAGGGTAACCAAACGCATGCTGTGGTTCTAAAAAATTTGCTAGACAAATTTGTGCACACATTTACAGAGCAATCAATTTACGAAATTGAAACGTTCAATGTCTATCCATCAAAAACTGACTATCGTCCAATCAACGAAGCTTTGATGATCATCTTACATAGGGACACTCATGTAAACAGTCTGTCACCGACACTGTATGACATCCCCAAATATAAGTTTGAATTTGTTGGCGATGATGTTCTACCCCAACGTGTCGATAAATTGGACCAGCTTATAGGTAAATAACTGTTTACAAAAACGAGTTCAATTTTGTATGTGCAACCCTGTAGATTTCGTGCTCTCTGTAATCTTTCTTGCCAAACATTTTTTTTTATAACATATATAGATATTGCAGGTGTCCTCAATTCCATTTCGAGAGTTATGCCTAACACAACAAGAAGAGGATGTACTGAGAGAATTAACTCTTCTCACTTCAGGGTTCATGACATACATATGTGTACACTTTATCTAAATAACTAATACTTTATATTGACCTCTCTTTTATTCCTACAGCTCAAAAACAACGGCTATCACGCTCTGGGCGGACAAGACTGATTTAGTTGACGTTCCAACTGCGGAATCACATAGCAAACCATCATTCCTTATCTTTATAGCGATGTCAGTTAAACTGTATAGAGGTACAATTTCATATCTGTTTTACGCGTACTATTACTTGCCACACCCTTAC
This sequence comes from Allium sativum, assembly GCA_030737875.1. Lineage (NCBI taxonomy): Eukaryota > Viridiplantae > Streptophyta > Magnoliopsida > Asparagales > Amaryllidaceae > Allium > Allium sativum. Next base: position 108,863,423 of record CM060923.1, read on the forward strand.
AATGTAAATACCTATTTGTAGGAGAGTTTACTTTTTCTTTGACAAATGCTACCCAAATGTATTCTAACTTGGAGTATGCACTGAACACAAATTTATTTCCAAGGTATTCGTTCATTTCACAATAATTTCCCATATAGTTGTGTGGTTACTAAACACTTCCTATATTGAAACTATAACCCTACCAGAATACCGAAAGGTGAAGACGGTAAAATAAAAACAATTGACCATCACTGCGACGTAGGCTCACCTAAGGAAGATACTCATGTTCGTACAACCATTTCAGCTATGTTAACTGACATTAAAGCAAATGACTGTCATGTAATTTCTTCCGACTAACTCATACTATTACATATCTTTACTTACAAACCTTTATTTCTGAAACTTAAGTTTCATATGATTAAATATTAACGGGGGAAAAAAATATATTGTTCATTAAACAATAATGAAGGTTAGAACTTCAAATGGTTGGAGTTATCTATCATGCCCACTTTGTAGAAAGACAATAACAAAGGACAGAACTTCTTTTGAATGCCCAAAATGCAGATCTCCTGTTCCTAACCTACTTAACAGGTCTGCCTACCGTAACTTAAGCATATTTATCCAATTATAGACTAATACAAAATTTCAACAGATATCGATTGTCCATGGAAGTTTACGACCACATCGCGTCAACAACCGTCGTATCTTTTGATAAGGAAGCTGCTTGCTTGCTCAAAAGGAGTGTTGATGAAATGGTTGATCTATCAAAAAAGGTATTGCTTAATTAAAATTCCCTTTCCTGACTATACAATCTATATCACTGTTATATTACATTGAAGTTCAACACATATGAGTAATACGTTTTTTTACGCATAACCCATTTGTCAATAACACTCGCTATTTACAACTCAGGAAAATGGATCCGACATGGTTGATAAACTATTCAACATGCTACTAGGAGTCGAAGCATGTTTTGAATTTAAACCAATGCAGTACGACATTATCAACCGTGCAAAATCACTGACTGTTAGCAAGATTTCTAATGTGCATCAACCTTACGCACCTCCCATTGCCAAGTCAATCAAAGTAGAAGACAACGAACCAAGAGATTTGGCATCGACCCGGCAGACATTGAGTCAAGCACCTTGACCAACGACTGTACGACTCTTCCCCTTACGCTTATATTCACAATAAAATTAAACATCAACTTATTTACAGTTGTATTTACACTTTACAACATACGTCTCGGTGGATATTAAGGGGAAGCAAAAAGTTTATGAGGTTCTCATCGCATATCTTCATTATTCCAGTAGTAACTATTTCTCACCCCCATTACCTCACTGTCTGCCTTCATACAGGAATCCGACAATACTTATATTGGTCCCAAAAAAACTAATTACACTCCTGTGCCTACATGTTCATCACATCATGACACACTCAGCAGGGTAATACTCTCCGCTATGTTTTATTACACAGTTTATATTACTAACACAAATGCTCACTTATGTTTGTTTTCCAAACTCCTCTTCTCATTACTAATTGACTTTTCATTCTTTTTCTGGCTGATCTGACTCACACTCGTGGTAAAACAAAGTCCCATAAACAAGCACTAAAGAAGAGAAAGAAAAAATAGATGTTAACCTTCTTCCACACTCTTGACTCAGTGTTCGCATTCCCCAACATACTGTTTTAAATTCCATGCATCAATTTGTTTTGTACTTTTCTCTTTGTCTTCATCTGCATTTTACCCAGTTTGACCAGCATTTTAATTTAGTTCCTTCTCCACTACCGCATATGTATATGTACATAATTGTAACCATGACAGTGTAAATTTCCATCATGTCAATATATTATTATGTGTTTGCTATTTTTCAGGTGGAGATGTGCATATCAGCTTATATTCAGTTTCACCTACATTTAGCTGAAGTACTTTTCACGTGTAGCTGCATTGTACTTTCTTTTTTTCTCTTTCACACATCTCATCAACATAAGCACGTATCAAATAGCTGTGCTGTATTTACTACTTCTGAACCTAAACATGCCAACATGAGCTATATTAGTACGTTTAAACATCACACGTCTACCATACATGATTGCAACTGGTAATTGTCGGCTTTTATTATCACTAACTTCCGCACCATTCCACGCCTACAATCATTGTATATGGAAATATCACTTATTTTGAAGGCACAAGAAAAATATAACGGTTTACGATTCCCATTTTTTCATATTATAACTATATTTTACTACGATTTACATAATACTTTTTTCCTATTTTATACATTGAACATTACAGCGAATACAAAAAATTAATATTTCAATAAATTAAATCATATGTAGTATATAACTATATACACACATAGAGAGAGAGAGAGACATACACACATGTATAAGACATTACATTTCCGTGGTCATAGATTTGGCCATCACCAGTAATATTAATCATAACGTATCACATATAAACACCAATGTAAGTATAGATATAATGATGTCAATGTACAATCGTTTTAAATCCAAACGTAACAATAAACGAGATACATATAAAACTGTTGTGTCCTTATAAATAAAAAACACAAAGCATATCTGACATAGTGCAGTACAATAACTTAATATTCGTTTGTCACTCTTTTTTACCTCGATAAATACACCAACTAATACTTAGCCATGACAACCACAGTTGATGGCCTAACCCAATAAAAATTAAACGATGATAAATTTTTTTGTTTGTTTCAACATAAAATTCACTTAATTAAAAAACAAGTCATCTTACAAATAATTATAACATCAATTTGATAGAAAACAATGCCTGTATGCGTAGCACGGGTCACACACTTGTTCCTCGATGATTACCCAATAATCATCATATTTATATAAAGTATTATATCTCCTATTGTAAAAATTTATTACCCGCACCCAAGAGAATAATAACTCTAATTCTTTCGAAGGTCTTGACCCGTCCCTCTAATACATGATGTATTATTTAAACTTTGCTTTAATTTCCCCACCTCAGTAACCTTAGTATCATCTCCCATTTGTCCAACATGGCATACATGTGTTTAAGTGTGTATGTTTGTAAAATAATAAATTCATTCCTTGATGATTACCCGATAATAATCGTATTCGTATAAAATATTATATCTCCTATAATAAAAATTTACCTAACACACCCGAGAGAATAGAAAGTTTAAGTCTATCAAAGGTCTTGAATCGTCGCTCTAATATATAATGTATTATTTCATAGTTTGCTTGAATAATGACACCAACTAAGATAAAGTGTCTTTAAGTTGGAAAATGCCAGTCATTTGTCTAATCTGCGGGTTTGTCATGAGGAGAGAGGGTTAGAACTAAAGTTTTAGTGAATGGAAAAATTATTCTATTAAAGAATAACACTACTTATATCATTATGTCACTGATTTACCTTTTATTAGGTTATTAGGATTTATAATACTTGCCTCTGTGCATAAGTCATAACCATCTACTTCCTAGCAGATCAAACATAATAATATATATGAAGCTATATTCTCAATCGATCGTCGTGGTCCTCAGTACTACCCATAGCACCTTCTGTATCCACCTCCATGGGACTCCTTTGTCACTCTATGAATGAGTACTCTAACTATGTCTGTAAGGTTAGCTGTGTGAGACGTACAATAGGTGCTCTGTCTGGTAAGAAAATATGAAAACCATTTTTGCACTAGCTCATTCCAATGTTAGGACATTCTAGATGTACCACTTAGTACGTACATCAAGGACTTACACATAATCATATTATCTGCTACATGCGTATCGCTAACAAGTCCTACCCTTGTACGGAACTCAGTCGAGGATTTTTGTATTTGTAAAGGATGGCTTCTTTAGGCCTACAATATATACATTTTGTTTGGTATGTCTCTTTGCCCATGGCTATGTCACCCTGAAGCCTCCCTCAACTGGTTGAAAGACCAATTAAGAGCTAAGTGGTCATGGCCTATAGCAAACGATTTAAATATCTAATTAGCATTGTCTATCATCTGATGTCCTGATAGTGAAAGCTCAATGGCATGTTGGTTTAGCTCATGTATTTCTCGTTCTCACTCTTACTGATGATGATAGGTATCCAAACAATTATTATCCTTATTGGATCTTGACGACGGAGCCGTCTCTCGGAGCCGAGGCAACCGTTGAATCCTAAAATTACCCATCTGTTTTCTGACTGCTCTTGATATAAATATAGCCAAGGCATACTCTTTTGATGGTACTACTATAGAACTGCCTCCATAGGTGTAGCTTCATTAGGCCTACCCTAGAGTGCTATCCTAGAGTATCCTCCCGTTCCGTAGAAGTCTCAAACTTCGCACTATCATCACTGAACAAAGTATTGGATGTTCTCCAACTGTATTAAAAACATCTGCGATGATTTCCTTCGTTAGGCCATTCATCCAGACTCCATTCGAACTGCTCCAAACACACCTCACTTGTTTTATTAAGATTCTGTCTAATATTTTATTATGCGCTTAGTTTAGTTTTCTTTTGTTTTATTATAACAATGATTAGTGTTAACTATCCTATTCCTTCTCATCCAAGCCTTATTTACTTGTTCATTACATTTATTAGTCACTTATTTTCCACAGTCAACATTTGTTGTTGGAACAAACCACTATTGTTACATGCTTATTAAACTTAATCCCGAGTATGAGTTTCATCTATAATAAACCTTTTTTATTTAATTCCTCTTTTCTTCTATTTAATTACAACCCTAGTATTATAAATTTACTCACAAACATTCGGAATTTCCTAAACTCCCTTTCTATCTGTTTAGCCCAATTTTAGATATGAGCCCAACATATTGACTCGGTTCCTAATCCGAGCCAGTGATATTCTACTTTTGTCATAATAGGTTACATTCTTTCTTGACTATCAAGTGCCTTAACTTGATTTCTTACTCTTATCCTTTTCATAACATCTCTCAATTATATTACTCTTTTACTTGCTGTATTTGTAAGTTTTATCTTTAGGAAGTTATACCTATTCTTCATTGGTTGGATACTGAAAATGTGCTAAAATTTATTTTCATAGTCTAATATAAAACAAAGCTATAAGCAAGGATCCGTAATTGCAGGATATTGCTTTTAACTATTTCTAAGCTACTGGATAGTGTGAAATACAGTTGAATCCCCATTTCCCACTAATTCATTTCCTTTTTCTTTTATTCTTGCAATTGCATATACTACTTTATTTACAAACCAAATTATGGAAATAGATCCCTTTTTCTTAACCAAGCAACCTAGGAAATTCCTATCTTCCTATTTTAATAGGTATATTTTAATTTCCATTCTTAATTTATTTCCTAAATTCGACATAATTAATGCAAATTTATCACAATTGGTTTTATACCTCTTTTACAACTTTTCATCTCAACATTTCTTATATTTATTTAGATTTAATTCTAAACAATTAACTTCTACACATAAATATAAGTTTGCCTAAATTTATAGTTTAATTATAGATTTACTATAAACAAATCTGATTATACTATGTCAAATTAAATCACAGTAGGAATGTTAATATAAATAAATCTAATAAAATATACCTAAGTATAATAGGAAATAAACTACTACAATCATTTGAAATTAAACTATGCTAAAATATAATAGAAATTAAAAGACACTATATGCCATTACTAAAAATATACTATTAACCGGCTTTTTGGTCCGGTTCCCAAAAGTACACAAGACACGCTTGACTCAACGCATCGCGTGAAACTAAAGCCGAAAGGGATGCATAGGAGCGAAGGAAACAGGATGAAGAGGGATCACACAAACAGGGACCTCATGGCACCCCAAACTCCCATTCGTGCAGCCTTCGAGGTGTGGAACCTCGCACCCTTGAGGTACGAAATCTCGCACCCTCGAGATGCGAGAACTCGCGCCCTCGAGGTGCGAAATCTCGCACCCTATAGGTGTGAGATCTCGTAAACTCGAGGTGCGAAATCTCGCACCCTCAAGGGGCGAAATCTCGCACTCTCGAGGCACGAAATCTCGCACCCTCGAGGCGCGAAATCTCGCACCTACGAGGTGCGAAATTTCACAACCACAAGGGTGGAATTTCGTACCCACGAGGTGCGAAATTTCGCGCCTCAGTCTCAGGTGCGAATTTCTCGTATCTACATGTTCCAGGTGCGAATTTCTGCATATGGTCCCTTATTTCTACCTACTCCTACCTAGCCCCTACCTACCCCTTTCCTATAAATACCCCATGACTTCACACTTCAAGGAGGTTGGAATTTGAGACCTCAGGACCTCAAAAGAGCTCCATTAATGGCATCTCCCATTTGAGGAAGAAGAAGTGCAAAAGTGTCCCTTTCTTGAGATGTTTAATATATCATAATTATGACATCATATATGAGGATGATGACATCATGCCTTAGAGGTGACATCATATGGCCCTATGGATGACATCATATGGCTTAATTATGACATCATCTAGCATAAAGATGAGTGTAATGAATGTAATGAGATGTCATGAGAGGGTCTCAACCTTGTAACCTTTTTTGATTAATAATATTCCAACAACGCTTCAAAGTGGATGTAGGCCCCTCACGAGGTCGAAGCACTATAAATCTCTTTTGTTATTTACTGCTTTTGTACTTTTGTATGTGCGACCAAAGTAACTATTCCTAGTAATTGGAATATTTGGTGTTTGCGACATTTTTTTCCGTCAACATTTGGTGCTTTCACTGTGAAAACTCGAATTTTGCGCCTTTGTCGCACGTTGTCATCTTGACCTCAGACATGCTTGAGTTTCCTTGCTAAACCTGCTGTCGAGTCCACTTACGATGGCAAAGCGATCAATGAACGCAATGGTCAGCTCTTCAGCCGCAGCCGAGGTCGGTACGTCCCAACCTCAACCAACAGACATCCCGGCCACTAATGAAACTGTCCCTCCTACTATGGACCCCGAAGCGCCCGCGACACAAACTCAAACCCGTGCGCTTAGTGAAAAGTATGATAACACAGCGGTCAAGCTTAACCAAGCATTAAGGAATAACATCGACCTTATGCGACAACTTCAAGAAAGTATGTAACACCCCGTGTATTCTATAACAGTGAAATTCACAAATTAAAGTATAATTAATTTCAAATCAAAGAATTAAGGGAAACGGGATACTCCATTGCGTTCGTCTCGGAAAAATACGCGAAATAGAGTCCGAGTTTTCGAAAAACGGAGTCCGTATGAAGAAGTTATGGCCTCCGAAAGTTTCAGAATTTAGTTTAAAATTCAAACAGAAGAAAACAGCTCAGAAAAACAAGTTTAAAATTCAAAATCGGGCCCAATTGGCCAGGGCGGGAAAATTCCCGCCTAAGGCACCCAGGTCGACTGGGTAGTCGACCTGGGCTAGCCAGGTCGACAGGGCTGTCGACTGCCCTGTCGACACCGTGTCGACTGGGCTGTCGACCTGGCCCCAGAGCCAGGTCGAACCCAGCCCACCCTGGCTGGCCTGGTCTATGTTTAGTCGATTTTCTGAGCCTTGCCTTGTCACTAGGGCTAGGTGTCAGCTCCGGATTGGCCTCTCCTTCAAACGAATGGCTATTATTGAATCAAGCTCCACCGACGGTCTAAAACAACTCACAAACATTATAAAAAGGACCTAAGACCTAGCCTAAATCATACTATTTCATTTTAGCCTCAGGCTGCCGCCATTAAACCTAGAGCTCCGAATTAAAAATACAAAGAATAAAATTATAGAAGATGGAGGACGATTCTTGAAGGCTACAACTAGAAGCTACAACAACTACGACGCTTTAGACAACGAATTTGGGACTATTTTATTTGAGTTATTTGCTTCATATTGTAAGTTCTATGTTACTTTTTAGGCAAAAACGCTAAAACAATATGGACATGCCATGAATTGAAACCGGATTTAGGAACTATTGTTAATCCATTGTTTATATTGTTTATCTTTGAATTATAGTTTGGGGATATTGCTATGGCAACGTTGCAAGTTAAACTTGTCATGATTTTGATGTTGTTATGAATCACTTGGGTTTAATTGTTTGGCAAGTTGGACTAATACATGTCCATGGAATCGCTATGTTTATTGAAATCTTTATGTTGATTAAACCATGCCTATGGTGCTAATTAAACCATGGCTATGACTATTGATGGAATTATGCCTGTGATGTTAATATACCCATCATGATTAATGAAAAATTGGGTATTGCTAGGTTATGACGAAAAGTTGGAATTATTATGTTTATAATGTTAGATATGTTAAAAACGCTCAATTGGAATCATTATGTCTATAACGTTAGTTGAGAATCATTATGTTAAAATGCTCAATTGGAATCATTATGTCTATAATGTTAGTTGAGAATCATTATGTTAAAAATGCTAAATTAGAACCATTATGTTTATAATGTTAGTTGAGAATCATTATGTTAAAAACGCTAAATTGGAATCATTATGTCTATAATGTTAGTTGAGAATCATTATGTTAAAAATGCTAAATTAGAACCATTATGTTTATAATGTTAGTTAAGAATCATTATGTTAAAAATGCTAAATTGGAATCATTATGTCTATAATGTTAGTTGAGAATCATTATGTTAAAAATGCTAAGTTGGAACCATTATGTTTATAATGTTAGATGAGAATCATTATGATAAATTGGAATCATTATGTCTATGAGAATTATTATGTTAAAAATGCTAAATTGGAATCCACTATGCCTATTAGGATTACTATGTCTTTAATGTTTCATGTTTATAATAAAATTATTATTATGCCCGCAATGATTATTATGCCTATGATGTAAAGTTGAAATCATCATGTTAAATTAAGTTGGAATCATTACTATGCCAAGTTATCATCATACTAGTATTGCAACCATGTGATATGTTATAATCTGTTTATTATGCAAGTGATGTTGGAATTGTCACATATGCCTATCACATGTTTGGTGTTATTCCCCTTTTTCTCTTGAATTATTTATGCTTATGAACGAAGTGCGTTTATATACGTTGGGAATACGATTGGGTAGAATAGGCAAAACTTGAATTAATTATAAGCATAAACTGTGAAATTTGGCATAAGTAGAACATGAAATATGGCACGAAAACTTGACTTTAAACATGCCTTAGTTGGGCACGAAGTTGACATATGAACATGATGTGGAAATAGCAAAATCTGATAAGAACATGGGCATGACTTTAGAAAACAAGAAGGTGGCCAACTCGAGGTTGGGTTGAGTTTGTAGTGTAAATCTGCCCAGAACCGCCCGGCAAATCCAGTTGCTACAAACAATAGGATCCAATGTGGGTAGTTGGTCACATCGCGCTTGAAACCCGAGGTTGGGTTGAGTTCGTAGCGTAAACCTGCCCGGAACCGCCCGACAAATCTAGTGGCTACGAACAATAGGATCCAATGTGAGTGGTTCGGTGCATTAACGAATCAATTAATGCCAATTTAGGGTTAAGTCATGAACATGAAAAGACAACTTAACCAACTTGAACACAAATTTGTAGGGCTAAGTCATGAACTTGGAAACGACAACACTTAGCCAACTTGACATGACACGTAGGCGGGTTAAGTCGTGAACTGAAATTACATACTTAACCATCTTGACATGACTAGACTAGAAAAGGATTAAGTCACGAATTACATGACTTAATCTGTTAGGCAGGTTAGGTCACGAATTACATGACCTAATCTATTAGGCGAAACCCTAGACACGACCCCTTTCAGCAGTAACCCTCTAGAAGTATCAAGGTACCCTGGGGCTAGGCCGGGTGGGGCACGATTACTGGGCTGATTGTAAGAGGTGAACGACGGCAGTAGGGTACGCCAGTGTAGGTTCGGCGGACTACGATCGTGCACGTATCCGGGGCAGACACTGGGTATCCGTAGATTTATCTGTGCATCTTGAATCGTGTCAGGGGTTGACACCCTAGGGCTGATACACCCGAAGGTGGACCCAGCACAGGTGACTACATTCGTGATTAGCCGTATGACACGGACACTTGACGAGCTAGAACTTGTAGAGAGCCGATCGACTAGATAATCGCTCCGTAGGACCCCGTACTTGGGTCAGACCCCGTTTCAGGGTCATTTCATGACATTGGGTCGTAGGATTTATTTCGTGATTAACCCGTGATATGGGATTAGTATACTAGTACAGTCGATGCAACGAATCTCGAACATGTGATGCTTTACTTGACTTGTCTTGACTTATCCTGATCACCTTAGTCTATCTTGTTCACCTTGACACCATTCTTAAGTTTAGTTCCAGTTCATACATGACAGGTTGTTTTAACCGTTTCTACACTGAAAGTCACTAGAACTTACTCAGTCTTTATGACTGACCCTTTTCCTTTCGCCTCTTTTTCTTTCGTTCCCCCCCCCAGGTTCTCAGGGAGGGAATACCGCAGCTTGATCAGTTTTCACATCCAGCTTGAAGAGGAAGAATGTATTGCTTGGATCTTTTCCGTTTTGGACTATGGCTTTGGACAGCAATTAGGGGACTTTTGCAGTTTATTTATGTTTTCTTCATGCTTCTTTAAATAATGTAATCAAGACAGTTATGATTTTGGGAAGTATTATGGCATGGTTTGTGTAACACGTATTTTGAAGAAATAAAAGTTGTTGTTTTCCGCTGTTCAAAAATATGTGTTATTATATCTGTCTTGTATATCTGTGACTTATACTTATAAACCTCCACCAAAATTAGGGCATTCCCTTTGAGAGTGACCCTAACGGAGGTGGGGTGTTTCACTTGGTATCAGAGCATAGGTTTACCAGATAAGATAAAAAGTTTTGAAAATTTATTTTGAAAAGAAAATTTAAAGAAGCATTTTTAAAAGATAAAATATTATTTCATTTTAAAAAGGCAAAGTCCCCCAAAGCCATAGGTACTATCTCTTATCCTTCGTTTTGAATCTATCCTTCTTGTTTCAGCATGTCCGAAGAACTTAACTTGCCAGAGGGTGTACCAATACCTGGTTGGTTTAGACGATTCTTAGAAGCAAGGGCCACCCAGCCAGGTCCTACCGTTCCTCCTCCCCCAGCTGTAGGAAATCATCCAGCTGCAGCAGTACCTCTTCCTCCACCTCCTCCACGGGGAAACACTTTTGCTAAGATATGTAAAGATTTTAAGGCTATGGGAGGAAAGGACTTTCATGGAACTGAGTCCTTCGTGGCAGCTAGGAATTGGTTAAAGGAAACCGAGGACTTATTCGTCATCTTTGAGGTAGAAGATAGGCAGAAGGTACAACTGGCAGTGTGGCTACTAAAGGGAGAGGCTTCCTACTGGTGGGAAGTCACTAATGCAGAAAGACCAGTGGAAACATGGGAGGACTTTAGGGCAAGGTTTGAGGCTAAATTTCTCTCAGAAGCCGAAAGGAGTTTGCAGTTGGAGAAATTTTTATTTCTTAAGCAAGGAGATATGACAGTCAAAGAGTACGTTAATCAGTTCGACGAGCTGGCTAGGTTCGGACTAGACCTAGTCAACACCCCGCACAAAAAGGCTCTCCGCTTTGTCAAAGGGTTGAATGAGCCGTTACACAGTTTGGCCATGACCCATATACCCATGGGAGCCACGTACGAAAGGTTGGTGCAGATGGCACTGCTGAACGAAGAAGATAAGGGCAAGAAGGAGACAGAGGCAGAAAACTCTCAAGGGAAGAAAGAGGTCAAGCCCAACGATTCTAAGAATAAGAAGGTAGACTCCGAGAAAGGAGGCAAGAACAACAACTCACGCGATAAAAGGAAATGCAATTACTGTGGTACGGAAGGGCACATAGCCAAGGATTGTAGAAAGAGGAAGAGAAAGCAAGGTGAATGTTTTCATTGTGGGAAGACTGGACACATCAGCAAAGACTGCCCTCAGAAGTAGACCGGACCTTCTGGCGGTACATCGTTAACCTATTCTAGATGCTTTGTTTTATCTTATTTCTCTCCTCGATCCTATCTTGAGAACCATAGTTAGAATCTTTTTGGATGTAAACATGTAATTGAAACATGTTATGATTGCGAAATGGTTGCAAGTGGTCGCAAGTGGTTGCTCGTGGATGCATGAATACACATTAGGCACTAGATCGGCTCAGACACATTTTCATGTTGCATATGCATGAGTGTTTATTTTGGAAACTTGGTTGTGCTATCATTTGGTTGTTGCATATGATTGAATGTTCGAGCACTCATGTAGAAATTATGAATTAAAATAGGAAAAAATTTGCATCATATTGGATTCATTTCACTAAACATATTTTGCATTTAGAAGATCAATCAGGCCTGATCATTAGCATTAGCTAAGGAACATATACACACACTTCGCATATAATCATGAAGCATTAGAAGTCTTTTAAGGACAATGGATACTCGTGTTTGATGGATGAGTAGATGGATGTTTGGATGTTAGGATATATATTTTTCCTAAACTTGAAGATTTCGGGGACGAAATCCTTTTAAGTGGGGGAGAATGTAACACCCCGTGTATTCTATAACAGTGAAATTCACAAATTAAAGTATAATTAATTTCAAATCAAAGAATTAAGGGAAACGGGATACACCATTGCGTTCGTCTCGGAAAAATACGCGAAATAGAGTCCGAGTTTTCGAAAAACGGAGTCCGTATGAAGAAGTTATGGCCTCCGGAAGTTTCAGAATTTAGTTTAAAATTCAAACAGAAGAAAACAACTCAGAAAAACAAGTTTAAAATTCAAAATCGGGCCCAATTGGCCAGGGCGGGAAAATTCCCGCCTACGGCACCCAGGTCGACTGGGTAGTCGACCTGTGCTAGCCAGGTCGACAGGGTTGTCGACTGCCCTGTCGACACCGTGTCGACTGGGCTGTCGACCTGGCCCCAGAGCCAGGTCGAACCCAACCCACCCTGGCTGGCCTGGTCTATGTTTAGTCGATTTTCTGAGCCTTGCCTTGTCACTAGGGCTAGGTGTCAGCTCCGGATTGGCTTCTCCTTCAAACAAATGGCTATTATTGAATCAAGCTCCACCGACGGTCTAAAACAACTCACAAACATTATAAAAAGGACCTAAGACCTAGCCTAAATCATACTATTTCATTTTAGCCTCAGGCCGCCGCCATTAAACCTAGAGCTCTGAATTAAAAATACAAAGAATAAAATTATAGAAGATGGAGGACGATTCTTGAAGGCTACAACTAGAAGCTACAACAACTACGACGCTTTAGACAACGAATTTGGGACTATTTTATTTGAGTTATTTGCTTCATATTGTAAGTTCTATGTTACTTTTTAGGCAAAAACGCTAAAACAATATGGACATGCCATGAATTGAAACCGGATTTAGGAACTATTGTTAATCCATTGTTTATATTGTTTATCTTTGAATTATAATTTGGGGATATTGCTATGGCAACGTTGCAAGTTAAACTTGTCATGATTTTGATGTTGTTATGAATCACTTGGGTTTAATTGTTTGGCAAGTTGGACTAATACATGTCCATGGAATCGCTATGTTTATTGAAATCTTTATGTTGATTAAACCATGCCTATGGTGCTAATTAAACCATGGCTATGACTATTGATGGAATTATGCCTGTGATGTTAATATACCCATCATGATTAATGAAAAATTGGGTATTGCTAGGTTATGATGAAAAGTTGGAATTATTATGTTTATAATGTTAGATATGTTAAAAACGCTCAATTGGAATCATTATGTCTATAACGTTAGTTGAGAATCATTATGTTAAAATGCTCAATTGGAATCATTATGTCTATAATGTTAGTTGAGAATCATTATGTTAAAAATGCTAAATTAGAACCATTATGTTTATAATGTTAGTTGAGAATCATTATGTTAAAAATGCTAAATTGGAATCATTATGTCTATAATGTTAGTTGAGAATCATTATGTCAAAAATGCTAAATTAGAACCATTATGTTTATAATGTTAGTTAAGAATCATTATGTTAAAAACGCTAAATTGGAATCATTATGTCTATAATGTCAGTTGAGAATCATTATGTTAAAAATGCTATGTTGGAACCATTATGTTTATAATGTTAGATGAGAATCATTATGATAAATTGGAATCATTATGTCTATGAGAATAATTATGTTAAAAATGCTAAATTGGAATCCACTATGCCTATTAGGATTACTATGCCTTTAATGTTTCATGTTTATAATAAAATTATTATAATACCCGCAATGATTATTATGCCTATGATGTAAAGTTGAAATCATCATGTTAAATTAAGTTGGAATCATTACTATGCCAAGTTATCATCATACTAGTATTGCAACCATGTGATATGTTATAACCTGTTTATTATGCAAGTGATGTTGGAATTGTCACATATGCCTATCACATGTTTGGTGTTATTCCCCTTTTTCTCTTGAATTATTTATGCTTATGAACGAAGTGCGTTTATATACGTTGGGAATACGATTGGGTAGAATAGGCAAAACTTGAATTAATTATAAGCATAAACTGTGAAATTTGGCATAAGTAGAACATGAAATATGGCACGAAAACTTGACTTTAAACATGCCTTAGTTGGGCACGAAGTTGACATATGAACATGATGTGGAAATAGCAAAATCGGATAAGAACATGGGCATGACTTTATAAAACAAGAAGGTGGCCAACTAGAGGTTGGGTTGAGTTTGTAGTGTAAATCTGCCCGGAACCGCCCGGCAAATCCAGTTGCTACAAACAATAGGATCCAATGTGGGTAGTTGGTCACATCGCGCTTGAAACCCGAGGTTGGGTTGAGTTCGTAGCGTAAACCTGCCCGGAACCTCCCGGCAAATCCAGTGGCTTCGAACAACAGGATCCAATGTGAGTGGTTCGGTGCATTAACGAATCAATTAATGCCAATTTAGGGTTAAGTCATAAACATGAAAAGACAACTTAACCAACTTGAACACAAATTTGTAGGGCTAAGTCATGAACTTGGAAACGACAACACTTAGCCAACTTGACATGACACGTAGGCGGGTTAAGTCGTGAACTGAAATGACATACTTAACCATCTTGACATGACAAGACTAGAAAAGGATTAAGTCACGAATTACATGACTTAATCTGTTAGGCAGGTTAGGTCACGAATTACATGACCTAATCTATTAGGCGAAACCCTAGACATGACCCCTTTCAGAAGTAACCCTCTAGAAGTATCAAGGTACCCTGGGGCTAGGCCGGGTTGAGTATTGATTACTGGGCTGATTGTAAGAGGTGAACGACGGCAGTAGGGTACGCCAGTGTAGGTTCGGCGGACTACGATCGTGCACGTATCCGGGGCAGACACTGGGTATCCGTAGATTTATCTGTGCATCTTGAATCGTGTCAGGGGTTGACACCCTAGGGCTGATACACCCGAAGGTGGACCCAGCACAGGTGACTACATTCGTGATTAGCCGTATGACACGGACACTTGACGAGCTAGAACGTGTAGAGAGCCGATCGACTAGATAATCGCTCCGTAGGACCCCGTACTTGTGTCAGACCCCGTTTCAGGGTCATTTCATGACATTGGGCCATAGGATTTATTTCGTGATTAACCCGTGATATGGGATTAGTATACTAGTACAGTCGATGCAACGAATCTCGAACATGTGATGCTTTACTTGACTTGTCTTGACTTATCCTGATCACCTTAGTCTATCTTGTTCACCTTGACACCATTCTTAAGTTTAGTTCCAGTTCATACATGACAGGTTGTTTTAACCGTTTCTACACTGAAAGTCACTAGAACTTACTCAGTCTTTATGACTGACCCTTTTCCTTTCGCCTCTTTTTCTTTCGTTTCCCTCCCCCCCCCCCCCAGGTTCTCAGGGAGGGAATACCGCAGCTTGATCAGTTTTCACATCCAGCTTGAAGAGGAAGAATGTATTGCTTGGATCTTTTCCATTTTGGACTATGGCTTTGGACAGCAATTAGGGGACTTTTGCAGTTTATTTATGTTTTCTTCATGCTTCTTTAAATAATGTAATCAAGACAGTTATGATTTTGGGAAGTATTATGGCATGGTTTGTGTAACACGTATTTCGAAGAAATAAAAGTTGTTGTTTTCCGCTGTTCAAAAATATGTGTTATTATATCTGTCTTGTATATCTGTGACTTATACTTATAAACCTCCACCAAAATTAGGGCATTCCCTTTGAGAGTGACCCTAACGGAGGTGGGGTGTTTCACTTGGTATCAGAGCATAGGTTTACCAGATAAGATAAAAAGTTTTGAAAATTTATTTTGAAAAGAAAATTTAAAGAAGCATTTTTAAAAGATAAAATATTATTTCATTTTAAAAAGGCAAAGTCCCCCAAAGCCATAGGTACTATCTCTTATCCTTCGTTTTGAATCTATCCTTCTTGTTTCAGCATGTCCGAAGAACTTAACTTGCCAGAGGGTGTACCAATACCTGGTTGGTTTAGACGATTCTTAGAAGCAAGGGCCACCCAGCCAGGTCCTACCGTTCCTCCTCCCCCAGCTGTAGGAAATCATCCAGCTGCAGCAGTACCTCTTCCTCCACCTCCTCCACGGGGAAACACTTTTGCTAAGATATGTAAAGATTTTAAGGCTATGGGAGGAAAGGACTTTCATGGAACTGAGTCCTTCGTGGCAGCTAGGAATTGGTTAAAGGAAACCGAGGACTTATTCGTCATCTTTGAGGTAGAAGATAGGCAGAAGGTACAACTGGCAGTGTGGCTACTAAAGGGAGAGGCTTCCTACTGGTGGGAAGTCACTAATGCAGAAAGACCAGTGGAAACATGGGAGGACTTTAGGGCAAGGTTTGAGGCTAAATTTCTCTCAGAAGCCGAAAGGAGTTTGCAGTTGGAGAAATTTTTATTTCTTAAGCAAGGAGATATGACAGTCAAAGAGTACGTTAATCAGTTCGACGAGCTGGCTAGGTTCGGACTAGACCTAGTCAACACCCCGCACAAAAAGGCTCTCCGCTTTGTCAAAGGGTTGAATGAGCCGTTACACAGTTTGGCCATGACCCATATACCCATGGGAGCCACGTACGAAAGGTTGGTGCAGATGGCACTGCTGAACGAAGAAGATAAGGGCAAGAAGGAGACAGAGGCAGAAAACTCTCAAGGGAAGAAAGAGGTCAAGCCCAACGATTCTAAGAATAAGAAGGTAGACTCCGAGAAAGGAGGCAAGAACAACAACTCACGCGATAAAAGGAAATGCAATTACTGTGGTACGGAAGGGCACATAGCCAAGGATTGTAGAAAGAGGAAGAGAAAGCAAGGTGAATGTTTTCATTGTGGGAAGACTGGACACATCAGCAAAGACTGCCCTCAGAAGTAGACCGGACCTTCTGGCGGTACATCGTTAACCTATTCTAGATGCTTTGTTTTATCTTATTTCTCTCCTCGATCCTATCTTGAGAACCATAGTTAGAATCTTTTTGGATGTAAACATGTAATTGAAACATGTTATGATTGCGAAATGGTTGCAAGTGGTCGCAAGTGGTTGCTCGTGGATGCATGAATACACATTAGGCACTAGATCGGCTCAGACACATTTTCATGTTGCATATGCATGAGTGTTTATTTTGGAAACTTGGTTGTGCTATCATTTGGTTGTTGCATATGATTGAATGTTCGAGCACTCATGTAGAAATTATGAATTAAAATAGGAAAAAATTTGCATCATATTGGATTCATTTCACTAAACATATTTTGCATTTAGAAGATCAATCAGGCCTGATCATTAGCATTAGCTAAGGAACATATACACACACTTCGCATATAATCATGAAGCATTAGAAGTCTTTTAAGGACAATGGATACTCGTGTTTGATGGATGAGTAGATGGATGTTTGGATGTTAGGATATATATTTTTCCTAAACTTGAAGATTTCGGGGACGAAATCCTTTTAAGTGGGGGAGAATGTAACACCCCGTGTATTCTATAACAGTGAAATTCACAAATTAAAGTATAATTAATTTCAAATCAAAGAATTAAGGGAAACGGGATACACCATTGCGTTCGTCTCGGAAAAATACGCGAAATAGAGTCCGAGTTTTCGAAAAACGGAGTCCGTATGAAGAAGTTATGGCCTCCGGAAGTTTCAGAATTTAGTTTAAAATTCAAACAGAAGAAAACAACTCAGAAAAACAAGTTTAAAATTCAAAATCGGGCCCAATTGGCCAGGGCGGGAAAATTCCCGCCTACGGCACCCAGGTCGACTGGGTAGTCGACCTGTGCTAGCCAGGTCGACAGGGTTGTCGACTGCCCTGTCGACACCGTGTCGACTGGGCTGTCGACCTGGCCCCAGAGCCAGGTCGAACCCAACCCACCCTGGCTGGCCTGGTCTATGTTTAGTCGATTTTCTGAGCCTTGCCTTGTCACTAGGGCTAGGTGTCAGCTCCGGATTGGCTTCTCCTTCAAACAAATGGCTATTATTGAATCAAGCTCCACCGACGGTCTAAAACAACTCACAAACATTATAAAAAGGACCTAAGACCTAGCCTAAATCATACTATTTCATTTTAGCCTCAGGCCGCCGCCATTAAACCTAGAGCTCTGAATTAAAAATACAAAGAATAAAATTATAGAAGATGGAGGACGATTCTTGAAGGCTACAACTAGAAGCTACAACAACTACGACGCTTTAGACAACGAATTTGGGACTATTTTATTTGAGTTATTTGCTTCATATTGTAAGTTCTATGTTACTTTTTAGGCAAAAACGCTAAAACAATATGGACATGCCATGAATTGAAACCGGATTTAGGAACTATTGTTAATCCATTGTTTATCTTTGAATTATAATTTGGGGATATTGCTATGGCAACGTTGCAAGTTAAACTTGTCATGATTTTGATGTTGTTATGAATCACTTGGGTTTAATTGTTTGGCAAGTTGGACTAATACATGTCCATGGAATCGCTATGTTTATTGAAATCTTTATATTGATTAAACCATGCCTATGGTGCTAATTAAACCATGGCTATGACTATTGATGGAATTATGCCTGTGATGTTAATATACCCATCATGATTAATGAAAAATTGGGTATTGCTAGGTTATGATGAAAAGTTGGAATTATTATGTTTATAATGTTAGATATGTTAAAAACGCTCAATTGGAATCATTATGTCTATAACGTTAGTTGAGAATCATTATGTTAAAATGCTCAATTGGAATCATTATGTCTATAATGTTAGTTGAGAATCATTATGTTAAAAATGCTAAATTAGAACCATTATGTTTATAATGTTAGTTGAGAATCATTATGTTAAAAATGCTAAATTGGAATCATTATGTCTATAATGTTAGTTGAGAATCATTATGTCAAAAATGCTAAATTAGAACCATTATGTTTATAATGTTAGTTAAGAATCATTATGTTAAAAACGCTAAATTGGAATCATTATGTCTATAATGTCAGTTGAGAATCATTATGTTAAAAATGCTATGTTGGAACCATTATGTTTATAATGTTAGATGAGAATCATTATGATAAATTGGAATCATTATGTCTATGAGAATAATTATGTTAAAAATGCTAAATTGGAATCCACTATGCCTATTAGGATTACTATGCCTTTAATGTTTCATGTTTATAATAAAATTATTATAATACCCGCAATGATTATTATGCCTATGATGTAAAGTTGAAATCATCATGTTAAATTAAGTTGGAATCATTACTATGCCAAGTTATCATCATACTAGTATTGCAACCATGTGATATGTTATAACCTGTTTATTATGCAAGTGATGTTGGAATTGTCACATATGCCTATCACATGTTTGGTGTTATTCCCCTTTTTCTCTTGAATTATTTATGCTTATGAACGAAGTGCGTTTATATACGTTGGGAATACGATTGGGTAGAATAGGCAAAACTTGAATTAATTATAAGCATAAACTGTGAAATTTGGCATAAGTAGAACATGAAATATGGCACGAAAACTTGACTTTAAACATGCCTTAGTTGGGCACGAAGTTGACATATGAACATGATGTGGAAATAGCAAAATCGGATAAGAACATGGGCATGGCTTTATAAAACAAGAAGGTGGCCAACTAGAGGTTGGGTTGAGTTTGTAGTGTAAATCTGCCCGGAACCGCCCGGCAAATCCAGTTGCTACAAACAATAGGATCCAATGTGGGTAGTTGGTCACATCGCGCTTGAAACCCGAGGTTGGGTTGAGTTCGTAGCGTAAACCTGCCCGGAACCTCCCGGCAAATCCAGTGGCTTCGAACAACAGGATCCAATGTGAGTGGTTCGGTGCATTAACGAATCAATTAATGCCAATTTAGGGTTAAGTCATAAACATGAAAAGACAACTTAACCAACTTGAACACAAATTTGTAGGGCTAAGTCATGAACTTGGAAACGACAACACTTAGCCAACTTGACATGACACGTAGGCGGGTTAAGTCGTGAACTGAAATGACATACTTAACCATCTTGACATGACAAGACTAGAAAAGGATTAAGTCACGAATTACATGACTTAATCTGTTAGGCAGGTTAGGTCACGAATTACATGACCTAATCTATTAGGCGAAACCCTAGACATGACCCCTTTCAGCAGTAACCCTCTAGAAGTATCAAGGTACCCTGGGGCTAGGCCGGGTTGAGTATTGATTACTGGGCTGATTGTAAGAGGTGAACGACGGCAGTAGGGTACGCCAGTGTAGGTTCGGCGGACTACGATCGTGCACGTATCCGGGGCAGACACTGGGTATCCGTAGATTTATCTGTGCATCTTGAATCGTGTCAGGGGTTGACACCCTAGGGCTGATACACCCGAAGGTGGACCCAGCACAGGTGACTACATTCGTGATTAGCCGTATGACACGGACACTTGACGAGCTAGAACGTGTAGAGAGCCGATCGACTAGATAATCGCTCCGTAGGACCCCGTACTTGTGTCAGACCCCGTTTCAGGGTCATTTCATGACATTGGGCCATAGGATTTATTTCGTGATTAACCCGTGATATGGGATTAGTATACTAGTACAGTCGATGCAACGAATCTCGAACATGTGATGCTTTACTTGACTTGTCTTGACTTATCCTGATCACCTTAGTCTATCTTGTTCACCTTGACACCATTCTTAAGTTTAGTTCCAGTTCATACATGACAGGTTGTTTTAACCGTTTCTACACTGAAAGTCACTAGAACTTACTCAGTCTTTATGACTGACCCTTTTCCTTTCGCCTCTTTTTCTTTCGTTTCCCTCCCCCCCCCCCAGGTTCTCAGGGAGGGAATACCGCAGCTTGATCAGTTTTCACATCCAGCTTGAAGAGGAAGAATGTATTGCTTGGATCTTTTCCATTTTGGACTATGGCTTTGGACAGCAATTAGGGGACTTTTGCAGTTTATTTATGTTTTCTTCATGCTTCTTTAAATAATGTAATCAAGACAGTTATGATTTTGGGAAGTATTATGGCATGGTTTGTGTAACACGTATTTCGAAGAAATAAAAGTTGTTGTTTTCCGCTGTTCAAAAATATGTGTTATTATATCTGTCTTGTATATCTGTGACTTATACTTATAAACCTCCACCAAAATTAGGGCATTCCCTTTGAGAGTGACCCTAACGGAGGTGGGGTGTTTCACAGCGCATTGTCGCTTGACTTCAACTAACTCGGAACAATGCTCGACCCCACCAATTATATCGGAAACTTCCTCTTCCAAGTCAAGGGGCCTGCATCAAAGGAGGAGGTTGAGCCTCATCAACAATGTCGCCGCCCGCACCAATGCCCTCGACAATAGTAATGGCAATGGCTACGCCAACGACAATGGGAACGAGAACGGAGACCAAACCACCGTCACATATAGCGAGGGGGCATAATATTGAGACCGCTCTCGCATGATCATCAATGATGGACCAGGTCCTACAAACCAACCTCTTCCTCGACTCAACCCGAAGGTGGACAATCAAGATGATGGTCTTGCTATTCTAATAGCCCGCGTTCCTCCAAAACAGGAACCACATCACCCCGCTTCACCTAACCGTCCACATTTAGACCTAATCATAGATGTCGAGGACATGGAGGAATACGATCCAGACATCCATCGTAGGAGACTCCCTTGCAATAGAACTCCAGAATCTCGCCAAAACATATGGGTCCCAATGGCGGACCCCCATCCGACTTACTTACCTGACATGGTTCGAAGAATCATGAGGGAAATACGAGGAAATGTGCACGATTCATGGGAAGCACACATTAGGCGTAACCCCTTCACAAGAAGGATAAACGAAGTTGAATGGCCGCGACGCTTCAGCATGCTGCAAATGCCGCTCTACGACAACACCACTGACCCATGTGTCTTCCTAAATCAATATGAATGGAAAGTGGACTCGAGCCGGGGCAATGATCTGGTCAAATGCAAATGTTTCCCAGTCTTCTTATCAGGGAACGCTCTGTTATGGTTCACTCGCCTCCCGCTCGATTCCATTAACAACTCCGGTCAGTTAGGGACACAGTTGGCCAAGCAACTCAGGATGCACATACAAACTCCAAAGAATGCTCTCATACTATCAAACTTATACCAAGGGCCTGCTGACTCACTCAAAAGCTACCTCTCTAGGTACAATATTGCCCTCGCCGAGATCGAGGATCTGGACCCTCGCACCATACTCTTTCAGTAAGCCAAAGGTGTACTCCGTACTTCCGAATTCTGGGTGTGCATTGATCAGAAGCAACCAAAAAGCCTTGATGTTTTCTATGAGAAGGCAGATTGGTACTTATCCAATGGGAGGCAGGGTGCAACCGTCTCCCAGCCACCAGTCGCCCCAATGGCCATCAAGTAGGCACTACAAATAACAACCTCAGAAGAAAACAAGTAGGAGAGCCCTTTGATCAGAACAAGGGGCAGGTTGTAACAACCCTCATTTTAAATGCAAATAAAAAATAAAAATATGCATATATGTATTTATATTATATGCATTGATATATTTAAAGGAAAAATTAAATAATAATATAATTACATGTAATAAGTCCATGCATTGAGATGAAGAAGAAGATTAATAAAAAAATTACATGCGATGTATAAAATGAGAAGAAATGCATGCAATGTAATTGAAATTACATGCGAATATTTAGAAAGAAAAAGGAAAATTTGAAGAGCTTCCAGAATTTGGTCACGGGATTAGCATCATGGCGTTCGTGGCGATTTTCTTGTCAATTTAGACCTATGGGTTGTAGAAAACTAATTTAAAGTGAAAGATATATCTTTAAATTAAATATTGTAACAAAACATGAAAAAGAGGATTGAGAAAAGAATAATGTCTAGAACTGTTCTAAGCCTTGTTAACAATAGCCTAAGTAGCTCAGTTGGTTAGAGTATGTGACTTGCATACAAGACATACAGAGTTTGATCCCCGCCAACGCCATATTTTTTTTAAGGGAATTATTAAAATGTGGCTTAGTGTGAAAGCAGTTTAATTAAAAAAAGTGGCTTATTGTGAAAAGGGTTGATAAGAGGTCTAGCGCTTATATATATATATATATATATATATATATATATCTATATAATAAAATTCCCCCCTTGGACAAACAACAAGACAAAGAGCGGTTCGGATTTAAAGATACAAGAGACAAAGAGTGGCTCAGATTTATCATTCTAACGCTAATAACATTCCATTATAACTATAATAATTTGAATGATATATTAAATGCATAAAAATATAAGTTAATATTTTTATGCCTTATATGCTTCCACAAACAATTTACCATTTTTAATGATTATAACTTTCACAAATTTTTTAAATAACTGATTGTATCTTCCACAAATTAACATATTCTGTATCAGCCATAATTTTTTATAATTGATTAGCTTCCAATTATATATTCCTCTCCACTTATTTTGTGATGGAATATTTATTTCTGTCCACTACATATAATAATTTTCTTTACTTAAAATCATTGCTGCAAACGTAGGACAAAGCTTCAATTTTCGGTTATAAATACACAGTCCCCTTTCTACTATTTCTTATACTTTAATCTTCTCCAAAATTATTATTTCGCACCCAAACCATTTCCCATCTTCCCCTAACCCACATTATATATTTCTGCATAACCTCTTCTGATTTCTCTTCCCGCATCCTAACAGTATCTTCTCTTTTAATCTCATCTCCGCCCGATTCACGTACTCTAATCTCGCTGCTCATCAACTTATCAAATTACCCATAACAATGAATAACTTATACGTCAACTATATATGATGCACGACGACAAGCAGCAAAAATATTTAATAATCTGATCGTTCGCGGAAATCTTTGGGCGGATGGAGATTACAATGTTTCCAAATTAAAATTGTAGATTTGCTACATGAATATGTGGTCAACGTCATTGTGCTTGATAATCATGTAAGTGTATATCTTTTACTTATATGCTTACATATTTTAATTTCTAATTATTAGTACATCGCCTCTACCCAAATTTTGAAGGGTCAACATGTTTACCAAAACCAATCTATGCAACATCGGAGAAACACATGGCCAAGACAGAGTACAAGTCTAGGAAGTGAAGTATTACCTCTGCTCATGTGTTCCTATAGTCTTTACTTTAATTGTCAATTCATATTATAGTATTCATTTCATGTTACAGATTTGGGATAGTATTCATTTCATGATACAAAAGCTTTGACAAAGATAAACCTTCTATAAATTGGATGTCATAAATATATTTGCAGTGAACATGAATACTTTGGGTTGTACTACAATATCTTTGCAATCAACGTGAAAATATGTAATCTTAAATTTTTATATCCCTTTGTATTTATTTCTGTTCACTACATATAACAATTTTCGTTGCTTAAAATTTATACTGACATATGTTGATTGCATTAACTGCTCTTTCTCATGCATCATTCAAACGCTATTAATATTCCATCATAATTATCGTTTTATTGATATATAAAATGCGCCCACTACATGTTAATTTTAATTATATATTTTTCCCACTACATATAATAATATTCCTTAAATATTTTATACTAACATATGTTGATTGCATTAACCGCTCTTTCCCATGCATCATTCAAATGCTATTAATATTCCATCATAACTATAATTTTAATCAATGTGTCCACTATATGTTAATATTTTTAATAACTGATTAGCTTCCTCTCCACTTACTTATTTCATGTATATTGTATTTTTGTTCAGTTTTTTGAATGTAAAATAAGCATGTGTTTTCCCTTCAATTCAATTCGTGTGTAGGAACATGATGACATTAATGGATGGTATGTAACAAAACGTTACTAAGGCGCTATTTGATGTATGCATGTAAAATATAGGTTTGACATGCTATGACAAAATTTGTTATTGCTTTTTTTGGATTATAACTAATATTGATTGATTGTATTTATTACTATTTACGTGAAAGAAGGATAGTGAGTTTGACTATTCAGTGTATGCTGATTGTATGCATGGATTGAAATGCTACGAAGGTAAAGGTAAATTACTGTGTTATTATTGCAAGTTTTAATATTTACTTTTTTTCTTGATTAAAAGTTGTAGCAATGTGCATATGTAAATTTGTACAGTTGGATTAATTGTGCATTATGAAGAATTATTTAAAAATGGCATTGACCTATACCTGCAATACAAGATCAACACTTTGACTTTAAATTCATGTTTTCTTACTGCTATGTTTTATCTCTCATATAATTCATAACTACTCCGGTTTTAATTAACAAAATAAATGCATTATGTGTGTTCCTATTGAAGAGATAGAAAAAATTAATTGAATATGTTCTAATTCTCATATAAATTAATTAGGTTTGAAAAATAATGATAATGACACAAATGTATTAAGCACGAAAGGAAAATAATGTGGGCTTTAGAGCATTTAATGCATTTTGCTATTGTAGGTAGTTCATGCATGCTACATCAAATCTGATTATTCCTACTATCAACCTTTGTATATATGAAAATGAATAATTTGTATATTTGGAAAGTTGTTTAAAAAAGGGATATTGACTCTCGCATAATATATGATCAGTAAATCAACTTCAAATTCATTTTTGGTAAATGCATGTTTTAAATAGAACAGTAAAAGGTATTACAATATTTATACAGATATGTGTAGCCTGATATAATTTGAATGCATAAATTGCATTTACATCAGGTAGGCATTCATGGGGCATTTACTTTATGCCTTCAATGTGAAGTAGGATGATAAACTAAATAAATGATTCATTAGTTGTTCGTTTATGTATTGGAAAAGGAAATAACGTAGAATCAATTTATGAATTGAATGAATGCATTAAAAATAGTAATGAACTATCACTTAATTCATTCCAACAATAGCATTTACAATGGAAAATGGATTATGAAAAGTATTAAATCTGTTATTTGCTCTTTTGTACAAATCCAATACTACATCAATTAGCCTATTACATATATTAACATCACTATCATATCGGTTTTTCTAAACACATATTATATCATACAGGTTGTTCCATAGCTAAAAATAAAGTAGAATTTATGATAAGTAGATAACATGCCATAGCTTGATTAACACTGTGCAACCACATTCAACATGAATAAAACGATATGTAATGTTACAAATGTTAACCTTTTATGCAGTAAAATTAAGTTTTGGCTACTTTCGCTCATACTTTCAAGCTATGACTTCAAAACTAATGCAATACCACTGAACAATCGATCATCTCATGTTTTTCAATTGTGACTACTTTCACTCTAAGTATATGATTATTACAGTCCACGACACACACAATTTAATCATCTCAACAAATTATGACACCCAACATCTTATGCATCCGTGCAAAGCACGGGTTTCCACTCGTATATATATATATATATATATATATAACAAGATAAAATGGGAACAAAATAAATAATTGTTCGCGTACAAAAGCTTAGCGTACACATAAGAGTTGAATATAAATGAACATAATTCAAATGGAGGGTTGTGCGCGAACTAAAGGGATGTTTGAAATTTGATTTATGTATTATAAGTAAATCAAATTTCAAATCAAAAGAAAAAAATATATAAATACGGCGGGTGTAACAACCCGCAAATTCTGAACCAATTTAAAAATTTTATTCTAGAAAACCTAAAAAAAGGCCAGCCGCCGGGTCTGTTCAATGGCCAGAATTGTCCGATTTTCAAACCTCAATAACTTTTAATCCGTTCAACGAAATTCAGCAAATCACATATCAAATCGAAGATGAGATCGAGATGTTTAAATCCGTACGGATGTGATCGGGTTTAGTGGAGCGTGGTGGTCGGAATTTGGCCGAGAATAGCCGACGTTGGAGGGGGTTTTGGCGGCGTTGGGGACCACCGAGTTGCCCCATTCTCGGCGTGCAGGCGGGTCTCGGGGAGGCCGACGAGGTGGAGTATTCTGATCGGAGTACGGTGGTACGGTTGGAGATGCATGCAGAAGCTTTCACGATGGATAATGGGTTCGGCTGAAAACGATATACGTCGAGGAAGAAGATGGTATAATCATATTTTATTAATTTATTTAATATTTAATTTATCTGATCTTTAAAAATCAATATCTCTCTCATACGAGGTCCGATTGACGAACCGTAAGTTTCGTTGGACTCGACTTTCCGAGAGCTTCGCGATGGCGCAGACCAGAGCTGATTCCGAGACAGTCAAATTTTCAGCAAAAATCAATATGAGAATTTCTGATTTTAACATTTAATTAATTAAATAAATTGTTTTATTGCTGTTAAACGTCTGTTTGTGTGTTATATATGCAGAACTGTGATGTAGTGAATTTTTATCTGTGATTTGATGAATTGTTTTGTACTGTATTGCCTGGATCTGTTATTGTATGAATAGATCTGTATTAAATCAACAAATATACTACATATATGATTTGTTGTGTTAGAATTGACAACGAACAAATATACTACATATATGATTTGTTGTGTTAGAATTGACAACGAACAAATATACTACATATATGATTTGTTGTGTTAGAAGCGGCGACAACAAAATCTTCATTTTGTTTAATAGAAAAGTATAAAAACAAAATATTCATTTTGTTAATAGAAAAATATGGGAAACATTTAATATTCTTTTTATGTTAAAATAAAAAGTTAGAAAAGTGGCTAAATATAAAATATTCTTTATGTTAAAATAAAGTGTTAGAAAGGATTTAACATAGGATTGAAAAGAGATTATTTTATTTACATTTTTGGTAAATTGTAAAATTCAAAATGATATTTTTATTTACATTTTATATATGTAAATAAAAACCTGAATTTGGGAAAGGCATTTTTGTTTAACATTGTTTTTGTTAAATGAAAGAACAAGATCAAACAATACATTTTATTTGTACATTTTACTTTTGAATAAAAGAACCATTCTTTTATTTGTGTTTTTCAACACAAATAATAACATAGAAATTGAACCATTCTTTTATTTGTCCCTCGACACAAATATTAACATTGAAATTAAATTGCTTCTTTTCATTTGTGTATTCAACACAAATATATCATAGAATTGGAGTCACCTTTATTTGTGTCTTCATCACAAATATGAACATTGAAATAAAGTTATTCTTTTTATTTGTGTTTTCAACACAAATATTACATAGTAAATAAAGCTATTCTTTCTATTGTGTTCTTAACACAAATATATGCATAGCAAATAAAGTCATTCTTTTTATTTGTGTTTCAACACAAATATATACTTAGAAATAAAATCATTCTTTTTATTTGCAATTACAATGCAAATATTACATAGAAATATAAGTTTTACTTTTTATTTGCATTCCACCATGTAAATAGAATGTTGGAAATGAAAGTACACTTATTTTTTTTATTTGCATTGTACAATACAAATAAATATAGAGATTAAAAGTTCACTTTTCATTTGCATCTCACAATGCAAATATTCTTTGAAAATAGAAATTGTTCTTTTATTTGCATTTTCAAATGCAAATATACTTTGAAATAAAAACAGTCCTTTTATTTGCATTTTCAAATGTAAATATACATTGAAATTCAAGTTTATTCTTTTATTTGCATTTACTAATGTAATAAACATTAAAAATAAAATTTATTCTTTTATTTGCATTCACAAATGCAAACATATATTGGAAATAAAGTTTTGTTCTTTTATTTGCATTCGCAAATGTAAACATGTTTAGAAAATAAAGTTTGTTCTTCTATTTACATTCAGCCATGCATATATATATAGGAAATAGAAATTGTTCTTTTTTGCATTTACCAATGCAAAATGTATATTGAAAACAAATTATTCATTTGCATTTACCAATGCAAATACGAACATATATTGAAAATAAAGTTTATTTCTTTGTTTACATTTATCAATATATATGCATTGAAAATTAAGGTTTATTCTTTTATTTGCATTTATCAATGTAAATATTCAATGAAACTATAGTCTATTTTCTTTATCTACATTTTTCAACCCCAATGTACACACTTTTATACATTTAACAGAATTTGTTTAAATTATACTTTGAAAATAAATTTTGTTCTCTTATTTACGTTCACTAATGTAAATAAAATTTATAAACAAAACTATTCTTTGTTTGCTTTCACAAATGTAAATGCTCATTTAAATAAAATTTGTTTCTTTTATTTACATTCAATAATGTAAATACACTTTGTAAATGAGGTTCTTCTTACATGCACACAAATATACTTTTAAATAAAATAAAAGTCACATTGGTTATCTGCATTCCTTGTTGCAAATAAAACCTTAAAATAATGTTCATCTTTGTTTGCAATTCACACAACACCAAACAAGCCATTTTATCACACTTTTTCGCCTGCAATTTATCACAGTTATTACCGTGATAAATTTATAACCAAAATAACCGTGATAACCGAGACTAACGTTTAAAACCGTGATCACGTTTGGTAATGTTGTAAATAATTTATGCTTGCGAGGAGGTATGTGTAATTACGTTATTCGTTTACTGACCTCCTCTTTTCTCATCGGCAACGCTTTTCACAATCTACCATCATCCAAAATCTCGTGCTACGATTTAGGGTTCCATTCCTCTATTTCCAACGCGTGGTATAATTTAGAGTTCCAGAAATTTGGATCTAGGATTCATGTCGACAATGACGGATTAAGAATGCCCTTTCAAAGCTAGCCCTTTTCCCCTGATCAGCGACGACTTTGATGGAAGCGACTCTCTCAAACCTGGCGGTTGTTTCATGTCTTCTCAATCCACGAACTAAACTACCGAAACCACCTTTTCAAGGTAGCCCTTTTCCATGATTTTTCCTTTCATTTGATGTTCACTTTTAATTTATGATTTTTTCAAGATGCGAAGTAAGCATGGAGCACCGCTATTTACGGTGAAGTAGATTAGCGAGGCATATCACTCCAGTGACACTAATTCTAATTTTCTGTCAATGGAATTCATTCTATTGATGTATGTATTGTTTATTTTCTTGATTTTGAAATAAAGGATGATTTTTTTTTTTAAAATCTAGTTGAGTTTTATAAGTGAAAATGACAAGGATTGTGATGAACAAAGCAAAAGGAGTGGCTAAAGTTTTTTTCACTGACGGAAGATGGTATTTTCATACTGATTGTTACCTAACTCAGCATTCCTTTCTTCTTGTATTTTCAGGTTCTCGTTTACTCTATATTTCACTTTTCTTCCTTTTAGTGTCTTTTTTAAAAGAGTTACCATTATTATTATTTTCAGTATATTTAACTGTTTCTTCCGCGCCCCTTTTATCATTATAAATAAGGAGTTTCTCTTTCCTTCGAGACAAAATTTCTTCAACACTAACCGGTCTTATTCGAGTGGCAGTGTATTATTCAGAAATTATACATGTAGACTCTCTGCTATTATTCTTGATGCCGCTCATTTTTAGCCCATGTAAAGAGTAAATGACAATGCTAAGCATGTTCCACCTGTATGACAATAAACTTGTACACTAGATCAGAGTTGCGTGTATATTAGGACTTGCTACATCTGAAATACTAAACTAAAAAGATGAAGGTAGCATGGATATTTTATTGAATTTGGGTTAACTGAAGTAAGATTGGTTCATCAATATTGTTTTGCATATGATAGTACGGATTCCAGTGCTTTTACTGCAATCTTACATTTAAATGCAAAAAAACATATTGGAGTCATGACTATGTAGTTGCAAAACATTTACACATCAGAACTTTGCAAAGCATATGAAACATTTAGACATCAAAACTTTGCAAAGCATATGAAACATTTAGACATCAAAACTTTGCAAAGCACATGAATTCAGCCTTATCTTTGGCATTCAAAATAAGTTTGATGGAACGCTAGTTATCAGATAATCAGTAAAATTGAAAAGCGATACATTGCTTCTCAAACTAAGATGGCTTGTATGATCCAGAAAATAAGATGCCAAATCTTAAATTTCAAATGAGTTTAAACCATAATACAATGAAAGGCTCCGCTAACACAAACGGTGAAGACAACTAGCAATAGCCATCAACACCAAAAAAACCATTACCGTTTAAATAACATCTAAAATTTATTTCAATTTTTTTATACCTCTAACCCAATTAAAAATAAAAAAGACTATAGAATATACAACAGTCAAAAAAGAGTGGTTGATAGGGCTAGAGGAATCATGATAAGTTAGCTATATATATCAAAATATTCATTTATGTATGATTTGCTAAGGTCTGCACTTTATGTATTTTTAGTATTTTGTGTGATCTTTTTATCCTTTATTGTTCTGTACTTTTAGTATCGCGGTAGATTTACCTCTTATATTCTGCTTATAAATCTTGATAGTTTCTTTTAATAAGTCTTGTAGAAGTCAATGTATATCTTCTCAACAGTTAATACCTTACACAACATTATAATCCAATTGATATGTAACTTCAATTTTCTCATTCAAAAATAAGTACCATTTTTTAAATGTATGCCTAAATGTACAATTTTATTAAGAATGGTGATTGCATGTTTTCGTGTTTTCATATCTCATATCTTGCATTGTTAAGATATCCTAGTCTAGAAACAATGCATAACAAATTTATGTCTCAAGATGGCAGAATGCTAGAATAATTAAATATAATTTGCAACTGATTACACAACTGAGTATATGGACAATTTTCTCAAAATCTTGTAAAAGGCGACGTAGAAAGATGAAAATTAACTGACTTTGTCACAAGGGAAGAAGGGGGATTGTTGGTTCTGATATTCACTTATTTGCTTTCTCAGCTTACAAGAAAATAGAAAAAGCCAAAGCCATCCCATAACACAAAATAAGGCGATACTGACATGAAACCACCTGGTACCGAGAGGTTTTGCTTTGTGCAAATCAGCACTTCTTTCTTTACTTTGTCTAGAATCTTCAAACCTTCGAGTAATTTACGGCGCATGAGATTTTTTTTTCTGAAAATGGGCAAATATGTTTTCCTTTTCTTTTGAAATTCCATCAAGATGTTTAACAAAATAATATTTTTAGTTCTGCAGAATTTAACATTAAAATAAGATTAAAATCTTCCAAATGTAGTAAAACAAGAATTATCCCGTGCTATTTTTTAGTACTAGGCTATTGTGTTTTAAAAGTACAGTTATTTTCACGTATTAAAATCTATGCCATCGTGCCTTGTCTTGAATTTTCACTCATTACTCTATAATCTCATCATAAAAACAAAGGTTAATCGTGTATAAAATACTGTGGAATCATGACATATATTTGCCTCCTATTTAATTTTGTGTGCATTACGTACGTGTCTGCATACTGTAAACCTTTGTGTAAATTTGTCTACATTTATGAACTGAATCATGCGTTTATTTCAATGTATAACAACCCCTAGAAATGAGACTGGGACTGTCCAATACATTTGTCCTTACATAACAACTCAACATAAATAAAATCTTCAAACTTGGACGTGTGGGAACATATTCAACAAACTATAAAAATATATAAAGTATCAACTAGTTATTTACAATAAGAAAATAATATGTAAAATACATGGAACAAAAATATAAAATAGTGAAATAAAAAAAAATCTAATAGAGACATGGGTTGTAGTAAAGGAAAATAGAATGTTAGAGGATTTTTGTAATAAGCTATGATTGGCAATCATCTCATGTATGCCGCTCAAAATACTGATGGTGCTAGTGAAGATCCAAAATGGAGTGGCCAAGGCTTAGTTGAGCTTCTGAATAAAAGAATTT
Source organism: Allium sativum (assembly GCA_030737875.1). Lineage (NCBI taxonomy): Eukaryota > Viridiplantae > Streptophyta > Magnoliopsida > Asparagales > Amaryllidaceae > Allium > Allium sativum. The sequence continues at coordinate 108,896,502 of CM060923.1, forward strand.
TTTATTGTAAGATTATCGAATACACAATTATTAATTAATCCAGAATATTGTTCCTTTTTGGCATATAGCTTTTTGACAAATAGTCTTTTGAAACAATAAAATATTTTCATTCTTGGACAAAGAGTTGCTCTATATTCTGTTTTGACAAATAGTCATTAAAACTTGAAAATGTACAGGGTTTTTAATATTACATTTATCAATATCGAATTGGTAAATCAGATATGTACACAACATGGTATATTCATATTACAATACTTTGGGCTGGAAGTTAACAAAGCCCATTGAACAAAGACCTGAAAATAAAAGGTGATACATAAGGTCCTTAACAGCCAACTTCCACATCATGTTAATGAGAAATTTGAAGACATTTATGACTGTTAAACAGACGATTACTTCAAAAATTGTGTTATTCCTACTTATTTTGTTTGTTTCGTCGCATGTAGTCCATTTTTTTAGTAGCTTATCAAAGGTTGATAATTAAGCAGTTGTTTTTCATATGTTGCTACTGGTACAAGTGTACGCAAAGGCCTTTTTAATGTTTTGAATGATCCAGATCAGGATACAAAGTTATGAAATTGAATAAAATGTCACACAGTCTAAATGATTACACAAATATTATTAGACAATATGATTCTTTGGGGGAGATCGACAAAAATATAAATAGAGAAATAGTTTAGGATGTCCATCCCAAAACATAAAATTGCTTCAAAAGGTACGAAAATTTTATGTATTTAGTTTTTAGCTCTTATATGGTTTCTTTGTCTTGAATGTTTCCATGATTAATAATATGCAGTAAACCTTTTTTGTCCATTTTATTTTTTGTTCTCAAATTGCAGTTTGATGTATTTAATCTATTATTGAGTCTTATACTTGCTTGACCAATGCCAAGAATGTAATGTAAAACTTTGGAGGTATAGATTTATTTGGCTTGATTCATAAGATATATTTATTATTATGAGCAAATGCATTTTTTTTATAACAAGGACTTTGAATTCATTACTATACCTTTTTATGTTATCAAAATAAAACTTAGTGAATTGAGAAGACTGCATATTGTCCAGTAAAATATAAATGATGGGTGATTAGCACAATTATAAGATAGGAAACCTGGTTTGGAAACTTTTGTTACATTATCTTTATTTTACCTTTATTTAGAAACTTTGATTAAATTATCTTTATTTTATCTTTTGTCTTTGTAGAACGTCTAAGATTTTAGAAAAAAGAAGAAGGTGATTTTCCCTGCTTAGTGATGTAAGAATTTGACTAAAAATGAGGTAATTACATAGTTTCCCTAGGAAACAACTTTTTAGGATAATTTCGAAATTTGTAAGCATTTATTACCTTAATTATTTATGTATAAGGCATAATATGGGGAAAAAATACAACCAACAATGTTCTATAAATGAAAAATTACAGTCTTATCAAGTGAATTCACTCAGGTACACAATTTTTTTTTCCATTGTTATACCATCCACTTTCCCAAAATTATTCTGTTTATGAAACAAATCTTCAAGTCAATTTCAGAACTCATAGCCAACTATCATAAATATGTACGAAGCTTAACACGGAAAAGGTGCAAAACTGCATTTCTGTAATTGGAAAATGATATTCAATCATCATTAAAGGACTTTATTGTAAAAAGTGCACTGTATGTTATTTTACTCACAGTTAAAATTTCAATATAATGTAAAAAGGAAACAGTAGATATATTTGAGAAAGTCATTTAAGCTACATGTATAGTTATTTTGAATATTTTTCTGAATTCATTATTTCAAAATTACCCTCATTTTGTTTGAGAATTCCTATTATACATTTAACTATGTGATATAAAAGCAATTTCTATTCAAACAGAATTATAATTGCTTTTTTATGGATTTTAGATAATTCGGTTTGGCCAAAGCTTCAATTTTATTTTCATTAACCTTTGAGGAACTTTTTAATTTTTATATTTATTAAGTCTATTTACTGTAGCAGGAGAAATGTCAGATATTTTGTTGAATCGATTTGAGTTGGCCAAAAGGTTGGAGGAAATAGCAGATAAGGCAATTCAACCGCATTCAAGGTAAAAATATTGACTTTTGTAATCATATAAAAATAAAATTTTCATAGTAGTAGGATATAATTTTTGTTTATGGAAATGATTGGAGAGGCTCAATATTATATGATAAATTATCATATTAGAATGGTATAGTGTATGCAACTGCCTCTAAAATAATTCCTCCATTCATTTACACTCACAAAACAAAAAAAACAATAAGTAGGAATCTATATTTTTTTAGGAACAAATGAGTTCTAAGCTACAAATAGTTCATATTCTTTGACTCTGCAAAACATGCAACAGTCCTCTGATAAGTCATTTGGATAATCAATATTCAAAAGACTTGGTTTTATTTACATAAATGGCACTGATTATGGCCTGTCATGAATTAATAGTAAATTGATTAGGATTAAAAACTACTTCCAATAAAATTTTGTGTGGAGCCACGTCAATATTTTAGTGTTAATAATCCTTAATCTCAAATTCTCCTTTTCAGTCTCCCTTTAAATCAAAACTCTCCAAGTCAAATGTAATATTTTTGCATACCGACTTCCATATTTTAACTGTTGTGTTGAATTATCTTATTTTGAATGATTACTCAACTTTCTTGATTTGGAATGTAGCCGGTGAACAATAATTTTTGAATTTTGCTGTCTTTGCTTAGCGCAAATAATTTATTACTTGATACTCATTTGTTTCTGTTCTTTAGGTATTGTAACATCAGTTTGAATTAATTTACTAAAATAACGGCTAAGTGGACTTTATGTGATTGTTATGCATTCAAAAATAATGGCTAAATGGACTTTATGTGATTGTTATGCATTCAAAGGGTATACTTGAAGTCAAGATTAAGTACTGTTTGTAAGCCTCTTGCAGCCATTGCATTTGATGTAACATGTTACCACTGTCACACAGCAGCTAATTCTACAATCAATAATTTGTCTGAACTTAAGTCACAAATAACTTAAGTCACAAATGGAAGTCTTAGGGACACTGTATATGCATTATTATAATAATGTTATTTCAATTAGTTATTATAATAACAATGACATGTTATATGAAATGGTTTCATGATAAATGAATTAATTTGTAGTGTGAGTTTGGAAAATAAATGGAACAGCGGTTGTTATTGTTTTGCTTGCTTTGACCAGCCCATTATTTTTCCTTTTTATAGTATGCTCACCATATCCCTTTTTTTATGTACAAGGTCGTGGTTCATATATTTGCAGTTGTTGTTTATCAAATGCATATCGAGAAATTGACCATTGTTTACGTTATATAAAAATTCACATCTCATGCTTGCCAATAAATGAATGAAATTAAATGCTTTTGAGTGTCTGATAGGTGATCATGTGTATACATGCAGGGGAAAAAGGTTTTGCAAGATTTTGATATAGCAAAAGAAGCAAATGGAACCCATAAGAAAGTAATCAAGTCATTCAATATTGATGTGGATGGAACTTTGGAGATTCACTTGTACTAGGCTCGGAAAGGCAAAAGCTCAATTCCAGAAAAAGGTGTATACGGGCGATCTCTTATTTCTGCCATTTCCGACATAAGTAAGTTGAATTGAAACATCATTCATGTTTCCTTGTGAAATGCAAATAAAGTTCTGGAACAAAATGATTGAAATGCAAATAAAGTTCTGGAACAAAATGACTGAAACCTAGAAATTTTTCTTTCATTTGATAAAAGCTTTAAATTTCTTTAGTCTTTATTTGAGGCATTATATTTGATTCAAAGGCATTTATGAAGCTTTAATAATTATTCCATTGCAAAAATATAGGAATTTACTCGAGAATAAATAGGAGAAGAAGCGAAAGAAAAAACAATCAGAGTGGTAACTACAGGAAATGATTTAATTCATGAGGTATATTAGGAAAAATATTGTTCAAATTATGCAGCTACTGTCAAGGGAAAAAAATGGTAACTAAGCAAAGCCCTCTTTTCTTTAGCTCTAATATTCCGTTCATTGATTCATTTCTCACTTCTTTACTGTCTTCAAATTTACTTCCTCCTTCCTGGTTTATAAAACAGAAAAAGTTGGCAAAATTAGCAATCAAGTTGATCAATCTAAGGTTGGTGTATATGCGTACCTGGCGCTATTTGCATCTTTATCTTTCTTTTCATTTGCGTGTACTTTTAAGATTTCACTGATCTTTTTATTAAAAAAAAGGTTATTTGATCAGAATAATGAGATATCAATAAAAAATAGTATAGAAGAACTTTGTTAAGAAAATACCTTGGGACTATTAACAGAACTGGCAGTATCTTCTAGAGAATCATAATAGTAATATAACAATATAAATTATATCACTTTTACTCTTACCATAACAGTAATTTGCATTTGAACCTATTCTCCAATTCACTTGTTGTGGAAACGACTCAATTATTTTTAAGGTTTCTAAGTTACAAGACCTATTGTTTATTTTAAGCAAGCTTTTTTTCTTCTTCTCAGGATCACTTATAACCAAAATGAATTATTTTGTTTGTAGGCCAATTTCAATGACAAATTTGATTATTGACACTTGCATACCATAGCATGGTGGCCATAGTGGGAACAAAATGGTAATATTTGCTGCATCTGTATTATTTGTTCTCAACTTATATTTTCGCAGCATGTTCACACTAGCCATTCTTAATATGATTTTGGATACTTTGAGCAAGCATACTTACGAGCTCGAAGCCTAGTAAACTAATTATAAATTGAATGCTTTGCTCTTTGCTCAGTTATTAGCTGAACAGTAAACTCAGTTTGTAGATAATATCCATTACGAAAAATTGCCTTATCCTATATTAATTTAAGTGATGCATATTAATTTAGATGATGCAAATTGTGCCTAATAATTTATCTATATGAACCTATTTGTTCTCTTTCTCACTTATAAATCAAATAGCCTTTTGCCTTATCAGATGGGCAGTAAAAGTGACTACTGTTTCCGGTGTTAAAATTTTCTCTTCCCTAACAATGTTAATTGTTGATATTTTAGGATGAAGACAGTGTACTTGCTGATGTGGCAGCTGTCAGTGTTTGAAATAACTATAAAATCGGGAACATGGTTGCTGCTCCCCTCCGTAAAAAGTACTTGATGGTTGTAAATACTTTAAAGTTAGATGTAAGCCTCTTAATTTTCTAGTTGTAAACTTCATAGTTTGTCTATAGGTTGTGATACTTTGAGCTATGATGTGATACTTCAAAATTATTAAGTATATTAATGATGTTATTTCTGGAAAATGACTATACGATGAAATTTGATATTTTGATTGATGAAATTAATTTTTTCTCTAAATGAAAATATATATATATATATATATATATATATATATATATATATGCTTTCAGGATATAAAATTATTATCTGTGTTCTGTGATACGCTGGTCTTCAGTAACTGTTATAAGTGTTATAGGTTTTCACTTTGTAATGGTTATAAGTGTTACAATTTTTATATTCATCACGGTAATAAATATTAGGGAAGTTTTCTTTATAACGGTTATAAATGTTACAAATTATATGGTTTATAACGGTTATAATCGTGACATTATCCGTAACAAAAAATTGCCACGCATGTTGGGATAACGGTTATAACCGTGACAAAGTAAATTTGTCACGTTTATAAGCGTTGCAATTACCCTTTTCTGGTGTTGTGTCATTAATGCAAACAAATCATCAGATTGGAAATTATATTCTTGATTTATAATTTTGATATGAATAAAGGATAGAATTTAAAAGTTACATTTTAAAAACTAAACATTCACATTTTTATCATTAAAGTAGAATAGACAAAAACACTCATTTTGTCTAAATTAAAAGAATAAAACAAAATATAGCATTGACATGTTTATTAGATTTGAAACACAAATTATTCATTTTTGTAAATTTATATTAGTTAAAATCAATCATTCATTTTTGTTAATTTACATTAGTTAAAAATAATTATTCATTATAGTCAATTTATACTAGTTAGACCAAATTTTACATTTTGTCAGAAATATTCATTTTTTGTCAAAATGAATTAGTTGAAGCAATTTATATATATATATATATATATATATATATATATATATATATATATATATATACACATATGTGTGTGTGTGTATGTATGTCTGGCAGGATTTATACTTGTCAAGATAGGTCAGTTAAATTAAAATATTTATCATTTTGTCTCATTAGAATTGCCAAAACAAAATAACCATTTTTGTTTAGGGTCTAAATTAGCAAAATAGAAATTGGCAATAGGGACAAAGTTATTATGCTTATTCATTCATTGCAATAGAGATATTTTCTAGTCATCGTTATATGTATTGTGTATTACACTCCCATTCACAAGTTACCCGACTTGTGTATGTGATTGGGACGATAATTTTTCACACATCGCCCAAGTGCACAAATTAGTTTATTATTTGTTTGTTTGGTTGAAACCCACACGGGTGTTGGGATGAAAATTTACATACACTAATCCCAATATTCAGTTGTATGTTGATCGTTAGATTGACAGGCTGCGATAAGCGTTATTATTTAATTTTAACGCTTACACAGTGGAAATTACACTTTGGATGTAGATGGATGATTTGATGGTTTTACTGTTATTATCATATATATGATGTGTGTGAAATCCATATAATCCAAATTATATGGCAAATGTTTGAGTCGCATTTCGATTCAGGTGTTCTTTTAAATAAGAATATTTTACATTAGAAATCCTTTTTATATAAGGTGCATATGTTTTCATAATATATTTTTAATCAACTATATGCTAAAACAAAGAATATTTGTAAAAGAAAGAACTCGTAATATAAAGAATACCTTTCATCTAGAGTCTTTATATAAAGAATATTTTTATGATTATTTTAAAATATGTTTTCAAAAGATTACTAGCATTTGCAATTATATTTTGTGATATGAAATAAATTGGGATGTGAAGTGGATTTACCGTGGACGATGTTTTAAACGACATTTGTCCTTTAATCCAATTTACATTGAAATTGTTATTTGGAACTTATGAATCTATTTTATAGATTTAAAAAGACATTTTCTATAAATCAAGTTTTCAATTTAATATATTAAATTGGAATTAAGTGGAAATTCGATTGGTAATAATCGAAATGGACTTCTGTAAAAGAAGACCGATATTATATATGGAATTTAAGAGGCTTTGCCGTTATTCCATTTATATTGTTAGTCCGATATAGAAATTTATATCGATTATGTATTGATTTGATTTCTGTGGAATTCCATATTTTGGAAATTGATTTATAGATTTTATTTTTAGAGTTTATCTTTGATAAAATTAATGAGAATCTTTTAAATCGAATATCTTATTAAAAGAATATTCGGAGTTGGAATGTGACGAAATGTGTGATTTTCCAATATTTGTTTTTAATCCCAAAATACGCGAGTTATTCAGGAAGACCGGGTTTAACCCATTCTGAATAATCATCACGACGATCAAGAGTCGAAGATGAAGACGGTGATTGAAGACTGAAGGTATTCACATCGTTGGGATGATGATGACTGGTATCTTGAATTGGGATTGGCCTTCCAAGGCAAGGTATTTGGTAATGATCGTCCAAACGCATTTGGAGATCGACGAACACGTTGTTTCGCTCAGACCCAGAGCGAACTTGTAAATGGATTGCGTGTCTGACATTGTATTTCTTTCTACTGTATTTGTTGAACGCTACTGATTATATATTTCTGTTTGGTGGTGAAGAATTTATTGTTTACTTATCACCCTTCTCTAAGACGTATGAGCTTAGAGGTTATATATATATTGGTAGATGATCAATAATATGGTAGGGTTTGACATTGTGACATGCTAAGATGCAAATGATCAAGGCTTTGTTGAAACGCAGGCCTTGTGGTTGATGATCAAAGCATAGCCTGTTTAGGCATAGCTTTGTGTACAGCATGACTTCGCGAGCCTCACACCCCGGTATGAGTCAAAAAGGGATATGGACCGTAGGGAGTGCATACGTTTCTTTCTAGCTAGAAGTGGTGTTTGGGCTTTAACACGGCCCGACATTTTACTATGTGGATTTTGGATTGAGGTACCTCGGGTTTTTATAGGCCGAAAGTGGTCATATTATAGGTCCAAAAGGGCCGGGAAACGTATGTTCAGGAATTGCCAATCCACTACCGTTAGGTGGGGACCGGCCCTACCGTTCAAAGGGTTGCCCATAGGTGTGATCCTGAGGCATTTGCTAGAGTGTCTCGAATCGTAAGAGGATGATCCCTAGCCTCGATTTCATGACAGAAAACCAATTTCCAATACGACATCACGGTTTTGATTGTAAATTTATATATGGCGACATAGTAGGATGGGTACTATGCCGTCTAAGATTAATACATTTATATTGAAATGTTTTAAATATATATATACACTAATAATAATATCATTTTTACGTATCAAGCATCTTTTGACCATTATAAGTTAAAACCCTATCCTCTAGTGTGCGTTGCATTGTGTGATGGGACCTGGGTCTTATAATGGTTTCATTTTTTCTAAAAAGCATTGCGTTATTTGACGATTTACTTTAATTATGCACTGGCAATCCAATGGAGTAAACCCGTTCCGCGTTAGCGGCGTGGTCTTGTGATTAGCCTACTTATTAGATAGGTTAAGTTAAGAATTCTCACACCAGTCCCACGACTGACCTGTAGTTTGTTTCACTTTGCAAACTCGGGTGCCCTCTTTCCACACGGGCAGTCGAGTAGCTTTTTGCAGATATAGTTAAGCAGGATCTTGGATTGAAGTCTGAAGCTGGGTCCAGAATATTGATGGCTTTCCGCTGAGATTAGTTCCGCTGCAATGTATTTAATTTATTTTAAATGTATCTTCCGCTGTATTATTTATCGATGTACTCTGATATATTCTGTACTCTGATGCAACATTTATTATTGATGTTATAAAAGTCTGTGTTGTTGTTCTGATGTGTTGTATGCCCAAAGTTAACGTACTGCGGGTTTTGAACGGTCTTAATCGATCTTGCGATCGATTGGGGTCGGGCAAAATTCGGGACGTTACAGCGGGGGTGTCGACACCACCATAGGGGTGTCGACATATGTGTCGACACCCAAGCAGGGGTGTCTAAACCTGTGCATCATTCAACACACGTGACGCGTTTTGATTGGTGAACATTTGTTTTTGTTGCGAAGTGGCCATTTCTTATTGGTCGTATGACTTAGTTAGCTCTGATGGAGTTTTATTTAAATCTAAAGGACCAAATTCATTTAGCACGCCTATAAATAATATTGTTAGTGAAACGACCTGAACTTCCCCGGTAAGGAAAGCCTGGATAGAATTGAGTACAAGACGAATCAGAACGCAAATAGAAGAACATTTCATTGTTAATTACAACAATTCATCAGAATACAAGAATATACAGAGTATAAACAAATAATATACATTCGATAAATATCAGAGATTACAATACATTACATAGCAGCGGAAAATAATACAAAATACAACGGAAGGAGATATACGGATACAAAGCTTTCCGGATGTCATTCCAGCTGTAAACCAGGATCCTGTGAATATAAATCTGCAAAACCAAAACTACTAGCTGCCCGTGTCGAAAATAAGGGCACCCAGAGTTTAGGTTAAAACAATAAACTCCAGGTTAGTCATGTGACTGGTGTGAGAACTAAAACAGTTATCAATCTTTATTTTAAAGTTAGATAAATCAAGGGACCACGCCGTATAACACGGAACGGGTTTCCTCCCAAGAATATCACTGCATAAAACCACAACGCAATGCTAAATAAAGAAAAATGAAGCTATTATAAGACCCAGGTCCCATCACACAATGCAACACAAACCAGAGGATAGGGTTTTCCCTTATAATAGCCAAAGCATGCTTGATACGTTAAAAACAAATCATTTGATACTATTATAAGTGTATAGTTTCAAAACAATTTCAATCATAAATATCAATCATAGACGACATGGGTACCATATATCATGTCGCCATACTAGGCTCTACAAATAAAATTGAGTTATCACGTACTTGAAATTGGATTTCCGTCTGTGAACCGAGGACAGGGATCGTCCTCTACCGATTCGAGACAATCTAGTCTACCATGTCTCAGGTCCCAGACTCAGGTGAGCCCTTGGATCGTCAGGGCCGGTTCACCGATGTTGATTAAAATGCCTGAACACTATGTCTCCCCGCCCTATGGGGCGCAAATGAGCCAAATGACTCCATCGGCTCACACAGTCACCGATATATCCAAGGCGCCTCGCAACAGCAAAAACCACATAAGTCAAACTCGTCAAGGCATGTAAAACCAATGACGCCACTTCTAGCAAGAAAGAAACGGATGTCCTCCCTGATGTCCTCTCCCGTTTTTGGTTCACAACCGGGGTGCGAGGCTCGAGAATTCACGTTACACAAAGCTATGCCACACAGGCGGTTCTTTGATCATCCACCACAAGACTTTGCTTTTCAACAGAAGCCTTGATCATTTGCCACTTAGGCATGCCACACAGGCAATTCACTCTATGCGTTTGATATCCATCAGTATATTACCCCTGAGCTCGTACGTCTCAAAGAAGGGCGTTAAGCAAGAGAATAAATTCTCCGCCGCCAAACAGATATATATTTAATAGAAATCAATCACACAGAATAAAATCCAATGTCAGACGCACAGTCCATTTACAAGTTCGTTCTGGGTTTGAACGAAACCGGAGGCACCTAGTACCCCGCATACCCATCGATCTCCAAGTACGTCTGGACGATCACCAACTGATTCCCTCCTCTTGGGTGTACGACCCAATCAAGATCATCAGTAATTATCCAAACGACCTGAATACCTCCGGTCTTCAACCACCATCTTCATCTTCGACACGTCGAATTAGTTATTCAGAATGGGATAAACCCGGCCTTTCTGAATAACTCGCGTATATAATAAATAGGTGTTACACAAACACAACATACGCCTCATCCCAATTCAGAATATTCTTTTATTCAAATATTCTTATACTATGGGAAAGATTCCCATTAATTTTATCAAAGATAAATTCTTTAAATTTATTCTTTAATCTTCTTTTGAATATCAATTCAAACTAGTCAGGATTAGCGAACCACACCGAAGTAATCATTTATTTTATTTCCCAATCCCAACCTATTCACCCCGTGAAGTAAACCTGGTAATACTTCATATTTAACACCATGGTGTTATCAGTAAATTTAATTACCATTTCACGTTCAAATCTAATTAAAGATTTAACTATCGCCTGGAGTAAAACTGGTGATACTCCATTCTCGACCTTTTCAATCTAATTAAAGATTCATTAAAACTCCACTTAGTTTTAATCTTTGACTGGGTTAAAGAATCAGTGTCATTTAAAACACGGTTCACGATAAACCCAAAATCACATTTTATTAATTATCGGGTTAAAGAACAAGTGTACCGTTCACGATAAACCCAAAAATCAATTCAAATTCAATTCCAATTAAATTCCATTTAATTGGTACACCTCATTAAATCTAAATAAAAAGATTTAATCTTTTTCTCAACTGGGCTTAAGAACAGTGTTAATGAAGACACCATTCACGACAAACCCAAATCACATTTGATATTAAATACAAGGCTCTGAATAGAAAATATATCGGCTTATATTCAATATTAAATTCTACGATCAACAAATATCGTATTGGAAATAACGATATACATATATTTTTCAAATTTCCATAACAACATCTGTATAATCACGAAATCCAACATCGAAATATTCCAAAGACAATTTCGATTCACATTCCTTCCGATTCAATTATTGGAAATTCTGGTTACTTTTAAAACCCTTTTCAAATTCAATTTATTTATTTAAAAATAAATAGAATTATAATTCTAGTTCAAAACTAGTTCATTTCGATAAAAATCTATTTTTATCTTTTCAAATATGGAGTTTTTCACCCTAATTCTTCACAAATCATTTTTTATGATTTTACACAAATTATTACTATTTTTAATAATTTTATCAAGGCTCGTACAGTCGATTTCCATCAATGGCCATCGAACTGCACTTACAGCGACCTTTTCCCAATTTGATTTGGACATAATTCCAAATCCAACCGTTAGATTTCAAATCTCCAATATTCACTAGAAAGCTCTTTTTGATACAAACCCAACGGTTCCGGTTTTAAGAGAATCCGACGGTCGGATCTCCCGCGATATCCATTCGAAATCAATGGTCGAAATTCACTAACTACTGCAGCGCGACGCGTTCTATTCGGGCCATTATATTATATATATAATATATATAATATATATACTTCGTCGATTTCCCTTTAAAACGTATTTTATATATCGTTTTAAATTCGTTTTCAAAAAGATTTCAACTTCCATCTCAAATTTCAATCAAAATTGAATCTTTCCAATATAAATTTGTTTTAAATTCATTTCAACTCGATTTCAATTCAAATCAATTTCAGTTCAATTTCAATACGTTTTAAATTCAATTCAAAACGATTTCAATTCTATTTCAATCTAATTCGAATATCAATTCCTTTCAATTTAATTCGATTTTCAATTCATTTCAATTTAATTCGATTTTTAATTCATTTCAATTTAATTCGATTTTCAATTCATTTCAATTTAATTCGATTTTCAATTCATTTCAATTTAATTCAATTTTCAATTCATTTCAAAATATCTGATTTTGAAATCACTTTCTATATTCATTATAAAATGAATAAAATCGATATAAATATCGTTCACGTCGAAATGGCGTCAATCTAATCGACACGGGTTTTATTCAACACATGAAATTATTTTCTTATTTTCCAAATTGAAATGAGGCCCAATCAATTGCCATACAGTGTTAATTATATGGATTTTCTACAACACATGTATATATCAACAACGACAAATAATCAACCATCATCCAAAGTGCATTCTACACTGTATAAGCATCAAATATAAATATTCAACGCTTATAACAGTCTGTCAATCTATCGATCGACATACAACTAATTATTGGGATTAGTGCATGTCATATATCATCCCAATACCCGTGTGGGGTTTCAAACAATCAAACACAGATTTTATTTGTGCAGTTGGGCGATACGTAAAATTTATCGTCCCAATCAATATCAGGCAAATGTGTGTATATAAACAAATCGTCCGATTTGTTTATTTTCATTTCTTTTTGAATACACGTTAAAAAATCTATTTTCGACTATAAAATATTTTATCTATATAAATATTTTACTTCTTTTCACATCACATCACACAATCAACTACACATCAAAATCAAACAAACAAGCATACAAGCCGTCCATGGTCTGTGGACGACGGGTATCGGGTGCTACTAAACACCGTCTACATCCTAGTATATATTTCAAATTAGAAATAAACTAAAGGTGAGGAGTTCTCACGAACTAGCTAATCCAATACCACAGCTCTTCATATGTAGAAACCTTCGTCGTTCTCACCTTTTGTCACTTTCGTTGCCCGTAGCCACTACATATATAAAAATCATATATTTATATTGTTGCTATGCATATAAAATTTTTACACCGCTACTATATAGATAAAAATTCTATTTTTAAAACGATATTCTCTATATAAAAATTTCGCCTTTTTAAATATAAAGATTATATTTTTAACTTCTCATTCAAAGAATAAAAGTCTTGTTTTTACTTTACCTTTCAAAGAATAAAAATCAAATTTTTACTTTACTATTCTATATAAAAAGATTATATTTTAATTGTGAAAAATCACATCTTCTCTTTTTTTAAAATTAAAGACCACATCTTTACTCTATGTTATCATACATGAAAATCAGATTTTTATTTCGCTATATATATAAAAAATTATCTTTTAACCGTATAAAAAATCTATCTTTCCATCATTATATATAATAAAAATCTAAACTTTAAAATGCTAAAAAATCCTAGCTTTAAAATTACCTTAAACTATTTACTCGAAATAAATTAAAATAAAACTTACAGGGTTTTTCGATCAAGAGGGAGCTGGGGTGGTGAACTGGGCTCGCGGAGGCTGTCGGAGGGTGTACGGGCTCGATCTGGTGGTGGCAGTCTTGTGGCGGTGGTCGACAGTAGTTTACTTCCGGTTTGGGGCGGGGTTTGGAGGGAAGAGGCGCGAGGGGGTGCTGGAGGGCGGTGGAGGCTCGCGTCAACGGTCGGGTGGTGGTTCGAGCTTGGGCGCAGTGGTTTCGGTGACTGGGGGCTAGGGTTCGCGGGTCTGTGGGCTTGGGGATTTCGTCTGGAAGGAGGAGGGGAGAAGCGCCGGGAGGAGGAGGTGAACGGTGACGGGGTTGGCCGGCCGAGGTGAGGGGGTGGCGTGGGGGTTGAGCATCGGCGGATCATGAGCAGGGAGGGAGCGATTTGGGAAAAAGAAAACGACGGGGAGGGGGGGTTATAAGGTAAAGAGAAGGAATATTATATATATATATTATTATTTTCTTTTTATTTACTCTAAGTGTTGACTTCTCGTTCGAACTCGGAATCACACCCAACGACTACCGCCCCTAGCGTAATACCCACATTCCGAACACAATGGGATATGTTTTGTAACCCCATTCTACTGTTACAATAGTTTTCATCAATTTTAAATTATAAATCAGTATATATTTAATTTTTACGCACATTTTAATTTACCGGGGCCACATTCGAAGTCGAAAAATTATGGAAAAATTATTTCTAGCTTCGTATTGACGATACGGTCCTAACAAAACTAGTTTCATCAAATTCTGAGACCGTTTGAAAAATGGTCATTTTCCAGTCGATTAAAATTAACTGAAACTGGTCAATTTTCCTTTGCCACGCTCACATATTGATTCGAAAAATTATGAAATTTGAAACCTAGTAATAACTTGACATAACGGATCCAACAAAAGTGGTATCGTCGAAATCCGAGGTCGTTTGCAAAATTTCCATTTTTAAGGGCTTGAATTCAATAGCGACTATTCTGAATTTTCAAATGGACGTATCTTTTGATTCCCGCTATGAAATTTCAATTTTTCGGATTTGTTGGAAAGATATTCACAATTAGTTTCTATTATTTTTGGTTTCGCTAAAATCCGATTTATTTTGAATCCTGTACATTCATTTGAAATTCGAAATCGAATTATCGAACTACCGCGCCGTTTCCAGGCTTGTTATATAATTATAAATAAATATTTATATTCAAACAACGATCTATATAAATATATACGTTCGAATTCTATTCAAAATAAATTTGTCGTCAATATTATTTAAAATAATTCATTTTAAATAATCAAAATTCGCTTAAATTGCCAAAATAAAATTTTTTAAATTGGCCCAGAATTTCCGGGTTATTACAATCTCCCCCACTTAAAACTTTTCGTCCCTGAAAAGGAACAAAGCCGAAAGTTGTTTCACAAATCAACTCAACTTCCAGTATTTTCACTACGGCTTAAGTTCTTCAACTTTTCAGTTTCTAAGAAATTTTTCAAAAATTTGGCTAACACCCTAAATTTTCGAAAAATTTCGCCATAACCTCCCCTGCACCGGGGACTTCAGGATATTTCATATAGCCTCCCATGGCCTTCTTCAATCAAAAAGAAAAAGAAAAGGCCAATCGGCACATAAAATCATCATCACCCAAACGAAACTGTAAATTATGGTAAACATGTACCTATTTGTCGGGCAAACAATTTTATGCTTCTGCTCTAGGCTCCTCGCTATGACCTGTTCAATGTAAGTACATGTACATGCAAGCATATGCGACTAATTTTCAATACAATTCAATATTTGGTTCAATTTGGCTAAATGGTTCAACATTTAATTAATCAAACAATATTCAAACAACACGACCATCAATCAATTAGTTGATTAGCTTTTTAAATTCGAAACTTTGATATATAGTCCAAAAATCAGATTTTCGATGCCAAATCACAATAATATATTCTAACTATATTTTGGTTCTTACACCAGTCTAATGGAAATATATAAATATCACACCTTCGAAACTTGAATACCAATTCTGATGATGTCTAGACTATCATCAGAAACGTCTCTGGGCGGCTAGAGTGTGATTTTATATCTATCCAGTATATTAAAATTTCGAATACACGCGGATCAGACGTATACGCAAAATCTTTATCTACTGCATTGTCCAAATTCAATATAAAATAAATAATCAAATACGAATAGTTGATTTAAATTTTCCAAACAAAATTTGTTTTCACCTTTATTTCAAAAATACTACCCTTCACACTCGTTCTAGGATACTACTGATCCTATCTCTAACGAGTCATTCTCGTTGGATATTGCTAATCCGATCTCTGATGAATTCTTTCGTATGGTTCTAATGTGTCTTGTTCTCTGAGCTTTGTAAACCAAAGCTCTGATAGCAGCTGAAACGACCTGAACTTCCCCGGTAAGGAAAGCCCGGATAGAATTGAGTACAAGACGAATCAGAACGCAAACAGAAGAACATTTTGTTAATTACAACAATTCATCAGAATACAAGAATATACAAAGTATAAACAAATAATATGCATTCGATAAATATCAGAGATTACAATACATTACATAGCAACGGAAAATAATACAAAATACAATGGAAGGAGATATACGGATACAAAGGTTTCCGGATATCGTTCCAGCTGTAAACCAGGATCCTATGAATATAAATCTGCAAAACCAAAACTACTAGCTGCCCGTGTCGAAAATAAGGGCACCCAGAGTTTAGGTTAAAACAATAAACTCCAAGTCAGTCATGTGACTGGTGTGAGAACTAAAACAGTTATCAATCTTTATTTTAAAGTTAGATAAATCAAGGGACCACGCCGTATAACACGGAATGGGTTTTCTCCTAAGAATACCAGTGCATAAAACAATAGCACAATGCTAAATAAAGAAAAATGAAGCTATTATAAGACCCAGGTCCCATCACACAATGCAACACAAACCAAAGGATAAGGTTTTCCCTTATAATAGCCAAAGCATGCTTGATACGTTAAAAACAAATCATTTGATACTATTATAAGTGTATAGTGTGAAAACAATTTCAATCATAAATATCAATCATAGACGGCATGGGTACCATATATCATGTCGCCATATAGGCTGTATAAATAAAACCGAGTTATCACGTATTGGAAATTGGATTTCTGTCTGTGAACCGAGGCCAGGGATCGTCCACTACCGATTCGAGACAATCTAGCCTACCATGTCTCAGGACCCAGACTCAGGTGAGCCCTTGGATCGTTAGGTCCGGTCCATCGATGTGGATTAAAATGCCTGAACACTACGTCTCCCACGTCTCCCCGCCCTATGGGGCGCAAATGAGCCAAATGACTCCATCGGCTCCACACAGTCACCGATATATCCAAGGTGCCTCGCAACAGCAACAACCACATAAGTCAAACTCGTCAGGGCGTGTAAAACCACTGACGCCACTTCTAGCTAGAAAGAAATGCATGTCCTCCCTGATGTCCTCTCCTTTTTTTGGTTCACAACCGGGGTGCGAGGCTCGCGAATTCACGTTACACAAAGCTATGCCACACAGGCGGTGCTTTGATCATCCTCCACAAGAATTTTCTTTTCAACAGAAGCCTTGATCATTTGCCACTTAGGCATGCCACACAAGCAATTCACTCTATGCGTTTGATATCTATCAGTATATAACCCCTGAGCTCGTACGTCTCAGAGAAGGGCGTTAAGCAAGAGAATAAATTCTCCGCCGCCAAACAGATATATATTTAATAGAAATCAATCACACATAATAAAATCCAATGTCAGACACACAGTCCATTTACAAGTTCGTTCTGGGTCTGAACGAAACCGGAGGCACCTAGTACCCTGCATACCCATCGATCTCCAAGTACGTCTGGATGATCACCAACTGATTCCCTCCTCTTGGGTGTATGGCCCAATCAAGATCATCAGTAATTATCCAAACGACGTGAAGACCTCCTGTCTTCAACCACCGTCTTCATCTTTGACACCATGTCGAATTAGTTATTCAGAATGGGATAATCCCAGCCTTTCTGAATAACTCGCGTATATAATAAATAGGTGTTACACAAACATAACATACGCCTCATCCCAATTCAGAATATTCTTTTATTCAAATATTCTTATACTATGGGAAAGGTTCCCATTAATTTTATCAAAGATAAATTCTTTAAATTTATTCTTTAATCTTCTTTTGAATATCAATTCAAACTAGTTGGGATTAGCGAACCACACCGAAGTAATCATTTATTTTATTTCCCAATCCCAACCTATTCACCCCATGAAGTAAACCTGGTAATACTTCATATCTAACACCACGGTGTTATCGGTAAATCTAATTACCATTTCACGTTCAAATCTAATTAAAGATTTAACTATCGCCTGGAGTAAAACTGGTGATACTCCATTCTCGATCTTTTCAATCTAATTAAAGATTCAATAAAACTCCACTTAGTTTTAATCTTTGACTGGGTTAAAGAATCAGTGTCATTTAAAACACGGTTCACGATAAACCCAAAATCACATTCCATTAATTATCGGGTTAAAGAACAAGTGTACCGTTCACGATAAACCCAAAAATCAATTCAAATTCAATTCCAATTAAATTCCATTTAATTGGTACAGCTCGTTAAATCTAAATAAAAAGATTTAATCTTTTTCTCAACTAGGCTTAAGAACAGTGTTAATGAAGACACCATTCACGACAAACCCAAATCACATTTGATATTAAATACAAGGCTCTGAATAGAAAATATATCGGCTTATATTCAATATCAAATTCTACGACCAACAAATATCGTATTGGAAATAACGATATACATATATCTTTCAAATTTCCATAACAACATCTGTATAATCACGAAATCCAACATCGAAATATTCCAAAGACAATTTCGATTCACATCCCTTCCAATTCAATTATTGGAAATTCTGGTTACTTTTAAAACCCTTTTCAAATTCAATTTATTTATTTAAAAATAAATAGAATTATAATTCTAGTTCAAAACTAGTTCATTTCGATAAAAATCTATTTTGTTTTTCAAATATGGAGTTTTCACCCTAATTCTTCACAAATCATTTCTTATGATTTTACAGAAATTATTACTATTTTTAGTAATGTTATCAAGGCCCGTACAGTCGATTTCCATCAATGGCCATCGAACTGCACTTACAGCGACCTTTTCCCAATTTGATTTGGACATAATTCCAAATCCAACCGTTAGATTTCAAATCTCCAATATTCACTAGAAAGCTCTTTTCGATGCGAACCAAACGGTTCTGGTTTTAGGAGAATCCGATGGTGGGATCTCCCGCAATATCCATTCGAAGTCAATGGTCGAAATTCACAAACTACCGCAGCGCGGCGGGTTCTATTCGGGCCATTATATTATATATATAATATATACTTCGTCGATTTCCCTTTAAAACGTATTTTATAAATCGTTATAAATTCGTTTTCAAAACGATTTCAACTTCCATCTCAAATTCCAATCAAAATTGAATCTTTCCAATATAAATTCGTTTTAAATTCATTTCAACTCGATTTCAATTCAAATCAATTTCAGTTCAATTTCAATACATTTTAATTTCAATTCAAAACAATTTAAATTCTATTTCAATCTAATTCGAATTTCAATTCCTTTCAATTTAATTCGATTTTCAATTTAATTCGATTTTCAATTCATTTCAATTTAATTCGATTTTCAATTTAATTCGATTTTCAATTCATTTCAAAATATCTGATTTTGAAATCACTTTCGATATTCATTATAAAATGAATAAAATCGATATAAATATCATTCACGTCAAAATGGCATAAATCTAATCGACATGGCTTTTATTCAACACATGAAATTATTTTCTTATTTTCCAAATTGAAATGAGGCCCAATAAATTACCATATAGTGTTAATTATATGGATTTTCTACAACACATGTATATATTAACAACGACAAATAATCAACCGTCATCCAAAGTGCATTCTACACTGTATAAGCATCAAATATAAATATTCAATTCTTATAGCAGTCTGTCAATCAATCCATCGACATACAACTAATTATTGGGATTAATGCATGTCATATATCATCCCAATACCCGTGTGGGGTTTCAAACAATCAAACACATATTTTATTTGTGCAGTTGGGCGATGTGTAAAATTTATCGTCCCAATCAATATCAGTCAAATGTGTGTATATAAACAAATCGTCCGATTTGTTTATTTTCATTTCTTTTTGAATACACGTTAAAAAATCTATTTTCAACTATAAAATATTTTAACTATATAAATATTTTACTTCTTTTCACATCACATCACACAATCAACTACACATCAAAATCAAACAAACAAGCATACTAGCAGTCCATGGTCTGTGGACGATGGGTGTCGGGTGCTACTAAACACCGTCTGCATCCTAGTATATATTTCAAATTAGAAATAAATTAAAGGTGAGGAGTTCTCACCGACTAGCTAATCCAATACCACAACTCTTCATATGTAGAAACCTTCGTCGTTCTCGCCTTTTGTCACTTTCGTTGCCCATAGCCACTACATATATAAAAATCATATTTTTATATTGTTGCTATGCATATAAATTTTTTACACCGCTACTGTATAGATAAAAATTCTACTTTTAAAACGCTATTCTCTATATAAAAATTTCGTTTTTTTAAATATAAAGATTATATTTTTAACTTCTCATTCAAAGAATTAAAGTCTTGTTTTTACTTTATCTTTCAAAGAATAAAAATCAAATTTTTTACTTTACTATTCTATATAAATAAATTATATTTTTACTGTGAAAAATCACAGCTTCTCTTTTTTTTAAATTAAAGACCACATCTTTACTCTATGTTATCATACATGAAAATCAGATTTTTATTTCGCTATATATATATAAATCTATCTTTTAACCGTATTAAAAATCTATCTTTCCATCATTATATATAATAAAAATCTAAACTTTAAAATGCTAAAAAATCCTAGCTTTAAAATTACCTTAAACTATTTACTCAAAATAAATTAAAATAAAACTTATAGTGTTTTTCGATCAAGAGGGAGCTGGGGTGGTGAACTGGGCTCGCGGATGCTGTTGGAGGGTGTACGGGCTCGATCTGGTGGTGGCAGTCTTGTGGCGGTGGTCGACAGTAGTTTACTTTCGGTTTGGGGCGGGGTTTGGAGGAAAGAGGCACGAGGGGGTGCTGGAGGGCGGTAGAGGCTCGCGTCAGCGGTCAGGTGGTGGTTCGGGCTTGGGCGCGGTGGTTTCGGTGACTGGGGGCTAGGGTTCGCGGGTCTGTGGGCTTGGGGATTTCGTTTGGAAGGAGGAGGGGAGAAGCGGCGGGAGGATGAGGCGAAGGTTGATAGGGGGCGGGCGGCCGAGGTGAGGGGGTGGTGTGGGGGTTGAGCGGCGGCGGATCGTGAGCAGGGAGGGAGCGATTTGGGAAAAAGAAAACGACCGGGGGTGGGGTTATAAGGCAAAGAGATGGAATATTATATATATATATATTATTTTCTTTTTATTTACTCTCAGTGTTGACTTCTTGTTCGAACTCGGAATCACACACAACGACTTTCGCCTCTAGCGTAATACCCACATTCCGAACACAATGGGATATGTTTGGTAACCCCGTTCGACCGTTACGATAGTTTTTCGTCAATTTTAAATTATAAATCAGTATATATTTAATTTTTACGCACATTTTAATTTACCGGGGCCACATACGAACTCGAAAAATAATAGAAAAATTATTTCTAACTTCATATTGACGATACGGTCCTAACAAAACTAGTTTCATCAAATTCTGAGACCGTTTGAAAAATGGTCATTTTCCAGTTGATTAAAATCAACTAAAACTGGTCAAACGCGTTTTCCTTTGCCACGCTCACATATTGATTCGAAAAATTATGAAATTTGAAACCTAGCAATAAATTGACATCACGGATCCAACAAAAGTGGTTTCGTCGGAATCCGAGGTCGTTTGCAAAATTTCCATTTTTAAGGGCTTGAACTCCATAGCGACTATTCTGAATTTTCAACTGGACATATCTTTTGATTCCCGCTATGAAATTTCAATTTTTCGGATTCGTTGGAAAGATATTCAGAATTAATTTCTACTATTTTTATTTTCTCTAAAATTCGATTTATTTTGAATCCTGTACATTCATTTGAAATTCGAAATCGAATTATCGAACTACGGCGCCATTCCAGGCTCGTTATATAATTATAAATAAATATTTATATTCAAACGACGATCTATATAAATATATATATGTTCGAATTCTATTCAAAATAAATTTCTCGTCGATATTATTTAAAATAATTCATTTTAAATAATCAAAATTCGCTAAAATTGCCAAAATAAAAAAATTTAAATTAGCCCAGAATTTCCGGGTTATTACAGTTAGGTTTACTCCATCCTCATAATTTCTGAGGCGACGCCAAAACTCTGCCATGGCTCTCTCTCTCCCTCTCTTCTCAAATCTATTCTGAAATTAAAATGTTAGCCTAGGAAGATTATGAATCCATATCTGGAGGAGAGAGTCAATGTTAATAAAAGATTATTGAAAGCAAGGTAAACTTCCAAGACCAATCCATTTAAATTATTTCTCTTTCCCTTCTCTTTTCATGAAAAATAATAAATCCATGGTTGATAAGTTGTAAATTTGATTAAAAGGGAAACCACGGATGATAGAGCGGATCAGATCCAAAATTTGGGGAAAGCATGAAGGTGAGTGGGTTTAAAATATACTTTTTGAATAATAGTACATTGATCGTTTGACATTCTTCATAATGAACATATTAGAAGGTTTGGTTTGATGAAGTACATTATTGTGCTAAAATGGATAATATGTTCAATTAGTTAATATGTTAAGATGCCTAAAAATATGCATAATGATTAAAGTGGTGTAAATGACATGTAGGAATGATTAGCATGACAAAACTTCAAATTGTTAATTTGAATAATTCATTTATTGAATCAGTTGAAATGTTGGAATTTTTACATGTTATAATTCGTATATTAGATTTGTTGGAGTGCTAAAAAGTTTACATGTAAATTTGTCCCAATTATATACAGGAAATAATTGGAGTAAGTATACGATTATATGGATTCATGTTAACACAGAATTGAATAAATAAATATGGGTTTGGGACATCGATCAAATTATGTTTAAAGATGTTAAATGGGATCATAAGTATAAAAAATTGATTTGGGTGCAAATGGGATCATATGTAAAATATGAATTGGCATAATTTGAATAATAGGAATTTAGACGTATAATCCATCATGAATATAATTGGCTAAGTGGGAATTAACACCCATAACGTCATAGGTTTAAATAATTGATTAATAAATGCATAGGATTACAATTAAAAATTGTAATTGCACTTATGACATGAGGTTATGTTGCATTAGTTGTGAAAGTATGCCTAAACCCGACCGACATATCCAGCCGCCACTAATGTTGAACCTAATTTGATAGGTCTAAGTGCGCAAATACAAGACGGGCTATGACATGAGGTTAGGCCCAACTTGTGGAAGAAGTCTGCCAAGACCCAACCGGCATATCCGACATCCACAAGTTGTAGGCCTAATGTGGGAGGTCTAACCCATTATAAACCGTAAATGGACATGGTAATGAATTGGACTACTTAACCTAAACTAATCCATAGGGATTGTATGAATATGAACTAAAGTTAGGGTTAAGTAAAATTGGTTGGACAGTGGGTGGGCTAAGCAAATCTGAGGGGGTGGGTAATATTTACATATAGGCCAACAAACTTAGCCTGATAAGGTTGTGTAATTAAAGATACATACTGGCACACATAACCGGCAGAAATAATAAAGTTATGTAATTAAATATACCTTTAGGGTAAGCATAACTTGTATAAATGATAATCACCTATTATAAATAAGTAACATTAATTAAAATGTTGTATAATAGATAAACTTGTCCTAGGGACAAGTGGGGATTATAACTTAGGTTATAATAAGTTAGTAAGAGAATGGAATAACTGGTAAATTGAGTTAAGGGACACTTAATTGTAAATTAATTAATCAGTAAAGGGAAAACCTAAAACCAGTTAAGAAAAGGGAGGAAATATATTGTACTTAATTATAAATTAAGTAATCTGTAAGCTTGGAAGTATGAAACCCGTTGATAAGAAAGTTAAGGCTTGTCCTAGGGATAAGAGGAAATTATAATATAGGTTATAATAAACGGGTAGAGAAACTTATTAATAGGCCTTAGTTAATAGAGCTAAGTTAATAAGTAAACAACGATAAGTCGTATTGACAACGTCAAATGGAATTATGATTAAATGAGAAAGAATGAGGAAAACTTATGAAATAAAATAAGTTATATTTAATCATAAAGGGTAAGTGACATGTTAGTTAGTAAACATGTGAATTGGACATACTTAATTGCATATTAAGTAAAACATGTTATTGTAATGACGAAATCAACAAGAAAATATAAAAGAGATTGTGGATTACAGACCTTGAGCCACAATCTAGAGAATAACATTTTGTGGGCTTATTAAGAAACTTGAATGGATTAAGTTGTAAGACTTAAATTAATAAGCAAGAGAAACTTAGTAATTTGAATAAGAATTCAATATGAATTAGAATAACCAAGTTAATAGGAAACCTGATGAGGTGAGATAAGCGGGTAAAAGAATGTTTAGACATAGGGCCAAATAACATTTTAAAGTGGGGCGCTTGAACCAGTCCGCATGTTTGAGGGTGAATAACCCAACATAGTAGATCATTATGGTGTTATAAGGCACGAGGAAGAGCGCACATTCATCTGATTGTTCTGAAGGCTCCGAAGGACTGGAAGGGGAAGCACGCAGCTACCTGAGGTACGTAAGGTGCTCCTAGTAGTCCTCTGTGTAGCGGTAGATGTCTTAGGTTGTTTCCGCAGAGGTTGGGTCTGCGCGTAACTACTAGGTGGATGGGCCTTGACTGCAGATGTAGCTATGCAGTAAGAATGTTGTGACGAGGTGACACAAGGGTGGTTCGGTGGTTGCTTCACGAGGAGGCAGAGGGTCAGGACCAACAAGGATAGTAAACCGTCGGACACCCGTCATCGGCAGCCAGTGGGATGCAGAAAGACTCGAGCTAAACGCAAGATACCATTTCACCGATCACTATCAGGGTAAGGGGTTTAGGGGAGACGCCACATGGATGTTTAGATTGTTTGCGTAGGGGCAGTCGCTTAGCTCTGGTAATCTTTACTAGTTGAGGGAGGGACCGAGGTGGGGCCGTAGCCACCACGAAAACAGACCCTAGGTATATTTGTATATAGAGGCTCTTTAAAGACGGGCCTATACAAATATGGAAAAGCTCCCGACCGAGTTCCGTGTTTCTTGTATCGCCCTACAGCGGAACTCAGTGCATATTAGAGGACGTGTAATTGAGGCATCGAGCTACAATTGAAGATATGTATGGTGGACAGTCTAGATACGTGCATGTCGGCAGTGGTTGGTGTATCATAGACTTGAGGGCATTACTCTAGTATGGAGTCATATTCGAACAAAGGTGGCAGTCATTACATCTACGTAGCATAGTAATGATAAAACTATGCGGAACATAATATTGATATCGGCACGTCACTACGACGTAGGATGAGGGATTGCGTATATTTCGATGGTGTTACTTTGGAGACCGTGTGAGTGGGGTACCATGGGGTGTACCTCAATATTGGGGGTAGCTACATATATACTGTTTTAGGTTAATCCACTAGGGAGTAAATGGTTAAGACGTGTGTGTAAGCCTTGGGTGCTATTAACCCAAGTAACCTAATAAATAAGAAATCTGATTGAACAGTATATGTAGGATTATCCAAAGTGTATAGTGTAACAACCCGAATTTTAATAACATGTTAAAACCATAAATCAAGGCAGAATTAAATTTTAAAATAAGAATCAAGGGAAACGGATTGCGCCATTGCGTTCGTCTCAAAATTCTGCTTGGAAACGAGTCCGAGTTTTCAAGAATCGGAGTCCGTATGAGGGAGGTATGACCCTCCGAAGTTTCAGGAATTTTTAGAATAAAAAACAGCTCGAAATTCGAATTTGAATTTCAAAATTCAAACCCCAGTGCAGGCTAGGCGGGAATTTTCCCGCCCAGGACCAGGTCCACCTGGGGGTCGAAACTATGGTCGACCTCCCAGGGACCAGGTCGACCCTATGGTCGACCTGGGGGTCGACCTGGTGCTGAAGCCCACTTTTGAGCCTGGGTTCGTTCTGATGTATCTGGTCTCGTTTTCTGTCTAGATTGATCTGCATAATCCTATATAAAAAGCCTCCTAGCCTCATTCTCTTTACACCTTTCTTCTCTAACCTTATGCTGCCCAAATTCTTGATGGACATGGCTTCTTCTTCTTCCTCTAAATTAAATTAAGATAAATTAAAATAAAATACGAAGACTATTTCTTGAAGACTACGGCTAGGAATTTCATATTGAGGATTTGCTTCTACAATCAAATCAGAATTCAACGATTCAACAAATCGACGACAAGTTTTTAGATTCAACTTCTATATCTCAATTTCTTAGACCACGATATGTAAGTCCAAGTTACTTTTAGATAAAAACTATAAACTTAATATGGACATGTTATAAATTGGAATTGGATCTATGTATGATAATTGATTCATATCTATTCCTTTACATCTTGGATCTTGACTTTTGGGAATATTGCTATGAAATTAATTTGGACCTATTCATGTTATAAATTGGAATTGGATCTATGATTCATATCTATTCTTGTTCATCTTGGATCTTGACTTTTGGGAATATTGCTATGAGATTAATTTGGGCCTATTCATGTTGTAAATCGAATCCTTTCATGACCATAATATTATCATCCCTTTGATGTTGGATCAGTTATTATTCACAAGTTTGGGACTATCACCTTATGTCAACTTTTATCATGACAATCGCCTTATTAGGCTAGATTTGAAATCCTATTAGTTTCTATATGCCAGTGATGTTGTAACAAATTATCTCAAGTTATATCATGCTAGTCTTGTAATCCCTTTTATCACTTTATGCTCGTTCTTTTGCCTATCATGGTTTTGATGTTATTTCCTTTCATTTTGGATTTGGATTTACTTGTAATCTAGATCGATTCACGTTTACGTGTGATGGGAATACGATTTGGGTAGATTAGGCAAAACATGAATTGGTTATGAACATGAATCATGAACTTGATAATAGGCATAAATTGAAACATGAACATTTTTATAACTTGAATCCGGATATGGACATGAAACTTGCCTTGAAACTTGACACAAACTTGATATGAAATTTGAACATGGACATGACACTAGAATGTACTTGAAAATGGCCAACTCGAGGTTGGATTGAGTTTGCAGTGTAATTCTGTCTGGAACCGCCCGGCAAATCCAGTTACTGCAAACAATAGGATCCAATGTGGGTAGTTGGTCATATTGTGCTTGAAACCCGAGGTCAGACTGAGTTGTGGTGTAAATCTGCCCGGAACCACCCGGCATATCCAGTGACCACAACAACACGTCTAAAGTGAGAAGTTGTGGTGCATTAATTAATTAATGCCACATGATAGGGTCAAGTCATGAACATAAAAGACAACACTTAACCAACTTGACACATGATTCGTAGGGCTAAGTCATGAGCTTGAACGACAACACTTAGCCAATTTGACATGACACGTAGACGGGTTAAGTCACGAACTTGAATGACAACACTTAACCAACTTGACATGCTAGACTGATAAGGGTTAAGTCACGAATTTAATTGACAACACTTAACATATTGGACGAAAACCCAGGTACGCGGTCCTTTTCAGCAGTAACCCACTAGATGTATCATGGTACCCTGGAACTAGGCAGGGTGGGGCACGATTGCTGGGCTGATTGTAAGCGATTAGAACGACGGCTGAGTTGGTGCGCCAGTGTAGGTCCAAGTGGACTATGGTCGTGCACATTGTCCGGAATTGAAAAAGCAGGCATTGTGCATCAGTAGGTTTATCTGTGCATGCTTGATTCGTGTCGGTGGTTGGCACCATAGGGCTTGATACATCCTAAGGTGGACCTAGCACAGGTGACTACATTCGTTATTGGGCCGTATGACACAGACACACGACGAGCTAGAACTTGTAGGGAGCTGATCGGTTAGTGGATCGTTCCATTGGACCTAGTAATGGGTTATTTCATGATATTGGGTCAAGGGATCATTTCATGGTTAATATATGACATGGGTTTGGGATACTAGTACAGTTTGTGCATCGAATCTTGAACATGCGATGCTATACTTGATTTATACTTGAATTATCCTGCTATCTTAGTCAATCTTGCCCATATTGACAACATCCTTATGTTTACTTTCAGTTTATACATGTCATGTTACCTTTACCTGTTTTATGCTGAAAGTCACTAGGACTTATCAGTCTTTATGACTGACCCGTTTTCTTTCTCCTCTTTTTCTTTTGTTCCCCCCAGGTTCTCAGGAAGGAAACTCTAGCAATTAGCTTGGATTTTGCTTGCTTTCAGTTCAGCTCATGTATGGTTTGATCTTGAGCTATGCTATGGCTGCATTTCTGCTACCTTTGGGGAATTAAGCTACTTTTGTTTTTTCAAGTTTATGCTTCTTTATTTATGCAAGACAGAATTTGTTGTAATGGAAAATAATGACTTTGGCTATTTGGTACTTTGGATGTAAAAGGTTTTGACTCTTTTTGAAAGTAATGAAATTTAGCTTTTGAAACTTCCGCTGCTTTATTTATGTTCTGTCTTATAATAATTCTGTGATTGTTTACCTCGATAACGCTCCTCCAAAACTAGTGCATTCCCTTTATGAGTGACCCTAGCGGAGGTGGGGTGTTACATTTGGTATCAGAGCAGAAGGTTACGACAATGGGCAAAAGCTTTTAAAAACCTTCTGAAACTATTTTCAAAACCGTTTACAAAGAAGCATTTTTCAAGAAAAGTCTTGTTTTATTTAAAGGCTATTCCCCTAAAAGCCATCATCACTATCCTTTGTTTCCTCGTTTGAATCTCGTCCTTTTCATTTCAGCATGTCTGGGAATCTTAACTTTCCATAGGGCGTGCCAATACCTGGCTGGTTCAGGAGGTACTTAGAGGTGAGGGCCAACAATGTAGGCCCAACAGATATTCCTCCTCCAGCTGTAGCAATTCCTCCTCCTCCGCCCCCTCCTCATGCAATTGCTTTCTCAAAGATCTGTAAAGATTTTAGGGCCATGGGAGGAAAGGATTTCAAGGGAACTGAATCATTCGTAGAAGCGAGGAACTGACTCAAAGAAACTTAGGATCTGTTCGTTATCATCGAGGTGGACAATAGGCAGAAGGTACAGTTGGCGGTATGGTTGCTCAAAGACGAAGCTTCCTTTTGGTGGGAAGTCACTAACGCTGAGAGGCCGGTTGAAACATGGATGGATTTCAGAATAAGATTTGAGATGAAATTCCTCTCGCAAGCTGAACAAAGTTTACAGCTGGAAAAGTTCTTATCTCTTAAGCAAGGAAGTATGATGGTCAAGGAGTACGTCAATCAATTCAATCAGCTGGCTCGGTTTGGACTAGCCTTAGTGAATACTCCTCATAAGAAGGCTCTCCGTTTTGTCAAAGGATTGAATGAGCCACTTTACAGCTTGGCTATGACCCACATACCTATGTGGGCTACTTACAAACAGTTAGTAGACATGGCGCTCTTAAATGAAGAAGACAAGAATGGCAAGAAGGAGGTCAAGGCGAATGAGTCTCAAAATAAGAAGGTAGACTCCGAGAAAGGAGGCAAGAACAACAACAACGATAATGATAACAAGACTCATGAGAAAAAAAATGTCACTTCTGTGGTATTGAAGGGCATATAGTGCAGGATTGTAGAAAGAAGAAGATGAAGATGGGAGCATGCTTTCAGTGTGGTGATACTGGACATATCAGCAAGAACTGCCCTAAGATGCAAGAGCAAGGCCCGCAAGCAGGACCTTCTGGGGGTACATCTTTAACTTCTTCTCCTAGATGCTTTGTTTTATCTTGCTTATCTTCTCGATCCTATCTTGAGAACCTAAGGTAGAACCCTTTTGGATGTAAACATGTGATTGAAACATGTTATGTTTGATGTTTGCAAATGGTTGCAAGTGGTTACTCGTGGTTGCATAACACACATTAGGCACTAGATCGGCTCAGACACATTTTCATATTGCATGTGCATGAGTGTTTAAACTTGTTTATGAATGAAATTGAATGTGTTATCATGTGAATGTTGCATATGGATGGATGTTTGTGCACACATATAGTGTTTATGTGACTAGGACTACTTGCATACATGTTGGATTCATGGCACTAAACATATTTTGCATTAAGAATATCAATCAGGCCTGATCATTTGCATTAGATAAGGAACATATACACACACTTTCTGCATATGTTCATTGGATGATGGTTGAGTAGATGGTTGATTGGATGATAGGATGCATTCTTCCTAACTTGAAGATTTCGGGGATGAAATCCTTTAAGGAGGGGAGAATGTAACAACCCGAATTTTAATAACATGTTAAAACCATAAATCAAGGCAGAATTAATTTTTAAAATAAGAATCAAGGGAAATGGGTTGCGCCATTGCGTTCGTCTCAAAATTCTGCTTGGAAACAAGTCTGAGTTTTCGAGAATCGGAGTCCGTATGAGGGAGATATGACCCTCCGAAGTTTCAAGAATTTTCAGAATAAAAAACAGCTCGAAATTCGAGTTCAAATTTCAAAATTCAAACCCCAGTGCAGGCTGGGCGGGAATTTTCCCACCCAGGACCAGGTCGACCTGGGGGTCGACACTATGGTCGACCTCCCAGGGACCAGGTCGGCCCTATGGTCGACCTGGGGGTCGACCTGGTGCTGAAGCCCAGTTTTGAGCCTGGGTTCGTTCTGATGTATCTGGTCTCGTTTTTTGTCTAGATACGTCCGCCTAATCCAATGTAAACAGCCTCCTAGCCTCATTCCCTTTACACCTTTCTTCTATAACCTTATGCTGCACAAATTCTTGATGGACATGGCTTCTTCTTCTTCCTCTAAATTAAATTAAGATAAATTAACATAAAACGCGAAGACTATTTCTTGAAGACTACGGCTAGGAATTTCATATTGGGGATTTGCTTCTACAATCAAATCAGAATTCAACGATTCAACAAATCGACGACTAGTTTTTAGATTCAACTTCTGCATCTCAATTTCTTAGACCACGATCTGTAAGTCCAAGTTACATTTAGATAAAAACTATAAACTTAATATGGACATGTTATAAATTGGAATTGGATCTATGTATGATAATTGATTCATATCTATTCCTGTACATCTTGGATCTTGACTTTTGGGAATATTGCTATGAAATTAATTTGGACCTATTCATGTTATAAATTGGAATTGGATCTATGATTCATATTTATTCTTGTTCATCTTGGATCTTGACTTTTGGGAATATTGCTATGAGATTAATTTGGGCCTATTCATGTTGTAAATCGAATCCTTTCATGACCATAATATTATCATGCCTGTGATGTTGGATCGGTTATTATTCACAAGTTTGGGACTATCACCTTATGTCAACTTTTATCATGACTATCGCCTTATTAGGCTAGATTTGAAATCCTATTATTTTCTATATGCCAGTGATGTTGTAACCAATTATCTCAAGTTATATCATGCTAGTCTTGTAATCCCTTTTATCACTATATGCTCGTTCTTTTGCCTATCATGGTTTTGATGTCATTTCCTTTCATTTTGGATTTGGATTTACATGTAATCTAGATCGATTCACGTTTATGTGCGATGGGAATACGATTTGGGTAGATTAGGCAAAACATGAATTGGTGATGAACATGAATCATGAACTTGATAATAGGCATAAATTGAAACACGAACATTGTTATAACTTGAATCCGGATATGGACATGAAACTTGCCTTGAAACTTGACACGAACTTGATATGAAATTTGAACATGGACATGACACTAGAATGAACTTGAAAATGGCCAACTCGAGGTTGGGTTGAGTTTGCAGTGTAATTCTGTCCGGAACCGCCCGGAAAATACAGTTACTGCAAACAATAGGATCCAATGTGGGTAGTTGGTCATATCGCGCTTGAAACCCGAAGTTAGACTGAGTTGTGGTGTAAATCTTCCCGGAACCGCTCGACATATCCAATGACCACAACAACAGGTCTAATGTGAGAGGTTGGGGTGCATTAATTAATTAATGCCACATAATAGGGTTAAGTCATGAACATGAAAGACAACACTTAACCAACTTGACACATGATTCGTAGGGCTAAGTCACGAACTTGAACGACAACACTTAGCCAATTTGACATGACACGTAGACGGGTTAAGTCACGAACTTGAATGACAACACTTAACCAACTTATCATGCTAGACTGATAAGGGTTAAGTCAAGAATTTAAATGACAACACTTAACCTATTGGACGGAAACCCTAGTTACGCAGTCCATTTCAGCAGTAACCCACTAGATGTATCATGGTACCCTAGAACTAGGCAGGGTGGGGCACGATTACTGGGCTGATTGTAAGTGATCAGAACGACGGCTGAGTTGGAGCGCCATTGTAGGTTCAGGCGGACTATGGTCGTGCACATAGTCCGGAATTGAAAAAGCAGGCATTGGGCATCAGTAGATTTATCTGTGCATGCTTGATTCGTGTCGGTGGTTGGCACCATAGGGCTTGATACACTCTATGGTGGACCTAGCAAAGGTGACTACATTCGTGATAGGGCTGTATCACAGACACACGACGAGCTAGAACTTGTAGGGAGCCGATCGGTTAGTGGATCGTTCCGTCGGACCTAGTAATGGGTCATTTCGTGATATTGGGCCAAGGGATCATTTCATGGTTAATATATGACATGGGTTTGGGATACTAGTACAGTTGGTGCAGCGAATCTTGAACGTGCGATGCTATACTTGATTTATACTTGAATTATCCTGCTATCATAGTCTATCTTGCCCATCTTGACCGCATCCTTATGTTTACTTTTAGTTTATACATGTCATGTTACCTTTACCTGTTTTATGCTGAAAGTCACTTGGACTTATCCGTCTTTATGACTGACCCATTTTCTTTCGCCTCTTTTTCTTTCGTTCCCCCCCTCCAGGTTCTCAGGGAGGAAACTCTAGCGCTTAGCTTGGATTTCGCTTGCTTTCAGTTCAGCTCATGTATGGTTTGATCTTGAGCTATGCTATGGCTGCATTTCTGCTACCTTTGGGGAATTAAGCTACTTTTGTTGTTTCAAGTTTATGCTTCTTTATTTATGCAAGACAGAATTTGTTATAATGGAAAATAATGACTTTGGCTATTTGGTACTTTGGATGTAAAAGGTTTTGAATCTTTTTGAAAGTAATGAAATTTTGCTTTTGAAACTTCCGCTGTTTGATTTATGTTATGTCTTGTAATAATTCTGTGATTGTTTACCTCTATAACGCTCCTCCAAAACTAGTGTATTCCCTTTGTGAGTGACCCTAGCGGAGGTGGGGTGTTACATATAGCTTAAATCCAGTCACCAGAACTTGTGTTCTGACCCCCTCCTCATAACATACTCGCAGGTAAGATTTGTGGGAGGGAAAATGATAGCCTTGGATACTGGTTAGGCAGTATTATTAATATGGTAAGGCTATATTTTGATTATATTATATTTTATCCATTCCGTTGTGAGATATTTTATAAGCTCTAACACATTTTATGTCTCCGTCTTTTCTGCAGGATACCAGAGCAACTCAATCTGAGTTTCGATAGATTGGAGTCTTTGAACAAAAATCAGTCTGTTGGAATTCGGGTTGTCACACTAGTCCTAATAGGCAAAGACCAAACAACAGTAGGCAAGACGGCCGAAACAACAA
Source organism: Allium sativum (assembly GCA_030737875.1). Classification (NCBI taxonomy): domain Eukaryota; kingdom Viridiplantae; phylum Streptophyta; class Magnoliopsida; order Asparagales; family Amaryllidaceae; genus Allium; species Allium sativum. The sequence goes on from CM060923.1 coordinate 108,930,394, forward strand.
TCAGACCCCGACCGAGCCAAGAAAGCCCGTCCCTTACTGATCCTTCGAGACATACACCCCGCTAAATGAGGATCTAGAAAAAAACTACTTGTAGACATGCAACCCTTTACCATATAAGAAGCCGCGCACCAGGGAATCAACCGATCTTGAGAAAAATACTGGAAGGTACTGCCGATACCATGATGTGTACGGCCACAATACCAATGAATGTCGCCAGCTCAGCGATGCAATTGAAAAGCCTATCCGTGAAAAGCGACTTGAGCAATACATCCAAGAGCCATTTCCTCCCGAAGCAAACCCAAAGCCTCAGGCACCAGCGCCCCAGGCAGCCACCAAAGCAGCTCCAAGTTCATCTAACCCAAGGCGTGGGATCGTAATCAACACCATATGTGGCGGACCTTATCCCACACATGATAGCTTCTGAAAAATGGAAGAGTATGTTAGTTCAATAAAGCATGCTACTTATCCAACTCGCTCCGCTCTCAACGAATCCATCCCAGCCAAGTTCCAAAAGACCATGCGAGACGACATCATTTTCCGCGAAAGTGATTCCACTGGGGTGGTGATCCCAACCACCGATCTACTGGTTATCACGGCTCAGATCGATGCCGCTTTTGTCTGAAAAGTGTTAATCGATTCTGGAAGCTCAATAACCATCATTTTAAAAGCTGCTTACGACTAGATGAACTTAGAAACAAAAGACTTAAAGCCATGTTGCGCCATGATCCACGGCTTCAACGGGGCTTCTAGTTCCCTAGTAGGAGTGATCGATTTACCTATGGAGCTAGGCGAGGGGGATCGGAGCCGGGTCCGAATCCTCACTTTCGTAGTTATAAACATTGATTCCCCCTACAATGCTTTCCTGGGCGCCCTTTTCTCATAGAGTTTCGGGTTTGCATATCGCCGTGGTCTCTCCTAATGAAATTTAAACAGAAAACTGGATTGGAACAGTCAGAGGTGACCAAGTAAGCGCCAGAGAATGCTATGCAATAGAATGGAAGAACGCACGCAATAAGGACAAAGGAAAAGCAGTGCCCACGCCTTCTTGTGCCAAAACTATTTCAGCATAGCAATCAATGACATCTGGGCCTTGGCTCAGGCGCCACTGCCGTCTTTCCGAAGACCTCGACCCATGGAAGTACGAAGAGCCTAAGTACGAAAGGGCTACCCCGGTCGAATCTTCAATAGATATCCCCGTTAATCCCGATGATCCATCTAGAGTTCTAAAGATAGGATTGTAGCTCCATCCCGCAATTAAAGAAGATCTTGTGGATTTCTTGAAGGCTAACCTAGAGGTGTTTGCATGAACTCATTCCGATATGGAAGGCATCGACCCTAGGGTCACTTGCCATTGTCTAAGTATCGATCTTACAACAATTCCTGTCAAGAATAAGCACTGCTTCTTAGGACCCGAGAGATCCAAAGCACTGGAGGAAGAGGTAGACCGTCTACTCAATAACAATTTCATTCGTGAAGCCGACTACTCCGAGTGGGTCTCCAACCCCGTTCTGGTTAAGAAGGCCAATGGTAAATGGCAAACGTATGTTGACTTCTCCGACTTAAACAAAGCATGTCTCAAGGACAACTTCCCACTTCCAAAGATCGACTGACTTGTTGACTAAACCGCTGGATACCAGCTACTATCTTTCATGGAAACCTATTCAGGCTACAATCAGATCCCAATGAACCTTCGTGACTAGGATCACAACTCTTTCATAACAGACCTCGGGCTTTACTGCTATCGCGTCATGCCGTTCGGCCTTAAGAATACAGGCGCTACTTATTAGCGAATGGTTAATCGACTCTTTAAATACCAAATCGAAAAGTCAATGGAGGTGTACATGGACGACATGTTGGTAAAATCTAAATCATCAAGTGGTCACGTCCATGACCTCTCTGAAATGTTCGATATCCTTCATAGGTACGACATGAAACTCAACCCCTTGAAATGCTCCTTTGAAGTCGCTTCTGGAAAGTTCTCCTGTTTCATCGTCAACTCCCGGGGAATCGAACCTAATCTAAAAAAATCCAAGCTATTCGGGACATCCAACCCCCAAGAACATCAAGGATGTCCAAAGTTTAAATGAAAAGGTTGCTACTTTAAGTTGGTTCATATCCAAGGCCACCGACAAATGCATTCTGTTCTTCGATTTACTTCGAAAAGGGAAACACAATTTCGTGTGGACCCCAGAATGCATTTCTGCATTCAAAGAATTTCTGGATCACTTAGAACGACCACCTATCCTATCCAAGACCGTAGACCATGAGGACTTATACATTTATTTGGTTGTTTCTACGCAGGCAATCAGCTCGGCATTAATCCGCCTCGAGAACCGTGTCTAGCTGCCCGTCTACTACATAATCAAATGATTAACAGGTGCAGAGAAGAATTACCTGAAGTTGAAAAAACTGGCATTTTGCTTTCTCATTTCCTCTCGGAAGCTTCGACCATACTTCCAGTCTCATCCTATAAAGTTTTCCACCATTCAACCACCATGACCGGTCCTGTAGCGACCTGAAGCACTTGGACGGCTATTGAAATGGAGTATGGAGCTGAGTCAATTTGAGATTACATTCACCGAGCCATCCTCGGACAAGCTCCCGCTGACTTCATAGTAGAGTTCACTGCCCCCGAGGAGACTTCAGCAGAAAACACGGAAGCTCCCAGTATTCTATCGAAATTATTCGTGGACGGGTCCTCCAACAACAAATGCTCTGGGGCCGGAGTCGTGTTCATCACCCCCGAGGAACGCCTGATATGCTACGTGCTAAGGCTGAATTTCCCTGCTATCAACAATGACGCGGAATATGAGGCCTTGATAGCCGGACTCAGAATCGCAATCAAGCTTAAATTGAAGACAATCTAAGTCTTCTCCCACTCACAACTCATCATGTGTCAAGTAAAAGGGGAATATCAAGCTAAGGGGGAACGACTCGCCCTCTACTTAACTAAGGTTCAGGAACTACTCACTCGCCTCGACCACTTCGTCATCACTCACATAACCCAAGCGCAAAACGAAAAAGCGGATTCGCTAGCCAAACTAACAAGCTCCGAGGATCTGCAACTTTTGGGTTCTCCCCCGTTAAAGTGCTCAACTCCTCTAGTATCAAGCAAATTCAGCCTAAGGTAGTCATGAGCACTGAACCTGAATCTTGGATGACACCAATCAGGAATTACCTACAGCACGAGACCCTTTCGGGGAGGTACAGGGAAAGACGAGCACTCACCCGCCAATCGGCTCGCTATCTTTTTATGGATGAGATTCTCTACCGCAGAGGTTTCTCCGTCCCATTGCTCAAATGTGTAGCCCATGGTTATAACTGGCCTACGCTCGATCAAGACGCCATCAAAGTCCAAAACGATTTGCATGAAGGGGAGTGCGGCGACCATCCTGGAGGGAAAACCCTAGCCAGAAAAATATTTAGACATTGTTATAACTGGCCTACGCTCGATCAAGACGCCGTAGATAATGCTCGCAAGTGCGATAAGTGCTAGCGTTTCTCAAAGATCCCGAGGGCCCCATCAACTGAGTTAACACAAATAATCAGCCCATGGCCATTTGCCATGTGGGGAATCGACATCATTGGAACTCTTCCAATGGCCAGATGCGCAGCATGATACGCCGTCGTTGCAGTTGATTATTTTACCAAATGGACAGAGGCCGAAGCCCTCGCTACAATCACCGCCAAGACGGTGATCAACTTCATTGTGCGCAACATCATTACTCGATATGGGGTCCCTCAAGCTATCATTTCTGATAACGGCACTCAATTCGAGAGCGCCGAATTCAAAGCCTTCTGCCAGCGGCACAGCACCGAAAAGAGATTCTTGGCAGTGGCTCATCTTCAAGCCAACGAGAAAAATGAAGCGGTCAACAAAGTTATTAAGTCCGTCATTAAGAAGTGCCCGGAAAAGGCTGAGGGCTTGTGGGTAGACGAACTTCCTCTATCCCTATGGACATACCGAACCACCCACAAGACAGCAACCAGGCATACTCCCTTCGCCCTCACCTATGGATTAAAAGCCATCATTCCTACCGAACTCAAACTTCCATCTCATCGAGTCCCCTATTTTGATCTAAGGACAAACCAAGATTTATATTTAGGATCACTTGACTTGCTGGAAGAGAAAAGGAACAAAGCTAATTTCCGACCGCTGCCCAACGGAAGCGAGTCGCCCGATACTTCAATTCTAGGGTTCGCCATAAGGACCTCAACATCGGCGACCTCGTCTTAAAGCGGGTCTTCCCTCAACCAATAGTCTTAGCTACTCATTGGAAAGGTCCATACTCCATACAATGGAAGCTTAGCAATGGATCTTTCAAACTTGCAACCATGGACGGTGCTGAACTCCTAAGGGCATGGAACAGTGATCATCTCTGTCGCTACTTTACATAACTTAGTACACAGTTATTTACGCTTTCCAACAACATTTTTTTCTAACAATTAAATGCATTGTAAAGGCTATTACTGCCAAAGTTATTAGTGGAAATGATGTTCAACTTCCCATCTCTTCCTGTTTATTTTTATTCTGCACATGAGCATTTGATTAATCCTGACAACTAGCTTACGTTCAAACAATTGGTTGTCGTGTCGGCCTCCATGCACGGAGTCGGCACCGCCTTCCGAGTCTCGAGCCAACCTCGTGACCAAAGCACAATGGCTACGACCGGCACCCTAAGCACTGGAGCCGGCAATGGTACTCTAGTCGCCGGCCCACGGCACAACCGAGTATAAATAACCGCGAACTCGAATCTTAGCCCCGTGCCGAGACCGAGGATAAATCGTTCCACGTCCAAGTCCCAAGCGACTTGGGGCCACCCAACAGTTAGACAGGAGTGATGTACATCCCTCCCTCAGCTACGAGTACCGATCGAATTTTGGCGCAACACCGAGATCGACCCTTAAATCGTTCTTCCCCGAAGCTCTCAAGGCTAAGGGGTAGCCCATGGCCACAAACGGACCCTATGGGCTGATGATCCAGGCTTCTCTTCTTAGGTAAATAAACGACACCTATGACTTGCCTCAACCCGATGATCGACGGGAGAGCCATACACCAGACGGACTGCACAACGCGATGTCATACGCCTTCGCTACACTTGGGATTAACCCCGGGTAACCCAAACACAGCAGGCGCAGCCTGGCTTCGCAAACTAAGGGTTTCCTGAGCTGAGGGAAACTTACTAGAAGTCTGCGTTCTATCACACCTCTCTAGAATAATGACCCAGAGCACGGTACACTATCACACCCCTTTGGAATAATGACCCAGATCGAGGCACACAATCGCTTTTTTGTTAGGTGTAACGATAAGTATGCTTATGCAAGTACGGGACGCCCAAAAACATAAGAAGAACATCCAAACACTTAACACAAATTGCGATCTTTACTAATTCATATTTCCATTTCAACACACCACATTAAAAATAGACTGTATGTCTAACATCTTTCTTTATAATGATAGGGTGTACATGAGAACCACACCGTGTCTTGAAAAACCAAAAGTGAGCATCGTACTCGCGTAAACTATCGGCCTACACTTCCAAAATAAACGGTAACTCTGCGTAGGTTGTTAACACTAATCATATTTCTTTCGTTTTTGCTTGTGTTTCTTTTTTGTAGATTCCGCATTTGACGGTTCATCCTTTGCACCGAGCCTCCTCTTGCTAGACCCTCTCTTTCTCGGCCCCTCCGAGAGGTGGTTGACTCATGAGAACCTGAAAGTCGCTTCTCCTCCGCACCCTTGTCGCTATAAATCTCAGTAATATCAACAATGGTTGTGTACGACATAGGCATGAGGGCACTCCCAACAGCGAGGCCAACCATAGCGTCACTCTTCTCCGGAACCGCCTTACCTTCTCGCTCAGCCCGTTCCTTGGCCTATCTTGCAGCTCGACGCTTAGCAAGCTTCTAGGATCTATGCAGCATGTCACCACCAGCCCTGGTTTTCTCAAGGGACTTGGTAGTCATCTACTATGCTTCCTCATCCTCCCTCTTCTTTTGGGCCTCATCATCAACTCTCATCTTCTCGGCCTCCTCATCGGCCTTCCTCTTTGTGACCGTATCAGTGGCTTTCGCCTCAACATCCCGCCTAGTCTTCATTAGGACCTCCTTCCTGGCAGCCTCATCATGCCTCTGCTTCTCCTCTACCTCCTCACGCTTAGCCACCATTTTGGCTTTTTGGGTCTCCACCATGGCAGCCATCGAAGGCACATCAGCCTCCACTGGGCCCCAAGCAGCCGCACTTTTCCCTTCCTCCATAAGGGTATAGATCATGCTAGGGTTAACCTTATATCCAAGTAGGTGCCCAGTTGATCATCGCCCTCTCCAAATTGCGTTGCCACAAGTCCTGGCCCAGATTCCGCTATTTGTGGGACCAAGGGGTAGGGCCCGATGTCATGGACAGTCCAGGAGGGGTTCTACATTAAAACACAACGTTTTAGTCCGCAAATTGGGTAACTACATCATCCTCGGGGATGAATGGCAAAAGAAATTTACCTCCGGTCAGGGACAGTGTAGGAATGTCAAGGGGGTACTTGTGGTGATTGGCAAAGTAAATCCAATCTTACCTAGCCTCGGGTGTTTAGGGTAATACACGGTTGAAACCCGAGTGGAAGCAGCGGGATCACTCACCATACCCAATTCAGGGACCGGTGGTCGATAGGAGCTTACTTTGGCAAATGTCTCCGCTACCGCAACACTCTTAGCCATGATAGACTTCCCTTTCTCAACGGTGAGCCTCTCCATCCTCTCCCTCTCGGTATTGTAACGTCCCGCCTTTTTGACCGCTTCAAACTGGTAATTAGACCAACTTAAAACGTTCAAATCGACGGACCGTTATTTAGCTTATAGAGTTTAAAATACAGAATCAACACAGAAATACAGAATAAACACATTATTAAACAGTGGAATAAAACTTTATATATTACTCAGAATTTTTGATACAAGAAATTCTTCTGTATAGCGGAATTAAAACAGTTTAAATACAATGAAAAATATTTACTGTTCAAAAATCTTAGAGTGCGCGCACGTCTTCGAATCCCCAGCTTCACTAGTCTTCCAAATCCTGAGCTGAAATCTTTAAATCTGAAATGTTAGGATCTGACTCGAGCATCCCATGTAAAACATAAAAATACTTGAGTCAGGATTTAATCATAGTTCAAGTAAATTAACTCCAGTATAAACTAAACAAAATAGTTAATCTTATTACATATTCAAGTATCAAGTATAATGTGCATATCCGTTTTTATTTAAGGGACGAACGGTCCTGAAATCCCGCATGTACACACGTGTACATGTACATGTGTGTACAGCCCCAGCATTTCGCAACCGCAAATAACTAGTGCCACCCACTATGCAACAATGATCACATAATAACTCAGTTTTGCTGCATGAAATGGTGCGCAGCAATCATAGCCAACTAGCAAATTAGAAGCATCAAATTCAAACTACAAATAGGCAAATAAGGTACATGGCGTGTAAAGAGAAGCACTAGGCATTTTTGCAGTCCAATAGTTAGGACAATACAGACATTTAGGATATCAAAGAGGCATACAGACAATAACCAGGTTTGTCCACTTCGGAATTTCCATGTTATGAAATCATGCATGCAGGTTATATAAAAACATGACATGTATCTCAGTATGTATAAAAACTGAGAAAGCAAGTGAGAATTTTCCAATAATGGGCAAGGCAGTAAACTGTTTTCTACAACAGTGGGTTCATATGTCCAGATTTCCAATATATGACAGGATAAAATTTAGGCCAATTTGCGAGATTAAATCCTTAACAAGGTACACCATCACTCTTCAAAGATTTTAAGTAATATCAACTTTAACTTTGCATTTATCTTCATGGGGACAACTTCTACTGCAATCAGATTTTCCCTATGGTAATATACATAACAGGAGACTACAAAACAGTACACCAGTGTTTAGCAAGTGCTAACATGTATACACAGATCAAGGTGCATTAACCATTTCATGAAAGTGAAAAGTGTGCGACCTGGCCATGATTTAGCAAAACAGTAACAGAGATAACAAGCCATCTTTATGGAAAATCACTAAATACATTTCGAAACATGTAAATAGGGTGTGTGTTTGCTAACCAAGCATAGATTATGATCACGCCATATCATTTAGAGGGAAACATGTACCAGGTAAATAGTTACCAAATGGGACAAGGCATGCATGTATATGCTTTTGTTTTATTATTGTAAACATGGGCAAAAGACAACAATATCAAAACTCATGTGTATACGGGTATGTTAACATACAAGGCATGAAATGATCATAAGATGGCTGGGTAAAAAGGGTCTTATCCCATACTTGGAACAAAGGAATCAGAGTGTGGTATACACAGTTCAGGATCATATACTATGGGGAAAAAATACATACATACATACATATATATATACATATATTTGTCCAGCTGAAACATGACATTCTACAAAATATATAGGCAGTTTGATACCATGACATTTATGTTTTAAAATAAAACTTTTTCTGTTACATGACTTGGAGAAGTCGCTAAATTTAAAACTTATGTAGTTGTGCATGCTTTAAGACAAATAAACCGTCATTAATTTGACCATTTAACCTTCCAAAAATCTGTGTTTTCTACGTTTGTCAACAACTGGATAGTAAGTAGTCAAAATTCATAGATCAGGGTTGTTATGACTTAAGCTAAAATAAGTAACCGGTATCATAGTTGGGAAGATGTAGAGAGTTTATCAAGTGATATGTTTCACTAGTTAAAACCACACAGTGGAAATTTTACAAAGGAACAGAGCTTCATGACATATAACTCAAGTGTTTGGTTTTTGATGGATATAACATATCCTCAACTGATAGATTAATGCATATACCTGGTATCAAACAGAACATTCAATAACATATTTAAGACAGGAGTAAACACTATAACATCTAATTACTAACAGATATAGTTCAATCATGGTAAAAATTTCCCATTATGGTTTAACTTTCATATATATATGAGAATATATATATATATATGCAGTCCTAACCATGGCCATATATTTTGGTTCATTTTTCTTCAGTAGCTATACACAAATACTAGTCCCACTTACTTGTAAATTTCAATGGTATGAGCTTGGATGGTTCGAACAATACATCAAAATAGTACTATATCTTAGGTTAATGAAACAATAGTGTATAATGATTCCCACGTGACCATGACGAAAGCAACTTGACATTGACAAGGGGAATCAGATAAAAACCATGTTATTTCCAGTAAGTATAGCGCAACAGTTTTATAAAAGCAGAGTTTCTAGTTAAATATTCAACTAGAAGGAACAAAAATTCGATTTACCTGAGTGTGTACCTATACTCAAATAATCGAGTTTTGAACAAATGCATGGTTCAAATTTTCAGTAACAGTCAATCTCATTTCAAGTTCAACCTGATAAATTTTGGATTCTTCCAGACCCTATTTCTATTAGTCTTTCAACAAGACAAAGTGCCACACTTCAGTTTCATTTACGAATCATATCCAACAAGATCAAATCCAGTACGCGATACGAACAGATGGAACCATGCCCCAAAACACCAATCAAAATCACGCAACACTTCAAGGCAGATAATCACAATGAAAATCAACTATTATATTATAGTTTAAGTATCGAGTTAATCTACTTGGACCTATGATTAATCGTGAGTGAGATGCTCACCTACGGTCGTGTTCACCTAAATCCAAGCAAAGAGTGGCGAAGGCGAGGGATTGCAACGATTTGCGGTGGCTTCTGGCTTCGATTGGCGCTTCACGCAAGGATGGCAAGAGTTCAGGCAGAGACAGTGGGGATTTATACACGAGGAGGCTTCGATTCGAGATGAGTGCCTTCAGCGCCTTCAGCGACAACAAGCAGCTTCGATTTGATGAAAGTGGAAGCGATTTAGGGTTACGGCAGTGCGATGGAAGAAAAAGGCCGATGATCTAGCGTGAGCTAGTTGCTTCTATGTCTGGCCGATGGCTTTGATTGGTGGAAGGAGGCAATTTGGGCAGAAGACTGAATGGTGGAAGCCATTAAATTAGAAAGGGAAAACTATGGCTTTTTGCCTGAAGGAATTAAGAAATGGAGCGCGTGATTTATAGAGGAGAATTTAGGGATAAGAACAAATTCGAGTCGTAGCTTCTTAGGGTAGCGCGAGTTTCTAAACGTAGGTCTGTGTGAAAGTAACTGAGGAAGGTTATGTTTGGGGAGGCAACATACGGGGAAGATGCTAATTTGTTTGTACCCCAAAATCTAATCATACCGCAGATTGTCTTTACGTTCTAATTTCTATATTATCATAAATAAACTCCGTTTGCTTCCAAATTTTGAAACGAAAAATTCTTTTTCTTTATATATACGAACACACATATCCAAACCATCTCTTCCATATATTTTAACAAATAAAACTCCAATTTATTTAACGTCAACAAATACTAAATTTCAAATTCAATCGTTCAGCCTTTTTTCTTTCATCGGATTTCTAATTCATCTCGAATATCCAAACAATTTTATTACAAATATTCATAATAAATATTTGTTTTATGCCTAACCATTGGGAATTAAATATTCTATTCGATTCAAACTCAAAACAATACATTTGATTTCTAATTTCTACCAAAGTATCAATATATAAATTGATTGTTCATAATTAAACCCTTAATAAATTCCATATTCCTGTTATCGAAATTTCTGGGACGTTACAGGTATCCTCAAATAGCAGCCTCTTACCCTCTTCCAGCTTCTCGTGCTCCTCAAACAGTCAGGAGGTCGATCGCGAGTTGACGTTCATCTAAAGTTCCTACGTTCACTTCGCGCAAGAAGGCCTCATATGGCACCAACCTCTCCCAAGTCCGGGATAGTTTTCGGAGATAATTTTCAACCCACGAGAGTCTATGGAATCTCAGAACTTTGACGTACATGTGTTGGATGTCCTCCGCCACATACGATTGCACTCGGGACTCTGTGTCCACCAGCTCCTCTCTCAATTGTTCTACCTCTCTCAGATGTGCCGCTCTCGGCCCATCCATTGTGCCTAACACATCCCGATTACTGGTCTCTGCTTCCTCCTTGGCCTTCCTCATTTCCTCGAGCTTCCCTTTAGGCTATCATCCTCCACTCTCAGAGTATCATTATCAGTTTGGATGTCGAAAACTTACGCGTTTTCCCTTTCCAGATCAGCACATACCTTACCCACCTTGGCCTTGCCCCTCTTTAGGGTCGTGTTATGGGTAGTAAGATCGGCGATAATTTGATTGAAGATGGAGCGGGAGTGATCAGCCTCCCTCTTGATGGCCTCGTACCCTTTCTCTATCTCATCTACATCAAGCAGATTCACGATTTAGCATTTAAAGGTGCGGGAATGAACGACAATGTGCTCACAGTACCGAGAGAAAACATACCAATGTCCACGTTTAGATGAACGGTAGTGGTCTTCTCAGCATCAATAGTTAACTGTTGATTCATGAGCTCCATATTCTTCCTCTTGAGCAGCTCTAATAGATGGAAAAAATAGGCGGTAAGCTCATCAGCCTGATGATATGCTTCCTTCACATGCATCCAAATTTCTACGGAGTCCCTAGCGGGATACAGCCGAAGGTCTAGAAGGACCATCAGCTCATCAAAGTAGTGTCGAGGGAAAGTTGTTTTCAACCATGCCTGCTATTCCTCCATAGAAAGCTTTTCTTGCTCTGAAGCCGCTAGTTCCCGCGTCCCGGTCACGTTCACCCTATCCGGCCTTGGTTGGCCAAGTGGCGGCTCTCTCTAGTAATTGGAATGGGAACAGGAGTTGTTGTATGTAGAGGGGCTGTCGAAGACGGGCACCGAGAACCCCCTAAGTTAAGTCGAGAGTCTCCCTTAGACACTCGAATCGGAGGGAGATGAGGAGGAGTCGGAGACTGATGAGATGGATCCTCATCCCGGTGTCCACTGCCATGGCAAATCGGGGATGGGATGTCGTACAAGTTGGTACCTCTTCTAAAGCCCTCAAAGAAAGAATTCCTAGGGCATGGGCAGCCTGCATGACCATAACCTTATCCTCCGCGTCCTCTAGCCATATCGCTTGTCAAAGAAATGAAACGAAATCAGTTACATCGCACGCTCAGATAAGCCATTATGATATGCGGTGCTGATGATTATATGCCCTAAGTGTCAATTCAACAGACCAGATTGTGATCCGCTCGAAGGAGTTAACCCCTTCGCAGCAAGATCTAAGTCGTCCATGACAACCAGAGTCGGTCGTATGGATACGTAAAGGTCGTGTTTATTCAAGTCATCAAACTGGCGCTTGTTCTCGAGCGGGGTGGCAGCTCTAGGAGAAGCTACTAGAGACAATAGCCTAATCGAATCTCCCTCCACTGTATCTCCAGTTGGGGGCGGAACGTGAGCATTCAATGGGCCCTGATCTCCGGCTGCAGCCTCTTCGCCACGAGCCCCATCTCCACCGACGTCTCCTTGGAACTTGACGAACTTCTTTGGTCGGGCCCAGCAGAGGACATCTTCCTTTTCTGACCAGGGCTCACAGGGCCTTTCGCCACCACCTTCTTATGTACACTGCTTGCTACTATGGGCCTAATTACATCTCGATCGTCAGGAAGCAACCCCTCACGGTGAAGGAGCTCTTGGCTTGTCACAGTTTCCATTTTGCGAAATTCCTCGGGGATTGCCCATAAGGCATTAAGACGCTCCCTATACTCTTCACCGGTGCATGCCTCTGGATTCCCTGCCGCAATCAAAAAAGGATAATAATAAGATACGGGCTCGAAGAACTTTATAATTGGAAGCATAGTTCGAAAGCACTTACTTCCTTCAATCCACCTCCTTGCAAACCCTGGAGGGCAGCGCACAAAGAACCAGTCTTGTTTAAACACCGACGGCTTGGGCCATGTCCCGTTAAAAATTTGGTGGCGGCTGTCGCTTCTAGCAACCATTGGGAAGGCGATCTGCTAGATGTTCTCCTCAAGCTGAAGAAGTACTGAATGTCATCTCCAGTGGGTTCCATGTTCAAATACTCTCGGTATAGAACGTAAGTGCCTGTGAGCAACGAATAAGCATTTGGATACTGTTGCGAAGGTGCCAGGTGGAAATAGGACAGGATATCCTGAATAAAATCATTAGCCAGGGGCACGCACCCTGCGAAACAAGCTTTCATATTCCAAGCGGTTAAACCCTCAGGCAGTGCGTGAGTCCTTCCATCTCCCAGCGCACGAGCATCACTTACTGGTATGTTGAACTGCTGTGCCATTTTCATGACTACCGTAGCATCCAGGCACGATGGTCTCGAGTCCATCGGGTTTTCCTAGACAATAGCATCGGGTAACATATCTGGGGCTACTGGACCTGCTGTTGCATCTTCAATCATAATATCCACATTCTCAACCTCTTCGCGTATGACCGGAGAATGTAGCCTCTCAAGTTGTTCCCCATGATTAGACACTTCGGGTGAACTGGCCGATTGAGAAGGAATGGATCATTCGGTGGTCTCAAGCTCGCTGCCACTCGAGCTACCGCTATTGGTAGAGTCAGATGAGTGTGACGATGGCGGGGAAGCCTCGGCTTCCAGGATTTTTCCCATTTTTTATCTTGTTTCATGGTTAACTATACTTTAAGACACCAGTATTAGACATCGCACTGGAATAACCTGTACCGCTCATGTTGGTGAAAACTAGCATGTGTGTATAGTGTCGTGCAAGACTAAGGTATACATAGGAAAGCCAAACAGTCTAACAGTTCATTCATGGTTCAGATATGTGCGCTATCCTACGTGAAAGATTCGTTTCCTTGTCTGTGCAAAGACCACCATATGCATTCGTACAATCGCACAGAGCAAGTGTGTAATGTGTAAACTTAAGGGCGGGCAGTCAGGAGATCGAAGGACTGAACCCGAAAAACGACACTCCACTGAAGCGTGGCACAAAGTATTGGGGCTAGCAGACAACCAAAGGACCGCGATAGGCAAGAGTGACTCCAACAAGCTTTGAAGTTTGAAAATTTTGAACCACACTAGGCTCGAAAATTTGAACCCTAGAGGATCGAAACTTCGAACCCCAGGCTCGAAGATCCGAAGCCACCAAGGTTCGAAATTTCGAACCCAAAGGGTTCGAAACTCCGAACTCTAGAGCTTTGGAACTTCGAAACCCTCGGGTTTGAAATTTCGATCCCTGGAGTTTCGGGGATTCGAATCCGCAGAAGCTCGAAATTACGAACCCGAAGGGTTCGAAGTTTCGAACCTCCAGAAGATTGAAATTTCCGACCCAAGTCGGGCCATCGACTATCCCTCCTTCCCGTCGAACCACTACGGCCAAACCTCGATGCTTCGACCTCCTTCCTTCTCGCGCCTCGACCCCGTACCTTACTTGAAAATCTAAGTTCGAAAAAAAGGGGGCCCCGAACTCGAAATTAATGGCGGTCGAGATTAAAAAAACAGTGGAAGGAGGAAATGAGGAGGGGGCTATTTATAATAAAACGAAATAGTCCCCTCGCAATCCCAAGAAATTCAAACCCATGGGTACGAAATTTCGAACCTACATTTTCGAAATTTCGAACACCCGACGTTCGAAATTCCGAACCCCTAGGGTCGAAATCTCAAGCCTTAGTGGTTCAAAATTTCGCACCTCACCTAAAAGAAAAAAAAGGTGACGAAAAAACCGAACCCCCCGGGTTTAAAACTTCGTGCCACGCACTCATGTACTTGTATTCCCTACGCATACTGATCTCACGGACACCCGAGGCAACACCTTGTGAATACTTAGCAACGTGTGCATGGCGCCACGCCAGCAACAGCTCACTCGCCACCATGCAGCGAAAAAGCCTGTCAATCAACATGTTTTTTTCCTTTAACTTGAAGGATAAACCAGCAAATCAATTACCACTTCAACCAATCCAAAGCACATCGTGTTAGATGTACTTTGGGGGGCAAATTTTATCTGGCTTTTTGGTACAGTTCCGAGAAGTACACAAGACATGCTCGACTCAATGCATCGCGTGAAACTAAAGCCAAAAGAGACGCATAGGAGCGAAGGAAACAGGATGAAGAGGGATCACACCAACTGGGACCTCACGGCACCCCAAACTCCTATTCGTGCAGCCTTCGAGGTGCGGAACCTCGCACCCTCGAGGTGTGAATTCTTGCACCCTCGAGGTGCGAAATCTCGCACCCTCGAGATGCGAGAACTCGCACCCTCAAGGTGCAAAATCTGGCACCTTCGAGGTGCAAGATTTTGTACACTCGAGGTGTGAAATCTCACACCTTCGAGGTGCGAAATCTTATACCCTCAAGGGGAGAAATCTTGCACCCTCGAGGTGCCAAATCTCACATCCTCTTAGCGCAAATCTCACGACATCGAGGCATGAAATCTCGCTCCCTCGAGGCGTGAAATCTCGCACCTACGAGGTGCGAAATTTCGCACCCACAAGGTGCGGAATTTCATACCCATGAGGTGAGAAATTTCGCGCCTCAGGATCAAGTGCGAATTTCCTGTATATGCAGACTCCAGGTGCGAATTTCTGCATATGGTCCCTTATTTCTACCTACTCCTACCTAACCCCTACCTACTTCTTTACTATAAATACCCCATGACTTCACACTTCAAGGGGGTTGGAATTTGAGACCTTGGGACCTCTAGAGAGCTACATTAATGACATCTCCCAATTGAGGAAGAAGAAGGGCAAAAGTGTCCCTTTCTTGAGATATTTATATATGATAGTTATGACATCATACATGAGGATGATGACATCATGCCTTAGAGGTGACATCATATAGCCCTAAGGATGGCATCATATAGCTTAATTATGACATCATCTAGCATAAAGATGAATGTAATGAGATGTCATGATAGGGTCTGAACCTTGTAACTTTTGTGATTAATAATATTCCAACAACGCTTCAAAGTGGACGTAGGCCCCTAATGAGGCTGAAACACTATAAATCTCTTGTGTTATTTACTGCTTTTTTACTCTTGTCTGTGCGACCAAAATAACTATTCCTAGTAATTGGAACCTTTGGTGTTTGCGACATTTTTTGCCGTCAACATATATAATTTAAATACACTCCCTTGTCATCCAAAGCTCTATTCCTTGGCTGTTGCAGATCCTGCATCTAATAGGATTGTAACGACCCGGATTTTTCATCCATTTGAATTCGAATATTTGAATTTATTTTAAATATTATATTTGAAATTTTGATTGATTTTTAATATAGAATTCTTTTATCAAACGATGATTAAATGTTTATATTTATATTTAATTATAAACGAACTCGTCATGTCGCGGTAGTTCATAATATTGAGTTTTGAACTTCTATTGAACATAGAGAATATGTTATAAGTTGGAGTTCTATGAAACAAGAAACTTTTGAATCTATTGGATGATAATTTTCTAATGAAAAAGAAAAATTAAGATTTTATCTTATATATTGTAAGATATGTCCAAATCAATTTTTCAAATAGTCGCTATGAAATTGTTTATAAATGATAACGTTTTTTTAATAAATTTAATAGGAATTTGAATAGATTTTGGGTATTGATTAGCTCAATATCAATATTATATAAGCCTTTTAAATGTCTTTTTTTCAAACAACCTCCGTTTTCGACAAAACGAATATTATTGGAATACACATAGCTAATTATTGCTAGATTTCCAATTTGGAGCCAAACATAGTTGTTTTCTGAGTGGGCGATATTTAAAGGTGAACCGATGAATAAATTGAAATTAAAATAACGTCGTTGTGCAAATGGAGTCGGAATTCAACGAAATTAATTACATTGGATTCAAAACGTCATGACGTAGCAGTGTGTCCAGTTTCATTGCGTTTGGAGACCGTGAGTGATGGTGTGTGTATTTAACAGGCAACATTAAATAACGGTAGAAATTAAACTAACTGTAATAAACTTGAAACTTCTACCATAAGCTACCTATTTCTTCATGATTAAGCCTCCATACAAAAATATTGTATAAAAACCTACTGCAAACCTAGAATACTGGACAAACCTACTTTTCACATAGCTAAACTAGGGAAAATGGCACTCTAATGTAGATCAACCTATATTAATACAAATACAAGCACAACCTATATGTCTCCATCAACTTGCCTAGATGAGTTACTATCATCCTTATATTTGAAGAAATAGAATAATGCAGACCGAAATGGAGAGTTCGCACGTGTAGTGTCTTAATCAAATTAAATATATAGCCATGCTATATGTACAGCTACCTTTCGCATGCCCTGCTAAATTACTGCTTCCTAAGTTCCTATCACCCAGCTGCATTCGAAATTACAGAACCGCAAACTATCACCCATCTAGGTACTACTTACCAACCCTATGCCATGACCACCAAAACATTTACATGATTGCCAAACCTCTATGCCGTGTTAAAGAAGTTCTCCATGCTATAAATACTGAACCATTTTCACCCCTTCAAGTTTTTTTTACATTAAACAAAAATGGCCTCCTAGGCTTTAACAAATTATTTTGACATGTATACACAACCTAAAATCATGTGATAAATTGCATTGAATCTCTAAGATCAAGTTCTACCAGTTCACCATTTCAAAAAGTCAAGTTGCGCAGTTTACGGTCAGAAGTCGTGGGCTAGGTTTGAACTTTTCTCGAAGTTTGGAGATCATTATATGTTTTCGAGTATGGGGTTGTGACCAGTGGAGTGAGACGATCGAGTTAGAAAATTTTCACAATATTTAGCATGGAAAAGTTGTGTGCCTGGATGGGGAGACTCGACGTTGGTCTGAAATAGGGACCACTGAAGGGTGAGCCCGTGTTGTTGGCAAGTTAAGGTTGGGGAGAGAAGTTGATTGGTGTGGCTATTTGGGTGAAACGTGAAGTGTTTTGTGGTGTCATGTATAAACATGCACGTTGGAGTGCAAGAGCAAGCTTCAGGAAGTTCTTTTTCGAGGAATACGAAGTCCGGTTACTTACGGGTTAGGGGTAGCGACTTTGGGATGAAAGGATCAGTAGGCCAATTGGGCTTTTATATATATATATATATATATAACATGAAACACCAGATTTTTGAAACATGAAGGAAAGCTTCAGGAGGGATAGACGTTACCGTGTACTTACGGGTAGAAAAAATTGCATTGGGGCATTAGGCCAAGTTATATTAAGGCCCAAAACAACAAAAAGGAAATGGAATGGTTGCTTGGTAGGTTGGGATAGGAACGAGTAGCAAACAGAGTGGATTCATGCGATCTGCAGCAAAGGGTATGGTGCAGGTTTAGGTGGCATGGGCTGACATTGGTATGGATAAGGCCCACCTAAAATAAAAATAAAGTTTAATTTAATCTATATTGCTTTATAATTTTATTAACTCAATATATCGCACCTACGTTATTAGATTTTAGCATGGTTAGCCACGTTGGGACCGTGTGGACTTAGACTTCAAGATGGAGCACGTTTAGTCAGGACTGAAAACAGTTGAAGCTTTTAATTAAGTTAAACGCAGGTTTAATTTAATTAAATCAAATTGTTTTAACGTTGAATGGACTCAAGGTGAGTTAAACTCACTCGGTTGTCTCACTTATTATTATTATAAGTTGGGTTTATTGTTTGTGTGCTTTATTTGCTAATAATTGGTTGATTTAGTGATTGTTTGCATATATCATAAATATTTTATGTAACTGAAGTAAATTAAATGTTTGTTTAATTTGATCGAACCCAATCGTTATTTTTAAACTATTATTTCCATATATGGTAACTTACCTTGTTAGTTACGTTTATAATAACCTAAACATGTTAAATTAAATTAGATGCTTAAATTGTTGTCATTAACTGAACGTTATTAGCTGAATTAATTATTCATGTTTATTTTAAATTATTGTATGAAATCGATTTTTTTATTTAAGGTAACCTATTTGGATGCAGGGAAAAACAGGTTGGGGGATCCAACTGGATTCCTCAAATTCGTTGTTTATTTTCATATTATCATTATATGAACTATTCAACGAATTTGATTGGATTATTGATTAGGTTATTGGTTGTTGAATCTGAATTCAACATTTGATTTGTTATTAACCAGTGGGTAGTATTGGTTGAGAAATTAATAGCAGATGGCCTATAAATATACATCATTTTATAGCAAATGATTTACCGTCAGGTGAATAGATTGAAAGGAAGTTATAAAAATATATTTTATAACTAAAGATAGAATTTTGAAATATATTATTTTGAATGGAAGTTTATAAAAGGAAACAAATATTTATATTTATCATTTAAGTTTATAAGTAATTATTAAATGACTTTACAAGGAAAATTCTTATATTAATAAGATTGGGAAGCAAGTGAGCAGGAATTATCGTAACGATTAATAAACGAGGTTATTTGTTTTTAGGAAACAATTAAAATAGAATTACATTGGGACTGATTATTACGTATTTAATAATAATTAAAGTAAATGGGATTATTTAAAATTAATTTTATTGTTTATTAATGTAATGAAAAGACTAACTGGAATTGAGTAGCAAGTTAACCATGTTTTTGAGTTGACTAAATCGACTGTTAACAGGAATTGATCATTAAATTATTTTTTTAATTTAATGGGAATTGTTAATGATGAAGCAAACCATTTTTCTTTTAATTAGTGTTGATATTTGATTATTATTTATTTAATAATAATCAATGTGGAAATCTTGGGATCTAAAATACATTAATAGGGGTTTATGAAAATATAAGGTATGTTTATAGTTAAATGATATTTTTAAGCAAATTATATTAATAGTAATACAAGTAAAGTTTAAATTGAAGTTTAAATTAAATTCTTATTGAATCTCTTTTTAATCAGATTTCATAAAACCCAAGTTGGACGAAGTTATAAAACCCAAGTTTTATGGAATGTGTATTGAAACCTAGCTGGAGGTCGGTTGAGTTAAATGATTTTTTGAGTATTGATTCGATGTTGGTTTCGGCCATCAGGGTTGATATTTAAGGAGATATTTTCTTACGGATCTACGATTAGGGACTGATGAAGGTATTAATTGGAAATGGAAATCGAAATGGAAACCCTTATTTGAATTAAAGTGGTTAGCCGAGTTAAGTTATAACGATGCAATCTAATTTCGCTATAATAAATAAGAGATAAGGTTTTATCAAAATATAACTGAAATGGGTTTAGGATAAACTTATTAGAAATTTATAAAAGATTCTATTTTCGAATGAAGGCTTGTATATGATGTTTTAAAGATCTAAATATTTTGATTAATGGAAATTTAAAGGGCCAAGTGATGCTGTGTAATAAACCAATGGATTCATATTATTTATACGATTGTTTATTTTGATAGTTAAATAACCGACTATCAAAATCATGCCTATATGATTGTTGGTATAGAAAGACCGAGATCAATTTATTTCGAAAACCATTTTGGACCAACGAATATATAAACGAAGAAGATATATGATGCTGATCGAGATCGGGCAATTGAAGACCATAAGTCTTCAGGAGCGGGAGAAATATAGTTGAAATTCTCTAGCTGATCCCTGGAGGTATTTTGATAGTAATTCTATCGTGATTGAAATCTATGGAATGCAAGGAATACTCGCTACTGATCCTTATGATAACTCCTAGGATGTGGTAGGAGAGTGCCTTTGATTCATTCTATCCCTAGATGACCTGTATGGACGAATGTCTGACAAAGTATTTCCAAAGGATCACATACATTGATTTCTATGAACATGCTTCTGTTGGTGGCAGAGGAATTCGTTCTCGCTGCTTAGACACCCAAAGTATTTTTGTAGATGTCAATTAGTGATTTGATGGATCTAACGATGTGGCGTTCAAAGCGAAGGGTGGGCAGATGTTCTAAAAGATTTAAACCTCAAGACTCATCAACTCGGAAATGGGAAAAATCGGGTAGGTCGCATGGCTATGTGGGTCGCTCCCAATTAGGGCATATTGTCACATTCTAGAGAAATTTCTATTTGTTCTTCTTTCGCTTTTGTATCTCTCAGGAACAGTCATATTGGTACCAACCGTAGGTGACAATATATTTGGTTCTCTCAAGCGAAGTGAGGGGTCGGTCCTGCTTAGCCTGGGTTGCAAGATGTTCTTGTTGAATCCTGATGTATTCCTCCCTACAGATACACTGTCAGAAGGTGGTCCCATATCTTGCTAGTTGGAAATCCATTCTCCAATAAGACCTCGCGATTTTGATTGTATACTATGTATGTAGAGTGTGAGATGCAAGCGTTCTACTAGATTGATACTTATTTGTATTAGACACTATTATAATATCAAAAGAGATATGATTTCAAAAATGGTTTGGGTTATCGTAAGGTAAAAACCGTCCATATTTATGTGTGGATTTGGTCTTACGATTATCCTTTGTTTTCGAAAAGGTTTTAACTTTAAAATCAAGTTGGATGATACCCTTAAACTTAGCGAATCTTTCTCACTCTGGTTCACTAGACTGATCCTGGCGTTTGCAATGCTCGGGCCAGACCGAGTTTTACAGGTTCAGGTTATCGGATGTTGTGAAGTCCAAAGACAAGCTAGAGATGTTTAAATGTATGATATCTAGTATTTATTCCGCTGTGTGTTGCATATGATGATGGATTAGTATAACTGTTCGGATTTATTGGTGTACTTTGATGATTGTAAGTTTTATTTCAAGCTCTCAATGAAGATTTATTTCTATATTATAATTTGTTCCGCTACGATGTGAGATTCTGATTCTGTGTTGGTTCTTCTTTTTAATCTTCTATTCTAACTTTATTTTTTTCTTATCTCACCCTCTTACTTCTTTCCCTTAGCTTTCTGGGTTTCGATACTTGAGTTTGGATATGAGATGTTTTAGTGTCGAGATTCAAGTGTTCAAAAATATGGGATGCTTCAAGGATTATATAAAAGTTTACTTTTATAAACCTTTTCCCCCTAAAAATTTAGGTCAGACTCATCTCAAAAGGAGAGAACCCAAGGGGAAAAGACTGTGATGAATTAGTTAAGCAAAAAGTTTTTTTATAGGTTAGACTAGGGATCATAGGCCGTTGGATTACAAAATTTAATCTTATTTATATCCACATCGTCCAACCAATAGGAAGAAAAATCAAATCCTGAGAATAACAACAAGCCATGTCAGCTAAAATTGAACAAAACATGTTATGCTCTCGTACATGGGTCAAATTGCACCCCGTTACATAGGCATGTCGAGCTGACTTCATGGGGGTTCAACTATGGTTCGACCCTACCACCGACCTGACCTTTGAATACACACACACAGATATATATATATATTGCTTTTTGATTCTTCTTTCTGTGATATCTTCTTCGTTTTAAGTTCATTTTCCGCAAACTATAGGCCTTTGATCAGAAAATCATCATGGACATAATGGCGCTAATCTCATTATCAAATTCTAATAATTTCAAAGTTTTATGTTATTATTCAACATTAGAAATGTGTTACATTCTTCTACCCTTTATGAAATTTCATCTTCGAAATTCGGTAAGGGTAAAACTATATAATTCCTCACTCAATTCACATCCAACATGTGTACATCCAATTTTTAACCATCCATGTACATGGGTAAAGTGCAATACATCATAAAAATTAATGAATGCAGTGAATTTCAGAACGATACCTCCTATGTGAATGCTCTTTTCTTTTAAAATCCTTCAAAGTATGATGCGCACATCCTAAATATACTTGCAATTTCTACGTGAATGCAATATTTTAAAAATCAAAATATCTTTTCATCCTATTTTTTTGATACCTCCTTACTGAATAAGGGAATAGTTCATCCAATTTTTGCATCCAGACCACACCTAATCAAAGTTAAAATTTCAGAAAAATTTAATTTTTCGAAGTCGATTTCTTATGTTAGAAAAAGGTAGAAAACGGAAAATTATGTATTTTCTACTTCGCTATTACACACACGTTTCTCCATACCTGGAAATTTTGTCTCTATTCTACAGAAATTCCTATTTTCTTTTACCAGCACAGTTTACATAAGAAGAATTTCCTTTTAAATTTGCCAAACTTATCTTGAAAGAATTTATGTTCTCTTGCAATTCTCATTTTATTACAGTTTTCGTTTTTGCAGTTCTCTGGAAATTCAACCTTTTGATTTCAATTTTATTTTATTTATAATATCTTATGTCTTTATTCTTGTCTAGTGAACATCACAAACACCTAGAATGAGAATGTCACACTAACCAAGTTTGTTTTTTCAATAATGAATAGAATACTACGTAGGAGTGCAAATCTGTACTAAAAGAAAACAGGCTCTACTGCAATCACTACTGGGTAAAATATTCAGCAGCTAAAATCGTGGTTATTTACAAGGACTCGGAGGCCTAGGGCCATATCCCTCTTGATATAAATAGGTCCTAATCATTGAATCTAGAAAAATAATGTGATCCTCCTTCCATCTACCACTCTCTATAAACTCATATCATGGACCACGAGTTCATGAGATATCAGCTGCCATAAATGGACCCCATCTCTAATTTTCCATGGATAATATTCTGATACTCATAGGGTAACTGTTCCCAATATCCCAATAGAACTAAATCTGACGGTCTTTACTTCACTATGAAGCAACACCGTGTTATTAGGACTAATTCTTACTCCACCCTAATGTAAGAAAATATGATGAACTTTCTTTTTCCTCAAGAAAGGCTGAAAAGGATTTCCATTAATTATAAATCATATCATAATTTTACTTACAAAAGTTCGAAACTTGCTCTTATAGTCCATTTCCTCTTCATTTTAATTATATATGTTTTAGGTCTTTCCTTGAATATTGTTTTGGCAATGCAGACTGGTTTTTATAGTGATCGCAAACACTTATTATTATAACAAACAGTAATTACAATATTATAGGAGATTGATAGACTGCTAACCTACTACATTCGATTTTAAGGTAGACCGACCAATGAATACGATTTTTAAACTGGATCATCCACTACATCCTTTATGGATTACAGTACTGGAGCTAGACACTATTTCTAGACTACAAAATATGTACTCCATGAAGGGAGACCAATACATCCCATAGACAAACATATTACGTAAAAATATGACCAAAACCTATAAGACATAAACAGATACACATGTTGGACAAGTGCGACAACATATCTTCAAGTCCAACAACTTACATCAGTCGAATCACAAGACCATACCCTACAGCTACTTGAGTATAATGCAGAAGAGTGCAACACTTCCATCATAGGACTCTCATCAGAATTATGCCACATTCAGACCACCAAGACGAACTGACTACGACAAAACCAGGCAATGACGATGACCTACAACAATGCAAACTCCATTCGTACCACCACCAACAAGCCAAATAGCAGCACAGAACGAGGTTCATCACATATCTTCAAAGTCCCAAAAACACTACCACAAGATAACAACCTAATATCCCACCACAAAACAAAAAGCCAACAACTTAAACACCAACAAGGCAAAACCCAATCCACGCAGACAATTATACATCAACATAGACCAGTCGAGACATCTAGAGAAACCACACAAATTCAACTTTGGCTCACCAAGCTAGCGATAAAATATAGCTCCCCCTAAGAAGACTTGGTAGAAAATGAGAATAGAGCATGGCTGAGTCACTCTTGTGAATCAAAAAAAAAAAAATCCACTTAACTTATACCCTTTATTAAATTAGTATTTATGCAGAATCACTCTATCTCTCTCTACCTTTTCCACATAAATTATACGAGTTTAAATTACCTTTTCTTCTCTTTAATAAATCAATAACCACTCGCCTTGCAAAAAAAGGTAACCCTTTATGCGACATCTTTTCAAAATTCCTTTTCCTTAATCCTCGTACACTATTACATAAATTTTGATTATTGATCCTTTCTCCCTTTTAGTTCTTAATTCCTTCCTTAAGATTTTCTATAGCTGCTACACGAATTTTATGTTCTATTCCCATACCAAAATAATTCTTTTAAGTTGTACCTACTTTTTAATCACACTACTGGAATCATTCAATTAAATCATCTTTAATTATCTAAATTTTATCTTCTCAAATCCTTTTTGAAAAGTAAAATAACAAGGGCATATATTACTTATATTCATTCACCATGTTTTTTTCAAAGGTTATGATTTTAACTCAATTGGAGTTACTTATCTAATTTAATACACATTTCTTTTTTTCAAGAGGAACTATTAAGATTTAGTTTCTATGAATCTTTTATAAAGAAGACTTTTTTGTTCTACATAAAGTAACAAGAAAACTGTATTATTTTATGATTTTTCATTTCTTTATTGAAATAGATAGAAAAAAATATGGTACTTCACCTATATTTTATATACCTCTTTTGCTACACATTTCCTTGTTACCTTAAAAAAATACGTTTACTTACAGACTTATTGAATCATAACTACAATTCTTCTTGTTCCAATGAGCTAAAGCATGTCACAACCCACCCTTTATGAAAAATCTTCTATTTTCTTTCAAAACAAATTTGTCATCTCTCTTTTCTTTGAAAATTAATTCAATGGAACTCTCTAGACTTAAAAAATTAAATATTTGAAAACTTTTGAATTTTTAAATTCGAAACTTGAAAACTCTTCCTTAAGACTTTTTTTCTACTTCTATATTTATTTTTTTAATTCTTTTAAAGTATAATTATGAGGCTAAGTACAAATTAGTTTCTTAACTCCCGTTCCTAAATTCTTTGTGCAAATTAATTTTTCTTTATCCCATTCCTATTTTACCCTAAACCCTCCATAGTTGTTTGGCCTGAAATATAAGTCTAGTATTATCTTTGTGTCAAATATTTATATATTCCAAATCCATTTTCCTTCTTACTCTTTCTCGTATTATATGGCTTTGCCGAGTTCAAGATTGTGAATGATTTTCTTCATCGGAAAGCTTGCATCAAATGGGTCATGCTCAGGCCAATCAAACTCGAAACTCTGCAATTCCACTATTAGAAAGAAAATTCGTATTCTTTCTACATCCCAACTCCTTCGTTCGGGCATTACAACGGCTTTGTCCATTGATGTGGTTGTTAAGACCATCTTTTGCCAATTTTGCGATTTCCTGTAGTGTCCTTCTGCAGATCGCTCTGATCCTTTCATTTTTTGCAATATCCCCCGTGTTTTTCTTTAGATGGAGGCTCTTATTCTTTATAACCTACCATCGCTAGCGGAGATCCAATTGTGAGTTTTTTCTTTGAGCAAGGACAATGCGAGTGGACTAGTTGGTTTCATTGGTGCTTTCTATCTTGTTGCGTGGGAGATCATTCATGATGATTTCTCTCTAACTATTAAAGTCTTTTTCTTGGGCGTAACTTCCTAAGAGTTGGACGTCAACCAACCTCGTTATTATTCCTAAGTCTGAGAACCTTTCAACCTGTTCTGTTTTAAGGCCAATCAGTCTTTGTAACTTTTCTAACAAGGTTATTTATAAGAATTTGTCTTCTAGCCTTGTGCCAATTCTGGTGTCATCGGGCTGGTTTCGCCAAAGGACGCCTAATCACTAAAAATGTTCTCCTTTTGCCCAAGAGCTTATTTCCTAAATTGGTCGTAACATCTGGTGTGTGAATCTGGTCATCAATATCTATAAGAAAAAGGCATATGACTGCATGTCTTGGTTTTTCATCATTCAGATTTCTCTCTCTTTTGGCTTACCGGAGCCTTTTATTGATCTTATATGGTAACTTATTTATAACTGCTAGTTTTTGTTCTAACAAGGTCCTTTTAGACGAGGTTTGTGACAAGGAGATCCCCTTTCCCTTTCTATTTTTTATTGCTAATGCGACGCTTGTCCGAGGGATTCACTCTATCATGGACGCAAGCTAGATTCATCGGTTTGGCACCTCTAGTGGATACTCAGCGGTTTCTTCTCTGTTCTTCGCAAACAACAATGTTATCTTTTTTAATGGGCATAAACAATTTATTCGCCGCCATCTATCTTTTCTCCGTCTTTACAAATAGTGCATGAGGTAGTTGAAAATATCCACGAAAAGATATTTCGTCCTTTCTCGTTCCTTGGCCCAATGTACAGTCGGGTAGGTTGATGCTTTCACATGTTTTTGGGTGGCCCCTCCACCCCTTTTCTATTTGGATGTGGTTCTCTATCGAGGCCGTAAGCTCAATCCGATCTTCGATCCGCTCGCCGAGAAAGAAAGGGGAAATATATTGAGATGCAATTCTGCTCTTCTATCCTAGGAGGGAAGGTTGGTCCTCATTAAGTTGGTGCTTGATTCGATTGGGTCGCATGTCTTTGCAACAATGACACCAACCTCGCCCTTTTTTTTTCATTTTTACCCCTCATTGACATCTTCCTTTTTCTACGAAAGTAGAGATGATTCGAGAAGAAACCAATGGGTCTTCAGTGATACTATTTGTTGTCCACAGTGAAAGGGGCTTAGGCTTGCAAAACCCTCAGGATGTGGGTAAGGCATACGTTATAAGCTTTGCTTCGATTCCGAGCTAATGACTCTCTTTTGGCACCATTGCTGCATGCCAAATACCAATGCTTTCTCCCTGCCTATTTTACTGGAACCCCATCTTACACAAGTGAGACATAAAAAATGATGCAGTCATTCAAGTCGTTTTCTGATAGTCATGGGGTGGGTTGGAATAACGCTCCCTTTTCCATTCGTGCGGCATGAATTTAGCTAGAGTTCCGATTGTAGGAAACCTTGATTTCACTTTCATTTGGGGTCGTCCCATCCCCCCAAAGTTTATCAATCTTATGTGGAAGGTTCTACATATGGGGATTCCTTTGGATGCTAACCTTACGAGGATTGACATCCTTATTGTGTCATGCTATAGCTATTTTCGGTCGAGCAATTTAGAATCGACTGAACACTAATTGCAGGGTAGTGAGTGTGCTCTTCTTTTTGGTGTCACTTTATAATCTTAGTCGGGGTTCAATGGGTCCCCTTGACCTTGATTGGATTCATTCTCCAATGGTGGGAAATGGGGCAAGGGAAGGACCTGAAGTCTATCTTTCTCAGTTTTATACCTTCTCTTATCATTTGGCATGTTTGATGCTCCCAATACAAGGTAGTTTTCTGTGACAACCCTATGGTCTCGGCAATGATCTTCGTCATGTTTTTGACGATGTTCATTTCATATTTCGAGGGAAACTGTTTTGAGAAACCTCAATTCTTTTTCTTTGGCTCTGGCAAATGCGCTCTATATTACTTGGGTTTTCGTCCCCGTGTTAGGGTTGGCTAAGGGATTTTAACTACATGTGCTAAATTTAGTGCTTGGTACTCGAAATTGGATTGGGATGAATGTAACACCCCAAAATTTAATACACTATAACCATACATTAAAGATAATAGAATGGTAATTACTTAATAAAAATATTCAAAATTAAGTAAAACCGACATTACTATTGTGTTCTTCTGGGAATTTTGTTTTAGATAGACCCCAAGTTTACGTATAACGGTTAACGTATGAAGGAGTTATGTACCATAGAAATTTGTATACATATAAGGGGATTATATATAAATATATAACTCAAAAATGTTTAGAATTTTCAAACGAGGTGAAGCGGGAAAATGAGCGGAAAACCAGACCATTGGGGGACGACCCACTTCCGGCCTGGGTCGACCTATGGGTTGACCCATAGGGTTGGTGGGTTGACCCACCCAGATCCAGGGAAGATTCTGAATTTCGAATCTGGACAGTTTTGTAGCTAGGTTCATGCTGACTCAGCGCTACATGTACGGTTAAGATTAAAACCCTAGAATCTTAAGGCTGAAGTTGACTTTGTGAATCTATAAATAGGTGGCTTCTCCCATTCCAAGTTACACCATTTCTTCATACCTTCTGCCTCTGTAAATCTATTCTAAATATATGTATACGATAGGGGAATGCAGCTGAAGCCTAGATCTATAGAGACAACATTCAGGATTTACATACA
Source organism: Allium sativum (assembly GCA_030737875.1). Classification (NCBI taxonomy): domain Eukaryota; kingdom Viridiplantae; phylum Streptophyta; class Magnoliopsida; order Asparagales; family Amaryllidaceae; genus Allium; species Allium sativum. The sequence goes on from CM060923.1 coordinate 108,959,251, forward strand.
ACAACATAAACATATAGGATTGGACTTTTCTATGACATATAGTTATATATATAAGATTTTAATCTCTTCTTCACCACGACCCGCTATGAGTTCCCTGTCATTTTCAAATCTGATTTCATAGACTATAACATGACAGTTAAATAAAACTGGGTTAGGATATACAATGTTTATAAGATAATTGATATACATGTTTTCCACTACTAATCACCTATATCGTTGTGTTAAGTAAAACATATGCCTTTACTGTTGGATAATTAATAAGTTATATGTATTTATCTTCCTTTTCCCTATTTCTATTTTAGTTTATTTCTAGTCTTACCCATATGCCTATGTGATATGATTATATTCTCCTTCCTCTGTTTTCCCTTTTTGTTTACGCTAAGCCCAAGCCTTTGGAAGCCTAGGCTATATTCGATTAGATTTTGCATATAATTGGGGTAATAATGAATGGCGTAAAAAGAGGAATTTAAAGCATGTTGTTAAATTGGGGACAGTTTAACTATAATTTTGGAAAGGGATAATATGCACATGTTAGACTTGTTGTAAATTGATAAAAAGGGGTAATGTGCATACACTTGCTGTAAACGGGGGAAATGGATAATATGCATAAATCTGTACATGTTGTAATTTGGAGACATAATAGGATAAATAATATGCATATGTATAAACATGTTAGGTTTGACTTAATATAGACATTAAGTAAATGACATGTTAGAATATTGTAAGTACCAGATATAGGCTAAAAAACTGAATCACTGTGGTAGTTATACATACAACTAGGCAAGTGTTTTAGGGAAGGGTTGTACATACATAATGACATGTAATATTACAACCATGCTTATTAGTAAACCTAAACTTGCAAGGTTAAACATGATAATTAATAAGTGAAGAGGTCCCTCGTTCTGATGTTTTATCGAGTTTTGGGGACTCTTAAATCCTAGTTACTTGGGGGCACAAGCTTAGGGTTTTGGCTTATCTAATCTGCTATTTGGAAACCATATCATTCAGTATCCATGTTGTTATTTTGTTAGATAACCTCACACTTGGTAGGGGCCAGGCACGCTTTACTGAACTGGATAATAAGAGGTTCACATGAGGAAGTGAGTACGGGATCGTTCCGGCAGAGTCATGAACGTGCATGAGTCCGATTAGGGAAGCTAAGTCGTTGTAACACCAGTAAATAAGTCTATGTTATTTAAGTTAGTGGCCATAGGAGTGATACACCCTACTACCGCGGAAGACACAGGGAATTTACGTAATAGGGAGTCGATCGCATAGGCAGTAATTAGGGTACACATAATCCTACTGTTATGTAATTAGGGTAACACCTAATCATGTTATGTAATTAGGGTACGCCTAATCCTGTTGTTTAATCCTATTGTTTAAATCTGTTGTTAATCCTGCTGATATGTAATTAGGTTAACTACCTAATCCTGTTGAACCTGTTATACTAGTATTGGTGCAGACATAACCTTCTTAGGATATAAATGTGAAGCATTACTCGATCATAGTTTATTCCTATTATTCATGTCTACCTTGCTGTTCTGTTTAGTTTATTTGTCACCTTATATGATACTGTATTTCTCATCCAGTATTATTTACCTGTTTTGGCATTTCTACTTTATGCACATTTGAAGATCACTGGAACTCGCCAGAATTTATGTCTGACCTTTTTTCTTTCGCTTCTTCTTCCTTCCCCCCAGGTCCTCAAAGTGGAAGCACTCTATGATGACTAGGACTTTCTCTTAAAGCTTGGACTTGGATTTCTTGAGATGTACCGTTTTGACTTGTACTATGCTCTATTATGGTTTATGAAGAGGGATATGATTTTATTTGTGGTACTATGTTACTTTTTTTTTTGAAAGACAAATTTGAGGTACATTATTTTGAAGTAAGTGATTTGATGTAACAAGTTTTGAGACTTCGTTTATTTTTTAATAACGAAGTTGAAATTTTCCACTGCTTATTTTGTATCTGTCTTGAAATTTCTGTACTGCTTACCTATAGCGCTTCATGAAACTTAATGCATTCTCTTATGAGCGACATCAACGGGCGTGGGGTGCCACAGAAATTTTTTCTCTAATATGCATCACTTTTGTGGTGTTGCAGCATATCATCTACAGCGTAGTGTATTTATAGATTCACAAAGTTAACCTCAGCCTTTAGATTCTAGGGTTTTAATTTTAACCGTACATGTAGCGCTAAGTCAACACGAACCTAGCCACAAAACTATCCAGATTCGAAATTCATAATCTTCCCCGGATCTGGGAGGGTCGACCCACCGACCATATTGGTCGACCCACCGACCTTAGGGGTCGACTTATGGGTCCACCCGGCCATGCTTGTGTCGAACCATAAGTCGACCAAGCCAGAAGTGGGTCGTCCCACCTCATTTTCTTGGTTTCTTGGGATAACACAGAGTAACAGCAACACGATAAAAAGCAGCACCAAGAAAGTAATTCTGTAGGCAAAAAATGATATGCGGCAACACTTTCTTGGTGTTGCTTTTCACTGCATTGCTGTAGAGTCAAAGTCAACACCTTTGCGACCCTATGGCAACATCGGTATAGGTGTTGCCACGGGTACCACTACAACAAAAAATACCTTTTCACAACTGCCAAAAACAATTGTAATATGTCTATTACAACTGGCGTGCGCCACTAGTTATATCTACAATCGTAATAAATTCAACCTTTTTTACAACTGTTTCAGCAGTTGTTAGAATTTGTTTTACAACTATTAAAAGTAATTATACCTCAACTGTTATTAATTAGAGTTTTCGTAATATTATAATTATAACCACTATTTCACTAACAACAAAAATAATTAATCACATTAAGAGAAACAAATTCAAGTTTACACCATTTGTGAATTAGTAATTTAATTACAGAAAATAGCTGAATTCATTACATATGTCAATAAAAGTACATACATTTATTAAATGAGAAGTTTTCTACATGGTCTCATGACTACTTTACTTTTATTTATTACACAACAGCACAACACAATAATCATAATAAATTTCTAATAAATAAACATGACCTAATATTACTATACCAGCATTTCTTCTTCTGGTATAAACTTCTACTCTCCCCAATCGTTTGAGCGAAGCAGCCTCTATTCCACCTGCTGCTCTAAGAGAGTGACTAATCGTCAACTCAGAAGGATATAGAGTTTTTTTTCTAAATACTTGTATGGAGTTTAATGGATTATAATTTAAGCGGATGTACAAATTATGATAACTCACTTCTATTCCATACGTTTTTAGCTTAGACTTGTATGACAATTTGCATAGTATACCTAGAAATCAATCCATTATAAAATAATAATCCAAAAACGAAAAATTCAATCAAGATACGTAACATATATATCATGTGCAGGTATAACTTGTTTTATTTATTTATTTTATTTTTTATATGTAGTTTAATTTTTTTTATTATATGCAGTTAAACCTACATTTAATTTAAAAGAGAACTTGTTATTTAGGCCACATAGTAAGGAGCATAGGCTAATTGCACTATTTATTTACTTTTCATAAAAGTGCATGTACACATTTTTTGATAAGATGGTTCCCAAGTCCACAGGTTTGACCTGCAACAGTTAACCAAGCTTAAATGGCTGAAAATAGGACAACAAGGGATACTTCACAGCTTGAAATAGTAAAAAAACACAATGCATACCATGCTATCATCAGTTTTCTACCATTTCCCTTATGCACTCTTTACATAGCTAATATAATGACCTGAAAATGTAGCATTCATGATACCTTGATGGATAATAACAACGTATAGACTTTATATTGGAGACTTGTCATCTGTCGCATGCATGTAAGGAGCTAAATTCAGTATCTTAGGTAACATAATAACTTTGTTCTATTTGCCAAATTTACCTAGCTGTAAAATAATCTAAATTTTTTGGATTAAGTGAAATTCTGTAAGCAATGAGCCATTAATTTGATAACAAAATTGTAGAAACCTGAAATATACTTAGGTAACTATCAGCACATTATGAGCCTCCAGTATAGTTAGTTTCTTTTTAGCTCGCTCATATGATTTGCAGTTGAGTAGCATAACAAGTGCACAACACAAAGTTACATCAGTGAATTATAATGCGTAATAGATTTATACAACATGCAATGGATTTATAAATATTTACCATGTTTTAAGTCATGAAGAACTGATATAGGTGCAGGAGAGAACTTTAGAAAGAAAGAAAACTAATACTGTATAAAGGATCAACAAAAATATGAACCATTTTCGCATATCTTCTAATTATCTTCTTCCTATCGGTTAAATGCACATAAAAACAGTATTTAATAACACCAACCACTAATAATTTTATTCAGAAAAGTAAAAGGCAATGAACCTGATAACTTGTGCACTCTTCTGTTTCTCCAACCATTATAAGCAAAAGAAAATCTTCAAGTAGTGGCATTACTTAGTAATTCATCCAAATTCATTTCTCAGCAAAGCAGTAAATTATTTATCAAATTCAAAGCATCTTACTTTATCACATAGATAAACATAGAAAATACAATAAGCAGCTTACAAACTGTTTAACTGTACTTGCCAAACATGCTCATATTTCATCCACAATCCACTTATTCAAGTGTTTATATTCGGTGATAATCACTTGTAATAAATATAAATTAGTTGAAATGTACTTTGGATTTGTAGATATGGGGAGGAATAATATTTCAATGCCCAAATCTGAATTTTTTGGAACCAAATCTTTTTAAACATCTAAACTAGTGCGTGAATGTTTCCAATAATAAGTCCACGTACAAACTAATTATGTCTTTCCCAATAATTCAGATTTTGCTATATCCTTTAAATGCAACTTTTATCAAAACTACACTAAATAACTTACAAAAGCCTTTATCACTAATCCACCCAAATAATCAACGCTTACAAAGATTGATATTACAATAGAAATCATACCTCATTCCTACAAGCAACCCCAAAGGAAATACAGATGTAATATCTAGTGTATCTAGGAGAAGAGCGGCTAGTTTTTGTTCTCAAAGTATATTAGCATGCCCCCTGCTGTACATTATTTTCCTGCAAGAACAAAAAAATTACACAAACAACAGATTATTTTCCTATAAGATTATTTTCCTGCAGTAAATCAACATACATCACACAATGCATAAACTAAAAAAACTATTTTTTGACTCAATTACTTAACCTCTCATCATTGTGGCCAAATCATCCACCATATGACTCACGCTTATGTTCCGCCTCATAGAACCACTCGACCTCAAACTCGGCTTGACATACGCTTATCTGCTTCTTAACCGAATAACCTGACTCGACAGCACTTTGGTCAATGCCAATTTATGAAGGTTCGAACTGTGATACCCTCTTCGACTTAACTTTTGCTCAGCTCTTGATGCTGGGAAATCAGATGTGCCTTTTGTGACGTTTGCCTTAACAGAATGCTTATTGTAGTATATAAGGTTAGGGACGATCATGAGTAGGTACTTCTTTATTTGTTCGTCTACTACATTTTTCTAAGCAGGGTTCCCCTCCATATTTATTGCTTGTAACGATTTGTTGTTTGCAGCTAGTTGGGAAAGACCTTTTGCGGTGTAGATTTTATTGCCTCAGAGGTCTAGGATTTAGATCTTTAGGAATCGGTTTAGGTCATCCATGCTAAACTCTCCACCCTCCAGTAATTGGAATCATCGGCCATGCTAATCTCCCGACAACCGTTTCCCATGACCGTCAACAGAGCCGCATGAGCTGTAGCGGAGGCGGCGGCGTTAAAGGTGTAATGACCCGTATCCTACGTATCGGGGGATCGTAGAATATTTATTTCTTTCCTGTATGAAGTCGTATGGTCATGTAACTTTGGGAAACATCTATTAGAGTCATTTCCCATGTTCATGATTTTTGTCGATTTTTAAATGACCATTTTGCCCCCTAGTTGGTACTGTTTTGGCCATAGCTTTTGGTTTGAAAGGAATTTTGACCTGAAACCACTTCCATTGGATTCGTTTGATGGTTTACCTTTCCGTAGAGTGGTCATAATAGCCAAACGGACTTACCGTTTGGGAGATATGGCTGAAATAAGGTTTGGAGGGTGAAAAACTGCTTAACCGGGCCAAATCGGCTGATTAGTGAGTAGGCCCATAACCCATTTCGGGATTAGGGTTATGGGGAGGCTGAAATGAGATAGAGGATCATTCCATTTCAGTTTTCTAGCCTCCACTTATCACCAAGGAACCCTAAAAATGGCCTCCAACCTCTAAATCACCTCCAAATCACCTTTTGGTCAAGGATTTGGCTTAGCAACCCCTAATCAAGGAAGATCTACACCAAATCAACATTGGAGCTGCTGTTTAGCATAGAGATTCACATCAAATCAGAGCTTTATTTCAGATCTTAGTTTATTTTGTGGCTAAGGTGAGTGATTTGCATAGTTTTACACTAATTATGGCTAGTTAAGGGTGATTAGTGTTAATTAGCGAATTTAAGCATGATAAAATTCAGGAAAAATGTTCATAAATTCCTAAATGATGTTTTAGACCTCTGATATGAATTTGGGTTAATTTGGTTAAGTTTTGCTAATCCTATCATTAGTTTTACCTAAACATGCTTAAGGGGAAATATGGGATTTTGGGTATGTTTGATCCATTTTGATCTATCATATTGATGTTTTGATGTTTATGGTTGATTATGCATGTTGCTATGACTGTATGAAATGCTTTGTGATTGATTTCAGTAGTTAGAATGGTCAAAAACGTCGTCGAATGGCGTAAACACCTGCTGGAATAGTCTCAGAAAACAGTGCAGGGTTCGGATCGGATCGGACATGGGGCTCGGATCGGATATGTTGAACTGAGCAAAGAATCCGATCGGATCAGAACCCAACACTTGGCAAAAAGTGGCAAAAAGGAAGGCCACGCTAGCTGAACTGGTATCGGATCGGATCGAGGAGGACGGATCGGATCGAGGAGGACGGATCGGATCGAGGAGCACGAATCGGATCGAGGAGGACGGATTGGAACGGAGGCACGAGCTGGAGGGGAGATGACACCCGACCCGACCAGAGGTGAAGCACCCGACCCGAACTGATGGAGGACAACCAACCCGAACCGCACCAGGAGAAGACCCGACCCGAACCAATGAAGGATACCCGACCCGAACCGATGGCTTGAAGAGGACCCGATCCGACCCAGTATTGACCAATAACCCGAGATGCAAAGGTAGTCCAATATGGGGAGTTAGAGCTCAGGATCCAATTGGGAACCAATGAGTTCACTTCATGGTTGGACTTTGCTGCGGGACGTGTGCTAAGGAGTTGTCGACGTTCATAACTTCGATTCACCACTGAAAATGGATGATGGACTACTTATCAGTGCAGTAGGGTCATCATGACCTGAGGGGCAAGGTGATGGTAGCAAGACTACGTTATCAGTGCAGTAGGGTCATTATGACCTGAGGGGCAAGGTGATGCGTAGTAAGACTATGAGCCAGTGCAGTGGGGTTCTTGTGGCTCCATGGGGCAGAGTGGACATAGTAAGGATTAGTAAGGCTATGAGCCAGTGCAGTGGGGTTCTTGTGACACCATGGGGCAAAGTGGACATAGCGAAGGATTTATGGCTACGTTATCAGTGCAGTGAAGCCATTTATGACTTCATGGGGCAAAGTGATCGTAGCAAGGAATGTTGGGCGATCGAAGTGGTTAATATCGTATACTTTACGCACTGAGTGAGAGATGTGAGGATGGATGCTATGCTTGATTGTTTGCCATCATTATGACATGCACACCTCCCCCACCTCCGTATCTTTACACCATTTGATATAGTACCTTGGAGTGTTGTACAGTATGTAGTGCTAACTCTTTGGTTGCAGGTCCAGGTTCGGGTATGTTTTAGTCTACCTGTTATTGTTCACTTTAGATGCTTATCGCTCATACCAGGCTTTATGTCTGACCCAGAGTTTTATGTCTCCTCTTATTACTCTGGGTGCTCACACGAGCAGACTAGAGACAGGTTAGCTGGTGATGCGCGAGTAGCTGATTCGGAGGCGGGCAGGAGGCTTCCACGTATGATATATATATACACACATTCTCCCTGTGTCGTTGGTGGTCGCTACTTAGGCATTAGTAGTGTACCTCCTTTATCTTACTTTTGCTTTGAGACAGTTTGAAAAGTTGTAATAAGCTGTATTTTGGATTTCCGCTTCTATGATGTTTAGTTCTGGTTTCCAGCTTATGCACTGTCTCACCTATTTTATGTCAAGTATGTTATTATTATATTTTATTCTATGCGCTGTGAGACATTCTACAGGTTCTTTGTATGTTCATTTTCTTCTTCCTTTTCCTTCTGACGACCCGTTCCGTGCTAACTGGACAAGTGTACAGCGCACTTTTGAAGTGAATGTCGGTTGGTGCGGGGCGGGCCGTCACACTTGGTATCAGAGCTCTAGGTTGCGTGGTTAACCTAGGGAAAGACACCAGGGAGAGATAGTACGTATATGAGAGCACGTATTTGTGATTACTTTGGTTTTCAAAAGCTATGTATATATATACTATTAGTAGTATAAAGATGAAGTCGCACTGCACTAGCACCACTATGGGGTCGTTAATCGTTTCCCTTTTTCAGATTGACGATGAGCCGAGACACGAGAGGTGCTGGTAGAGGGACCAACCAAGGGAATGCCGCTGACATGAGGGCTATGTTTACTAACCTCATGAGAGACATGCTTAGAGAAGTGCAAGGGGCAGTTCCCAATCCCGGGGTTGGTGTTGGCCTAGTAGTGCAGGCGCCTAGGGTCGATTTCGCCAAGTTGTGCAAGGATTACACTAATCTTGGTGGGAAGCCGTTCCACGGAACGGAGTCGGCCACGGATGTTCAGGACTGGATGGATAGCTGTGACCGTATCTTCGATGACTTGGGTCTTGAGGATGCGATGAAGAGAAGGCTAGCGTCTCGTCAACTGCAAGGGCGAGCGATGAATTGGTGGAATGCCACTAGAACAGCTACTCCAGAGGATCAGGTTACTTGGGATCAGTTCAAGGGTCGCTTTAGCGAGAAGTTTATTCCTGCTGCCCAGAAGTCAGTGTTGTTTAAGAGGTTCTTGGAACTCAAGCAGAACGGAAGGGAAGTTTCTGATTATATTGCTGAGTTCGACACTTTGTCGAAGTATGGACTGTCTCTCATTGATACTCCTGAGAAGAAGAATGAGAAGTTCATTACTGGTTTGGATGGATACTTGGGGGAAAGGCATATCAATCACATCGATGAGACTTTTGAATCGATCGTGGGGAAAGCTTTGAGATCAGAGAGGCTTTACCCTAAGTCAAAGACTGAGGCTGCATCTGCAGAAGGGCCAAAGCCGCAAGTAGGCGGTGTAGGCAAGAATAACTCTCAGAATAAGAGGAAGCAGGACCAATCTAAGGGTGGACAGAAAAAGGGCAAGAAGGATGTTGAGTGCTTCAGCTGTGGAAAGAAGGGCCATTATGCTAAAGAATGTCGGGCCAAGCCAGCGGAAAGGAAGTGCTACAACTGTGGTCAAATGGGACATCAGAAGGATAAGTGTCCGCAACCTCTTAAGGAGAAGCAGATTATGAAAGCATATGCTATTGATGCTGTTCCTTCTTCGTCGAATGCCCCAACTGTGACGGAGAAAGGAAAGAATGTTGTTATTCAAGGTATGCTTTCTATTTATGATGTACCAGTTCGAGTTTTGTTTGATACTGGGGCTTCCCGTTCCTTCATATCTAGTGACCTGGTAGATAGGTTGGGGCTGGAACCCGAGATAGTCGATAGACCATTGGTTGTGACGAACCCGATTGGTGGTTCGACTAGCCTTAGTATGATTTGCAGGAATTTGGTCTTATCGAGTCATGGATGTATGTTTGTATGTGATTGCTTTGTTTTGGGCTTTACTGGGTATGGCATTATATTGGGAGTCGATTGGCTCCAAAGATACGGGGTGGTGGTAGACCGTGAGGGCTTTTTGGTGACAGTAAGGGCGGATGATGGGCGGAGGGTAGTGTTTGGTAGTCTACCTACTGATGGGGTTATGGCTAGTTTTGTAAATTCCCTCGACATCCAGCAGGATGAGTTGTCAGATATGCCCGTGGTTGGCCAGTATCCGGACGTCTTCGAGGAGGTGACCGGGCTTCCACCACACCAAGAGATTGAGTTCCGTATTGATTTAGTGAAAGATGCCAGACTTATAGTGATGCCACTTCGTCGTATGGCACCAAGGGAGTAGCGAGAGCTCGGGGTAAAAGTCAGCAATCTTTTGAAGAAGGGATTTATTAGAAGGAGTGTCTCCGAGTGGGGAGCACCAGTTGTGTTTGCCACTAAGGCAGATGGTTCCCTTCGTTTGTGTGTGGACTATCGCGAGTTGAATAAGGTGACGAGGAAGAATAAGTATCCTCTACCGCGGATAGATGATTTGTTTGATCAGCTGGAAGGAGCTAGAATGTTCTCCCAGTTGGACCTCGCGACATGATTTCATCAGCTACGAGTAGCGGATGAGAGTGTTCCAAAAACGGCATTTAGGACGCCATCTGGATTTTATGAGTGGTTGGTCATGCCATTTGGGTTGACCAATGCACCAGCTTACTTTGTGGATCTTATGAATCGAGTATTCAGAGATCAGTTGAATAAGTTTGTTCTTGTGTTCGTGGATGATATCCTTGTTTACTCAAGGACAGAGGAAGAACACAAGGGACACTTGAGGATAGTGATGGAGGTGTTGAGGAAACACCAATTGAAAGCGAAATTCTCTAAGTGTCATTTTTGGAGAAGGGAAGTGAGATTCTTGGGTCATGTTGTTTCAGAGAGTGGTATTGCCGTGGACCCTGCGAAGGTGGCTACGGTACAGGATTGGCCTACGCCCAAGAATGTAATGGATGTAAGGAGTTTCTTGGGATTAGTTGGATATTATCGTAAGTTTATCCAGGACTTCTCCAAGATAGCAGCACCGTTGACTCAATTGACTAAGAAGAATCAGTCCTTCGTCTGGGACGGAGTGTGTGAGGATGCCTTCAAGAGTCTAAAAGAGAGGTTGACGTGTGCGCCAGTGTTAGTCATTCCTAAAGGGAATGAAGAGATGACGGTATACACGGATGCTTGTGGTACCGGACTGGGTGCAGTATTGATGCAAGGAGGTAGGGTTGTAGCTTATGCTAGTCGACAGATAAAGCCGCATGAGAAGAAGTATCCTACCCATGATTTGGAACTAGCAGCGATTGTGTTCGCATTGAAGATGTGGAGACATTATCTCTTGGGAGAAATATTTGAGTTGTTTACCGATCATAAATCGTTAAAGTATCTCTTCTCCCAGAAAGATCTGAATCTCCGTCAGCAGAGATGGTTAGAGTTCTTGGCTTCGTATGATTTTGATATCGCATATACACCTGGGAAAGGTAATGCGGTAGCCGATGCCTTGAGTAGGAGACATGCCAGTTTAGGGGCAATGTTTCTTGAATGGAAGCAACTGGAGTATATCGCGGGGTTTGATTTCAGACCAAGGTGCGAATTGGATCCAGTCTTGCTAGCTAGTTTGACGATCAGACCCACTTTGATAGAGCGGATTGGTTCCAGCCAGAGGGACGATCCTAACCTATTGGAAATCATCTCCAAGTTAGAGATGGGTATCGATGAGGAGAAGAATGTGTATGGGCTTGATCGAGATGGATGGCTTCGGAAGAATGGAAGACTAGTTGTGCCCAACGTGAACGGCTTGAGGGATGAAGTGCTTAGAGAATGTCATCACTCAAAACTGACTATACATCCCGGTGGTAATAAAATGTATCGAGACCTGAGACAGACTTACTACTGGGAAGGGATGAAAAGAGATGTTGGGAAGTTTATATCCAAATGCATGAATTGCCAGCTAGTTAAAGCCGAGCAAAAGAAGCCTAGTGGGTTATTGCAACCATTAGAAATTACCGAATGGAAATGGGAGCATGTCTCGATGGATTTCATCGATGGTTTACCAAGGACTAGATCGGGATATGATAGCATTTGGGTAATTGTGGATCGATTGACTAAGAGTGCAAGATTTATACCAGTCAAATCGACCAGGACGGCAGCCAAGTTGGCAGAATTGTATATGAAGTGGGTAGTGAGATTTCACGGAGTACCTAAAAGCATTGTGAGTGACCGAGACCCGTTGTTCGCTAGTGGGTTTTGGAAAAGCTTACAAGAGGCTCTAGGGTCAGGATTACATCTCAGTACTGCATATCATCCTCAAACCGACGGTTAAACGGAGAGGGTGAATCGTATATTGGAAGATCTTTTGAGAGCTTGTATATTGGATTTTGGTGGATCATGGGATGACCATTTGCATCTAGTAGAGTTTGCATATAATAATAGCGTCCAGTATCGGTATGGCTCCATATGAAGCTTTGTACGGAAGACCGTGCAACTCACCATCATGTTGGATAGAGACTAGCGAGAAGTTTATGCTTGGACCAGATGTGGTGAGGGAAACTTCCGATAAGATTAGGATCATTCAACAACGAATGAAAGCTGCCCAAGATAGGCAGAAGAGCTATGCTGATAAGAGGAGAAAAGACTTGAAATTCTCCGTTGGTGACTTGGTATTCGGCAAGATCTCTCCGTTAAAGAGCGTGATTCGATTTGACAGGAGAGGCAAATTAGCACCAAGATTTGTTGGCCCATTCCCTGTTCTTGAACTAGTCGGGAATTTGGCGTATAGAGTTGGCTTACCAGAGAAGATGGTGGGAGTTCACAATGTATTTCATGTTTCCCAACTAAGGAAGTTCGTTCACGACTCAGATGTGACTATTTCACCTGATCAGTTAGAGGACTTCGAAGTAGAACCCGAGGCGGTTGGGAACCGCAAGCCGATTCGTATTGTGGGGCACGATACGAAGCAACTTCGAAGGAAGGCGGTGAAGCTAGTCAAGGTCCAGTGGGGCGAGAACGAGAATGATTGTACTTGGGGGACAGAGGAGAGCATTAGGAAGGCATATCCAGAACTCTTTGCCTGGTAAGATTTATTTCGTAATTTAGTTTTTCCGCATGCTAGGGTAGACTTGTTTAGCTTGTTTTGCATGTTTGATTGTTGTTTTATGATTGATAGGCATGCGGGACCTTTGTGTGTGCTTTAATTAGGGAATTTCGGGGGCGAAATTTCTTAAGGGGGGGAGAGTGTAATGACCCGTATCCTACGTATCGGGGGATCGTAGAATATTTTTTTCTTTCCCGTATGAAGTCGTATGGTCATGTAACTTTGGGAAACATTTATTAGAGTCATTTCCCATGTTCATGATTTTTGTCGATTTTTAAATGACCATTTTGCCCCTAGTTGGTACTGTTTTGGCCATAGCTTTTGGTTGGAAAGGAATTTTGACCTGAAACCACTTCCATTGGATTCGTTTAATGGTTTACCTTTCCGTAGAGTGGTCATAATAGCCAAACGGACTTACCGTTTGGGAGATATGGCTGAAATAAGGTTTGGAGGGTGAAAAACTGCTTAACCGGGCCAAATCGGGTGATTAGTGAGTAGGCCCATAACCCATTTCGGGATTAGGGTTATGGAGAGGCTGAAATGAGATAGAGGATCATTCCATTTCAGTTTTCTAGCCTCCACTTATCACCAAGGAACCCTAAAAATGGCCTCCAACCTCTAAATCACCTTTTGGTCAAGGATTTGGCTTAGCAACCCCTAATCAAGGAAGATCTACACCAAATCAACATTGGAGCTGCTGTTTAGCATAGAGATTCACATCAAATCAGAGCTTTATTTCAGATCTTAGTTTATTTTGTGGCTAAGGTGAGTGATTTGCATAGTTTTACACTAATTATGGCTAGTTAAGGGTGATTAGTGTTAATTAGCGAATTTAAGCATGATAAAATTCGGGAAAAATGTTCATAAATTCCTAAATGATGTTTTAGACCTCTGATATGAATTTGGGTTAATTTGGTTAAGTTTTGCTAATCCTATCATTAGTTTTACCTAAACATGCTTAAGGGGAAATATGGGGTTTTGGGTATGTTTGATCCATTTTGATCTATCATATTGATGTTTTGATGTTTATGGTTGATTATGCATGTTGCTATGACTGTATGAAATGCTTTGTGATTGATTTCAATAGTTAGAATGGTCAAAAACGTCGTCGAATGGCGTAAACACCTGCTGGAACAGTCTCAGAAAACAGTGCAGGGTTCGGATCGGATCGGACATGGGGCTCGGATCGGATATGTTGAACTGAGCAAAGAATCCTATCGGATCGGAACCCAACACTTGGCAAAAAGTGGCAAAAAGGAAGGCCACGCTAGCTGAACTGGTATCGGATCGGATCGAGGAGGACGGATCGGATCGAGGAGGACGGATCGGATCGAGGAGGACGGATCGGATCGAGGAGGACGAATCGAATCGAGGAGGACGGATTGGAACGGAGGCACGAGCTGGAGGGGAGATGACACCCGACCCGACCCGAGGTGAAGCACCCGACCCGAACCGATGGAGGACAACCAACCCGAACCACACCAGGAGAAGACCCGACCCGAACCAATGAAGGATACCCGACCCGAACCGATGGCTTGAAGAGGACCCGATCCGACCCAGTATTGACCAATAACCCGAGATGCAAAGGTAGTCCAATATGGGAAGTTAGAGCTCAGGATCCAATTGGGAACCAATGAGTTCACTTCATGGTTGGACTTTGCTGCGGGACGTGTGCTAAGGAGTTGTCGACGTTCATAACTTCGATTCACCACTGAAAATGGATGATGGGCTACTTATCAGTGCAGTAGGTTCATTATGACCTGAGGGGCAAGGTGATGGTAGCAAGACTACGTTATCAGTGCAGTAGGGTCATTATGACCTGAGGGGCAAGGTGATGCGTAGTAAGACTATGAGCCATTGCAGTGGGGTTCTTGTGACTCCATGGGGCAGAGTGGACATAGTAAGGATTAGTAAGGCTATGAGCCAGTGCAGTGGGGTTCTTGTGACTCCATGGGGCAAAGTGGACATAGCGAAGGATTTATGGCTACGTTATCAGTGCAGTGAAGCCATTTATGACTTCATGGGGCAAAGTGATCGTAGCAAGGAATGTTGGGTGATCGAAGTGGTGAATATCGTATACTTTACGCACTGAGTGAGAGATGTGAGGATGGATGCTATGCTTGATTGTTTGCCATCATTATGACATGCACACCTCCCCCACCTCCGTATCTTTACACCGTTTGATATAGTACCTTGGAGTGTTGTACAGTATGTAGTGCTAACTCTTTGGTTGCAGGTCCAGGTTCAGGTATGTTTTAGTCTACCTGTTATTGTTCACTTTAGATGCTTATCGCTCATACCAGGCTTTATGTCTGACCCAGAGTTTTATGTCTCCTCTTATTACTCTGGGTGCTCACACGAGCAGACTAGAGACAGGTTAGCTGGTGATGCGCGAGTAGCTGATTCGGAGGCGGGCAGGAGGCTTCCACGTATGATATATATATACACACACATTCTCCCTGTGTCGTTGGTGGTCGCTACTTGGGCATTAGTAGTGTACCTCCTTTATCTTACTTTTGCTTTGAGACAGTTTGAAAAGTTGTAATAAGCTGTATTTTGGATTTCCGCTGCTATGATGTTTAGTTCTGGTTTTCAGCTTATGCACTGTCTCACCTGTTTTATGTCAAGTATGTTATTATTATATTTTATTCTATGCGCTGTGAGACATTCTACAGGTTCTTTGTATGTTCATTTTCTTCTTCCTTTTCCTTCTGACGACCCGTTCCGTGCTAACTGGACAAGTGTACAGCGCACTTTTGAAGTGAATGTCGGTTGGTGCGGGGCGGGCCGTCACAAAAGGATTGGGCGAGCTAGTCGCTAGTGACAATGGCATGGTGCTCCGTCCATGTTTGGTAGTAAGCGGAGATGTTAGGAGTTGGTTGAGGGTTTTGGTTGGACGCCAAAGGAAACTGCAAAAATTAGGGAACTGCAAAAGGGCGACGAAATTGAATGGAGCGGATTTTCGATCGGAAATAATTTGGGGGTGAAGAAAATTAGGGATCCGAATGAAAAAGAAACAAAGGAAAATAGTGTGAATTATGCTCCAACGGGAAAATGAAAATTTGGAGCAAAGAGCTGAGGCGGTAATGGAAAATTAGATTAGCGTGGATTGATAACGTGGACTGTTGGATTGTATTCACCCGGATTGATAATTTTATTCACGCGGCTACTGCAACATAGTGTCGATATCTATGCTAACATCTTGAAGCGTGTGTTGCAATAGAAAAAAAATTAGCATAGCTATGGCAAATTTTAGCTGGCAACATCTTGGATTTTCATTGCAGTAGGCCATCTATAGCATAGTATTAGGTGGCTTCTCCCATTCTAATTTACACCAGTTCTTCATACCTTCTGCCTCTGTAAATCTATTCTAAATATATGTATACAATGGGGGAATGCTGATGGAGCCTAGATCTACAGAGACAACACTCATGATTTACATACAATAACAAAAAGGGATTGGATTGGACTCTTCTACGGTATATAGTTATATATATATAAGAGAACTAATCTCTTCTTCACCAAGAGCCACTATGAGTTCCCTGTCATTTTCAGATCTGATTTCTTAGACTATAACATGATAGTTAAATAAAATTGGGGTAGGATATACATTGTTTATAAGATAATTACTATACATGTTTTTCACTGTTAATCATTTATGCCGCTGACATAAATAAAACATATGCCTTTAGTGTTGGATAACTAATAAGTTATATATATCTATCTTCCTTTTCCTTATTTCTATGTTAGTTTATTTCTAGTCTTATCCATATGCCTATGTGATTTGATTATATTCTCCTTCCTCTGTTTTTTCCTTTTTGTTTACGCTAAGCCCAAGCCTTTGGAAGCCTAGGCTATATCCGATTAGAGTTTGTGGGTAATTGGGGTAATAATGAATGACATAAGAGGAATTTAGGCATGTTGTTAAATTGGGGACTGTTTAACTATAATTTGGGAAAGGGGTAATATGCATATGTTAGATTTGTTGTAAATTGATAAAAAGGGGTAATGTGCATATACTTACTGTAAATGGTGGAAATGGATAATTTGCATAAATCTGTACATGCTGTAATTTGGGGGCACAATGGGATGAATAATATGCATATGTATAAACATGTTAGGTTTGAATTAATACAGACACTAAGTAAATGACATGTTAGAATATTGTAAGTACCAGATGTTGGCTAATAAACTGAATCACTGTGGTAAGTATACATACAACTAGGCAGGTGTTTTGGGGAAGGGATGCATACACATAATGACATGTAATATTACAACCATGCTTATTAGTAAATCTAAACTTGCAAGGTTAAACATGACTATTAATAAGTTAAGATGTCCCTCGCTCTGATGTTGTATCGGGTTTTGGGGACTCTTAAATCCTAATTACTTAGGGGCACAAGCTTAGGGTTTTGGCTTATGCTAATATGCTATTTGGAACCCATATCAGTCAGTATCCCTATACATATTTTGTAGAGGGCCTCGCACTAGGTTGGGACCAGGGCACGCTTTACTAAACTTAATAATAAGAGGTTCACATGGGGAAGGTGGGTACGGGGGCATTCCGTCGGAGTCATGAGCGTGCATGAGTCTAATTAGGGAAACTAAGTCATTGTAACACCAGTAAATAGGTCTGTGTTATATAAGTTGCTAGGTTCGGGTGTGATACACCCTACTGTTGGGGCTGACACAAGGTATTTATGTAATAGGGAGCCGATCGCATGGGTAGTAATTAGGGTACACCTATATGTCATTAGGGTAACACCTAATCATGTCATGTAATTAGGGTACGCCTAATCCTGCTGTTTAAATCTGCTGTTAATCCTGTTGATATGTAATTAAGTTAAATACCTATTCCTGTTGAACCTGTTATACTAGTATTGGTGCAGACATAAACTGTTTAGGATATAAATTTGAAGCATTACTTGATCATAGCTTATTCCTATTATTCCTGTCTACTCTGCTGTTTTTTTAGTTTATCTATCACCTTATATGATATTGTATTTCTCATCCAGTCTTATTTACCTGTCTTGGCATTTCTATATTATGCACATTTGAAAATCACTGGAACTCGCCAGACTTTATGTCTGACCCTTTTTCTTTCTCTTTTTTCTTCCTTTCACCCAGACCCTCAGAGTAGAAGCTCTAGGACTTTCTCTTACAGCTTGGACTTGGATTTCTTGAGATGTATCGTTTTGACTTGTACTCTACTCTATTATGGTTATGAAGAGGGATATGATTTTATTTATGGCACTGTGTTATTTTATTTTGAAAGACAGATTTGAGATACTTTGTTTTGATGTAAGTGCTTTGATGTAAATGGTTTTAAAACTACGTTTATTTTTAATAATGAAATTGAAATTTTCCGCTGCTTATTTTGTATATGTCTTGAAATTTCTGTACTGCTTACCTATTGCGCTTCACGAAACTTAATGCATTCTCTTGTGAGTGGCATTAACGGATGTGGGGTGTCACATTGAAGGTTACTGGAGCTGGAGCAGTCATAGGACAAGATGCAGGACTCTCAACATCCAAACATTTTTATGAATGTGATTTCTTGGATTCTGAAGCTTGTACCCTCTGGTGGGTTGTCCTTCGCTGTGGGTCAAGGTCCATTGGGATCAACCTTATTCGGTTGTTGTGTGTTGGTGGGTTTGCCCGCGTTTTTTATGATTGTGTCATTGTTTGGTGTGGTGTTAGGGTTGGCGATTTCTTTTTGTAGGGCTTCCCTGTGTTGCTTTCTTTAATGATTGTATTAGTTTGTTATTGTGTCAGTTGGTAGGCTTCTATGGGTGTCGCTTTGTGATCCATAGGCCTATCTTTTGTGAGTCACTAGAGAAAGGCCTTTTTTCTTCATTTTGGTATGCTAGTTTCTTTTTGGTTAAAAAATATGGATCTACTACCCAACCCACTAACCAAAAATACTAAAACATTCACATATTAACACATGAAATTTCCGTTTTATTTCAAAAGATATTATACGCTTTATACTCTGACCAATTAAGGGCCTATGGTTCTTAAATTTCCATAACCATCATTTTTGTGTACAAAAGTAACATTCCAACTTTTCCATATGTTCTTTCTCTTTTCAAGTGGATTTACCAATGGATTCGGGTGTTTATAATATAATATATTTATATTTTAAGAACAAAAATATGTTCACTTGCTATCTTTATAGTAGTCCTAACCCTAAGCTCTGATGCCCAATGTAATAATCCATATTTCAACGAGCCTGAATTTTTTGTAAAATGCTAAAATCTATGTCCATCAAAACACGAGTTGATTATCTAGTATCCTATAGGA
Source organism: Allium sativum (assembly GCA_030737875.1). NCBI lineage: Eukaryota > Viridiplantae > Streptophyta > Magnoliopsida > Asparagales > Amaryllidaceae > Allium > Allium sativum. The sequence goes on from CM060923.1 coordinate 108,978,558, forward strand.
AGGAAACGACAAATATATTAAAGCTTAAATAAATATCTCACACTAGAACTAAGTAAAATATGATAATAGATAACTATTTACCATAATAATAACACTAACTAAGCAAGTGTCTCTAAGTTGAAAATCTCTACCATCTACCTAACCTATAGGTTTGTTATGAGGAGGGGATCAGAACTAAAGTTCTAGTGAATGAAAAAATTATATTTTTAAAGAATAACACTACATGTATCGTTCTACCGCTGATTTACTTTTTATTAGGATTTATAACACTCTAACATAGGTGTGTAAGTCGTACCCATCTACTTCCTACTAGATCAAACCTAATAATATGTGTAGCTATATGCCTAATCGAATGTCGTGGTCCTAAGTACTATCCATAATACCCACTGTATCGTCCTCGATAATAATTTGTCGTCATGTTGTGCAAGATCACTCTAACTACATCTATAAAGGATAGTTTCGTGAGGCATACAATACAGATGTTCCATCATCTAGTAAGAAAACGTGATAACCGTGTCTGCATCAGCTCGTTTCAATGCTCAGACATCTGCGATGTACCACCCAGTGCATACATCAAGGACTTACAGATAATTATAATATCTACTACCTAATCGCTGCTACCAAGATCTACCCTTGTATGGAACTCGGTCGAGGATTTCTATATCTATAAAGGACAGCTTCGTTCATCTTACAATACAAATATTTTATTTGGTCTGTCTCTTTCTTAGTGGTTATAGCTCCACCCAGCCCCCTCAACAGTTGAAAGATTTATCAAGAGCTAAGTGACTGTGCTCTACAACAACAACAGAAATCTAAACATCTAATAGGCATTGCCCCTCGTCCAATGTCTAGATAGTAAAAGATCATTAGCATATTGGTTAAGCTTCAGTCTTTCCCGTTCTCGCTTTGACTGATGATGATAGGTATCCAAACGATTATTATCCTTATTGGGTCCTGACCATGAAGCCTTCTCTTAGAGCCGAGTATACTGCTGAATCCTAAAATCACCCAATAGTCATCTGACTGCCCTTGATTTAAATGCATTCAAGTACTCTTTTGATGGAACCACTATAGACATGCCTCTGGAGGTGCATCTTCATTAGGCCTATCTAGAGGGCCATCCTAGAGTATCCTTATGTCCCGTAGAAGTCTCTAATCTCCCTCTATCTTCACTAAACAACATATTGGACGTTCTCCCACTGTATTAAAAACTTTTGTGATGATTTGCTTCTTTAGGCCCTTCATCTAGACTCTGTTTAAACTACTTCAAATGCACTACACTTATTTTATTAGACCCTATGTCTAATCTTTTATTATGCATTTATTTTACTTTTATTTTATTATAACACTGATTAGCATTACATCCATAGTTCCTTTTTATCTGAACCATATTTACTTGTTCATTAGTTTTGTTGATCACTTATTTACCCCAGTCAGCATTTGTTGTCGGAATAGGCCACTACTGTTACATGCTTATTAAACTTAATCCCACATGTAAGTTTGATTTATGATAAACCTTTCTTACTTTTTTCTCTCTTTTTTCTTTTTATTTACAACTCTTATGTTATAATTTTATTTGCAAACATTCAGCTTCTCATAATAAACTTTTCTTCCTTTTTAGCTCAATCCTAGATTTGAGCCCAACCTGTCGACTCAGTTCCTAACTTGAGCCTATGATGTTCTACTTTTATCATAATAGGTTACATTATTTTATGACTATTAAGTTCCGCAACTTAATTTCTTACTCTTTTTATTTTCATAAGATCTTTCAGTAATATTATTCTTTTACTTACTGTCTTTGTAAGTTTTATCTTTAGGAAGTTATACCGATTCCTTGTTAGTTGGTTACTGAAAATGTACTAAAATTAATTTTATGGTTTAACATAAAATAATCTTATAAAAAACGATCCATAATTGCAAGATACTTATTTTAATTATTTCTTAGCTATTAGATAGTGTGAAATATAGCTAAATGCCTATTTTCCACCAATCCATTTCCTCTTTTTTTATTCTTGTAATTACATTTATTGTTTTCTTTACAAATCAAACTATGAAAATAGTTTTCATTTTATAAAAAAAGAATTAAGGCATTTCCTTACTTTCTACTTTAATAGGTATATTTTAGTTTCTGTTCTTAATTTATTTCCCAAATCTGACATGATTTCTATAAATTTACCACAGTTGTGTTTATGCTCCTTTTACAACATTTTTTTCTCAACTATACTTATATTTGTTCAACTTTAATTCTAAAAAATCAACTTCTACACACAAATATAAGTTTTTCCAAATTTACAGTTTAATTACAGATTTAATGTAAACAGTCTTGATTATACAATGTCAAATTAAATCACAGTAGGAATAATACTGTAAATAATTCTAATTAAATTATACCTAAGTATAGTAGGAAATAAATTACTACAAATAATTTTAAACTAAGCTATGTTAAATTATAACAACAATTTAACAATACTATATACCATTATTAAAAAACTATAATATAAATACACTCGCTGGTCGTCATAAGCTCTATTCCTTGGCTACTACATATGTCGCTTCTAATAGGATTATATAAATTTTTAATTTTCATAAGCATTTTACCTATAAAAATTTATGTTAGCTCTGTCTTAAAAAGAGAGAACAAAAAGGGAAAAATTGTGTTGTGAGAAATTAGCAATGCCTAAGATCTATTTATAGGTTAGGTGTAACTACCTATAAAAATATACCCTAAATAGACATAGATAATTAAATTAAGTATAAAAAATAATAAATTAATAAAATATTAAGGGGCTAGAAATAAGAATTTCAGAAAATTGATAATTGGGTCATGAAAGTTTTACTATTGCGTTCGTGGTGAGATTCTGATCTGTTTGCATAATTTATTTGCTGAAACAGAGTCTGTATGAAGAAGTTACGACTAAAACAAGTTATACGTAAATTATTTACATACAATATTTGAATTCAAATTGCATAAATAAATATATGGAATATAATTATATATTAATTGGCATGAAAAGAATATTCCATGATAATTTGAATTGTGTGTATATATATACATGTAAGAGAGGACAAGAATAATAAACTTAAGGAAGGTAATCAATCTAATTTAATGTTATAATTAATATAAAAGAAACGTTCAGAGAAATAAATTCTCTGGCTCGATCCCTGAAGGGGGCTTGACCACGCTATAGAAGAGGTGTCGACCTAGGGGTTGACTGCCCTTAAGGAAAAAAGGAAGTGAAGGCTATTTTTTATAGGGACTTATATATAAATTGCAAACAACGAATCAGATTGAATCTAATTAACCTAATGGTTTGTATACACACTTGCAACTTCATATACCACCTACTAAGCCTTTCCCTAACCCTAATATATTTTATTCTTGCGCCTTCATTCTGCCATTAAAATTCCACGAAAAAGTTTAGGTTTTCTTCTAACTCCTTAACTATATTCTCTATTCCGATTTAGGATTAGATTTATATTATATTATGTAATTCAAAGATTTATATATAAGATTCTAATCTCTTGATTCTGATATATAAATTAACAAGAACTGAAGAACGTTTTGTACGAAGGACTGGATCCAAAGTAAACACTATTCAGATTTCTACTATTTTATTCTACTTAGCATTATGAGTGGAAATGACATTATTTCTATTTTCTCTATTTTGTAGTGTGGATTTGGATCTACATGCCTAAGGGAATTTGGATTTATTCGAAAATATCATATTAAACATCCTCCAAGTTACCTATATTTTATTTGTTCGTAGAAATGATCAATTGTAACAACCCGAAAATCTGGGCTAGTTTAAAATTGTTATTTTGGCTATTTTAACGAATTTTGAATATTTAAAATAGATTATTTTAAATAATATCGACGAAAATTTATTTAGAATATAATTCGAATGTATATATTATATGCGTCGTCGTTAGAATATAAATATTTATATATAATTATAAATAGAATTGAAAATGGCGTGGTAGTTCGATAATTCGATTTCAAACTTCAATTGAATATACCGGGTGCAAAACAATCCGGATTTTAGTGAAACCAAAAACATTAGGATCTAATTGATGATATCTTTCCAACGAATCCGGAAAAAATCAAAATTTCATAGCGGGAATCAAAAGATGTGTCTAGTTGAAAATTCTGAATAGTCGCTATGGAATTCAGGCCCTTAAAAAAATGGACATTTTGCAAATGACCTCGGATTTCGACGAAACCAGTTTTGTTGGGTCCGTGGTGTCAAGTTATTGCTAGATTCCAAATTTCATAATTTTTCGAATCAATATGTGAGCGTGGCAAAGGAAAACGCGTCTGGCCAGTTTCAGTTGATTTTAATCGACTGGAAAATGGCCATTTTTCTAACGATCCCAGAATTCGACGAAACTAGTTTTGTTAGGACCATAGCGTCAATACGATGTTAGAAAATATTTTTATGGAATTTTTAGAAATAGTATGTGGCCTCGGTAAATTGAAATGTGCGTTCAAAATTCAATATATAGAGTTATATTTTGATTTTGACGAAAACTGATCGAAATAGTCGAATCAGCTTACGACACATATCCCATTATGTTCGGAATGGGGGTAATACATTAGGGGCGACAGTCGGTGGGTTCGATTTTGAGTTCGAAATAAAAAGTTGCTTTTGATGGAATAAAATAATATTTAAATATATTATATATTCACTCATTTTTAAGAAAACCCTAATCCCCTTTTTCATTCTGAGTCGCCACGATCAGCTTTTATCGGCGGAAACTGCTCGGAAAATTCAAGCAAAAAAATCGTTCAATCCACAAATCGTTCCACCAACATTCAACGTAGAAATCAAAGAGTGGATCGAGCCCTATAATGCCATATGAGATTGATCGAATCTCGCACCGTGTTTCGCTCGATCTCTGGGCTCGAACTCGCGATCTTCGACGCGTGTTCTGGTGGGAATGGGGCAACCGAACTTGGAGCTTCTAAATGGGGAGGAAGGCGGCACGTGGAGCTTCAGAATGGCAGTCTTCAATCCTCCTCCGGTCTGACGAGGTGGCGGCATAGGTGGATCTTCCATTCGAGCTCGACGGATACTTGTTCCAGGCCAGTACAGTGAGCACGACAGATTTTTGGGGTTCCTGGAGTTTAACAGATTGAACAAAGGTGATTTTTTTTATTTGTTATTTTTTTTAATATATATAAAGTATAGTTTAAATCAGTTTTCAAATAAATTTACATAAGCATTGTTTTAAAATATATACATTCATTATTGTAAAAATGGATTTTTGATTTTAAAATAAAATTAACATGATGTTTAAAAATAAAATAAAATTTTCATATTGTTTTAAGAATAAACAACATATAGGTTTTGAAATAAAAATGAAGTAGCATTGTCTTTAATGTGAATAACAAAGTTAAAAATTAGATTTTGAAAATATTGTTTTTAGAAATAGAAAAATATATGATTTTTACATAGGAAGTAGAGATATAAAAATATAATTTTTACATGGAAAGTAGCGGTATAAAGATAGGATTTTTATCTATATAATAGCGAAATAAAAATTCGATTTTTATATATTGAATAGCGAAATAAAAATTCGATTTTTATATATTGAACATCGAAGTAAAAATATGATTTTATATATTGAACTTCGAAATAAAAATGTGATTTTTATATATTGAACATCGAAGTAAAAAAGGTGATTTTTATATATTGAATAACGAAGTAAAAAATTTGATTTTTACATATGTAGTGGCTACAGCAACGAAGATGCGATGACGATGAAGATTTCTATCAAAGAAGAGTCAAGATGATTGGATAGCTATCTGTGAGAATTCCTCACCTTTCAATTTCATTTTCTAGTTATATTTATATACTAGGATGCAGACGGTGCTTAGTAGCACCCGACACCCGTCATCCACAGACCATGGATGGCTTGTTTGTTAAATTGTTTGGTTGAGTAGTTAGTTAGAATATTTGATTGAATGGAAATTGTTTGGTGAAATGAAATTGATTTGATTGATGTGTGAATGGCGTGGGCCTTCACTAGACCGGGAATAAGGCTAGGCCTCGTCCCATTTCTAGTATCGTGTCGTTATGCCGCCGAAATTTTCTAAAATAAGTTAGAAAAATAAAAATATCATTTTATTGAATAAATGAACTGAGTAGAAATTCATATGTTAAAATAAAATGTTTTATCGTTAAAAATATAATTTTTAACGTGAAGTGAATAAAATAAAATATTCATTTACAAACCGGACGGTTTGTTTATGTACACCTATTTGAATGACATTGATTGGGACGATAAATTTTACACATCGCCCAACTGCACAAATAAAATCTGTGTTTGATTGTTTGAAACCCCACACGGGTGTTGGGATGAAATTTGAAGTTCACTCATCCTGATTGATTAAATATGTCGATCGATTGATTGACAGGCTGTTATAAGCGTTAGATATCTATATTTGATGCTTATACAGTGTAGTGCACTTTGGTTGATGGTTGATTATTTTTCAATGCTATTATATGTGTGTAATGTATGAAAATCCATATAATTAACATCATATGGTGATTGATTGGGCCTCATTCCAATTTAGAAAATAAAGAATAATATAAATAAAGGTTCATGTGTTGACAGTACTCATCCATTGAGATTGGTCATGTGTTGAACGAAATGTTTTAGTAATAAAATTTACATCTTTATTAATATAAAATAAAGGTTCATGTGTTGACAGTACTCATCCATTGAGATTGGTCATGTGTTGAACGAAATATTTTGATAATAACAACTATTTTGAAAAAGAAATATTTGAAATAGAATATTTGAAAATAGAAATTTATGAAGCCGTGTTGATTAGATTGACGCCATTTTGACGTGAACGATATTTATATCGATTTTAAAGCGATTTCGAAATGAAATGGATTGAAAACGATTTCGAAATGAAATGAATTGAAAACGATTTCGAAATGAAATGAATTGAAAACGATTTCGAAATGAAATGAATTGAAAACGATTTCGAAATGAAATGAATTGAAAACGATTTCGAAATGAAATGGATTGAAAACGATTTCGAAATGAAATGGATTGAAAACGATTTCGAAATGAAATGAATTGAAAACGATTTCGAAATGAAATGAATTGAAAACGATTTCGAAATGAAATGGATTGAAAACGATTTCGAAATGAAATGGATTGAAAACGATTTCGAAATGAAATGGATTGAAAACGATTTCGAAATGAAATGGATTGAAAACGATTTCGAAATGAAATGGATTGAAAACGATTTCGAAATGAAATGAATTGAAAACGATTTCGAAATGAAATGAATTGAAAACGATTTCGAAATGAAATGAATTGAAAACGATTTCGAAATGAAATGGATTGAAAACGATTTCGAAATGAAATGAATTGAAAACGATTTCGAAATGAAATGAATTGAAAACGATTTCGAAATGAAATGAATTGAAAACGATTTCGAAATGAAATGAATTGAAAACGATTTCGAAATGAAATGGATTGAAAACGATTTCGAAATGAAATGAATTGAAAACGATTTCGAAATGAATTGAATTGAAAACGATTTCGAAATGAAATGGATTGAAAACGATTTCGAAATGAAATGGATTGAAAACGATTTCGAAATGAAATGGATTGAAAACGATTTCGAAATGAAATGGATTGAAAACGATTTCGAAATGAAATGGATTGAAAACGATTTCGAAATGAAATGAATTGAAAACGATTTCGAAATGAAATGAATTGAAAACGATTTCGAAATGAAATGAATTGAAAACGATTTCGAAATGAAATGAATTGAAAACGATTTCAAAATGAAATGAATTGAAAACGATTTCGAAATGAAATGAATTGAAAACGATTTCGAAATGAAATGAATTGAAAACGATTTCGAAATGAAATGAATTGAAAACGATTACGAAATGAAATGAATTGAAAACGATTTCGAAATGAATTGAATTGAAAACGATTTCGAAATGAATTGAATTGAAAACGATTTCGAAATGAATTGAATTGAAAACGATTTCGAAACGAATTGAATTGAAATTGAATTGAATTCAAATTGAATTGAAATTTGAATTGAATAGAAATGAATTTTAAAACGAATTTATAAAGAAGAATTCAAATTTGCTTTGGATTGAAATGGAAGTTGAAATTGTTTTTGAAACGAATTTAAAACTATTTATATAATTCGTTTTAAATAGAAATCGACGAAATATATATTATATATATTATATATATAATATAATGGCCTGAATAGAACGCGCCGCGCCGCGGCAGTTCGTGAATTTCGACCATTTATTTCAAACGGACATTACGGGAGATCCGACCGTCGGATTCTCCTAAAACCAAAACCGTTGGGTTCGTATCGAAAAGAGCTTTCTAACGAATATTAGAAATTAGAAATCTAACGGTTGGATTTGGAGATACGTCCAAATCAAATTCAAAAAAGGTCGCTGTAAGTGCAGTTCGATGACCGTTGATGGAAATCGACTGTACGGGCCTTGATAAAATTATTAAAAATAGTGATAATTTGTGTAAAATCATAAGAAATGATTTGGGGAAAATTGGGATGAAAAACTCCATATTTGAAAAGATAAAAATAGATTTTTATCGAAATGAACTAGTTTTGAACTAGAATTATAATTCTATTTATTTTTAAGTAAATAAATTGAATTTGAAAAGGGTTTTAAAAATAATCAGAATTTCCAATGATTGCATTGGAGTGGATTTGAATCGAAATTGTCTTCGGAATATTTCGATGTTGGAATTCGTGATTATACAGATGTTGTTATGGAAATTTGAAAGATATATATTTATATCGTTATTTCCAATACGACATTTGTTAGTCGTAGAATTTGATATTGAATATAAGCCGATATATTTTCTATTCAGAGCCTTGTATTTAATATCAAATGTGATTTGAGTTTGTCATGGATGGTGTCTTCACTAACACTGTTCTTGAACCCAGTTGAGAAAAGATTAAATCTTTTTATTTAGATTTAATGAAGTGTACCAATTAAATAATATTTAATTGGAATTGAATTGATATTGATTTTTGGGTTTATCGTGAATAGTGTTTTAAACAACACTCGTTCTTTAACCCGATAATTAATGAATGTGATTTTTGGGTTTATCGTGAACAGTGTTTTAAATAACCCGATAATTAATGGAATGTGACTTTGGGTTTATCGTGAACCGTGTTTTAAATGACACGGGTTCTTTAACCCAGTCGAAGATTAAAACTAAGTGGAGTTTTAATGAATCTTTAATTAGATTGAAATGATCGAGAATGGAGTATCACCAGTTTTGCTCCAGGCGATAGTTAAATCTTTAATTAGATTTGAACGTGAAATGGTAATTGAATTTACCGATAACACAGTGGTGTTAGATATGAAGTATTACCAGTTTTACTTCATGGGATGAATAGGTTGGGATTGGGAAATTAAAACAAATGATTACTTCGGTAAGGTTCGCTAATCCCGACTAGTTTGAATTGATATTCAAAAATAGATTAAAGAATAAATTCAAGAAATTTATCTTGGATAAAATTAATGGGAACATTTCCCTATGAATGTGAAATTTAGAAACTAACTGTCGGTTAGCTAAGCAGAATGGTTTTCTGGATATTGATCTGATGTTGGTTTCGGCCTTCGGGGTTAATATTTGGGAAATTATTCTCTTGATTAATTTACGGTTAGTGACTGATGAATCGGAATGAGGCGTATGTTGTGTTTGTGTAACACTTATTTAAAATATACGCGAGTTATTCGGAAAGACCGGGTTTATCCCATTCTGAATAACTGATACGACGATAAGTCGAAGATGAAGACGGTGGTCGAAGACCGGAAGTCTTCACGTCGTTTGGGTGATTACTGATGATCTTGATTGGGCTGTACACCCAAGAAGATGGAAACAGTTGGTGATCGTCCAGACGTACTTGGAGATCGATGGATATGCGGGGTACTAGGTGCCTCCGGTTTCGTTCAGACCCAGAACGGACTTGTAAATGGACTGTGTGTCTGACATTGGATTTTAGTCCGTGTGATTGATCTCTATTAAATATATATCTGTTTGGCGGCGGAGAATTTATTCTCTTGCTTAACGCCCTTCTCTGAGACATACGAGCTCAGGGGTTATATATTGATGGATATCAAACGCATGGAGTGAATTGCCTGTGTGGCATGCCTAAGTGGCAATTGATCGAGGCTTCTGTTGAAAAGCAAAGTCTTGTGGTGATGATCAAAGCAAGGCCTTTGTGGCGTAGCTTTGTGTAACGTTTACTTCGCGTGTTTCACACCCGGTATGAACCAAAAACGGGAGAGGACGTCAGGGAGGGCATGCGTTTCTTTCTAGCTAGAAGTGGCGTCAGTGGTTTTACACGCCCTGACGAGTTTGACTTATGTGGTTGTTGCTGTTGCGAGGCGCCTCGGATTGATCGGTCGTTCTCGAACCGATGGAGTCATTTAGTTGGCTCACCTACGCCCCATAGGGCGGAGAAACGCATGTTCAGGGTTTAAGTTTAATCCACATCGGTGGACTGGTCCTGAGGTTCCAAGGGCCCACCTGAGTCTGGGTCCTGTGGCTCGGGCTAGAGAGTCACGAATCGGTAGAGGACTATCTTTTGCCTCGGTTCATAGACGGAAATCCAATTTCCAAATACGTGACATTTGCGGTTTTATTTGTAGAGCCTAGTATGGCGACATAGTGGGATGGGGCGCTCATGTCGCCTATGATTGTTACTTATGATTTGAAGTTGTTTTATATACTATGCACTTATAATAGTATCAAACGATTTGTTTTAAACGTATCAAGCATTCTTTGGCTGTTATAAGGGAAAACCCTATCCTCGTCTGCGTTGCATTGTGTGATGGGACCTGGGTCTTATAACAGCTTCATTTTTCTTTATTTAGCATGGCGCTGTTTGTTTTATGCACTGGTATTCTTGGGAGAAAACCCGTTCCATGTTACGGCGTGGTCCCTTGATTTACCTAACTTTAAAAATAAAGATTAATAACTGTTTTAGTTCTCACACCAGTCACATGACTGACCTGGAGTTTATTGTTTTAACCTAAACTCTGGGTGCCCCTATTTTGACACGGGCAGCTAGTAGTTTTGGTTTTGCAGATTTATATTCACAGGATCCTGGTTTACAGCTGGAACGATATCCGGAAAGCTTTGTATCCGTATATCTTCTTCTAGTTGTGTATTGTATTATTTTCCACTGCTATGTATTTAAATGTAATTTAAATCTCTGATATTTCTGTGTAATATTCATTTATACTCTGTATATTCTTGTAATCTGATGCATTGTTGTAATATACAATGAAATGTTCTTCTGTTTGCGTTCTGTTGTGGTTTGTTCTCGAACTATCCGGCACTTTCCTTTACGGGGAAGTTACGGGTTTTCACATCAATCTATTATATTTATTGTTTTGGATTATTTTATTTATTGTTTTGATTTATTGTAACGATATAAGAAGAACATGATGCTTGTATATAATTATCTACATTGTTTGTATTCCTTTTTGTTCCATTTCATGTAAATCCATACATTTGATTTTATGAAAAAGTTTAAGATTTGGATAGATTTGTAAATCTAACTAGGTTGGGATCTCTATTTTCTAATTAGAGCATTCGAACATATTATTTACAATATATCTAAATATTGAGGTTTTGTGTATAAAAAATTTTAAGAAAGGAACCTATTAAAAATAGAAATTATAAACATATATGCACATTTGATGTATAAAGTAATCTTCATCTTTTATTAATACAATAATCAAAACTCGGGTTACAAGTGTATATGTTGTTATGATAGTTTTTCCCATTTCATTGTCATATGTTAATATGTACATTTATGGTGTGGTTGAGGAAAATATGGGGAAATAACTCGTATAGCTTTAAGAATTTAATAGGGATTGACATTTCAATTTGTGGTAAGGGCGAAAATCTCGTTCACTTAATTTACGTTTTATATTTATGTATATCTATAATGTAATCAACGTATGTTAATATGTATTTAGTGTGCAATAAATACGATTAAATTAGGAATAGAATTTGAATGTCCCTATAGGAATTTATATGTTTATATGTGTGTGAGTTAATGTCTTAATTAATATTAATGACGCATAGACATGAGGTTAACTGTTACTTGTAGTAAAGTCTGCCCGGAACCGACTGACATATCCAGTGTCTACAAGTATATCTGGTTAATAAGAGAGGTCTAGGTGTCATGGGTCATTATAATTAGTATGTTATGATGCAAGGTTAGGGCAAACTTGTATTAGAAGTCTGCCCGGGACTGCCCGACAAATCCATCATTTACAAGTAGTAGGCATAATGTGAGTTATCTAGTGCGCATATATATATATATACACACACACATATACATATTTTGTGTGTGTATGAAATAGGCCTGCTTGGGACAAAGGTATTAAGTGGTTGACCGATCTCTCATTGTGTATTAAGTGGTTAGGATTGGGTTCGTTCTTAAGGTTCACTCCTTGGTTCAGGACCAAAGTCATTGGGCCTGCCTTTCGAGAAGTAAATGGTTGTTGGATCTGCGTTTCTCCTATAATGTATTAAATGGCCCAATGTGTATGGGGTAGTTCTCCAAGTAATGTCATCTTCTGATCTAGGGCCTAGTGAGGACTGACCTAAGGACGGATTATGTATACATGATCTAAGGAATGTAATAACTTTCCCTTTTGACTGCCCCAAGTCGGTAGCTAAACCAACTCGAAACGTTCAAAACGACAAATTGTTTTGGCTTACAAGGTTTAAACAGAATTATGCATAGAATCACAGAGTGCAATAACTTGCAGCGAAGTAAATTTTATATAAATATCAGAGCTTTATACAAAAAAACTTATAGTGGAAAAATAATAAAATTTATACATATATCTTAAACAAATGAAATTTTACATTTTTTTCGGATTGCGCGCTCATGTGTCTTCATGCCTCTCTTCTTTACGAGCTGAGAAATCCTCAAATCTGTAACACTTGGGGCCTGACCTAAGCGTTTCATGCAAAAACACAAAACACTCGAGTAAGGATTAAAATTATTTCAAGTAAGTCACTTCGAATAAACACAAAAATATAATTATTGATCCTGACAATAATTAATAATTTGAGTATAGCAACCATGAAAACTGCCAAAATATAAACTAACCAACCCAAATATTATGAACAAGCAAGGCAGCATATATGCAAGGAAAGTACCCATTTCCAGAGAGTAGGAAGCACATGGACTATAATACTTCAACAAACTTATTTGATAGGTGGAATTAACATATGCATGGCAGAGAGACTAATGTCAAAACAATAAAGGAAACATATGAGGCATCCCGGGTAATGCATCCGGCATGAACTTAGAAGGTGTTTAATTAACAATATCAACATCATGGTCAAAGCGAGGCAACATATGTATCAGGCAGATACCTAGTTCAAAAATATAAAAACATATGTGAGCAAATGCTACAGCAGCCGTAAGTGGTAGTGAACATCGATAGGTGAAAGGTACGGTGAAACACCCCACCTCCGTTAAGGTCACTCACAAAGGGAATGCCTTAACTTTGGTGGAGCATTTTAGGTAAAAGATGCAGATAAATTACAAGACAGACAAATAAAGCAGCAGAAAATAAAGTCATTTCATAAACAACTTAATTCAGTCAAGCTTTTACAACAATTTTCTCAAACATACTTAAATGTAATACATAGAAATTATGCCTTGATTCAAAAACTTCCAAGTACAAAAGAAGCATAAAAATAACAATGATATTCCCCAATGAAGCATGAACCAGCCATAGCAGTGGGAAAGAGAGTCCAAAGCAATACATCGACTATCTTCGAGCTTGGAAAGAAAACTGAGCTAAGTGATAACATTTCCTCCCTGTGAACCTGGGGGGGAGGGGATGGAAGAAAAGAGGCGAAACAAAACTAGGTCAGACATAAGTCTAGTAAGTCCAGTGACTTTCAGCATATAAACAGGTAAAAGTATCATGACATGAATAAACTGAATATAAGACAATACCATGATAACAGGGATAACAAGATAACATATGATAAACATAAGGTATGATAAGGCAAGATAAACTGAATGCGCTTCTACTCTTTCTTTGCTTCGCTACTACTATGTCGTTCTGATTTCTATATTTATCTCTGCACCACCTAACTAGTGTCCCAACTAGAAATCTGTATAAAATGATAACGTGATCCCAATCCCCGTAATTGTGGTAGCCTTCAGGTGTACATCTATCGTAAGGATTCCACCTCAATCAGCCTAATTTCCATGAACATTTTAGATGTACCCTTGCTACCCTATCGATCGGCTCCCTTACTTGTATTCATGTTTTAAGTGTCTGTGTCAATCGGCCCTCTCCTGCATGTAGATACCCTGTGCTGGTCCCACCATAAGGTGTACCAATCCTGATGATAGCGACCTGACACGATTCATGATGCATACTATATAACAACTGGTACCCAGTGCCTGGTTTTTCCTACTCCGGAGTACGTGCACGCTCGTAAACCGTCGGAACCTACACTGACGTACCCCCTGCCGTTGATTTGACCGCTTACAATCAGCCCAGTAATCGTGCCCTACCCTGCTAGTTCAGGGTACTGTGATACATCTATGTGGGTTACTGCTGAAATGGGTCCCCGTTACTAGGGTTTCCTATTGTTTAAGTTTGTGGGCCTATATTTACTAATATTACCCACCAACCCGATATGTAATTAACCCTCCCACTGGTTCAAGCATGTTTATTTAACGGTTAAGTTTGTGGGCCTATATGTACTAATATTACCCACTTACACGAGATGTACTTAACCCTCCCATCGATTCAAGCATGTTTATTAAACGGTTAAGTTTTGTGGGCCTATATTTACTAATATTACCCACCAACCCGATATGTACTTAACCCTCCTGCACATTATGTCATATTGGTTAAGTGTTGTACATTCATGTTAACTTAACCCACCCATTCATCGTGTCATGTTGGTTAAGTGTTCCTTGTTTACTTAACCCTGTCCGTTCATCAATTTATATTGGTTAAGTGTTTCCTTGTTACTTAACCCCACGTGTTCGTCTTGTTGTATTGGTTAAGTGTCATCTGTCAATTCAAGTTAATTTAACCTACCTACTCATCATGTCATGTTACTTTGGTTAAGTGTCGCCTTCTTGTGTTAGCTTAACCCTACCACAAATCAAGTTATATTGGTTAAGTGTTAACTTAACCTTTTCTATTTATCATGCTATACCGGTTAGGTCTTTCCTATTAACTTAACCCTAGTCATCCATCTTGTCATATTGGTTAAGTATTTATCATTACTTAACCCTAGTCATTCATGTTATATTGGTTAAGTGTTCTTATGAACTTAACCCTACTCATTCATCATGTTCATTAGCATTAATTGCTTTATTAGTGCATCAACCTCTCACATTAGATATGTGTTGTTGCAGATACTGGATGTGCCGGGCGGTTCCGGGCAGTTTTACACCACAACTCAATCTAACCTCGGGTTTTTCTTGGGCATGATGCACTAACCTCTCACATTAGATAGGTGTTGTTGTGGTTACTTGAAGTGCCGGGCGGTTCCAGGCAGTTTTACACCACAATTCAATATAACCTCGGGTTAGGCATATTCATCTTTTCACATATTTACATATTTACAGATTATATATACATTATTCACAATTGTTGTCAATGCCACATTTTCCATAAACGTCCAAGTCTAGATTTATATGCTTATTATCCCAAACAGTCATATTCCGATTCTCAAGTTATGCCCAACATAACTAATTGCAAGTTATGGCCCCCAAGTTCAATTTCGAGTTATCACTCAAATTAGACTACATCTAATCTTCCCAAGTTTGCAATAATAGTCATGCCCCAATATGCATTATGCTTGGCGTCTTAACCAATGGTTATGCCCAATCTTGATTAATATTCTAATTAATAGTTTTGTGCATAAAACCTAGATTAGTATCCCAATTTATAGTTTGCGCCAAATCTAGATGTAATATTTACATTTACCCCAAGTTAGCAACAAAGAAAAATTATGCCCCAAATCATAAGTAACAAAATTATGTTCCACCATTACCAAATGAACTATTCCCCAATACACCCGCATTCCAATCGCACGTATAACAAGTTTCAGTCTAGATTCAAGGTTAATCTGGATTCATAAAATAAAGGGGACGAAGGAGGAACATAAATGAGAGTAGGCATAAAACAGGCATTAAAATGGTAGAACTATCAAATATTTTGGACCTAAGAGGATTACAGATCTGTTAGAGTTGGGTATAACAAAGATAGATCTGAAACAAACTGACAGAAATAACCTCACAGACACATATAGATCTGATATAAATAACATCAGGAACCTAAAAGGATTATATATCAGATGTCCAACAAAGACAGCATGATTGAATAATAACTTCCTAGGCATGTAAATCATTGACTCAATAGAAAAATAGGAATTAATCTAAAATATTTGTCTTATGGACTTAGATCCATTTCAGTACATGCCAAAATCACTATTAGGTGTTTTAATATGAAATTAACTTGGATTTACATGTTTACAGTTCGATTTACGCCCCAAATCCCAAGTTATATGTTCAATATTTTATGCCTCAAATCTCAAGTCATATGTCCAATATTTTATGGCTCAAATCTCAAGTTATATGTCCAATTATACACAATTTAATACTTTTCCCAAATTTCAGTGTTGGTCATGTCCAAATCATATTTTATGCCCAATTTTATTTCCAACGTACGTTCATCTCTTATGAGATCTGGCCCAGGCTCGTAGTAGCCTGGCTATAAAACAAAAAGGGAAGAAAGAAAGAAGAGACAAAGAACGGACATAATATTATCCAAGAGATAGATCCAAAGGATATAGAAAGACATGCATAATCTCAGATCCAGATTTATTACAATGTCAGAATCACAATTAACTTTTATTTCTGAAAGTAATGTGAACTTACAAATTATAGAACGATCTTGAATTCTGAGATCCATATTCTGAAATTGAATAGCTCTCCTTTGAAGTAGACTATTTGTTCTTCTAATTTAGATTTGGTTTGATTCTTAGAAATAGTTGTTGAGATAGCCTTTGAATCTCTACTAGAATTCTAACTTGATTTCTACGAAGGACTTAAGCAGCATAACCCCGTCTTTGATTTATTTTGATATGAATTAGGGTAGAGTATAGGCAAAATGAAGTTGTGTGGAATGAAAGTGAGGTTTGGTGGTTGAAACGACCCGAACTTCCCCGGTCTCCGAAGAGAGGAGGAAAGCGTGGATAGTTCGAGAACAAGCCACAACAGAACGCGGACGGAAGAACATTTCATTGCTATTACAACAATTCCATCAGATACAAGAATATACAGAGTATAAACAAATAAATATTACACAGAAATATCAGAGATTTAAATTACATTTAAATACATCGCAGCGGAAATTAATACAATACACAACTAGAGGAGATATACGGATACAAAGCTTTCCGGATATCGTTCCAGCTGTATACCAGGATCCTGTGAATATAAATCTGCAAAACCAAAACTACTAGCTGCCCGTGTCAAAATAGGGGCACCCAGAGTTTAGGTTAAAACAATAAACTCCAGGTCAGTCATGTGACTGGTGTGGGAACTAAAACAGTTATTATTCTTTATTTTAAAAGTTAGGTAAATCAAGGGACCACGCCGTATAACACGGAACGGGTTTCCTCCCAAGAATACCGGTGCATAAAACAAACAGCGCAATGCTAAATAAAGAAAAATGAAGCTGTTATAAGACCCAGGTCCTATCACACAATGCAACGCAAGCCGGGGGATAGGGTTTTCCCTTATAACAGCCAAAGAATGCTTGATACGTCTAAAACAAATCATTTGATACTATTATAAGTGCATAGTGTATAAAACAACTTCAAATCATAAGTATCAATCATAGGCGACATGAGCGTCCCATGCCACTATGTCGCCATATATAGGTTTACAAATAAAACCGCAAATGTCACGTATTTGGAAATTGGTTTTCCATCTATGAACCGAGGCCAGGGATCGTCCTCAACCGATTTTAGACAATCTAGCCCATGTCTAGGAACAGCCGCAACTGCCCCTTGGATCGTCAGGGCCGGTCCACCGATGTGGATTATTATGCCTGAACACTGCGTTTCCTCGCCCTTTGGGGTGTAAGTCTGGTCCGTCTGCCGACCAGAATGCATCGGTCGAAACCGATATAACCGAGGCGCCTCGCAACAGCAACAACCACATAAGTCAAACTCGTCAGGTCGTGTAAAACCACTGACGCCACTTATAGCTAGAAAGAAACGCATGCCCTCCCTGACGTCCTCTCCCGTTTTTGGTTCATACCGGGTGTGAAACTCGCGAAGTAAACGTTACACAAAGCTACGCCGCAAAGGCCATGCTTCGATCCTCAACAACAAGACTCTGCTTTTCAACAGAAGCCTTGATCATTTGCCACTTAGGCATGCCACACAGGCAATTCACTCCATGTGTTTGATATCCATCAATATATAACCCCTGAGCTCGTACGTCTCAGAGAAGGGCGTTAAGCAAGAGAATAAATTCTCCGCCGCCAAACAGATATATATTTAATAGATATCAATCACACGGACTAAAATCCAATGTCAGACACACAGTCCATTTGCAAGTCCGTTCTGGGTCTGAACGAAACCGGAGGCACCTAGTACCCCGCATATCCATCGATCTCCAAGCACGTCTGGACGATCACTAACTGTTTCCATCTTCTTGGGTGTACAGCCCAATCAAGATCATCAGTAATCACCCAAACGACGTGAAGACCTCCGGTCTTCGACCATCGTCTTCATCTTCGACTTATCGTCGTATCAGTTATTCAGAATGGGATAAACCCGGTCTTTCCGAATAACTCGCGTATATTTTAAATAAGTGTTACACAAACACAACATACGCCTCATTCCAATTCATCAGTCACTAACCGTAAATTAATCAAGAGAATAATTCCCCAAATATTAACCCCGAAGGCCGAAACCAACATCAGATCAATATCCAGAAAACCATTCTGCTTGGCTAACCGACAGTTAGTTTCTAAATTTCTCATTCATAGGGAAAGGTTCCCATTAATTTTATCAAAGATAAATTCTTTAATTTATTCTACTTTTGAATCTCAATTCAAACTAGTCGGGATTAACGAACTTTACCGAAGTAATTATTTGTTTTTAATTTCCCAATCCCAACCTATTCATCCCATGATGTAAAACTGGTTATACTTCATATCTAACACCACGGTGTTATCGGTAAATTCAATTACCATTTCACGTTCAAATCTAATTAAAGATTTAACTATCGCCTGGAGCAAAACTGGTGATACTCCATTCTCGATCTTTTCAATCTAATTAAAGATTCATTAAAACTCCACTTAGTTTTAATCGTTAACTGGGTTAAAGAATCAGTGTCATTTAAAAACACGGTTCACGATAAACCCAAAATCACATTTCATTCAGTCCCTAACTGTGAATTAGCAAGTGAGCAGTTCCCTAAGTATTAACCCCGAAGGCCGAAACCAACATCAGATAAATACCTCTGAAACCATTCAACTTAACTAACCTCCAGTTGGTTTCTGATTTTCTTAACTCCTTTGGGTCAAAGAACAGTATCATTGAAGATACCGTTCACGACAACCCAAAATCACGTTTCATTAATTATCGGGTAAAAGAACGAGTGTTATTTAAAACACTGTCCACGATAAACCCAAAAATCAATATCAATTCAATTAAATATTATTTAATTGGTACACTTCATTAAATCTAAATAAAAAGATTTAATCCTTTCTCAACTGGGTTCAAGAACAGTGTTAGTCAAGACACCATTCACAACAAACCCAAATCACATTTGATATTAAACACAAGGCTCTGAATAGAAAATATATCGGCTTATATTCAATATCAAATTCTACGACTAACAAATATCGTATTGGAAATAACGATATATATATATATATATATATATATATCTTTCAAATTCCCATAACAATATCTGTATCATCACGAAATCCAACATCGAAATAATCCAAAGACAATTTCGATTCAAATCCATTCCAATATAATTATTTGAAATTCTGGTTATTTTCAAAACCATTTCAAATTCAATCTATTTATATAAAAATAAATAGAGTTATAATTCTAGTTTAAAACTAGTTCATTTCGATAAAAATCTATTTTTATCTTTTCAAATATGGAGTTTTTCATCCCAATTCTTTCTAAATCATTTCTTATGAATTTACATAAATTACTACTATTTTTAATAATTTTATCAAGGCCTGTACAGTCGATTTCCATCAATGGCCATCGAACTGCACTTACAACGACCTTTTTCAAATTTGATTTGGACATAATTCCAAATCCAACCGTTAGATTTCTAATTTCTAATATTCGTTAGAAAGCTCTTTTCGATACGAACCCAACGGTTCCGGTTTTAGGAGAATCCGACGGTCGGATCTCCCGTAATGTCCGTTTGAAATAAATGGTCGAAATTCACGAACTGCCGCGGCGCGGCGCGTTCTATTCAGGCCATTATATTATATATATAATATATATAATATATATTTCGTCGATTTCAATTCAAAAAGTGCTTTATAAATCGTTTTAAATTCATTTTCAAAACGCTTTCAACTTCATGTTCAATTTCAAATCAAAATTGAATATTCCAATATAAATTCGTTTTAATTTCATTTCAAATCGATTTCAATTCAAATTGATTTCTAATTCAATTTCAATCCGAATTCATTTATATTCAATTTCAATTCGAATTCATTTATATTCAATTTCAATTCGAATTCATTTATATTCAATTTCAATTCGAATTCATTTATATTAAAAAAATCAGATTTTGAAATCACTTTCGATATTCATTATAAAATGAATAAAATCGATATAAATATCGTTCACGTCAAAATGGCGTCAATCTAATCAACACGGCTTCATATATTCCTTTATTCTATTCAACAAATGAATATTTATTTTTGTCAACACACGACTAATCTCAACGAATGAGTACTGTCCACGTGTGACTATTTTTGTTAAATTATTTCGTTCAACACATGACTAATCTCAACAGATGAGTACAGTCAACACATGAACATTTACTTTATAATGATAAAGATATAAATTTTATTGTTAAAATATTTCGTTCAACACATGACTAATCTCAACGGATGAGTACAGTCAACACATGAACATTTACTTTATAATATTCTTTATCTTCTAAATTGGAATGAGGCCCAATCAATCACCATATAATGTTAATTATATGGATTTTCATACATAACACGTATATAATAGCATTGAAAAATAATCAACCATCAACCAAAGTGCACTACACTGTATAAGCATCAAATATAGATATCTAACGCTTATAACAGCCTGTCAATCAATCGATCGACATATTTAATCAATCAGGATGAGTGAACTTCAAATTTCATCCCAACACCCGTGTGGGGTTTCAAACAATCAAACATAGATTTAGTTGTGCAGTTGGGCGATGTGTAAAATTTATCGTCCCAATCCATGTTAGTCAAATCAGTGTACATAAACAAACCGTCTGGTTTGTAAATGAATATTTTATTTTATTTACTTCACGTTAAAAATTATATTTTTAACGATAAAACATTTTATTTTAACATATGAATCTCTATTCAGTTCATTCTTTAAATAAAATGATATTTTTATTTTTCTAACTTATTTTAGAAAATTTCGGCGGCATAACGGCACGATACTAGAAACGGGACAAGGCCTAGCCTTATCCCCGGTCTAGTGAAGGCCCACGCCATTCACACATCAATCAAATCAATTTCATTTCACCAAACAATTCAATTTAAACCAAATAATCTAATCAACTACACAACCAAACAATTTAACAAACAAGCCATCCATGGTCTGTGGATGACGGGTGTCGGGTGCTACTAAACACCGTCTGCATCCTAGTATATATGTATAACTAGAAAAATTAAATTGAAAGGTGAGAAGTTCTCACCAAAAGCTATCCAATCATCTTGACTCTTCTTTTATAGAAATCTTCGCCAATCTCGCCTTTTGTCGCTTTCGTTGCCCGTATTCACTACATATGTAAAAATTGAATTTTTACTTCGCTATTCAATATATAAAAATCATATTTTTACTTCGATGTTCAATATATAAAAATCATATTTTTACTTCGATGTTCAATATATAAAAATCATATTTTTACTTCGATGTTCAATATATAAAAATCATATTTTTACTTCGATCTTCAATATATAAAAATCATATTTTTACTTCGTTTTCATATGAATAAAAATCATATTTTTATAGTTTCAACTTCATATTTTCCATACGATAAAAATCAACTCTTTCTCTATATAAAAATTGCATCTTTGTTAGAATAAAAATTCGATCTTTGTTCAATTTAAAAAATCTGATCTTTCTAGTATAAAAATCCTAACCTTTTTAGTTATTCTCATGTAAAAATAAACACTTTATGGTATCAAAAATCTCTCCTTTCCATTACCTTTCATATAATAATTTCAGTTTTAATTTAAATAATTAAAGAAAGAAAGGGAAAGGGGGAGAACTCACTTTCTTCGTTGGGGCTGAGGGATGGTTAGATGTCGGGGAGGCGCCAGGCAACCAGCGGCGGTCGGAGGTGGCCCAAAGGCGGCGGAACACAGGAGGAGGCGGTGGTTCTTGACTGGATGTGGCGCCGGCAGTTGGGGGGACTCGCAGCGGCTTGGAGGAATTGGTTCGATCGGAGAAAGGAGGGAGCGGTGACTCGAGGTGACGGCTGGTAGAGGGAGGCACGGTGGAGCGGTCGTCGACGGTGGAGCGTGGTCCATGGTGGAGCAATGAGAGCGACGCAGTTTTTTTCCTTTTCTCTTTTTTTTTTTAATTCTGTCTGTTTTGATTTCGAAGAAGGGGGGGCCAGAAGAGTTTAAGGGGAGAGGAGAGAGATATATAATTTTTTATTTAATTAATTTATTTTTAAAAAGCAACTTTTTCATACGACCTCTATACGAGGCCCACCGCCTGTCGTCCATAGCTAATTACCCCCATTCCGAACACAATGGGATCTGTATCGTAGGCTGGTTCGGCTGTTACAATCAGTTTCCGTTAAATTTACATTTAAATCACTATATTGAATTTTAAACGTACATTTCAAATTACCGGAGCCATATACTAACTCTAAAAATTCCAGAAAAATTATTTCTAGCTTCGTATTGACGATACGGTCCTAACAAAGCTAATTTCGTCGAATTCTGAGACCGTTTGAAAAATGGCCAATTTCCAGTCGATTAAATTCAACTGAAACTGGTCAAACGCGTTTAACTGTGCCACGCTCACATATTGATTCAGAAAATTATGAAATTTGGAATCTAGCAATAACTTGACACCGCGGACCCAAATAAACTGGTTTCGTCGAGATCTGAGGTCATTTGCAAAATGTCCATTTTTAAGGGCTGAGCACCACCCAGCCCGGGTGTGTGTTTTGAATTTCGAGCTGAGCTGTTTTATTTTATTCAAACCCCTGAAACTTCTGAAGGTCATAACTTCTTCATACGGAGTCCGATTTACGTAAATTCAGACTTTATCTCAAGCAGAATTCCGAGACGAATGCAGTAGCGTAACCCGTTTCCCTTAATTATTCTCTCAAAAATTAAGTATAATTTAATTTGTTACTTTAATGTTCACAGAAAATACGGGGTGTTACATTCTCCCCTCCTTAAAGGATTTCGTCCCCGAAATCTTCAATTTAGGAAGAACGTATATCCTAAAATCCAACATCCATCTACTCAACAATTCAATCACATGCATCCATTGTCCTTAAAAGGTTTCTAATGTCGTATGAACATAAGCAGAGTGTGTGTATATGTCTTTTATCTAATGCAAAATCAGGCAGTCTACTGATTCAGTTGACCTCCTTAATGCGAATCATGTCAGTGCCATGAGTCCATCATGTATGCAATTATTCCTAATCGTACTTTATAACTTCTACATGAGTGCACAATCATTCATACAAATGCAACATCCATATGATAACACATCAAGTTTCAATTCATATGTATAAAAATTCACTCATGCATATGCAATATGAAAGTGACTGAGCCGATCTAGTGCCTAATGTGTGTATATGCATCCACAAGCAACCACTAGCAAACACTTGCAACCACTTGCATACACCAAACATAACATGTCTGAAACACATGTTTACATCCATTGACTTCTACCTAAGGATCGAGGATAGGACCGAGAGGATATACTTAAAAGATAAAGACTAGCATGCAAATAGATATTACAGAAAAAGCGGAATTTAGGATATACCCTCAAAAAGGGTGTGATGCGTGTATCTAGTCTTTAGTCTTCTAAGTCGCATCTTCTTGAGCTTCACTCCACTGTACCTTAATTAATTTAACTTCACGGTTGCGAAGCTTCTTGACCTCCATTTCCAAAACCCACTAGTAAAGATAGGACCTCGATCACTTACTATGCTAGAGGGTATCCAATGTAGTTGAACTATCTTTCCAAGATAAACAAATGTTAACCATGATACCAAGTGTATATGCTAAGATGATTAGAGGTCTCTTTTCTACTTAGCTTATCCATCATGTCACAATTCTGAGGGTCTAAATCTAAAGGTTGCTATATACTTTTTACCTCTCTTAAGTTCAGTCTTACTTAGGGCGCCTGCCACAACCATCTATTTCTCACGCAAACCATCCTAGTCGAACTCGACATTCCTCAAGTACAAGCCCCAAAAGCCTAAACCAATATCAGACAAGCACCCAACGAATACCTCCTCCGAATTAGAACGATTTATGTGAGATGATACTAGCAAAACAACCAAACAATTGAGCACTTAACCGACTATGGTTATCCTCGCCAATCTTGCCCCAAAACTATCGTTGATCTCATAATTGGCTTTGCATTGTCAACTAGATATATTCAGAAGTCTGTCTCGACTTTTAGAGGGAAAACCCCTATCCTAATCAAAACATATTGCGTACTCATGGACTACTCCAACGGATCGAAAATCGTCGATAGATACATAAAGTTATTCTAGGTAGCTAAGACAAACTGGTCCCTTAGGTTCACACGAAATCTCGAGGGTATTCCCGAGGCAAGTCGAAAGTCTAACTACCCTCCTTTCACAATTACTAGCTAACCAATCCATGCCTAGAATCAACCCATAGCCCATGAAACCCGGAAACATAAGCATCTCAAATCCTTACAAACCAAAGATAAATGAGCCGAACCACAAATTGGATTTAAGACAATAATGGGATCTTCTACTATACAAGTACTAAGGTCCAGAGACTCAACTACGGATGCAGATATAAGCGAATGTGAAGCGCTAAAATCAAAAAGAGTACTAATAGGATGATCAAAGAGGAAAAACTAAACTCTTTCAACAGAAACCTTACTACTCTCTCTCAAATACGTTGGCGGTGAGAACAGGCACTTGCCCTCCTGAAATCATGTTCTTTGTTCATGCCCTTGTCCGTAATTATATGACCCGTTATACCGTAGTAAAGATACTTCCTCTAGACTTAGGTTTTACTATTCTTTCCTCCCCTCCTTTGTGAACCAAGTCTATATCCATGAGTTCTTCATCCTTGGGTTGTGCTCCTTAGACAAACTCTCTCGTTCTTATCTTTGCCACCCTTGTGTAACTTGTTGACAGGTCTCTTGAAAGCTGCCACCATCGCACGGAAAATTCTACAAAGCTCGAAAGAAAATTAGCTGTAGGTGAAACTACTGCGGCTATAAATGGAAGTTGGGCGCTTATTTACCCTTTGACAAGTGTCGTAGTCTCATTAAGCCTACGGAACCATGTCGCGATGAGGTTACCTTCCAGAAAGCCAGGAGCCCCGGAGACTCAGGAAAGAAGGAAACGAGGATTCAAACAGAGGGCCAAAAGATAGTGCATATGGCTTTGGGGAATATGCCTTTAAAACAAAACTTTTCTTTTGTAAATGCTTCTTTTAAACCGTTTTGAAAATAATTTTTCAAATCTTTTATCTGATCCAGTAACCTTCAGCTCTAATACCAAGTGAAACACCCCACCTCCATTAAGGTCACTCACAAAGGGAATGCCTTAACTTTGGTGGAGCATTTTAGGTAAAAGATGCAGATAAATTACAAGACAGACAAATAAAGCAACGGAAAATAAAGTCATTTTGTAAACAACTTAATTCAATCAAGCTTTTACAACAATTTTCTCAAACATACTTAAAAGTAATACATAGAAATTCTGTCTTGATTCAAAAACTTCCAAGTATAAAAGAAGCATAAAAATAACAATGATATTCCCCAAAGAAGCATGAACCAGCCATATCAGTGGGAAAGAGAGTCCAAAGCAATACATCGACTATCTTTGAGCTTGGAAAGAAAACTGAGCTAAGTGATAACATTCCCTCCCTATGAACCTGGGAGGGGGATGGAAGAAAAGAGGCGAAACAAAACTAGGTCAGACATAAGTCTGGTAAGTCCAGTGACTTTCAGCATATAAACAGGTAAAAGTATCATAACATGAATAAACTGAATATAAGACAATACCATGATAACAGGGATAACAAGAAAACATGGGATAAACATAAGGTATGATAAGGCAAGATAAACTGAATGCGCTTCTACTCTTCTTTTGCTTCGCTACTACTATGTTGTTCTGATTTCTATATCTATCTCTGCACCACCTAACTAGTGTCCCAACTAGAAATCTGTATAAAATGATAACGTGATCCCAGTCCCCATAATTGTGGTAGCCTTCAGGTGTACATCTATTGTGAGGATTCCACCTCAATCAGCCTAATTGCCATGAACATGTTAGATGTACCCTTACAACCCTATCGATCGGCTCCGTTACTCATATTCATGTTTCAAGTGTCTGTGTCAATCGGCCCTCTCTTGCATGTAGATTCCCTATGCTAGTCCCACCACAGGGTGTATCAATCCTTATGATAGCGATCCGACACGATTCAAGATGCACAGTGTATAACTAATAGTACCCAGTGCCTGCTTTTTCCTACTCTGAAGTACATGCACGCCCGTAAAATGTCAGAACCTACACTGACGTACCCCCTGCCGCTGCTTTGACCGCTTACAATCAGCCCAGTAATCGTGCCCCACCCAGCCTAGTTTAGGGTACCGTGATACATCTATGTGGATTACTGCTGAAATGTGTAGGGTTTCCTATTGGTTAAGTTTGTGGGCCTATATTTACTAATATTACCTACCAACCCGATATGTACATAACCCTCCCATTGATTCAATCCTGTTTATTTAACGGTTAAGTTTGTGGGCCTATATGTACTAATATTACCCACTTACACGAGATGTACTTAACCCTCCCATCGATTCAAGCATGTTTATTAAACGGTTAAGTTTTGTGGGCCTATATTTACTAATATTACCCACCAACCCGATATGTACTTAACCCTCCTGCACATTATGTCATATTGCTTAAGTGTTGTCCATTCATGTTAACTTAACCCACCCATTCATCGTGTCATGTTGGTTAAGTGTTCCTTATATACTTAACCTCGTCCGTTCATCAAGTTATATTGGTTAAGTGTTTCCTTGTTACTTAACCCCACGTGTTCGTCTTGTTGTATTGGTTAACTGTCATCAGTCAATTCAAGTTAACTTAACCTACCTACTCATCATGTCATGTTACTTTGGTTAAGTGTCACCTTCTTGTGTTAGCTTAACCTTACCACAAATCAAGTTATATTGGTTAAGTGTTAACTTAACCTTTTACATTTATCCTGCAATAACGGTTAAGTGTTTCCTATTAACTTAACCCTAGTCATCCATCTTGTCATATTGGTTAATTATTTCTCATTACTTAACCCTAGTCATTAATGTTATATTGGTTAAGTGTTCCTATGAACTTAACCCTACTCATTCATCTTGTTCATTAGCATTAATTGATTTATTAATGCACCAACCTCTCACATTAGATATGTGTTGTTGCGGTTACTGGATGTGTCGGGCGGTTCCGGGCTGTTTTACCCCACAACTCAATTTAACCTCGGGTTTTTCTTGGGCATGATGCACTAACCTCTCACATTAGATAGGTGTTGTTGTGGTTACCGGATGTGTCGGGCGGTTCCGGGCAGTTTTACACCACAACTTAATCTAACCTCGGGTTAGGCATATTCATCTTTTCACATATTTACATATTTACAGATTATATGTACATTATTCACAATTGTTGTCAATGCCATATTTTCCATAAACGTCCAAGTCTAGATTTATATGCTAATTATCCCAAACGGTCATATTCCATTTCTCAAGTTATGCCCAACAAAACTAATTGCAAGTTATGGTCCCCAAGTTCAATTTCAAGTTATCACTCAAATTAGACTACATCTAATCTTCCCAAGTTTGCAATAATAGTCATGCCCCAATATACATTATGCTTACGTCTTTACCAATGGTTATGCCTAATCTTGATTAATATTCTAATTTACAGTTTTGTGCATAAAACCTAGATTAATATCCCAATTTACAGTTTGCGCCAAATCTAGATGTAATATTTCCATTTACCCCAAGTTAGAAACAAAGACAAATTATGCCCCAAATCGTAAGTTATAAAATTATGTTCCACTGTTACCAAATGGACTATTCACCAATACCCCCGCATTCCAATCGCACGTATTACAAGTTTCAGTCTAGATTTGAGGTTAATCTAGATTCATAAAATAAAGGGGACGAAGGAGGAATATAAACGAGAGTAGGCATAAAATAGGCATTAAAATGGTAGATCTGACAAATATTTTGGACCTAAGAGGATTACAGATCTGTTAGAGTTGGGTTATAACAAAGATAGATCTGAAACAAACTGAAAGAAATAACCTCATAGACACATATAGATCTGATATAAATAACATCATGAACCTAAAAGGATTATATATCAGATGTCCAATAAAGACAGGCATGATTGAATAATAACTTCCTAGGCATATAAATCATTGACTCAATAGAAAGATAGGATTTAATCTAAAAGATTTGTCTTATAAACTTAGATCCATTTCAGTACATGCCAAAATCACTATTCGGTGTTTTAATATGAAATCAACTTGGATTTACATGTTCACAGTTCGATTCATGCCCCAAATCCCAAGTTATATGTTCAATATTTTATGCCTCAAATCTCAAGTCATATGTCCAATATCTTACGCCTCAAATCTCAAGTCATATGTCCAATTATACACAATTTTGATACTTTTCCCAAATTTTAGTGCTGGTCATGTCCAAATCATATTTTATTCCCAATTTTATTTCCAATGTACGTTCATCTCTTATGAGATCTGGCTCAGGCTCATTGTAGCCTGGCTATAAAACAAAAAGGGAAGAAGGAAAGAAGAGACAAAGAACGGACATAATATTATCAAAGAGATAGATCCAAAGGATATAGAAAGACAGGCATAATCTCAGATCCAGATTTATTACAATGTCAGAATCACAATTAACTTTTATTTCTGAAAGTAATGCGAACTTACAAATTATAGAACGGTCTTGAATTCTGAGATCTGTACTCTGAAATTGAATAGCTCTCCTTTCAAGTAGACTATTTGTTCTTATAATTTGGATTTGGTTTTATTCTTAGAAATAGTTGTTGAAATAGCCTTTGAATCTCTATTAGAATTCTAACTTGATTTCTACGAAGGACTTGAGCAGCCTAACCCCATCTTTGATTTATTTTGACATGAATTAGGGTAGAGTATAGGCAAAATGATGTTGGGTGGAGAGAAAGTGAGGTTTGGGGGTGTTTAGATAGCTTAGGAGCAACGAATCAGGTCAGAACGGGCGTCTAAATACAGAAAAGTGAATTTGTCTTCAGATCTGGAAAAGGGGGGAGGTCGACCCCATGGTTGACCTGTGTGACCTAGGTCGATCCCCTGCCCAGCCTGGGTGTGTGTTTTGAATTTCGAATTTGAATTTCGAGCTGAGCTGTTTTATTTTATTCGAACCCCTAAAATTTCTGAAGGTCATAACTTCTTCATACGGAGTCCGATTTATGCAAATTCGGACTTTATCTCAAGCAGAATTCTGGAACGAACGCAATGGCATAACCCGTTTCCCTTGATTAATGTCTTAAAAATTGAGTATACTTTAATTTGTTACTTTAATGTTCACAGAAAATATGGGGTGTTACATACGGGCTCTGCCAAAATATGAAGAAGACCATCACATGTACATGGCTTGGACCCAAATACTTCAAACTGAACCACGGGAAGGGTATAGTAGGTTTTGAAATAAATTTCCCACAACATACTTCACGCATGTCAGCACGTGAAGCATGCAAAAATACTCAGGCCTAAAGCAAATAAAGGTTACAACTGGCAAATGCTAGACAGCAACATGTGGGCGTATACCCGTTTCCAAAGGGTAGAAATCACATAGCAGGAAGGGTGACTTGCAATAAGTTCAATCCTAAGGTAAAATTACCTTAAATCAACAAAGGAACATGCCTAAGGCAGCAGCGACATAACAGGAAGGGTGACTTTGGTAGGTAGAACGCACATAACACTTCTAGAAACGATGAAAACAAGTTCAGTCTAGAGCAAATGGTTCGGCTGGGTGATGTGGACTATCTTCAGGCAACGCAGGGCAGGGTGAGGTAGAGTAGGTGGCACGCGACCTGGTTCTCGTGAGTTGGACACGGATCTTCATGGGTGAGGGACTCAGGCTCTGGTGTAAGCCTGGGATCACGCATAACTCGATGTGGTAATGGAAAATAGCGGCGGAGACTTCGAGTGTCTCTAGGAGGAAGGCAAACTATGGTGACAGCGGCAAGCGTAGGGAGGAATGATAGCGAAGGGAGGAGAAGGCGATGGCGGACTGATTTATAGTGGCCATTGATTTTCGATTTTTAAGGATTTTATTTCATGAGGAAGAGGACATAAATTTTGGTTTGGGGAAAATTAAGTTTGGCTGAGAGAATTGAAAGAGGGAACGGTGGAATTTAAAAGGGGAAGATGTTATTTTGCATGAAAAGAGAAATGGGTACGAGTTTTAATATTAATCTAGGGAACCAACAGCAGAAGAGAACAACAACGTGGAACAATTTTAGACAGTGGTGGACTAGTGTTTTAAATTACAGCAATGAGAAAACAAGTGGCACATAATTTCGGCACAATATTTCGGGGTGTTGTTGCAAAATCTTGGGAAGGATTTTTTCAGATATTGTTGAATGGTGAACGAGAATTCCAAAATTCCCTTTTTAACTTTTGACGGAAAGGGTAGGCTACGAAGGAATAGGTTGAATGAAGTACAACATTGTTTGTTTTCAACGAATTTAAATCTCAACTATTTTACTAAACGATGAATTAATTTGACATGAATGAAGTAAATATGTTTATCTAATCAATTGCATATTGGAAATAAATTTATTCTTAACGGTATCCAAACAAAATTTAGAAACAAATATATACCTAACATTTCATTCAAAACAAAATTTACAATCAATTAGCTTTCTAAATTGAAATTTCAAATCTACATTCAAGGTATGGTTTTAAAACAAATTATATTTTGTCCTCAAATCAAAGTACAAGATTCCTATTTGAAAATCAAATTTATACACAACGGTTAAATTTCACACATTCGAAGAAATCAAATTAACTAATAACACTTATTTTCCTATAACATTCAAAATAGATAAAAGCCCAAATTCTATGTTGAGATCCAAACAGAAATATTTATTTTAAAGTTAAAACTTTAATTTAATTCATTATTTAAGCGTCAAAATTTTAGGGTCGTTACAATCTCCCCCACTTAAAGCTTTTCGTCCTTGAAAAGGAGAGGTTGTAAAATTATACTTAAATAAAATAAAATAAATCTTACTTGTAAAATTTATGGAAACAAAATACTTGCAATTTCTGGTGAACTTGAAAAATCATCAAATAGTTCATAGGAATTTTAAAAATAATTTTTTTTCCATATAAAATTTGTTAACTTTATCTAAGAAAAATTGAAACTTGAGCTTACATCTTCATATTGAAAACTAAATAAGGAAATTTTCCATATCCCACAAAAAATCCATATGCACATTGAGCAAAGGATGCGTAACGGGTGCCATCAGGGTCGGTCGTGCATAATGTTGTCTAAGGCGCTTGAACGACTCACAACAGACAGGATGCAACCGCGCAGAGCCAGATCTGAGTGTCAAACCCAAGGCAAGTCAAGACAACCAGTATGACCAAAGACGATGGTGTGATATGAAATGAGAAATGCTGCCCAAAAAGGATAGAGATCGCATATCCTGTAAATTCGCTCACTGTTTTCCTATCAAATGACCAAGCCTGAAATGAAGCTGCAATACAAGCACTTGCAACATCATATGTAACCATATCTCCAATCAAAGTTGGACACGAATCATGACACCGGTGTGGGAGCCAAGGTCGATCATTCATACTGGGGTAAAAGCCGCTCAAACACAAAAGCAAAGCAAATCGCCCATTCAATATAGGCGGGAGCGACCTTGTGGTATAGCCGTAGGGACAAACAATGACATACAAAGGCAGCAAAAAGACGAGTGCCCTGGAGCTAAGAAGAATGGTTGTGCAAGGAACAGAGGGAGCCAGGTCCAGTCCCTCGTTCCGATCTTATAAAAGTTTCCAAGTTTTCCAAAGCATTCGTACTCGCAGGAACGCCCGCACCTATGGATCCGCTCAACCACTTAAGGCGCTCGCTCCACTAAGTCACTCACGCATGACAACCAAATACAGATCTGGATAGTTGGCTGCAACTAACCCGATAGTATGATTGTAATTAATAGAATGAGCGATTTGTAGCCTGCATAAACAGATTTCAGATCATTTCCCAGAGGGAGCTCACCTATAAATGCACCATGGCTACCAACATACGGGAGATCGAACCTTTGAAACCTGGAAGTGCTGCTAAATTTTATCCTCAGCCACTGGTCCAGCCATTGCGTCAAGAATAATCTTGTGATCATAGAAGACGGAGACATCCACCTTCTCAACCATTCATCTAGCCTTCTTCTCCTCAAACTCTACCATTCTCTTGTATAATTCCAAGATTGAGATACATAAATGAGACTATATTGAGTGAATATAGAGATGTATGGAAAGAGAGAATTGATGCATTTTGTAATCCTCATTATAAGATTGGAAATCACCTTCATAGTAGATGTAGGCCTAATTAATGGCTGAACCACTCTAAATCTTGTCTCTGCTTTACTTTTCTTGCATTTTTCATTTTCAATTGCTGATTGAATACGGTTCCATTTATTTCTTACTAAATTGGTGAAGTACAATTTAGTACCTTGGGTGTTTAGACAATTTTTGGTGTAAACATTTTGGTGCCCACCATGAGGCCGTGTTCATAATTCCCTTTCGTAGTTCAGCAATAAAAAAAATCCCAAAAAACGCTTTCTCTTTTAAAACCATGGTTGGAACAAAGAAAGGCAGCAAACCAACTAAAGTTACTACGATCAGTAAGGGTGATAATGTTGATGAAGCTACACCTCAAATCTTGAATCAAGGGGCAGAGGGTACCCCTAGGCCATCTATAACGCGAAATAAATTGAATGTGGTTGTAACTGACCTGAAAGAAAAAATGAATAATACAACGAAGATGATAATGGAAAGGTTCGATGTACTAACCAATGTTCAAGCCAATTTGTTACCGCCAAACATTGTGTTTAATACTGGTGAAAAAGAGGACTCATAAGCCTCAGACCCTGGACGACCTCATAGCCCTGTGGGAGACAGGGGAGAGGCCGACATTGAGGATCCTAAGGCCAGATCTCCACAGCGCAAAGAAGAACGTATAGATCAGGCTGTGTAACAACCTGCCATTTTGACCATGCCGAATTGACAAACATGTCAACTCGAAACGTCCAAAACAACAGATTATTATTAGCTTCTGGAGTAAACAGAATAAATCACAGAATCACAGACCACAGACACAGATACAGAGTAATATAATATCTCACAGCGGAAAATTTAAAATACAATAGTAGTTCATGAAGCTACTAAATAAATTTTACATTCGAGTTTACATAAAAAGTACAGCGAAAGTCTAATACAGTAAATGAAAGATAACTACATAAACAGAAACGACAAGAATAGCTAGAACTGGATCATCTGAACAGGTAGATATAGGTGAGCTAAACTCCAATATAAACTTCAGACTCCAGGAGTGAATCTCGAAAACTGAAATACTCGATCTGACCCGAGCAATAATGCAAAACAAAGCAACTCGGATCACGACTAACATTCTCATGGAAGTAAATCAACACAAATGAAATGTTCGATGAAATGCAATCAGTAACTTAGTGGATGTTTGGGATCACCATCCTCTAAGGATCCGTCAAACTAATACTATATAGTATAATACGCTATATACAATAGTGTCTATCAGTAAAGTGAAATATCAAAATAGCGTAAGCGGGATTACCATGATTACCCTTACACCGTTTATATATTCCCATAGTATATACAGTACCGTAATTCCTCCGTAAACTGGAGGTTGATCAGAGGGCACTCCATATAAAACAGTACAAAACAAAATCGTAGTGGGCTCGTATAAGGCATGTGACAAGGCACGCAAGGAATGCCAGGATGGATTCACCATTTGCAGAGCCGGACTGGTGGTAACGCATAGCCGCAACTACCGCCCACCTCGAGACACACTCCCATATCAAAAGGGCCCAAATCGAATCTCAACAGTAATAGAATAATATCGAAGAAGTGTGCTCGATAAGAGGTATGACCTCAATTGGTCCGTGCGTAGCTCCTATTTTAGCCACATCAAGCTGACTCAAGGTAGTCAGGCTCTCGTAATTAATATGAAAATACAAAATAGAGTCGTTCGCCAAATCATCCCCTTCATTCTGGAACTCCACCGCGTACACTGTGTTCTCGATAAGAGGTACACAGTTAATTCATATCGATTATAAATTAAAATATAAATTAATTTACCCAATTCACATTCATTTCTTATCAAGGTTCATAATTTAAACCAAATCAAATTCAATTTCTTAATTTTATCAATTCAAGTTCATCTCTACTAAAATTCGTATTGGTTCTGATTCATAACATAATATGAGTTCATTCGTTATTCAAACATCGTTATATAAATTTACATCTTTAAACTTCGAATTTAAATCGTGAAATCTAACCTATCCATCTTGACTTTATTAAAGTTTATGAAATATATATATAAGAAAATTAATTTTGAAAATATATATATGTATATATATAAGTTTATAAAATTCTAAAATAAATTAGAAATAGATTATAAACATATATAAGTTTAAAATAATATAAAATAGATTTAAATAAATATTTACAATAATATAAAAAGGTTAAAATACTTATAGGAATTAATTATATGGTTTAAAGTAAATAAATTTATAAGTAAAATCTTAAATAACATTTAAATCCCTATTTACAAATAGATCATTTTAAAACACATAATTTATAATATACAAAATAATTTAAATTTAAATAAAATATAAATATAAATATAAATATATAAAGTCTTAAGTAAATATTTTAAAATAAAACTCATTTTACTTCGAAAACATGACCGACGGTGTCCGTATATAGTTTCTACCCTATGGTCAAGTGATACGGATATTTATCATTTCAACCCGCAATTTATAAAATTTCTACGAGTCTATCATTTCAACCCGCGATCCCAAATTCAATAAAAATCGTTCAGATCTATCATTTCAACCCATAACGATTTTTCCCTATTCTAATGTTCGTTCGGGTATGTATCATTTCAACCCTTAGTGATTTTCCTAAAACTAGGGTATCAACAATCACATAGTATCAATCACAACCTATATATCATCAGTGCAACTACGTGTCATATGAATATATCGTGTCGCATATGAAATGTGCATACATATCAAATCAAACAATTTCTACTAGCAACCTATGCATTTCACATAACAGTTCATTATTGATCTAACATCCATGAAATAAATGTGAGTCAGGTGTGAGATAAACTCACCTTTCGTGGCACAGAAAAGAAGACGACGATTGACGGATTGACATTGAATGCGACGACAACATCCGGGCACGACTCGGAATGATTTCAACTTGACGATCACTCAATATTATAATTTAGTTTGTATAAAGGGAAGCTAAGAAATTTTCAATGGATCGGGTAGGCTGTTGGGTTTTAGAATGGGGTTTCGAACTCACGCCAACTCGACTCAAAATAAGCACTAACTCAAATTTTACATATAATAAATCGTAAAACTATATATATATATATATATATAAACAAATATATACATATATTTTCCAAAACCATTAAATTTTCAAAACTCACCCATATATTAATATATACACAAAACATAAATTCTTTCCAAACTGACACACCATTATACACTTACACACATACAACACACTGTTATAAAGACTCACGCATCACCAATATACAAAATACATAGTCACACCCTCAGGAATGCACTGTAAAACAACACGCACTTAATCAAAATACTCACGCAACTCACTAACACACACAGATGACACATGCCAAATAAAATTGTAACGACCCGGATTTTGAGACGACTTTGGTTATCGACATAAGCTCAATGTCGATAACCAAAACATCGAAAAATCCCGGTAATTAATGAAAGAAATTAGAAGGTGAGAATAGATAAGATAGAAACTTAGAATAGAAGAAGAAGTACACAACATCAGAGTAACACGAACCTCACAGCGGAACGAATAACATATAATAGATAACATAACTTTGAAATATAACAGTTATGTATACAATAGCACGTATCAGAGTACAGCACTTACAACACAGCGGAAATAACTATAGCTATATGATCTTGAAGCCTCTTGCTCCACGCTCTTCCAGTATATCTGTAAATTCCTGACTACTTGACTGCCCGTACAAAATTAGGCACCCAAGAGTTTAGGGAAAACAAAACAAATAAACTCCGGGTCAGTCATGGGACTGGTATGAGTAAAACAGTTTAAACAGTATCTCATAAGACCACGCCGTAGAACGGAACGAGTTTTTCCCTTATGAGAATCCAAAATATCTTTATATCAAAAACCTTTTGATATTATAATAATGTCTATGTACAAATAGATATCAACTAGCAGAAACGCTTTCATCTCACGTTCTACATATATAGTATACAATCAAAATCGCAAGCACGTATTGGATAATGGATTTCCAACTATGACAAGGTATGGAACCACCTTCCGATCAGTGTACTCTAGGAACGATAC
Source organism: Allium sativum (assembly GCA_030737875.1). Classification (NCBI taxonomy): domain Eukaryota; kingdom Viridiplantae; phylum Streptophyta; class Magnoliopsida; order Asparagales; family Amaryllidaceae; genus Allium; species Allium sativum. The sequence continues at coordinate 109,015,832 of CM060923.1, forward strand.
ACTGGAATTCAACAAGAACATCTTGCAACTCAGCCACACATGGCCGACCACTCATTTCGCTTGAGTGTATCGAATGTACATCACCAACGGTTGGGATCAGCAACCGTTCCCGTATATATATGGGACAGCATTGATAGATTTAAGAAACAAATGAATATTCTCTAGATAGGTGATTATACACCCTACTTCGGTGCGACCGACTTAGCCATGCTGCCTGCCCGATTTCTGTCATTTACCGGTTGATGAGGCTAGAAGCTACGCTTTATCATTACATCAGATTCACTTCGAATGCTACATTGTCAAATCCATCGAAAATCACTAATTGACGTCTACAACAGTACATTACGTGTTAGCTAAAGAAGTTTCCTTCTCCGCTTCCACTCTTGGTACGGTTGAAGAAATCAAGGTACGTGACCTTTCTGGAAATACTCTGTCAGACATTCATTCATACAAGTCATCCTCATTCACTTAGAATGTCACATCGTCATACCCGCCAAATCACAAATTGACTTATCCAAAAATAACACGGGTATACAGCTAAGAGAAACGAATTCCTCCGCCACCAAACGTGAATACGTTTGAACAGATCAACTTACGCGATCCATTGGATATACTCTGTCAGACCTTCGTCCATACAAGTTGTCCTGGGACTGGACAAACCGAAGGCACTATTCCGTATATCCATCTTAGTCACTGTTATCTAAGACTTATACAACAGCCCTTGCATTTTACTCCGTCTTCAATTATCTTTGGCATATATGATTCGCAACGCTTATGCCAATACAGAGTGGTTCTTTGGATAATAATCCAACCGGTCTCTCCATATTAACAACGTCAAAATGGTCAAAACTTCGATAGTCTGTGAGTTAACTATCAAAGAAAAACAAGTGTGCAAACAACGATATTATTTCCAGATGGAAATTATATCGAACAAACATCATTTAACATTAATCTCTTTAGTTCATTTATTTACTTATCTCCTGTTTCCCTATATTCTAAATTCTTATTTTTCTTTTATCAGAAAACATTTCTGATTCTCGTTTGGAAAACATTTCCAAAACTCCTTTACGATCAAACCTTACCATTTCTTAGTTAAGAAGGAAGTCACTCAAGTTGGGGTATAATTACCTCTCAGACCTTAACTGAACAACGTTATAACTTCGAAATGGTCAAAGTTTATCTTTTAATCTTTAACAACTTCTTTACGCCTTTCTCGGATCCAATTTTACTAATCCACTTCTATATTTAAAACATTGGTTATAACGATAACGTTATAATCCCTCCTTTCGAATTATCTAACTTTAATTATAACTTCTATTCTTATTAGTGAATAATTAACCTAACACTTATTTATTTATAAATAAATAAATCTCTATTTAAACACTGGAAAGTATAAGTACTTTCCCGAATTCGATATAATCGAATTTGCCGATTAACTCTCTTCGAGAAATCTCTATTTGATTAACTCTTCTTCGAATAACCTATATTCGATTAACTCCTTCTCGAATAAACGATATTCGATAATCTCTCTTCGAATAACTAATATTCGATAACTCTTCCTTTTCAAATATCTCATATTTGAAAATCTCACTTCGATTAAACTATAATCGATAACTCCTTTCGATGAAACTAATATCGATAACTCCTTTCGATGAAACTAACATCGATAACTCCTTTCGATGAAACTAACATCGATAACTTCTTTCGATGAAACTAACATCGATAACTTTAACTCGACGAACTTAACTCGACTAACTTAACTTGACTCGACTAACTCGACTTACTTGGTTCGACCAATTCGATTCGATTAACTAGGCTCGACTAACTTGACTAACTTAACTCGACTTACTTGGTTCGACCAATTCGATTCGATTAACTAGGCTCGACTAACTTGGTCGAAACACCCGATCAACTCAACTTATTTAACTTAACTTATTTCTCAACTCGATTAACTCCTATCGAATAACTAATATTCGATTTAAACTCCATTCGCTTGACTCTAGATCGCAGCGATCACAATGGTTACGCCTGACTCCCTCAGGAAACATCCGACCGCCGTAGGCTATTTACAGCCCTGCGAATTTCGCTAGCAGTCGTACAAGATGGCAACTTACCCTGAATACTATGTTTGACTAACTCTGTCTCAAATAACTATATTTGATTAATTCTAGTTCGTTTTAACTCTAATCGATTAACTCTAACTAATTAACTCCAACTGGTTAACTCTAACTGATTAACTCTATTTGACTAACTCGACTTGACTAACCCCTTTCGAATAACATATTCGATTAACTAACTTTCGAATACCATATTCGATTAACTAACTTCGAATACCATATTCTATTAACTCCTTTCGAATGTCTATATTCGATTAACTAACTTCGAATACCATATTCGATTAACTAACTTCGAATACCATATTCGATTAACTAACTTCGAATACCATATTCGATTAACTAACTTCGAATACCATATTCGATTAACTAACTTCGAATACCATATTCGATTAACTAACTTCGAATACCATATTCGATTAACTAACTTCGAATACCATATTCGATTAACTCCTTTCGAATGTCTATATTCGATTAACTAACTTTGAATACCATATTCGATTAACTAACTTCGAATACCATATTCGATTAACTAACTTCGAATACCATATTCGATCAACTAACTTCGAATACCATATACGATTAACTAACTTCGAATACCATATTCGATTAACTAACTTCGAATACCATATTCGATTAACTCCTTTCGAATGTCTATATTCGATTAACTAACTTCGAATACCATATTCGATTAACTAACTTCGAATACCATATTCGATTTCTCCTTTCGAATACCATATTTGATTTACTTTATTCACTTTATAAAGATTTCCTTTTTAACAATGTTTTATTCATTTGAAAAGATTTACTTTTAAATAACGGTTCTACACTTTAAAAATGATTTCCTTTTTATAACGTTTCCTTTTCAATTCTATTTGTAAATGGTTTACAAATATTTCCTTTTCAAATTTATTCTTGAAATATTCTAACTCCTTAAATTCTATGAAAAATTCGCCATAACCTCCTTTGTAACGGGAGCATCGGGAAAATCCCCAAACCCGCCACACAGGCCTTTCCATTCAAAAAGAAATGTTTTGAATTTATTTCCTTTTCAAATATCTCCTATTTATAAATATTCCAATTTATAAACATTTCTTATTTATAAATATTCCACTTTATAAATATCTCTTATTTATAAATATCCCATTTTATAAATATTCTATTTTCAATATCACTTTGAAAATCCCCTTATCAACATTTCGGTATGTTATGGTATTTTAACATATCAAATTACGAAGTCTAATCTCGTCCATACACACACAATCAACAACAGGTTATAATTCACATCATATATTAAAATATATGAAAAACAATAAAATAACTGTTGAGGAATCCAGTCGGATTCCTCCAACCTGTTTCCCTGCATCACAGATGTTAGACAATATAGATAACATCACTTTCAGTTCCATATGATATATTCTGTTAAACAGAATCAATATAGAAATTTAACTAACTGACTAGCAGTTCAATCAAACAATCAACACACAGCAATCAACAGATGATTAACAGTTCTAAAAATACATTATAAAAATATAACTGTTCAGAGTTGGTGAGTTTTACTCACATTGGACTGTTATCGTTAAAAACGATTAACTGTCTTTGATTTAGATGGACAATTTATTTCGCCATAAATTGTAACGAGCTCGGATTCACTCCCAGTCAGCTTCATTGTGAAGCTCTCATCCATACGGTTCTAACGGATCCTGTTTTGTTCGATTTCATTTTTCGTATGAATTAGATATGATATAAATAAGTGTGTACAAATTTTAAACTAAAATAGGCATGGATTTATTCTATTTTAAACGGGCTTTAACCTTTTATAATTTCAGCCCAAACTTCTCATCGTGGAAACCCATGCAGCCCACTTCACTTTCAAACCTGTCCTCCTCCTATCGTCTTCCCCAATAGTTCTCCAAACAATGAAAACAAAGACCCGACTTCCTCACGTCCATCCTCCATCAACATTCACCGAAATAACAAACCTATGACCTTGATAATCACTTCAAATACACGTTCAACCTTACTGCCTCAATTCATCCAACAACATCCTCTCTTCACCATCAACCAAGCTACACTTCATCCACTTCTTACATCGAATACCCTCCTGCCAATATACAGCGCAAATACCACGTTCTCGCATACAATCCAGTCCCCGACTTCATCGCAAACTCACTGTTCGCACTTCACAGTAAAGTATCGAACAACTTTCCTCCCTTCGTACCCCTTACCAAGCAATGATTCCCCAAACCAAAAACTCAGTATCCATGAAATCACCTTCAATTACTTCACAGCAAAATCGAACTCACACAAACATCCCTTTGTTCCTTAATCAATTTTCATCGTTCACAAAAATCAAAGTCACGCACCTGTATACCAACTTCGACACCAGCCCTTACCTTCCCGACACCATCGATCCCATAACTACCACGTTCAACTCGCAGCACTTCCTGATAACTGACATCGGCTACCTCCCCTGCACAGAAAAAAAAGTGTGACGTCTTTGGGTTAAAACCCCCATCAAATCGTCACCCATCCAAGTGCCTTGATGCAGAAGTGCCGCACCATCTTCTGTTTAACCCAGAACCTCCCACATCGACCTTCGCTTGCAACCCTAACTTACTACTCGAATTCCGATCCCCACAGAACCGGTATCGCCCCCTTCAAGAATCACATATGTTGTAGAGAATCACCAGTGTAGCTCCTTCATATTTATCTCATGATTTTTGAGAATTTGTTTTAATTGTTCTGATTTTTGTTTGCTGTAGATTATAAGAGAAGTGGCGGCTCAAATATTTTTGCTGTAGAAAGAAATTAGGTCTTAACCATTGTGAAAGAGGGGGTACTATATGGTATACGGTTTGTTTGATTATGGGCATTGTTTTTGTCCGCGTTTTGCCTGCAAGTTCCACATATTACATATGTGGAGATTTTTGCTTCTATGTGGACCACTTATAAACCATATATTTTGTTTAAGTTTTAGTAGCGTAAGATTTCTTTCATGTCTGATTGCTACAGACAGAAATAAACACATCGTCGTGACGAGCGAGGTGTCCCGACTCCAGAAATATAAAAATACCGGTAGATTAACTTATATTGTGAAACCCCAAAATATTGATTACAGGGTGCAAAATACTCCCAATAAAAAGTTGCTTATTTAATTAATTAAAAATTACAATAAAATTCTAAAAATTAAATTATCACTATTTCCCAAAAGAACCTTGTCTAGATTCAAACCCGATCTCCAGTTATATCGAATAAACAGTTATGGTCGATAAAGGATTCTATAGTGACTTTTCTGAAATTTGATTTGGACATATCTCAAAATCTACACGACGAAATCCCGATTTTTCTCTTCCACTAGAAAGATATACTCTACCAGCTCCACACGTTTCTTGTTTCACAGAAATCCGGCTTAAAACGAATCCTGTACATTCAGTTGAAGTTCAAATCGCCAAATCGCGAACTGCAGCGCCATTTCAAGCTCGATTTTAATTATAATATAATTATACGTTCAAACTGTCGTCGATTGAATATATTCGTCAATATAATTCAACTCTAAGTTGAATTGAATCTAAGTGACGACCCCGTTCATCGAATACTGTGATTTCCAATATTTTTGATTATTTATGAATTAAATATATTATTTAATTATTTAATTTAATTAAATATTCACTTTATTTAATTAAACGACGATTTAATTCCCTACCTCACGATATATATAATTAAATTAATTAATTATAATACCTCTGCCAATGCGGGTCATTACAAAAATAACCCAGCTCAAACAAATACACACCAGGTTCATACGCACTCAGGCTCGGCATTGGATCGCTTTCGGTCAGTCAATGGGGAAGTCGTGATGGTTTCAGGTTGGTGCTCAAGGAAGGCAGCGGTCTCGGCAAGGAAAGTTTGGCGGCTTGGCTGGTCTGAAGGGGAGTCAAGCAGCATGGTTCGGTGGAGGCTTGGGGAGGCTCAACGACTCAGGAACGAGTGGGAGATCTCAGAGCAGTGGACTTGCGATGGGGAGGGGCGAGTTCAATGGAGGGTCTCGGTTGCCGAAGCTGGTTGCCCGAGGGAGAGCAGAATGGGAGGACAGGGAGGAGAGGGCGCGGTTGGAGGGTCTGCTGATGACCGGAACGGTGCGAGCTGCTGTGTTGCGTCGGTTTCCTGGTGGCGGAGCTCGAGTTAGCGGCGTGGGCGAGGCTGAGGAGGTGTAGTGCGAAGTGGGGTCGGCTGGCAACTACAGGGATTCGGACTTCGGGTCTGGTCGGCGTTAGCTGTTCTGGCGGAGGGAGAAACAGTTTGTCGAAGAAGGAAAAATCACGAGAGGGTTAAGTCACGATGGGAAAGAGAATGAAAATGGGTTGGTTTTGTGGAACAGTGAAATGCAATATGAATGCTTTTGGGAAGAAAAAGGATGGGATGACTTCGGCTTTGGGAAACATAAAGCAAAAGATAGAGGTATTAAAAGGAACTGATTCACGAGATACCGGTTGGAACGTGGAACGAAAGTTTTGCACTTTATTAGGAACCGACTTTGAAAAGGTAGATAGCCGAGATTTAAAAATAGAAAAACGAACGGATTTCTTTTATTTGAAAAAGGTAAATGATGCTTGAGGATGGCTACTAGCGCATGGACTGTGCGTCCATTCATTTGTCTGCAAAAAAAAAAGAAAAAAAAAATTCTAAAACAAACCGATGTATTTAGAAATGACATGGCTTTTGAAACTAACCAAAAAGGAACGTATACCATTGAAATGGAAAAGGGGAAAGGTGGCGCATGCATGGTTAAAATGAATAATGGAAAAGGACGTTGCATGTTCTCTTAACAAAAGTGTCCACTCAAGTGCCACTTTGAAAAACAAAAATCTTTTTTGATGGTTTTGAAAGATAAAAGGACGGGTTTTGCAGACCCAAAATGTCCAGAAAAATATGCGGGATCAGAAAAGGGACACGTCGAACTCGAATGACTTTGTTTTAAAAATGAACTGTGCAAGCATTTTCACAATTTCAGCGCGAACCGAACACCGAAACTGACAAATGAATATATTGTGGTAATCAGCGCGATGAGATGGACACAACGGTATGAAATTTGCAGTGTCAGGATGCTCCGTTCAAAAGCGCGTTACGGACCCCTTTGACGTAAAATGCGGACGGAAAACGGAAGTCAAAACTTCTGATTTTCGCGAAACGAATTTCGCCGTCGTATTCATGACAACGAATAGAATATTTTTCGTGTTTGTCCGAACTGGTTTTGAAGAAATTTTAAAATCGTTAAATTTTGAACTGTTATGCGCAGCTTTGCACTGATAATTGCGTGATCGACAAACATTCAAAATTTTAGATGAAATTTTCACCACTGCCATATCTCACTGTACGTAATTTAAATTTCAAATTCCCACTATGAAAAATTATAGAATATTTTCAAAATAAAAATTTCAATTTAAATCGGAATATAAATCGTTGGAAATAACGGGTTGTTACAATCTCCCCCACTTAAACCTTTTCGTCCCCGAAAAGGAACGAGGCAGGGAAATAATAATTAAGTAATTAATATTTTTAAACTAAATGGTTCATATTTATTCTCATACATATATATAATTTGAAATATAGATAAATCAAAAGCTAAAATATTTTCAAACATTTTAAAACAATTTTAAGTATTCACTCGACGTCTCGATTGACTACATATAGTTACCCCGCTTTCGAAACCCGAAAATATATATCGATGATGCCGCGGTCATCACCAGAATCATTTTCAAGCGACTAGGGTGTGACTCTATATCTATCTAATACGTATAGGATTTAACATATACGTTGATCAGACGTATACACCAAGTCACTAAGTATTCGATAGGCTAATTTTAACGTCAGGTAAATACTCAATGCATTTTTGTATATATTTAAACAGAATATATATATATATACCAAATTTTCAAATCAAATATTATAAATAATATATTTCAAATCATTAAAAAAAATTTAAGTAGGGAAAATATATATATTTCCCCCACAAATTTGTTTATTAAAATTTAACTTAAATCCTTATTAAATATACAGACAATATTCTTATTAAATCAAATTCATGAAAAATTATTCAATCAATACAAAGTCAATTTCTAACAAAATATTAATCTTTAAATCTTATTCAAAATATATATAGCTATAAAATATAACATCTTATAGTATAAACATCAAATCTTTCAAAATATTGGTATTACCAAACAATATGTTGTTTACAAATATATATCTTACAAAATAGAAATATCAGAATTTCAATACTGCATCTAGGGAATTATAATACCTATTTCGAGCTAATATAATAAGAATGAATTTTCTAGAAGACTGATACTCTTCTTCTACTTCTTACCTTGTTATGGACAGGAATAAGTTATAGAATTCGAGTTGAAAACTGAACGAATGAAAGAACCTAATCAAAGATGATCTACGAAGGAAGACAGACTCAAATGGAAAGTAAATTTTAGAAAGGATTTAAATACTAAACAAAAAAATTTATATTCGAAAACATTTATTTTAAAACATTTAAAACCATTTTAAAACTATTTACTTTAAAAATACGCTCTCTCCCAAGAATAATTCTGCGATTGATTCCACTCATTCTAGGGTATCTCTACCCTATCTCTAATGAGTTTTTACCCCATAAGTTAAAGCTTTGATAAACCAAAGCTCTGATACCACTTGTAACAACCTGCCATTTTGACCGTGCCGAATTGACGAACATGTCAACTCGAAACGTCCAAAACAACAGATTATTATTAGCTTCTGGAGTAAACAGAATAAATCACAGAATCACAGACCACAGACACAGATACAGAGTAATATAATATCTCACAGCGGAAAATTTAAAATACAATAGTAGTTCATGAAGCTACTAAATAAATTTTACATCCGAGTTTACATAAATAGTACAGCGAAAGTCTAATACAGTAAATGAAAGATAACTACATAAACAGAAACGACAAGAATAGCAAGAACTGGATCATCTGAACAGGTAGATATAGGTGAGCCAAAATCCAATATAAACTTCAGACTCCAGGAGTGAATCTCGAAAACTGAAATACTCGATCTGACCCGAGCAATAATGCAAAACAAAACAACTCAGATCAGGACTAACATTCTCATGGAAGTAAATCAACACAAATGAAATGTTCGATGAAATGCAATCAGTAACTTAGAGGATGTTTGGGATCACCATCCTCTAAGGATCCGTCAAACTAATACTATATAGTATAATACGCTATATACAATAGTGTCTATCAGTAAAGTAAAATATCAAAATAGCGTAAGCGGGATTACCATGATTACCCTTACACCGTTTATATATTCCCATAGTATATACAGTACCGTAATTCCTCCGTAAACTGGAGGTTGATCAGAGGGCACTCCATATAAAACAGTACAAAACAAAATCGTAGTGGGCTCGTATAAGGCATGTGACAAGGCACGCAAGGAATGCCAGGATGGATTCACCATTTGCAGAGCCGGACTGGTGGTAACGCATAGCCGCAACTACCGCCCACCTCGAGACACACTCCCATATCAAAAGGGCCAAAATCGAATCTCAACAGTAATAGAATAATATTGAAGAAGTGTGCTCGATAAGAGGTATGACCTCAATTGGTCCGTGCGTAGCTCCTGTTTTAGCCACATCAAGCTGACTTAAGGTAGTCAGGGTCTCGTAATTAATATGAAAATACAAAATAGAGTCATTCGCCAAATCATCCCCTTCATTCTGGAACTCCACCGCGTACACAGTTGTTAAAGTGGTTTTCGGTATTGGCAGAGAGTATGACAATAGCCGATCCCGGTCTCTTTAACAACCAATCGTTTACATTTTTCACACCGTGGTCATTATTTCCTTCATAAGGAATCGTTTCAATTCGATTCATTTAAATCCAACATTTGATTCGAATTCGAATATACGATTCAAGTCAAAATTACATTTCAATTTAAACAAATTTTATCGTACTTTATCATTCAAGCCATATAGTTCAAAATTGTTACTTCTACATTTTGAATCAAAATCTTATATTTCCATTCAAACAAATCACTATATAAAACCATTTTTATGCATCAATTTAACAAAATTCTTAATTCAAACCAAACATTATAAAAATCAATTCCGCATACAACATATATATATATATATTCCAATTCTTGTTTAATCAATTAAAATTTGAATTCAATTCATATCGATTATAAATTAAAATATAAATTAATTTACCCAATTCACATTCATTTCTTATCAAGGTTCATAATTTAAACCAAATCAAATTCAATTTCTTAATTTTATCAATTCAAGTTCATCTCTACTAAAATTCGTATTGGTTCTGATTCATAACATAATATGAGTTCATTCGTTATTCAAACATCGTTATATAAATTTACATCTTTAAACTTCGAATTTAAATCGTGAAATCTAACCTATCCATCTTGACTTTATTAAAGTTTATGAAATATATATATATAAGAAAATTAATTTTGAAAATAGATATATGTATATATATAAGTTTATAAAATTCTAAAATAAATTAGAAATAGATTATAAACATATATAAGTTTAAAATAATATAAAATAGATTTAAATAAATATTTACAATAATATAAAAAGGTTAAAATACTTATAGGAATAAATTATATGGTTTAAAATAAATAAATTTATAAGTAAAATCTTAAATAACATTTAAATCCCTATTTACAAATAGATCATTTTAAAACACATAATTTAAAATATACAAAATAATTTAAATTTAAATAAAATATAAATATAAATATAAATATATAAAGTCTTAAGTAAATATTTTAAAATAAAACTCATTTTACTTCGAAAACATGACCGACGGTGTCCGTATATAGTTTCTACCCTATGGTCAAGTGATACGGATATTTATCATTTCAACCCGCAATTTATAAAATTTCTACGAGTCTATCATTTCAACCCGCGATCCCAAATTCAATAAAAATCGTTCAGATCTATCATTTCAACCCATAACGATTTTTCCCTATTCTAATGTTCGTTCGGGTATGTATCATTTCAACCCTTAGTGATTTTCCTAAAACTAGGGTATCAACAATCACATAGTATCAATCACAACCTATATATCATCAGTGCAACTACGTGTCATATGAATATATCGTGTCGCATATGAAATGTGCATACATATCAAATCAAACAATTTCTACTAGCAACCTATGCATTTCACATAACAGTTCATTATTGATCTAACATCCATGAAATAAATGTGAGTCAGGTGTGAGATAAACTCACCTTTCGTGGCACAGAAAAGAAGACGACGATTGACGGATTGACATTGAATGCGACGACAACATCCGGGCACGACTCGGAATGATTTCAACTTGACGATCACTCAATATTATAATTTAGTTTGTATAAAGGGAAGCTAAGAAATTTTCAATGGATCGGGTAGGCTGTTGGGTTTTAGAATGGGGTTTCGAACTCACGCCAACTCGACTCAAAATAAGCACTAACTCAAATTTTACATATAATAAATCATAAAACTGTATATATATATATAAAAAAACAAATATATACATATATTTTCCAAAACCATTAAATTTTCAAAACTCACCCATATATTAACATATACACAAAACATAAATTCTTTCCAAACTGACACACCATTATACATTTACACACATACAACACACTATTATAAAGACTCACGCATCACCAATATACAAAATACACAGTCACACCCTCAGGAATGCACTGTAAAACAACAAGCACTTAATCAAAATACTCACGCAACTCACTAACACACACAGATGACACACGCCAAATAAAATAACACAGCTCAAACAAATACACACCAGGTTCATACGCACTCAGGCTCGGCATTGGATTGCTTTCGGTCAGTCAATGGGGAAGTCGCGATGGTTTCAGGTTGGTGCTCAAGGAAGGCAGCGGTCTCGGCAAGGGAAGTTTGTCGGCTTGGCTAGTTTGAAGGGGAGTCAAGCAGCATGGTTCGGTGGAGGCTTGGGGAGGCTCAACGACTCAGGGACGAGTGGGAGATCTCGGAGCAGTGGACTTGCGATGGGGAGGGGCAAGTTCAATGGAGGGTCTCGGTTGCCGAAGCAGGTTGCCCGAGGGAGAGCGGAATGGGAGGACAAGGAGGAGAGGGCGCGGTTGGAGGGTCTGCTGATGACCGGAACGGTGCGAGCTGCTGTGTTGCATCGGCTTCCTGGTGGCGGAGCTCGAGTTAGCGGCATGGGCGAGGCTGAGGAGGTGTAGTGCGAAGTGGGGTCGGCTGGCAACTACAGGGATTCGGACTTCGGGTCTGGTCGGCGTTAGCTGTTCTGGCGGTGGGAGAAACAGTTTGGCGAAGAAGGAAAAATCACGAGAGGATTAAGTCGCGATGGGAAAGAGAATGAAAATGGGTTGGTTTTGCGGAACAGTGAAATGCAATATGACTGCTTTTGGGAAGAAAAAGGATAGGATGACTTTGGCTTTGGGAAACATAAAGCAAAAGATAGAGGTATTAAAAGGAACTGATTCACGAGATACCGGTTGGAACGTGGAACGAAAGTTTTGCACTTTATTAGGAACCCTCTTTGAAAAGGTAGATAGCTGAGATTTAAAAATATAAAAACGAACGGATTTCTTTTATTTGAAAAAGGTAAATGATACTTGAGGATGGCTACTAGCGCATGGACTGTGCGTCCATTCATTTGTCTGCAAAAAAAAAAGAAAAAAAAAATTCTAAAACAAACCGATGTATTTAGAAATGACATGGCTTTTGAAACTAACCAAAAAGGAACGTATACCATTGAAATGGAAAAGGGGAAAGGTGGCGCATGCATGGTTAAAATGAATAATGGAAAAGGACGTTGCATGTTCTCTTAACAAAAGTGTCCACTCAAGTGCCACTTTGAAAAACAAAAATCTTTTTTGATGGTTTTGAAAGATAAAAGGACGGGTTTTGCAGACCCAAAATGTCCAGAAAAATATGCGGGATCAGAAAAGGGACACGTCGAACTCGAATGACTTTGTTTTAAAAATGAACTGTGCAAGCATTTTCACAATTTCAGCGCGAACCGAACACCGAAACTGACAAATGAATATATTGTGGTAATCAGCGCGATGAGATGGACACAACGGTATGAAATTTGCAGTGTCAGGATGCTCCGTTCAAAAGCGCGTTACGGACCCCTTTGACGTAAAATGCGGACGGAAAACGGAAGTCAAAACTTCTGATTTTCGCGAAACGAATTTCGCCGTCGTATTCATGACAACGAATAGAATATTTTTCGTGTTTGTCCGAACTGGTTTTGAAGAAATTTTAAAATCGTTAAATTTTGAACTGTTATGCGCAGCTTTGCACTGATAATTGCGTGATCGACAAACATTCAAAATTTTAGATGAAATTTTCACCACTGCCATATCTCACTGTACGTAATTTAAATTTCAAATTCCCATTATGAAAAATTATAGTATATTTTTAAAATAAAAATTTCAATTTAAATCGGAATATAAATCGTTGGAAATAACGGGTTGTTACAGGCCGCCACGAGTCCCACCCACGTAACATCCCTCAAAGAGGATGCAAGGTGCCGAAACTCAAACCGTGGTCGCACCAATAAAAACGTCAGTGCCGATTCCAATGAACAAGCAAGTAACAAGAGGCGCATCACAGACATGATCCAGCGAATAATGAAGGAGAAGGCGACCCGAGAAGATGAGGAGAAAGAATGGGAGTTTCCCCCAGCAAAAGTCCATTCACAAAGGAAAGAAATTTATACCCCTAGCAATAGCACCTTATAGCAGAATTGGAGGTCCAACCATTTTTCTATTCAAGTACGACTAGCACATGAATGGAGCTAGGGCCACTGATGAAATCAGGTGCCTATACTTTCCCGTGTGCCTGGAAGGTGTTGCCTCATTATGGTTCACCAGACTTCCACCTAAATGTATCAACCAGTTTGCTGACCTGGCAAGGAGATTTCAAGATCAATTCCGATTACAGACCACCAAAGCAAGGGATGTGATGTCGCTCAACGAGATGGAACAAATGCCTGTAGAAACCATCAGAGCCTTCCTTACATGCTTCCATGCTGCAGCAACAGAGGTTATAGAACCGAAGCCTTGTTACTTATTGGCAGCCCTGAAAGGGGCTATCGATAAGAAGTCAGAATTCGGGAAGTGGCTCAAGATGAAGAAGCCAAAGACTCTAAAGAAGTTCTACAATAAAGCCGACGAATACATGAGCATGGAAACCGGTACCCTAGATATCCAGAAGGACACGAAGAATCTTCGCAGATAATTCAGAAGGATGACTCTGGGCATAAGAGAGGGTTTGATGGGAGAGATAGTAAAATACATAAGAAGTCAAAATTCTTTAAGAAAACAGAATTGACACCCTTGAATGAAACTCCAGACAAAATCTACTCTGTCACGAAGGACTTAGGTATATTTCCTCAGGTAAAACCGCAAAGAATCACGGAACAGTAGGCAAATTCCGGAAAGTTCTGCCGGTTTCATAATCAACCTGGGCACAATACGAATGAATGTCGACATTTGAGAAATTTAATTGAAGATCTCATCCGGGAAAATCAGCTGCAGCAATATGTCAACAGTCCTCAAAATGCATCAGGAAGTCAGAGGCAAGGTAAGGTTTCCGATCAGGCCGGGTCGCACGAGGTAACCTAGGCGCCTGAAGACTTACGGCTAATCATTGACTAGTGGCCACTGGATGCAAACCAGTATCCAAAACTGGAAATGCTCGACCTCCATTTTCTCGAATTTTACTGTTTTTATAGCCTGTTTTTTCCAGCTGTATTTCCATGAAATGACCTGTGATTCACCTTTATTGTGTTAAGCAAAAACTCTACATGATAAAATATGTTTGTTCACGGATAGTAATCTCATGAGAAACAAAAGTAATTTGCGAATTAATGCTCAGAATTGGTCTCTAATGTAGCGCAAATCATGCATCATGCATCAAAAGCATTGGTCAAACCCGGCAGGATAGTCAAACCAACCATATTGCAGAATTCATAGGGAAAGAATCATTCCAAAGCAATTCATGGAGAGCACACCAAAATCTAGAGGCTGCACTCTTTATTTTCTTTTAAAAAAAAGCTAGGCTGGATAACACCAGTCCTAGGATCGGAAGGTCCCAAAAACATGCTGGAAAGACCAGCGCAAAAACAGAAATCCTAGCCGAAAGCGGGTATCCATTCTTGTTCTTTGTTGTTAACCAAGACAAACAAAGCCAAGATTGGATTACAAAATCAGAAATCCTAGACGAAAGGGGGTATCAAAAATCCTAGCCGAAAGGCGGTATCAGAAATCCTAGTCGTATGTGGGTATCCAATTAAGGTCTCTATTTGATTATAATAGCCGGGTCAAATAAGATCGAAACTGGGCCGAAAATTGTAACCCAAGTCCTCCCATGGGGGCACGTACTCAAAATCAGTCTCCGAAGGGCTCGGGTCACTGAGTTAGTGAGATATGGGATTGAGTACATAAAAAAGAAAACACACATTGAACATACGAAATGCATTTAATCGAATTTCCGAAGGATTTGGGACGCCAAATCATTGAGGAACAAGATTAAATGTACAGCAAGATACCTGAACCTTATAAAACGCGCATCCAAAAATAAACTTTAAAAGTCTGAATTACCAGGCCATTAAAGAATGCGAACATATGCATAATAAGAACTAAACCCCTCAAAAAAGGGGCCAAAAAAAAAGAAAGAAATATGATGTCCTAAAATTAAAAGCAAACTAACGTTATTGTCGATAGACGACGTAAGAACATAACCATCGCACAACCCATAAAAGCAAAACACGACGTAAATAAATATAAATTACGATAAGTTACAGCGTAACAACGCTAACGAGTAATAACAAAATACAAATTCATTACAAAGATACACAGTTATCAAGTTGGTATTGCAAAACGCAAAACAACAACACATCATTTGGTGATGTTTTCAGGTACACGATGGTCATCAACCAAATGAACCTTAGTAATACCTTCACTAGCCACGAAAGGTTCTATCAGGAAAGCCTGGGACCCCGAAGCTCCATCTTCTACAGGACTGGGGGCATGAGCAGGAACAACATTTCGGACTTCTTTTCCAAGGGACTGAGCTCGTTCATCAGCCAGTATTCTCCTACCTTTTTCCAACGCATCGCGATCTCTTGCCTCAAGGAGGGCCTCTTGTAGAGCACAGTCATCCTTATCTTTGGAATAGCTAAGCACTTGATCCCAGGCAATAGCTAATGTATGGAGGAAGTCCTTTTCAGATAACTTAAGCTTCCACGGGTCATAACACTAAGGGTGTAAAACTGAAATAGGGTCTCTTCAGTTTTAATTCTGACCTGCTCAAGATTTCCGGTTAACCACTCTTTATCTTCTTCTAAAGTTTCAAGGACCCTATTTTGGGAAGCGAGCTTACCTTTGAGCATTGCCTTCTCCTTCCGACAAGAAACCATAGCCTGTTGTACAGAAGTTAATTGAGATTCAGCAAACTCACGGCCGGTTTGGGCCTCATCAAGTTGTCTTCTGGTGGCTTCAATATCTTCTTGAAGTTTTCTATTGTCGGCCTCCAAGCTATTCATCCTACTATTCCCATCCTTAAAGAATTCAATTTCGGCCGCCTGACTTTCGACCACACGGATCAATTCAGTCTTATCGTTCTCCAGAAGCTCGATACGCTCAAGATGTTGAGTATTCAACTTCTGAAATTCGAAGCAGAACCTGTTCCAAGACTCGAATCCTCTGGAAGTATTTTTGGCCTCTTCTAGCTGAGCTTCAAGCTGACCCATGATAGTGGAAAGCTTGGAGGTCACATAATTTTTTATAGCGCTCAATTCCCCAACGGTACTCTGGTCATCGTGTGGAGACAAGTCCAAGTCAAGGTCCATTCACCTTAGGTCCTAGCCTCCTAACATGTCCTTCAACTTAGGATTTCCGGGGGCGACTCTGTAGGAAGGTCTATCAAAAATCGCTTGGATCTGACAAAAAGCAGGTGCATTAGGCATAGAGGATTTGGGTAATGATTCCACAGGGACAAAAGAACTGGGGCATAAAGGTTCAGTCGGCTCAGAGGACCCACCAAGCCTATCCTTATCTTGTTTATCATTACCTTCTCTCCTCTATTCATCTTGGTTTTCTCCTCCAGATAACCGAGATTGGTCGTGCTTCCTCTTCTTTAGCAAATTCGCCAGTGGTGCTTCAAGAGCATCTTAGGTTAAAAGATCTTAAGGTGGACGGGGACGCTTGAGGCAGTGAGAAAGACTGGATTGCAAGACATTTCGTGGATCAACGAGAGCAAATTGTCGGGAGAAACTATCCGATTAAGATGATCCCATTTTTGAATCTAAGAGAAAAAAGAAGATCTAAGCACCTTAATCGTAGAAAGATGAGAAAGAAAACCAGGAAAGTGGATACATAGAATATATGAAAACAACGAGGCTAAAGCATTTCCAGAATTTATGAGATATCACTTTGACCCTGAAACAAGGGGTCTTTTCGTAAAATTCATATGATTAAAAGGTTTTTGAAATATAAATGGTCAAGTGGCGATCTCACCTTGAACAAGGTCTTCAGCTAATTCAGGGGGATCAAGACTTTAAAAGCCTCTGAGCCATCTTCCTCTTGGTTGTCCTTAGAAGAATTCTTTCCGCCTCCCGGGTTTCTTTAGAAGCTACTACAGTTTCATCGAGTTGTTCTGCTTCTTGCACTTGATCTAAAATAATCTTCGGAGAAGTCACATTCATGTCTCTGTGGGTAGTTTCCTCTAAGGAAGATCCATCTTCTTCGCGCAAGACCGCTGAGGTCTTAGAAGTTTTGTGCCTTGGATGCCTGGATACTACCTTTTTAGCAGAGGTCGCTTTGCTTTTGAAAGATGCCTCGCTGCTCCCTACGGTGCTAGAACATCCCTTTTTCGAAGATTTCTTGGCATGGGATCTGCTGATAGCTTCTTTTCTATTGGAAGTATCCACTGGGAAGGTGTGTAGAGAGGAAAGCAAATTGTATTGCCTTAAGAACCCTTCAGTGATCAAGAATTTACTATTCCTCTGGCCCTCATCGACAGCTAATAATGAGTTACAGAGATCTTGGTCAAAGGGTATGCCTTGCTCGGGAAGCGCTACAGTATATCCAAAAGGTTTTAAGGAAAGAAAAGGAAGAGGAAGCAAGATGAGATTTAAGGAATAAAAATACTCAATGCCTTCCATCCAAAGGCCACAGAAATTGTTGGGACGTCGGACAAAGAAGTACTGATTGGGAAATCCTCGCACACTGTCCACCAAACCAGTAATTATTTTCGAACCCCAGATTTCCACAAAAACAAATGAGGGACGCTAGTTTCTTGTCCTAAAAGCATATAATGAGCATATATCCTTAAACGAAGGAGCCCGATGCTTCTCTCTCATAAAAAGAATGTAAAGACTTATCAAAATTGCGTAACCATTAGGATGTAACTGATACGGGGCGATACCCAAGCTCCGGAGAATCATTTCTATGTAAGGATTAAAGGGAGGAACCACTCCCCTTTTCAACATGCCACGAGTAACAGCAACGTACCCTTTGGGAGGGATATCTGCGAACACTTTCCCCAGGCAGCTTGGCCTTTTCTTTTTCCGAAATACCAAATTGTTTGCATAGTTGATGAAACGAGTCGGGAAGAAGCTCCATCGGGTGCCTCTCGCTGGGTACTCCAGAGAGTGCACGAGGTTGTGGAAAACCTTGGGCAGCACCTATCGTAGAGACGACATGGGGTATAGACACAACTTGATCAGAATTTTCTGCTTGATCAGACCTTTCAACCGGGTCAGACATAGATTGCTTCTTGAAATTATGGATTGTAGGAAAGAAGAAACCCTACTTAGAAAATTTAAATCCGCATGGTCAAAATTCACGCTTCAAAATTGGGTCGAGATAAAATCAAAAGAGGAATTTACTTACAGGCGAGCAAAGAGTCTAAGATCTATACAAACAGTCCAGTCAAATCGACCTCGAGATTATGGAGGCCTTGATGGCAGTACCGTGCACGAATGCAAATCAGAACAATGGAAGAACTAGAGTAATCAGGAGTTATAAAAGGAACCCAAGAAGTGAAAAGGATCGCTCAGAATAGTGCCGCCATTAAATCTTTCTTCTGAGAATGAAGAGGATAGAAAAATAATGTATAAAGGACAGACGAAAGAATTGGCTAACCAAAGTAGTATTTCCATCCGGTCTCTCGCACGAAAGGCAGCCATATGTTCAGACTAGTGGGCTTAGCAGTCGAGCACTTAGGGGATCCACTCAAACCAAGCACGCATATGCATGCGTGGGTAGGCCAATTAAATGCGCATAGATAAGAAAATAAGAAGGAAGATTAAATGGCATATATCCAAGGTACTCTCACCACATCAGCTTAGTACTCGAGTACGCAAATAATTGTCCCATCAAGCTCCAACTGGCATCTCGAAATTCAGTTATTCGCACGATAATCAAAAAAGATACATCAAGCCTCTCGCTCACAGAAAGAGACAATACCAATCAGCTACAATGAAGAAATCTTAATTTTCAGCACGAACGACCCCTTGACAAGATAGGGTAAATCTACCAAACAATGTGCGATCAAATATGTCGAAGCCAGTAATTCCTTACTAAAAGAAATCACGGACTTCGAGGGGCAAGTGTTAATCCCTCAAAAATCCATACGCACATTGAGCAAAGGATGCTGAACGGGCTCCATCAGGGTCGGTCGTGCATAATGTTGTCTAAGATGCTTGAACGACTTACAACAGACTGGATGCAACCGCACAGAGCCAGATCCAAGTGTCAAACCCAAGGCAAGTCAAGACAACCAGTACGACGAAAGATGATTATTGGCTATCTTTTGGACCAAGCCACCAAGACTCACAAGCAAGTCCAATATGAAGTCACACTCGTAAGAGCCATATAAGCCCAATCGTGATCATCCTGTCGCCCTTGGCTCGTGCCACTACTATCGAGACTCGTCGTGATAACACTCTACGACCTGTGCCATCACCACCACGACCCCTACTCTTGGTACCCAGCAACGACCTGATCCATTCGCGCATGTGCCCCACGACCTGATCCTCGTGGTCAAAGAAATGGAGGCAACGACTTGGTCTATCATGACTCGAAAGGCCCAGATCTTACGACATCTGTCCATAACAGCCATTTTGACCATTTCTACATTTGCTCACGAACCAGTCTGAGATCCTTAGGATTTGTGCCACGTGTGACCATGAACAGCCTGCAAATATCACCTATAAATAGCCCAATGCTTGGCATTTTTGAAGGATCTTTTTGGTAGTTCTCAGTGTTGTTTTCACCATTATTGTCCTGTCACTACTCCTGATCAGAATTACTTCGAAATTACTTAGAGAATCATAGTTGTAAGAGTGAGATCGAGTGAAATATTTGATTGTACTAGCATTCAACGTATAATCAAAGACATATAAAGTAGACGTAGGCTCGTTAATGCCGAACCACTATAAATCTTGTGTGTTTTCTGCCTTTTCTTCATTTTTTAGATATAATTCTCTGCAAATCTGAACAATTTGGGTGTTAGAGCCAAATTTTGGTCTAACATTTTGGTGCTTTCACTGAGAAAGGAGTCTTAGTATATTGGATTGTTGCTCTATTGTTTGGATATTCGAGTCCGAATAAAACAATCCAAAACCCCACTGTTTCGATTTTCAAAGATTTAAGCAAAGCCAGATATCATGGCTGGAAAGAAGTCTAAGGAAGTACGAATTTCGCAAGCGAATGAAGCTACAAACAAAGCCATTGAAGAAAGTGTGCACGAGCCGGCCGAGTAAGAGCCGTCGATTCGTGATGGCATGGGGGCGACCAGACTTGAAGAGGGTGTCACGACCCGCCTCCATAATACTTCCATGAGTCGTCCAGATGGAGCGACCATGAGCCGTAGTCAGAGGGTTGCCACGAACCGTGCACCAGATGCTGTCACGAACTGCACCACTCAGAGGACGTCAACTCGACCTGGAAAGGAAGTTATGGTTCGTTCTGCTCGTGCTGGCACTTCCGTTTGACTTGGCTCGGGATCTCTACGTATAAGAGAGAATGTTGATGATCAGTTCAACCATACTGCTCCAGCTACTGAAGGAGATCTCTCTCGCATCCTTGAAATGTTGGATAGGACAAATGATGAATTAGCCGCTCAAAGGCAAGGGAGGTCCGTATTACGACAGAATCTGATTGCTATGGATAGGCGTATTGATGATCTTCTGAGGCAAAGGATACCTCCGCCAGCTCGACCTCTTACCCCAGAATACTCCTCTTCATCAGGAGAATCTCCAAGACCTCCTCGCCAACCATTGGTAAGAGCTAAAAATATATAACGGCTTCGATTCGGATCACTCCCTTCTCGGGAGGAAGCAGCAAGTCCTAGAGCACAAGTTGTCGATGATCCTGCGGAGAATCAACCACCGCAGCCCCTTCGCCGCATGATTGGCCGTAGTATAGGGGGCAAGGAAGTTCCGCTCAAGCTCCAGACTTCATGGCAGCCCGTCGAAGGAACGATGGAGGATCCCGCAGGGCAAGGAGTGCTGACCCGAAATCTATAGTAACTCATGCTGGGGTTGAAGCAATGATTAGGCAGATCATGGTTGATAGCCGTGGGCAGAGAAATGAAGTTTGGGGTATAGGGCGTACTCATACGCCCTTTACCGATGACATATTGGAGGAAACATTTCTGAGGCGCTTCAATATGCCAACTATCAATCATTATACCGGCAGGACCGATCCAGTCCAACACCTGATGAGATATTCATGGTCCATGAGTGTTGATGCAGCCTTTGACGTTGTGAAATGTAAAGCGTTCCCGATATTCCTAGAAGATGTGTCATTACTGTGGTTCACCCGCTTGCCCGCACGATCGATATCTAGTTTCAGGGAACTAAGTAAAAAGTTTGTGAATCAATTCTGGCTTCATGCTCAGAGGTCTAAAAATGTTATGGAGTTATTCCTCATTAAATAGCGTCCCGACGAGACTCTGAGATCGTACTTAGATCGCTTCAACCTAGTCATCACAGAAGTCAAAGACCCTCACGAACAGACTGTTCTAATGGCCCTAATAGACGGGGTGGACAAAGATACTAAATTTGGAAGGTACTTAGATGGCAAGCCATCGTTGACTAGAGAGATATTCTATGAAAAAGCTAATGTTCGCATGCGTCAGGAGGAGATATATGCCAAACGAAAAGGTAAGGTTACAGATAAGGAGGATATTCAGAGTAATGTGGCCATCAAGCAGATGGGAGACAGCTCAGGAAAGGTGGAGGTCAATGTTGGGAACAAGAACCAGGGAAATGTTCGTCAGTCAGGGAATGGTAACAAAAGGAGAAACCGAGGAAATGACTCACAGAGGAGATCTTGACCTAAGTCATTTGAGAACTTCACACCGTTAAATAACACGCTAGAGAACATATTTATGGATACTTATAACGTTCTCCAGTACAAGAGGCCTCCCCCGAGGGATTCAATAGAGAAATAGCACAAAACTGGAAAATTCTGTCTCTTCCACTAAGTTTATGGTCACTCCACCAATGAATGTCGCCATTTGAGAGATGTGGTTGAAAAGCTACTCCGAGAAGGAAAACTTGACGAATATAAGGTGGCTCCAAAGGATAGAGGGCAAGCTGGACAAGCCCCGAACCAAAACCAACCTGTTGCTAGACCTACCCCTCAGTAGAAAGGAAAGAATATTGTAATCAATTCCATAGTCGGAGGGCTTCATTTGGAAGGACATAGCTTTAGGACAATGGAGCAGTATGTCAACGTGGTTAAACAACAACTTGAAGTTGGAGAAAGCAGTAACCCTGATGATACTGCTTTAGTCAAACAACAGAAAACAATGTCCGACGACGTTATATTCCGCAGTAGAGAGAGTATTGGAGTCCATTCCCCGACTGAAGACCCATTAGTGATCACATTCACCATTGGTCTAGCTATATTTCACGAAGTATTAGTAGATAACGGGAGTTCAGTTAACATCCTGTTTAAGAAGACGTTTGATCAGATGAAGCTTGAACCAAAGGATTTGAAGCCTTACGAAGGATGGGTACGCGGCTTCAACGGAGCCTCGACTTCTCCAATTGGATACGTAGAACTATCGGTCACCCTTGGAGAAGGAGAACGCCGGAGAGTGAGAATCCTCCCTTTTGTGGTTTTGGATATTGAGTCACCATACAATGCCTTTTTGGGCCAACCGGCATTAGCAGAGTTCAGGGCTTGCATTGCGCCCTGGTATTTGTTATTGAAATTCCCGACGGATGTTGGTGTAGGCATAATCAGAGGAGATCAAATCGTCGCACGAGCATGTTACATAGCAGAACTAAAATTGTTGCGTAAAGGAAGAGGTGTAGAAACAAAGTGCGCCTCCTCTCCTCCCAGGGAGGAAATGTCATAGCAACTAAAGAAAATAACTCCGAAAGAGTCGCCCAGAGAACTGCCCGAGGACATAAATTCCATAGAGGATGAAGAACCTGGGGGTAGAATGGCAACTCCTAATGAAACTACTGTGGATGTACCACTCAATGATAGTGACGCAGAGAAGGTCCTGAAGATTGGATCCTAGTTGGACCATCTTCGAGCCAGTGAATTAATGGATTTCCTGAAAGCCAATTTGGATGTATTCGGCTGGACCCATGCTGACATGTGTGGAATATCTCCTTCGATCATGAGTCATTCATTAAGCATCAATCTGAAGCATCCTCCTGTCAAATAGAAAAGGCGAATGCTTGGCACAGAGAGGTCTGCTACCTTGAAGGAAGAAGTCGAAAAATTGAGAAGCAACGGGTTCATCAATGACTCAACATACCCGGATTGGATTTTAAACCCGGTTTTGGTGAAGATGGCCAATGGAAAGTGGTGCACATGCATTGACTTCTCAGACCAAAACAAAGCCTGCGCAAAGGATAGTTTTCCGTTTTCTAGAACTGATCAGCTGGTAGATTCAACAGTAGGTCATGAGCTTCTTTCTTTCAGGGATGCCTACTCGGGGTACAACCAAATCCCCATGCACGCCCCAGACCAAGAGCATACCAGCTTCGTTACGGATTTGGGATTTTACTGCTATGTAGTGATGCCCTTCGGTTTGAAGAACGTCGGTGCCACATATCAACGATTGGTGAATAGAATGTTCTACAACCAAATCGGGAAGACAATGGAAGTATATGTTGATGACATGCTAGTAAAGTCTAGACAATCATCCGACCACACTACCAACTTAGCAGAAATGTTTGATATCCTCCGGAAATACGGAATGAAACTCAACCCTATGAAATGTTCATTTGGGGTAGCATCTGGGAAATTCCTGAGATTCATTGTCAGCTCGCGTGGAATTGAGATCAATCCATATCAGATTGCGGCAATCAGAGAAATTTAGAAACCAAGACAAATCAAAAATGTGCAAAGCCTCGTAGGAAAAGTAGCTGCTTTGAGTAGATTTATCTCCAAAGCCATGGGCAAATGTATACCATTCTTCGAATTGATAAAGCGAGGAAAGCACAATTTCGAATGGACCCGAGATTGTATTAAAGCATTCCAAAACCTATTGAATCATCTGTAAAAACCGCCAATACTGTCTAAGCCATTAGATCACGAGGATTTATATGTATACCTAGCAGTGTCATCCCACGCGATCAGCTCAGCCTTGGTGAGAGAGGAAGATAAGGTTCAAAGGCAAGTGTACTATGTGAGTAAGAAGTTGGCGACAGCCGAGCGAAACTACCTAAGTATAGAAAAGCTTACGTACAGCTTACTAATTGCCTCCCAGAAGCTTCGCCACTATTTTCAAGCTCACCCTATCACCATGTACACTGACCATCCGCTTAGCCAAGTTTTACAGAGACCAGAGGCCTCAGGAAGATTACTCAAATGGAACATTGAGTTGAGTCAGTTTGATTTGAATTTTCAGCCCCGACGATCAATAAGGGGGCAAGTGCTGGTAGATTTTATAGCTGAGTTCACTATCCTAGAGGATGATGTTGTAAGTGAAGAAGCTGATTCTCCAAAACAACATCTTGACCCCAATGCCTGGAAATTATATACTGGTGGCGCCAAGAACAACAGACGATCTGGCGCTAGAGTTGTGCTTGTGACTCCCGAAGACTGATTAATATACTACGCTCTTAGATTGGAATTTCATGCCACGAATAATGATTCTGAGTATGAAGCCTTGATCACCGGGCTGAAGCTCACAAAGGAGTTGGAGGTAACAAAGCTAGACATATTTAGCGACTCCAAGTTAGTTGTGAATTAGGTTAATGAGAGATTTCAGGCCAAGAGCCTAAGACTGATATCCTATTTGAAAGAAGTAAGGAAACTGCTGGAAATCCTCAATCATTACAGCATATCCCATATCCCTCGAGAGGAAAATCAAAAAGCGGACAAGTTGGCAAAGATGGCTAGTTCCGACTGTCCTGAAGATATTGAGCTAGTCCCATTTGAAATACTGCATTCTCCAAGCGTTAATCAGATGGAAGTTGATCTCATATTGGAAACCGAACTAGAAAGGGAGTTATGGATGATGCCCTTAAAGAACTTTCTGATGAATGGAACGCTTCCGACGAAGAAAAGTGAGAGGCGTGAACTTATTCGGAAAGCTTCCAGATACGTATTGCAAGGCGAAGTGCTATACAGACAAGGGTTCTCGATGCCTCTCCTCCGGTGCATCGCCCATGACGACATCAGGCGCGTAATGAAAGAAGTACACGAAGGTGAATACGGTGATCACACTGGAGGACAAACGCTGGAAAAGAAGATACTGCGATATGGCTATTTCTGGCCTACCTTATAAAAGGATACAACCAAGTATACACGACGTTGTGACGCATGTCAGAAATTTTCTAAGATCCCTAGGGCACCCCCTAGCCGGTTGAAGACAATGATGAGCCCATGGCCTTTCGCTGTGTGGGGAATTGACATTATTGTAAGTCTCCCCATAGCGAAAGGTGGAGCAAAGTTTGCCATTGTGGCCATGGATTACTTCACGAAGTGGATCGAAGCGGAGCCATTAACCACGATCACGACCAAGCGAGTAATTAACTTCATCATCAGAAATATCATATGCCGATTTGGGATTTCGAAGGTCGTTATAACAGATAACGGAACCCAATTTGATAGCGCAGAATTCAGAGACTTTTGCCAGAAGTATCACATCGAGAAGAGGTACACCTCTGTGGCACATCTGCAATCGAACAGACAGGTCGAAGCGGCAAATAAGGTGATTAAATCAATCCTGAAGAAAAGATTGAAGCGGGCCAAAGAGATGTGGGTCGACGAATTACCCTTGGTGTTGTGGGCTTATAGGACAACTTACAAGTCGGTAACGGGCCACACACCTTTCTGCCTCGCTTTTGGAGCAGAAGCAGTCATCTCGGTTGAATTGAAAGTACCCTCGCACAGAACTACTTATTTTGACCCAATGACCAATAATAAGTTGCTCCTTGAATCTTGGATATGGTTGAAGAAAAGAGGGATGAAGCCGACCTACGTGCCTTAAGGCACAAGCAACAGGTCGCTCGGTATTACAACAAAAAAGTCCGAGCCCGAACATTTGAACCTGGAGACTTGGTTCTGAAACGTGTCTTTCCACAACCACTGCATATGGGCCCAAAATGGGAAGGACCATATTCCATTTTATGAAGGCTTGATAACGGAACTTTCACGCTAGCGAACATGGATGGAGATGAAATTCCCAGAGTGTGGAATGCCCAGCATCTGCGGCATTATCGGACGTGAAAATTGTCAGTTTTATTCTTTTGTTTTTAGGACTACGTAAAAAGGAACGACTTGCCTAGAATAGTCTGGTTACTTAAGCAAAAGATTATAAAGTGGACGTAGGTCACGATTCGACCGAACCACTATAAAACATTGTGTCATTTACCTTTATTGCACCATTACTTATCTGCTCTTTTATTTTGATTAACATGAATCATTACCATTTTGAGATTTGCTATAAACTATGCAACGATCTCGAAACACCTAGTTCAAAGTGCCTTCTATCAGACTGGAAGGTGAACAACAACTAAAGTACTGAAGGTGCAATAAAGTAGATCACACTATTATCCACACTCTAACTCTCAAGATCCGAGAGAGAGTATAAAGGACGCAAAGATGACGTCCGCAAGGCATGAAAGTGCACATGATAAAAACCGCCTTGACAATACGCCTGCCCTGTTGAAGGATCGGTGAACGGGTAAAGAACCGAGCTCGAACTCTAACCTGCTGAAGGATCGGGAGAGTATAAAGGTGTTAAACACTTAGCGCTACAAGAACTTTTACCCTGCTGAAGGATCGGGAGAGTATAAAGGCACAGTGACATATGCCGCCAAAAAATAGCTCATATTCCGTCACATGACTGGAAACAGGAACGAAAAGTGGAGCCCGAACTCCCCATTTCTGGAAATAGGGGGCAGCAAACATATAACTCTAATTAATCCTTAATAAGCCCTAGCCAGGCATCATGTCATGATTGATTGGGGGCATATATACACACACATTTGTGCAGCACAAAAATTTTAAAATTGGTTCAATTTTATTTCAGTTATGCTCTAAACGTTTGTGACTAAGTGTGAAAAGTTAAACTTGCAGGTACGCAATGATGCAAAAGAAACAGATTTTCATTTACCAAATGCATATTTATAGGACAAGGCCAAACGAAAGTGAGGGCCATTCTCACCATTACATTTCTTGGCCAATGGAAAGCCTAAAAGCAAAATATGGACTAACAAATACATCCTACTTATGCTTAGGGGATGATTTTGACTTCTTCTCCTTCTTCTATTTTTCCAACTCCTCCTTGTTAACCTCAGATCGGTCTCCCTTTTTCCTCTCCCTCTTATCAGTAAGAGGACCTGCGGAATATTGGAAGGCTGCATCGCAAGCTATGAAGTTATTGATCTGGAGGAGAACTATATAACCAACCCAGTTTTGGGATCAACCTCTGAGATGGAGGGCACATATAGAGGCACTTGTTCCTCCCTTTTTAAAGCCAACTGTTTCTCCTTCTTAGCCTGCATGTCAGCCAGGGTCTCCTGGTCATCATCCCTGGACTCCCTTGTGATGGTGACCTCTTCTTCGTCATCTCCATGATCACCATCCATATCCTTCAAAGCATCAATGGTCTCAGCATCCTTGGGAACATCAGTGCTTGGTGCCAAAATGACCTTCTCAGTTGTTGTGCCCTCAGTCCACTTTGGAATCTCAGGAACTCCAGCACCAGCACCTAATGGGACACTAACTTTTTCACCTCGTTTTTCTCCTTAGCATCCTTTTTGGCTGGTTTGCCACCTATATCATGAGAAGAAAATGTTATTAGTTCAGGAGAGAGTGTAGTCTTCTCAATTGACTGTTCCGCAAGACGACAACAAGTAACAATTGCTTCGACGAATTATGGAGAGAATATGGAGATACCTTCAGTCAACTCATCACTCAGACCGGTAATAGCGGCTCCGACAGCAGGAGGGGTTGGAGCCAAGGGAATCAACGGGTCACCAGGATTATATCTCTCAATTTCGGAGGTCTTGGGTTCCACCGTCGAGGTCAAGCCTTCGTCAATTTTATCCTTGCCCTTGAGCTTATCTCTCTCCTTCTCAGTTTCTTCTAGAATCAGGCGTCTACACTTCTCTAAATCCTCGGGCTCTTCACCTTTGAGAAAGGCCTGCATAAGCTGGGTTTCGTCAATCTCCTTAACTTTCAATCGCTGCTTCTCGCCCTCAACGCTCATATCCCACAAATTGGCCAAAGTAACGTGATAATTCTGAATCAAAGATATGTCTCGAGTCTTAATAACTTGACCGAAAAAGTCGAATAGTAGTTCATCAAAACTTTCTATCTCTTTTTCAGTTGCAGCAAGTTTTTCAGCAGTGGAGGAGGCCGATTTAATAGCGTTGTTCGCGTTACTTTCAGCGAGAGTTGCATGCTCTTCAGCATGGACAAGTTGATCGTTCAGAACTACTTTTTTCCAGCAAGAGCAAGGCTATCTTTGAGGCTCACTTTCTCTTTCTTCCAACCAGCCTTCTCAGCAGCAAAACGGTCTTGTGTCATCTTTAAATCAGTATTGATCATTCTAATGTCTTCTATTTCCTTTTTCAGAGCTATACGCTCTTGGCTGTTTGAGTCAACCTTAGTGTGGAAACGCTTCCTGGCGCTTTCTAGCTCTGACTTGTAATTTCCTGCATCCCGCTGAGCTAAAGCGAGTTGAGCTTGTGCATCCTCCGGTTCTTTTTCGATTTTACTCCTGGCCCTAGCCTCATTGTCAGTCTTCACTCTGGTTCTGGCTGCTTCCGTTTCTAGGTGACGGATGACAGCAGAAAGAGTGGTGGTGTGCTTCTTCATCGCCCTATATTGTTTGGCCACATGACTCACCTGCCCTATGACCTCTACATCCCATTCCTCGGGAACCGGTTCAAGATCTGGAACAAACATCATCCTTTCGAAGAAAATGTCAGGAAACTATTTCCGCAAATGCTCCAGATTGACTTGATTCTCAGAGGTGTAGATGACATCCTGGGCAGCGGTAGTATCCAAATCGCACTGACTAGAGGGGACAATCGCTATTTTCTCCTTTTCTAAATCCTTGCTCGGATATTTGTTTTTATCTTTCAGCTCATGGTGTTTTTTGGAAGACTTGCTATGAGAAGGTGTACTTTCTGGAGGAGTCAAGTCTTTGGGAAGTAGCTTGCCCCCCGATGGTGGCACTGGACGACCATGGGGCTTCCCAGGGCTTGCTTTGATGGAGAACGAGATCGTATAGAATGAGATTGATAAGAGTCACGAGGTCGATGACTATCTCTCCCCCGACTATCACTGCGAGCATGCTCAGGATCAGAAAGGAGCCTTGGTGTGCTTGCTCGGAGAGAACGATAAAAATAGGATTGTTTACAAGGCATTTTCCCTGCAAAGAAAACTAATTGTATTAGAATCATGAATACTGATGGTGTAGAAGTGTTGTGACGAGTAGTGCAGGTGATTTGTGCATCCCGTGTAATCCCCCCAACAGACCAAGGCCCAGAGTCTGGCTCGTCTGTGTGATTTCTTTTTCCCCGACTGGAACATTCACTTCCTCAGTGATAGGAAAGAATGTTTCCCCTTCAGAGTCTTCTTGTATGTAAATGTCGTCTGGTAGAGGAATCTTGCTCAGTTCTCCGAATATCTGCTCCTTTGTCAGTTCATCATTAGCAGGAGGATCAAGTGGTGGTGAAGTCCTTGAGCGAGAATGTCCCTTAGAGACTGGGACTTCCTTTGGCTCATTAGCTCGGACCTCACCTCCTTTATATACATTTAAATACTCATCATCCTGATTGATCGGTGGTGAAGGACTCTTGCGAAGTTCGGTGGCCTTCGTGGCCTCTGAGGTCCCTTCTCCCTTGGTTAGGGGCACATATTTGTAAGGTTTTCCACCCACGCCAAGTCCGAATCTTACACTCAGAAGTTGGTGTTGTGGAGATTCTCGTCGATGATACACTTCTTGATTTTGAGGAAGTCTGATTTATTTTTGAGGAGGCGGGAGAGTCGGTCTTCATACACTGAACCTTCTGTTTTCGCAAAATTGTGATCTACACACAAAAAATAAACACGTTAATGATCTGACTATGTAATTAGGTCATGCATAGAGAGACCTAAGGCTTACTTGATTTTAACCACTTTCTCGCACACCTGACCTAGTGCTTTATATAAAACCAATTAGCTTTGGCGTCCCCTCTGATAAAACTTTCCTGTTGGCCACTGATTCAAAGAAAGTGAAGTTTGGAGTCCCTGTGGAGCGGTATTTGAAATGGTAATAGAATTTCAAATCCTTAAAAGTGAGCTCGGTCTGTAGAATTTCCGCATATGCAATGTACAGGGTTTACAAAGCCACATAAGCGTTAGGATGGAGTTGCATGGAGGCATTGTGTAGTCGTTTTAAAAGATCAATTACAATTGGAGGAAATAGAGGGATAGCGCCTATCCAACACATGAGCCCGTTGACAGTCATGTACCCTTCTGGGGCAGAATGAGGCATATCCCCATCTTCTAGAGTTTTCACATCATCCCAAGGGATCCTTTGTCTTAGACATATTTTCTTAAGTTTTACGTCATCTAATTGGGAGGCTAGACTATCACTAAGTTTCTCCCTCTCAACCTCCTCAATACATGGGATTTCATCAGGAGCTTGTTCATCCTCATTTTCAAGAGATGTACTTTCAGAAGTTGTTAATTCTATGTCAATATCTGTTTCGTAATCTAAGTCGGAATTATCCCAATCTGAATCTGAGGGAAGCACATTGGGATCATAGTGCTTTGATGGCTATGGTTTTGTATCTTTCTCTGATATCTCAGTTGATCGTCTATCAGACATCGTTGTGTTGGTGAGTAAATATAAGAAGATTAGAACATAGTTACCCATTCCCTGTGTGTGCATGTGTTAGTATGTGCATGTGTGTACAGTACAAAGAAGAAGAACATCAAGATAATCAAATAAGCGCGATATTGGTCATCATATGCCACTTAGTTATGCTGTTATTCAGTCCAAAAAATCCATCTCGAAGGCTTTAGCCTAACTGTCCATTGATATATCGGTATTACACTATATTTGTTAGTCAACATGTGTATCGGATCGTTCGTCAAGCTGGCTCGAGAGACAGGGTTCGGCTCATGACACAACATTGGTTCGTTAGGCAGGTCCTGGCTCGTGGGATGGCATCGGCTTGTGGAAAGGCCTCGGATCGTGGGACACTCTAGATCGTGACCCATTCCGCTTTACCTGAATGGAACGTGAAAGACACCCACGATCCACTTTACTTCCTGTTGCCATAAACTGATGCCCTTCTATTCCCGCGACCCGGTTCGCTTCACCACGAACCGAACTACGCCCCCACTCAAGAATCAACCTGTGAAAGCCCATCTTCTCCCTTGTCGTTCCTCTCTCCCACCTGTGAACCCGCGGCCTCCACGAACCAGATATTTCTTCCACATCTGCATCATTGGGCCTCAACGCCCCCCAACCTTCATCGCTAGGGAGATGGCGCTCGAAGTTAACAGCAAACCCACCAGAATCAAAGAAAACGCAAGGGGAGACGGCGCTCGAAGCAGCGCCGAATTCGGAGAAGTAAAAATATCGAATAAAGAGTAGAGAAATCGACATCGAGTTATTACCTCTTGTGATTAAATCGTAAAGTTATGGAGTTTCAGTAAGAATCTCGAATTAGGGTTTCGGAGTGAAGATGGAAAAACTACGGCAATAAAAAGAAAGGAGAAAGGGAGAACGAAGGATTATCTTATATAGTCGATTTAAGGGCTTTTCCCCTTCACTTTTTTGTCATCTTCTGATCCATGAAGACCTACAGACCACGAATAAAAGCTTGTAGTGGCTCATGGTGCAGCCCATTCCACCAAAGATGATGGAACGTAGGCATTAAGGAAAGCCCATCACAACCCACACGGGTCCTATTCACCCTTAATATCGCGATATTGACCCGAATTTATAAACTGAACAGTCCTCTAGTAACTTGAACTCAAGCATAATCATTAGATACCAGATATGGAAATATTAGTTTAAAGCGTACCAGCCAGTTTGATTGCGATATGTTCTGAAGATAATGAAGATGAAAATTCGCCGACGAATAAAGAAATGACCAAAGATTTAATCTGATATTTATACAACACAAAGGACGTAACCGTTTAAAGCAGTGCAACGCTACAAAAGGATGTAACTGACAATCTGCATCGCTTCATGAAAGAATAGTTCAGCAGTTTCGAAGCATGTTCCATCTCTTATAAAACATACGTCGAGGGGGCCAAACATTGGCTAGCTTTTGGACCAAGCCACCAAGACTCACAAGCAAGTCCAATATGAAGTCTCACTCGTAAGAGCCATATAAGCCCGATCGTGATCATCATATCGCCCTTGGCTCGTTCCACTACTATCGAGACTCTCTCGTGATAACACTCCATGACCCGTGCCATCATCACCACGACCCCTACTTGTGGTACCCAGCAACGACCCGATCCGTTCGCGCATGTGCCCCATGACCCGATCCTCGTGGTCAAAGAAATGGAGGCAACGACTTGGTCTATCACGACCTGAAATGCCCGAATCTCACGACATCTGTCCATAACGGCCATTTTGACCATTTCTACATCTGCTCACGAACCAGCCTCAGATCCTCGGGATTTGTGTCACGTGTGACCACAAACCTCCTGCAAATATCACTTATAAATAGCCCAGTGCTTGGCCTTTTTTAGGATCTTTTTGCCAGTTCTCAGTGTTGTTTTCACCATTATTGTCCTGTCACTACTCCTAATCAGAATTACTTCGAAATTACTGGGAGAATCATAGTTGTAAGAGTGAGATCGAGTGAAATACTTGGTTATACTAGCATTTAACGTATAATCAAAGACATATAAAGTGGACGTAGGCTCGTTAATGCCGAACCACTATAAATCTTCTGTGTTTTCTGCTTTTTCTTCATTTTCTAGATATAATCCTCTACAAATCTGAACAATTTGGGTGTTAGAGCCAAATTTTGGTCTAACAATGATGGCGCGATATGAAATGAGAAATGCGGCCCAAAAAGGATAGAGATCGCATATCCTGTATAGTCGCTCACTGTTTTCCTGTCAAAAGACCAAGCCTGAAATGAAGCTACAATACGAGCGCTTGCAACATCATATGTGACCATATCTCCAATCAAAGTTGGACACGAATCGTGACTCATGTGCGGGAGCCAAGGTCAATCATTCATACTGGGGTAAAAGCCGCTCAAACACAGAAGCAAAGCAAATCGCCCATTCAATATAGGCGGGAGCGACCTTGTGGCGTAGCCGTAGGGACAAATAGCGCCATACAAAGGCAGCAAAAAGAAGAGCACCCTGGAGCTAAGAAGAATGGTCGTGCAAGGAATAGGGGGAGCTAGGTCCAGTCCCGCATTTCGCTCTTATAAAAGTTTCCAAGTTTTCCAAAGCATTCGTACTCGTAGGAATGCCCGCACCTATGGATCCGCTCAACCACTTAAGGCGCTTGCTCCACTAAGTCACTCATGAATGACAACCAAATACAGATCTGGACAGCTGGCTACAACTAGCCGATGGTATGATTGTAATTAATAGAATGAGCGATCCGTAGCCTACATAAATATATTTCAGATCATTTCCCAGAGGGAGCTCACCTACAAATGCACCATGGCTATCAACATAAGGGAGATCGAACCATTGAAACCTGGAAGTTCTTCTAAATTCTATCCCCAACAATTGATTCGGCCATGGCGTCAAGTACAATCCGGTGATCAAGAAAACGGAAGCATCCTCTTTCTCAATCATTCATCCATCCTTCTCCACTACAAATTATACCATTCTCTTGTACAATTCCAAGATCTAAAACATATGTAATTGAGGGTGTACTATGTGAACATAGGGATGTGTGAAAAGAGTGAATTGATGTATTTTGTAATCCTCGTTATAAGATTGGAAATCACCTTCATAGTGGATGTAGGCCTAATTAACGACTGAACCACTCTAAATCTCGTCTCTACTTTACTTTTCTTGCATTTTTCATTTTCTATTGCTGATTGAATATGGTTCCATTTATTTCTTACCAAATTGGTGACGTATAATTTAGTACCTTGGGTGTTTAGACCACGTTTGGTGTAAACACTATAGTTACAAATTCTTGTTTGCAAAGCATTCGAAAACCTCAAAATGATTTCTTCGAACTTAGAGTTCCTTTTTCGTTTCGAACCATTGAAGTATTACATAGTTCTTTCATATTGAATCATACTTCACTTCGAGATTTCAAAAACCAAAATTGCTTTTCAAAATTTCAAACATACTATGATAGAATAGTATCAACACAATGTCCCATATGTTTAAGAAGTTCTCCCTCTATGACAAGGTCACTAGGGGCGACCTATCGCACGTAATAATATAGATAAATAATGTCTCTTCGGACCCCCAGAGAAGACCATCATCAAGGGCTCTTACAAACCCTGAATCACACACCCATTTCTTTAGTCACAGGTTACCCGAATCCACGGTAACATATCAAATCATTTCATATCCCGAAGTCATAAATCATTTTGCAACAATAATTCAAAAATACTTTCAATCATAGTAATTTTGTATTTCAAATATTGGGATTCAAGTCATCGAAATTTCTTTTGCTTATAAACCACTTTTATAAACTATTCATCATGTCCAAAGAAGTTGGAAATCAAATTTCCTTTCAATAATTGGAAATCAAATTTGATCAATATGATTTTCTTATCATCTTTTCAAATCAAGTAAGCTTTTCAAATTTTAAAAGCTTAAGAAAATCGTTTATAATCAATATAAGTCATATCAATCTTCCTTTAGATCAAATTTAATTTTTAAATAGCTTCAAAACATTTCCAAGATTTCCAAATAAATTTCATATATTCTTGTAAATTTTCAACATCTTCAAATCAATATTTTAGAATACTTTCCCTTTTCATACATTAGTTTCAAATTAATTCTAGACATATCCCCTTTCAAGTCCTTTACACAACAATACAGAATTTTTCATTCTTGTTTCAAATGTCAAATCGTGTTTGAAAAGGTTACATTTTCCTATAGTTGGGAAAATCTCTTGAAACATTTCTATTTAAAATTGCCATCACGCATCTGTTGCGCTATTCTGATTTACTATATGCATGTTTCAAACTGTTTTGTCTCAAATATTAATTCCAAAACATTAGAAATTGATTTCAACAATTTTCGGAACCAAATCCTTAAAATTAACGTTTCAAAATTGAATTTCCTTGCATAAGTTGGATTCTATATTTCAAACACTTTCAATTACTATGCATAGCTCATTTGTTGAGGTTTCGTTAACATAATATTTGGATAAATCAAAGTTATCAGTTTGAATTCAGTAAGTGATTGCTTGTTAAGTAATTTCCATTTGATTCATACATACAGTTTCAATAGGGGAAAAGTAGTTTTCTCCCCTACTCAGACATTAGTTATAATTTGATTAAATACCACTATCAAAATTTAAAATATGGGGTGATATTCACAACATATATCAAAATTGGTTTTTAAATAAATAAGCTCACTTAAGTGCACTTTCAAAATACCACTTTCCAATTCTTCAAGTGAGATTCACTACTAAAATATATCTTTTTCAGTTATTAACAAATTAGTCTGATTTGCGCTTATCACTTATTATCCAAGTTAAATATTAATTTGACGTCTCAACTAGAATTATACATCTTCCTCGCTTCTGAAACATGGAAATAAACACCGGTGATATTGCAACAGCAACTAGATTCACTTTCAAGTGACTACAACGCGAATCTATATTTATCCAGTACACGAAGTGTTTAGCACATACGTTAGCTAGGCGTATGTCAAAAAAATCTTCATGTACTCAATAGTCCAACATTGACGTCAAATAAAATACTCGCAACTATTTTCATTACACGTTGATTACTTTGCAAAACTATAGTTTCGAATTAATAGCATTCATATATAGATCTTTCATATATACATTTCAAAAACTTTCTTATTAGTTGTCCATAAAGTCGAAGATCCTACAATTTTCATTCCAATCCAATTCAGTCTAAATCAATTCAGATATTCGTTATCTTTTCAAATTCATGTTTGCAAATCAACCTTTCAAACATCTTATTTGATTTGGATTAAGCGTCATTACCGTCGTTAATTAAATTCTCATACTTAACGATTCGAACTAAATTTGTTCGGATCTTTATCGAATAATAGGTAAAATATCAAGTTTGAAATAAAATAAGTTTGAATACGAAAAAAGGTAAAAATGTTTTTATGATATAGGTTAAGTAGTTAAATACAAAATGATTTAGGAAAAATAGTTTAAGTAAAAATAGTAAAGTGGATTTTAAGAAAATATATAGTTTTGGGATGAAATATATTTGGATAAATTAGTTAAAAAAATTGGTACAAACTAAGCTTAAAATAAAAGGGTTCAAGTAAGATGAAGAAATGATTATAATATATCAGTTGTAATGTAAGCAATACTAATTTAAATCTGATCTGAGTCAATTTCAGTACCAATTCATCTTACCTTTCAACCCTCGTTTTTTCAAATCGTGTATCGTCAAGTTCCAACTTATCAAGTTTTCAAAGTACTTTTCAAAAACCCATACTTAGTACTCGTCTTAATTTTTTTCAATGAAAATCCCTGTCAAAATCACTTGGAAAATTTGAAAACATTTGGTAAAACCCATTTCATTAATTGCTTTTATTTCTTTGATAATTCCGAATAAATCAACGATGGATTTCGAAATCTTTATCGCAAAGTGCCTTTAAGTAAGAATTCCAAAAGGAACTTATATTTCGAAAATATTTTCTTTAAAATATTTTATTTTCAAAAATCTCTTCCAAAATAATTTATCTTTCCAAAATATGCTCTCTCTCTCTCTCTCTAAGGTGATTCTAGCATCAATTCCACTCATTCTTGGGTATTTCCACCTATCTCTAATGAGTTTTTAAACACGAAAATCCAAGCTTTGTCAAATCAAAGCTTTGATACCAACTTGTGACAACCTTCCAATTTTAACCACCCCAAGTCGGTAAATAAACCAACTAGAAATGTTCAAAACGACATATTGTTTTGGCTTACAAGGTTTAATCAAAATTATACACAGAATCACAAAGTGCAGTAACTTGCAAAGGAATAAATTTTATATAATATCAGAGTTTCGTACAAAATTTTGTACAGTGGAAAAATAATAACATTTATATTAAATAATTGAAATTTTACCATTTTTTCGCCTTGCACGCGCATGCATCTTCGTGCCTCTCTTCTTTGTGAGCTGAGAAATCCTCAAATTTGTAACACTTGGGGTCTGACCTGAGCGTTCCATACAAAAACACAAAACACTTGAGTCCGAATTAAACTTATTTCAAGTATGTCACTTCGAATAAACACATAAATACCTGACAATATTTAATATTTGAGTATAGCAACCATGAAAACTACTGATATATAAACTAACCAAACCAAATGTTATGAACAAGCAAGGCAGCATACGTGCGAGGAAATACCCATTTCCAGAGAGTTGGATGCACATGCACTATGATACTTTAACTAACTTATATGATAGTTGGAATTAAAATATGCATGGTAGAGAGACTAATGTCAAAACAATAAAGGAAACATATGAGGCATCCCAGGTAATGCATCCAGCATGAACTTAGAAAGTGTTTAATTAACAATATCAACATCATGATCAAAGTGAGGCAGCATATGTATGAGGCAGAAACCTATTTCAAAAATATAAAAGAATATGTGAGCAAATACTACAACAGCCGTAAGTGTAGTGAACATCGAGAGGTGAAAGGTAAGTGCTCTGCGAAAATATGAATCAAACCATCACGTGTACACAGCTTGGTCCCAAATACTTCAACTTGAACAACAGGACGGGTATAGCAGGTTCTAAAATAAATAAGCCACTATGTACTTCATGCATGTCTACACGTGAAGCATGGAAAAATACTCAGGCCCAAAGCCAATAAAGGTTATAACCGGCAAATGCTATGCAACAGCGTGTGGGCATATACCCATTTCCAAAGGGTAGAAATCACATGTAATAGGGTACTACAGAAAATCCTCAATGTCATACTATCGAAAAATGCAAAGAAGCATAATGGGTTTAAACACGCATGTGCATAGATGGCCTTAGTAGTTAAAACTTAAATACACATCAAGTATATGCATGCATTAGGTTTAGCAGGAAGATCTCAAATGCAGTCAAGCACACAAGGAAAATTGTCATATGGAAGCAACGTGTAAACAAAAACAAGGGCACCCAAGGAATGGAAAGACTGACAGATTTGTGATAGCCAACAATACATTCAAGAAGCAAGCATATGGGTAAATATGTATGTCGTTAATTCGTATATACACACACGGCAGTACAGATATACACGTATGTCAATGACCGCCGCATATATACCCATACGACACAAACAACGACTGGTTTCAAATCAAGACAACCGACAAGATGATTGAAACAATAAACAACAACCCTCAAAAAATTTATATTCAGTGAAAAACGAAGTAGAGAAACTTGTAATAAGTTCAATCATAAGGTAAACTTACATTAAATCAATGAAGGAACATGCGGGAGGTAGTTGCGACACTGTAGGAAGGGTGACTTTTGTAGGTAGAACGCACAGTCCAAACTTCCAAAAATGATGAAAACAAGTTCAGTCTAGAGAAAATGGTTCGGCTAGGTGATGTGGACCATCGTCAGGCAATGCAGGGCAGGGTGAGGCGGAGCAGGTGTCGTGAGACCAAGTTCTCATGAGTCGGACTCAGATCTTCATGGGTGAGGGACTCAGGCTCCAGTGTAAGCCTTGGATCATGCATAACTCGAGGTGGCAATGGAAAACAAAAGAGGAGACTTCGGGTAGCTCGAGGAGGAAGGCGAATTATGGTGACAACGGCCAGCGAAGGGAGGAATGATGGCGAAGGTAGGAGAAGGCGATGGTGGTCCAATTTATAGTGGCTATTGATTTTCTATTTTTGTCTGAGAGAATTGAAAGAGGGAACAGTGGAATTGAAAAGGGGAAGAAGTTGTTTTGCATGAAAATAGAAAAGGGTATGAGTTATATAATACGAAGGTAGGGAACCAACAACAGAAGAGAACAACAACGTGGAACAATTTCAGACAAAAGTTGACAAGTGTTTGAAATTATAACAATGTAAAAACAAGTGGCACATAATTTCAGCATAATATTTCTAGGTGTTGTTGCCAAATCTTGAGAAAGATTTTATCAGATATTGTTGAACGGTGA
This sequence comes from Allium sativum, assembly GCA_030737875.1. Classification (NCBI taxonomy): domain Eukaryota; kingdom Viridiplantae; phylum Streptophyta; class Magnoliopsida; order Asparagales; family Amaryllidaceae; genus Allium; species Allium sativum. Next base: position 109,055,762 of record CM060923.1, read on the forward strand.
ACAAGTTATCCAAAATTCTGTTTTTATCTTTTGTAGGAAATGGTATGCTACGAAGGAACAGGTTGAATGAAGTACAACATTTTTTGTTTTCAATGAATTTAAATCTCAACATGAATGAATTAAATATGTTTATCAAATCAATTGCTTATTGGAAATCAATTTATGCCTAACGGTTTTATCCAAACAAGATTTAGAAATAAATATATAATTAACATTTCATTCAAAACAAAATTTACAGTCAATTATATTTTTAAATTGAAATTTCAAATCTATATTCGAGGTCTAGTTTCAAAACAAATTAGATTTTCTCCTCAAATCAAAATACAAGATTACTATTTCAAAATTTATTCACAACGGTTGAATTTCATATATTCAAAGAAATCAAATTAATTAATAATGCTTGTTTTCTATAACGTTCAAAATATATAAAAGCCCAAATTCTATGTTGATATCCTAATATAAATATTTATTTTAATGTTAAATCTTTAATTTAATTTATATTTTAAGCATCAAAATTTCTGGGTCGTTACAAGGAACAACCATCTAACGGAAGTATTGAGCGGCTAGGAGTTCACCCGTAGGGACAACTAGATAGTAACCAGAGGATTCGCTGGAGGGTTCCTTTTATAAGAAGTTGTGTTCCTGACCTAAAGCCTGATATTAACTAGTCGTTACTATTTCTTTCCCTGCATGAGAGTTACCATTTATAATGTACTAACTTTAGAATGGGGTATTAAGTGGCTTGAGGACTGCCAATGGGTATTAATTGATTAGAGTGAAGTCTTCTCTAAATAAATATGGTATTAAGTGACCATAGGAGGAGCCCACCCTTAAATAAATTTAGCTTTGGGTATTAAGTGACTTTTAGGATGTCCGCCCTATATGATTACCTTGTGTGTTTGTTGCATAGTCATATCTTCAAGAATATATATTGCTAAATATAAAATATAGTTATTTATGAAAAATTATTTGATTTTCATTCACCGAAACTTTATGTTCTGACCTCCTCCCTCTTAATATATAACAGGATAGTGTAATAACCCAGAAATGCGAGCCAGTTTAAAAATTTTATTTTAACAATAAAATTTACATCTTTATCATATTTAAAATGAGAACTACTTTACAGTTGGAGTCCAATTAAAAATCAAACGATAGATACCATAGTTTTATAAAATATTTTACATAACAAAAATAGTCGTGTGTTGACAGTACTCATGTGTTGAGATTAGTCATGTGTTGAAAGAAATATAGATTCATGTGTTGAATAGAATAAATATTCATTTGTTGAATAGAATAAAGAATTTATTGAAATATATAAAGCCGTGTTGATTAGAGATGCGCCATTTTGACGTGAACGATATTTATATCGATTATATTCGTTTTTATAATGAGTATTGAAAAGGTAGTGATTTCAAAATATAACGTTTTGAAAATATTATCATTTATACAGTAATGATATGAAATATTCAATTTTGATTTGAAATTGAATATAGAGTTGAAATGGTTTTGAAAACGAATTTAAAACGATTTATAAAATACGTTTTAAAAGGAAATCGACGAAATATATATAATATATAGGTCGGAATGCTTGGATCAGTGATACCTTGGAGATGAAACCTTGTAGAGAATCCATAGCTATTACGAATTTATGGGAGTATTATTATAGTAGGATAATTAATGTTGATGTACCTACTATTCCATGAGACTCTTTAACCGACATTTATGATGATTTTAATTAAAGGAACATCTATTTTAAGTCATTACATTTTATCTCTTCCGCTGTGTGAGATTCTGATTTCGTTTTAGTATGCTCTGTTATATATTTTATACCATTTCCTTCTATAAGTTTCAATTGGCCCTTCTTAGGTCAAAATTTAGGCCCATTTTGGGTGGGTTGTTACATTAGACTAGGGATCTTAGATTTATAGATTGCAAGATTTAATCTTGTTTAGCCATGTCATTCAGCCAATAAGAACTCACTGTATCATCTAAAAATTCAAATCCCTTAAATAAAAACAAGCCATGTAAGCTAAAATTGAACAAACTTGTTACGCTCTTGTACTTAGGAAAAATTGCAATGAAGGTGGGTCGACCCGACCTCATAGGGTCGACTCAGCTTGTATATCTTTTATGTTTTTCTTATTTTTTCCGATTCTTCTTTTTGTGATATCTTCTACGTTTTAACTCCATTTTCTTCTAATTTTTAAATTGATTAGAAAATTTCTATAGTCACAATAGTGCTAATATCATGACCAAATTCTGATAATTTTGCAATTTTGTTTTGTTATTCAATATTAAAAATAATGGGTGTTACACACTCGATCATTTTCGTTGACTTGTTCATCAAGCATTCTTTTTCCTTTATTACTAAGCAGGTCTTTAATTAATATCTTTCTCTGCTAAGTTTTTTATGTAAGCTTTATCATTGGAATAATTCTTTCGATTTTGGTCATACCAATAGTTCCCCCTTAATCTTCAGTTTTCCCCGGTAGCCTGCTTTGGGTGCAGCTCGTTCCATTTTCTTAAATTTTAATGGCGAAGGATTAATTTTACTTTCCTTCCTAACAAGTTAGCCTTAGATCCTCTTTTAGGGGAAACTATCTCCTCATTTGTTATTTCCTTGTGCTTCTGGTGCTTAATTTTTGAGCAAGAACCTTATGGACCAGTACTTTCATTTATGATATTTATCACTCCATCCGCATGACTTTTGCATCGCTTATCTTTAGAAATTCATGTTGGATGGTTGCCATCATGCAACATTTTCTGGATTGAAGGATGGTGTTATGCCCCTCTTAGAAGGTGGTAATGTGTATCACATCTTCATTTATCATATCTAGATTTTTCGAATTTAATCCATGTTTCCTATGTACATTTAAATGCTAAAATTAATTCATAGGGGATTAACCACAATGCGGAATGTTCAATCCCTCCTTCTAATGCCAAAATGTTAGTGGTTAAATTGGTTAATGCCCAGTGTTATGTTAATGGAAGTCGAATACAAAAAGTGAGAGAATTTTGATTTACTTCGCGTTATTCATAATTCGATAGAGTTTTAACTCACTTTTCGAAACCATCATAGGCTTTCCAAGGATGGAGGTGTTTTGACAAAATTATCATCATGAAAATTCATCCCTAAATGGTGATTTATATTTAAATAAGTCAAGCTTAATTAAAAGTAAAGTACGTTGATGTCTTTCATTTCGTGAGGTCCTTCGGGGATGGACTTTAATAGTCCATTTTCCAGAGGATGACCTAGTTAATATTGGTAGGCACCTTCTTTCAACCCAAATGGTTATAAAGAACATTATTGATGCACCTTTACTCCCAAAAGACCATGCGAAAAGACTTTGTTATATATTAAGTTAGAAAAATGGAAGCTTGAATCATGCACAATTGGATATTATATTAACTAATAGACAAGAAGATTGATTTTCTTATCCTCTAAATTTAACATTCTTAGGTAATCAGTATCAATCCTCCTTTCAGGATTGACTATTAACCAATAAGATTACAAGTAATATGAAATCCCAAATTGATTGTCGATTTAGGGTTTTGCAGATATGTATATAGTTTTTGAAATGAGGAAAATTCATTTGGATTCTAGACCCGTAGGGTTGTATTTATATATTCGGTTTGATTCCATCTAAGCCTTAGAGTCTTTGCTTTGTATCTTTTGTCGAAAATAATTCTAGAGGCTCAACAAAAGCGGCTTTAATAATCTACAGTTTGTGCGTTCTGTACTACTTGGAGCCAAAGTAAGTTCTTTTGAGTGTTTATTTATAGTGACTCATTGTGAAGCCTTCAAGTATGCCAAAGGAGAATCTCCGAACAAAAGGCTTGGTTCTTATTTAAAGAGAAATGCTTTCACAGGTCTTTCGTTTTAGGGACCCTGAAGGGCTACTTCTCTTTATGTGGTAGGATTTTCCTTTTGGATCATATAGTCAGAACATCTCCTTTGAGAGAATTGAAGGGCACGTTTGGGTCGGAAATCATGCTTTCTTTCTTTAATATTTTACAGTTACTCCTTTAGCATTAGTGAAGGCTTCTTTCCCTGGCTTCGCTATCCTTCTTTCATGCTACCAACCTTGTAGAGTATTTTTTTTGTTAATATATTTTAACTAAAGATCCAGCGATCCACAAATACATTCAATCCAATTCTTCCACGTAGATTTCATCAATATGAATCCAAATCAATTTGTTGCATCCAAATCTGACCTCATATGCAATATATATAGCAATAACAATATTTATGTGAATTAAAAAAATTAAAATCCTAATGGTAGTCATTAAGAAAATGTTAATTATGTTAATTAATCAAAAAAAAATCATGTGTGCCCTCGTCATCTTCCAAATTGCGATAATCAAAATGAAACCTAACATAAATCCTTCACCCCGTCACCACGATAGATGAGCGGACCTCCGACCTAACCCATGTCAGATGCGGCTACGCGAGCAACCCCCTCACCCTACAGCATGACCCTCCGCTCGCCACGTGTCCATGGGTTAGTTCGAACTAAACAATCCTAAACTATCATTTACACCATGATCTGACCTCAGTTCATCCTCTGACCACTCCAGATATCTTGATAACCCTTTTCCCCTCATTTCTCCTTTAGCCACCTCAGGCTACTAGTCAACTACACAAAAGAGCTAAAACATGGAACTGCTCGAATTTGGCTTTTCGTGAATTTTTGGCTACCTCGATCATCCGATCTATGAAAGAAAATCATGAATATGTTCGTACCGTCAATATGGACAAGTTTCATATTGGAAGTTTTGAGTGGAAGTAGATAGACTATGAGAAGCAATTCTAGCCATTGGATGAAGAGTTTAGAAATGACTGCTAGGGTTTGGTTCATAAATTATGAAAAGATGAGTTGTTATATAGTATTTCCCAAAATATTATTCATTAGGTGAAAATTTTCCGAACTCCAATCTAGACATGCTCACTGTCGCTCGTAATTAATAACGTATATATTGCCGATGGTTTTCAACCATCGGAAAAGATGTACTTTCTTGTAGTGTAGTTGTTAGACCAAAAAATGGCACTAACACCCAATTGACTAGATTTTACAGAGAATAATTAAAAATCCTAAGCTAAAATTAGAGGAAAGCAATCAAACACACAAAATTTATAATGGTTCGACGTTAACGAGCCTATGTCCACTTTATATTTTTTTGACTCGATATAGATTTACAAGTACAATGATTATAGCCACTCAATATCTCGAATACAATCATATTTATCACTCATATTTTGTAATGGAAAATAATTGGCAGGAATTGCTAAGAAATGTGGAGCTCCATATGGTAAAAAGTCCACTGAATTTGCTATGGAATCATGTATATATAGGCAGAGAGTTGGTTCGGGCTGAGTGGCCAGGTGGCCACGTGGCATGCATACAACATATCTCGGGATGTAATGGAGAATTCTTCTCTTAATCGTGTGGTGAAAAGTGTCACTCGATCCGGTAAAGTAGGCAAGAGACTTGGACAAGATCGTAGTGTGCAGTCACAGGCCCAAGCGGGTCGGATAGGGGTCTACGCGATCCGAAACGGCGATACTCAGTGCTCTACTCAAGTATTAAGGTGGGTCGGGTTCCTGTAGCTCGACTCGAGCCAGTGTTTCTCATTCGTGATTACTTTGGGTGGGCGGGGTCCGGTCCTCGCCCATTCGACCAGAACCGGTGCCTACAAGAATTCAGTTGCCAAAATGTTCGAGTGCCAATTATTATATTTTCGTTTGATATAGTGGATTATCATTCACACCAAATGTTGTCTGACCCAATTATTATATTTTCACCTAAAAGTCTCGAATATTCATTAAAGTATATTTGAAGAGCAAAAACTTCTTAGGCATCCAGATTAAACGAATAAGATTCTAAAAACATGCAAGTGATAATTTCAACTAATTAGGATTGGAGATTTTTGTTGTTGTGCCTTTATGCTTATTAACGTACAGGTAAAGTTGCAATATTGTCTATGGTTATATTATGATCAACCCAGGGAACATATATATATATATATATATATATATATATATATATATATATATATATATATATATCGCTTTTAGGGTATTCTTGTAACAACTATATTTTCTCTGAATGTGCATTATGCATTAGAAAATGTAATGAATGATATTAATCGGTAAAATTTGTTTTAAGATTTCTCATATTCCATTGTCTTTTAATATAATTTTGAGCTAACAAAGGATCTCATTCAACCACAGAAGAAGAATATTATTGATGACTACATCATTAATAGTGCTTCTTTGGGGCTTTGAAATGTGGGATATTACATATAAGTTAAACGCATTTTTAAGGTTATTACATATATTGCTCAATAGAAGATTGTTGTAATATTTTAACATTCAGATTACATATATAAAATAAGATATGTCATGCTATTTTAATATATATATAAAGCTTAATTTAAGTGTTCTAATTTATATTAAACCTAATAATCTCTATGATTTTATTTTCATCAGCTATATATGTAGATACCTGAGCATTTTAATTTACTGAAGAACCAAATTACAAAATGTCAACATTGTAAATAATGAGTTATGATCTTTAAATTGCACAGACCGTAACAACTCTCTAACCAACTTTTACGAAAAGCTAATTTCAAATTTTGCGTTTGTGTCAATTTGGAAGACCAAACCATTTTTTTATGAATTCAAGTATGTTTCCTTAATTTCTTTGTCACCGCTCCGATTTGCTATCAATTAAATCAATATTGGTTTCATATTGACATTAAGAGTTTCATTATTGATTGTTCATGAAGTGTATTGAAATCATAACAGGTAGCCATATCTAGTGAGAAAGGAATAAAAATGAACGAGGACAAATTTATTATTTGTGGAATGTTTTATTACTGTTTATACTCAAACATGATGTGCCGTGACAGAAAATGGTTAAGGGAATGTAACCTTTTATTCATCCGCGTTATCAAAAGTTGATGTTTACTAGTAGTAAACCAATTACATAATACAGTAATATTTGTTGTTCTAATAGTAAAGTATGAGTGCAATTGTTTTGTATCCAACTCGAGTTTTCCCGTGTGGCCGACAAATCACAACCACGCATCAACCACACATATTATTAATAATCTAATAAACGGATCCTACAATCCACTCAAAACCACTAGATTTTGTGCAAGTCAGTAATTCAGTGGCTATGATTGATCCGGTACATGGAAACATCCAATTTAGGTATAGAGCAATTCATCTCGTAAAGTTTGGTCATCAACCACTTGATTTATATAGTTGATTCAATGTTAGAAAGAAACCTTTAATTTTAGAAATATTTGACTACGTTAAATTTTGCTTGGTTGGACGTTCTAGTTATAAATTTGCGAGTGCTTATTTACTTGAAGATGGCAACACCAGTGCTAGCTGCCGTGCTGGGATGATACAAAACTTTACTCCTATATATAACGCGTAGAGTAATAGTGTGGGTTGGCCTTACACGGTCACGCCAGCAGCAATTAAACTATGGTGTGAATTTGATATTTTGATTTGTATATATGCACATAGCAAAAATAGAAAGTTATCTTAGATTTGCTGAAAGCAATATGTATTTTCCTTAGACTTTCACTGTTGAAAAGGTTTGATCGGAATACTGAAACTAGTAATGCATGTTGTAAACTGAACAGTCTTATTTAACCAACTTAAACTTTAATATTAACTATTAAGGCATAGAACTCACTGTTTGAACTCATGATCTAGTTTTCAGACAGGACCGGGTGATAAAAATTCAAGTATTCAACAAAAACAACACTGTTGAATAATCATTTTTTTTTCCCAGCCAGAAAAACAAGTATGATGATACATAGAACCCCTTACATCAAACATGACATAAACATAAACATAGGTAAACATAAAGATAGCTCTATCGAGATACATGCCACCTAACTAATTAGTAATCAAGTGGTAGTGATACCATTCTCCTTAAGCCACTGAGCAAACACATTTGCTGTTTGAGAATCAGCCCTATGGTGCAACTGTGTAAAAGTCTCAAGCAATCCCCAAGTGAAATCGGGATAAGCTCTCGGATTCTCGGCATCGACAAGCTTCTCAGGTGCTCGAATGATCTTATCTTTCCTAGGACACAAGAAAAATACCATCGATGTTCTGCTCTTTTCATTGTTCACAACGGCACGGTGCAGACAGCTCTTGCATCTCTTGTTCGTATAAGCCTGAAAAAATGATGGCATGCTTTACATGCATAAATCAAACATTGATAGAATCGAATAATATACTATGTATCATGTATGTACCATGAAAGTATCACCAATGTTGATAACGAAAGCATTGGGTTTCGGTTTAATAGTGCGCCACTTGCCATCAACGAAAGCTTGAAGACCGGCAACATCATCTTGAGCGAGGACAGTAATGGATGTAGGGTCATAATGAGGCCCAGTTCCCAGAGTTAATTCGGGTTTAGGGCAAGATGGGTAGTTATTAAACCTAAAAATGGAGGAGTCGCTATCTGCATAGAAGTCTCTAAAGGTAGACCTGCCAACCCCAAGAGATTCTCCAATCACTTCCAGTATATCCAAACATATGTTCTTCATTGCTTTTGAATACTCTTCCAGAACATCCCTGATACATGTATGTTACCACACCAGACATGCACTCAGGTCAAGAATATATTTTATGGTTTGAGAAAATTGATAATTATCTTGAAATGGGAGTTCGAATTACCCGTAATAGTGGAAATCTGTGCCATATTTGTCGACAATGTACTTACTGGTATTGATCGTCGGAAAAGTCAGAGTCTCCTTCCAAGGTAAGTTGCTAGTGAACCTACCTGTAAAACTGCTGGTATATCCATGAAGTTCACCAACTCTTCTTTTATCTCTTTCCTTTTCGGCAAGGCTCATGTCAAAAAACTGCCTGGTTAGACGTCTAGCTTCATTAACCAACTCCGGATTGATGCCATGGTAAGTAACCTAGATTTAATTTTAATAACTTAGTTTACATGATTATCTACATTCATGTTCATGTAATAATTGCCATTTGATGCTGTTATCTTAAGCTGTATTTAGTCATTAATATTTCTACTATATATATCTGGATGCAGTGAATATTTTCATATTACATTGTTGTCCAGCTAATAAATTAACTTCTTATTCTTTTCATAAATGATTAAGTACAGTTATTATCCTTTTTTGCTGCCAACTTTAGTGCTTGCTAAACTTTAGTTTTTTTTTTTCGTCTAATTGACCCTATTTTTCTTATTTTCTTCAACAATAAATTTCCATCAATTTGAAAGGATAATAGACTGGATTAAGATTTGAAAAAATGATTGCATGTTCACTGTTTAATTCACCACCGGAGATAGTAATTTATTTCACTAGTTAATGAATTACCAACAGAAAATTAACTAAAACATGTAGATATTAAAATAAATAAATTAAACAAAAATATAATTCTTTTGCACTTACGAAGGATCTGCTTCTAGCAAAGAAAGCTCTATCAAAATAATCAAACATACCTGAAAAAAGCCATGTTTTTCGCAGGCTTCGGAAATTTCCTTTTTCATTTCAGCAATGGACTGAGGATCGTGATCTAATCCATCTAGGAACTTGCCAATATCGATAACAGGTAGATCAAGCTCCTTGAAGGAATCAGGCGTGATCCGATCCACTTCAGCCCAAATCAATTCTGCAGGAATGTCCTTCTTCTTGCATAAGATCGAAGGGTCGAACACCAGGGGTTGCTGTTCTTTCTGGATTTCAGCGGTGGACATTGTTGGTTTATGAATTAATACTAGAGATTTTGATTATATGTTGAGTTGGAAGTAGGAGAGACAAAAGTTGGTGTGGTTTATATAGGAATAGGGTTTCGGATTAATGATTAGGTTAACTATCATTGCGTATCTCAAATGGTTTTGAATATGAGCAATAATCTTATCCTTCTGATTGAATCTGGGAAAACAATTAATGCTTGCCAGAGTACTTAAGCAATAGAATTTTGTTCACACTTTTTTTCTAAGTGTGAACAAAACACTTTCCTTCTATTGAAGAAATTAGGTGGATCACACATGAACCTCCTGAATTCCTCCAATAGAAACCGAGTGTTTTGTTCACACTTGCTAAAAAGTGTGAACAAAATCGGACTCGTACTTAAGGGTTGTGGGGAAAAAAAAATGGTACATGAATATAATGGAAGGAGAAGATTATATTTATTATCCTATCTTTTAGTCATAGTAGAGAAATGTTTTGCTTTTGTAGTTTGAAGAGACATTCTTATGTAATGAAATTAATAAGTGATTAAGAAAGTCTTGAAGAAATCATTGCACACATTGAACAAATGGGATTAACATCATTTTGTCAAATTCAAAATAAATTTTGATTTTGGATATCCTTCAGAATTTGATATAATATAAACATATCAAGAACACTGGATCTATTGCGTATCCACTTTGGAACATTTAAAATGATTACTTTATTAATTTGCAAATTTAGGGGATCCTTCAATGGCATGATAAAATCTATTAATGTTGAACTCTTAACGTGGTGCTTGCAATTGTAAGTTAGTTTTTTTCTTTATAGAATTAAATTTTAGAAGAGATAAAAGAAAAAAACAGTGACAAATAAATTTCTCAAAACAACTTTTTTTTTTAATTAATCCACCAAACAAGATTACAAATGATAGAGTAACAACGGAAAAGAGACCTTAGTAATCTTCGACATCCAACAAGATATATTTTTCCCCAGTCATATATAATGAACATATATATATATATATATACATATATATACATATATATATATATATACATATATATATATATAGGGAGAGAGAGAGAGGAGCGATCGGGGGCACCTCTGTTTGTGAGCACCCCTTTAGCACCCCTGCCGGTCCATGAGCTACGGTGATCCAAATCGAACGAGAATTTGTAGATATTCAATCCACATATATTTAAGGACCTATCCAAAATTTGAGCTCGTTCCGACATTCGTAGCATATTCAAAATCTTAGCTCAATTATTCACCGTTCAGACATTTATTCAAACCGTTAAATTTAAACACCAATTATATTATTGTACGGATGTCGAAACGAGCTCAAATTTTGGATAGGTCTTTAAATATATGTGGATTGAATATCTACAAATTCTCGTTCGATTTGGATTGCCGTAACTCACGGACCGGCAGGGGTGCTAAAGGGGTGCTCACAAACAGGGGTGCCCCCGATCGCTACTCATATATATATATATATATATATATATATATATATATATATATATATATATATATATATATATGCCTATTTATAATAGCCTTGATAAAATGTCTTCATTAATCAACGTTTTATTATTATTATTATTAAAATCTTTCTCATATAGATAATTTGTTGTTTTTTAATGAAATAATAGCGAGTATTAATAACTCTATCAAACCTACTAAATTTACAAAAGGAAAATTGTATTTTAGTTAAAATTCCACATTCACTCAAATTTCTGTAAAATTTATTTAAACATACAATATTGTGTCACTATAATCTAATAATTCCACTTTGATAAAATATTCATAAATGTCATCAAAATTTCACCTAAAACTTTAAACTTCAAATAATCTCAAATGTTATGACGGAAACAAATGTCTCCATCACCTACAAAAAGCTTTAACAACCTCCAAATCACTTAAATATGCAAGTCTCTCTAATTAAACATGCATATCATCAATAATCAGAAGTGTTATTATTAACCAAAAGTACGCAAGACACGTTCGACTCAACGTATCGCGTGGTGTTAAAGCCGGGAGTGTTGCCAAGGAGTTAAGGAAATAAGCCGAGAAGGGGTCGCATAGGCAGGAACCTCACCACTCCTCAAAACATCGCCAAACCAATGCCACGAACCCCAAGAAGCCTAAAGACTTGCTAACCTCGACTCCGTCACACTCATTCCAACATCACTCGTACGCCTCGGGGTACGAAGTTTGTACCTCTCGGGGTACGAATTTACAGGAAGAGACAAGGGGGTCTGTGCTTCTGGTGGCCTTCACTATGGGATCCGAGATTTCTGATGTGGTCCCCTACTCCTACCTACTCCTACCTAATCACTCCACTATAAATACTCCCCAAGCTCATACTTCAAGGGGGTTGGAATTTAGTTGATTTAACATCTCTTGAGAGCTCCAAGTGACCTCTTTAATGGCATCCATGCTTTGAAGAAGAAGAAGAAGGGCAAAAGTTTCTTTTTCCTAATATTTTTATATGACAATTATGACCTCATATTACTTAGAAATGTATGTAAAAGGATGTCACATGATAGTCTAAAGCTTGTAACTCTTTGTTATCAATAATATTACAGCGACTCTTCCAAAGTGGACGTAGGCCCCTCACAGGACTGAACCACTATAAATCTCTTGTTTGTTTACTGCTTTCCGCACTTAGATTTCTTCGTGAAACTATAATTCTTAAGTAACTAAGAATCTTGGGTTTTTACGACATATTTTGCCATCAACATTCTGGTGTTTTCACCGAGAACTCGGATTCGCTTGTTTGTCGCACATCACCATCTTGACTTCGACATGCTTTAGGTTACTTCTTTAACCTGCCGCCAAGACCGCTTGCGATGGCAAAGCGACCAAAGAATGCAATGATCGGCTCTTCCGCCGCAACCGAAGCGGTAACATCTCAACAACCACGGCCAACGAATATCCCGGCCGAAACTGATACCCTTCCTCATGTGGACCCCGAAACTCCTGCAACACAAGCGCAGATTAGCATGCCTAATGAGAAATATGAGGGTACGACATTCGAGCTCAATCAGGCTTTGAGGAATAAAATCGACCTAATGCGCCAACTACAAGAAAGTCAATGCATAGTCGCTCGACTTCAGCTCACTCAGAACAATACCCGACCACGACGTACAATCTCGGTAACCTCCTCTTTCGAGTCAAGGGGACCACATCAAAGAAGGAGGTTTAGCCTCATCAACAACGTTGTCAGTCGTTCCAATGCTCGTACCAACGGCAATGGCAACAACAACGCAAATGGAAACGGGAATGACGACCGAACTACCATCACTTACATCGAGGGAATACAGTACCATGACCATTCCCGATTGGTTATCAATGACGAATCGGGTCCGAGTAACCGACCCCTTCTTCGACAGAAAACAACTGCCGCCGCTCAGAATCAGGGGCCTACTCTCCCCGCGACCTCGCAAGCTCAAGTACTTTTGGATCAAGACGCACGCCAACCTGCTCAGCCTCACCACCCATACCAAAATCCGACTATAAATGTTGATGACATGGAAGAGGCGGATGACCCGGATGTACATCATAGAAGGCAACCGCGGAACAGAACTCCCGAAGTTCGTCGAAACCAATATATTCCACCGGCAGATCCGCATCCGACATCTCTCCCCTATATGGTCCGAAGGATCATGAGAGAAATGTGAGGGAATGCCAACGACTCATGGGGAACCCACATAAGGCGCAATCCCTTCACTAGGATCATGCACGAAGCTGAATGGCCACAACGCTTCAACATCCCGCAGATGCCACTTTATGATTGCATGACCAATCCCTGTGCCTTCTTAAATCTCTATGAGTGGCAAATGGACTCTAGTCAGGCTACAGACCCGGCCAAATGCAAGTATTTCATTGTTTTCTTGTCAGGCGCTGCTTTGCTCTGGTTCTCTCGCCTTCCGCTCCATTCTGTCAACAACTTCGTCCAACTGGCCACGAAGTTGGTTAAGCAATTCAGAATGCACGTATAAGCTCCGAAAAAACACCCTCACTCTGTCTAATCTGTACCAAGGACCCGCCGAGTCACTCAAAAGCTACCTCTCGCGGTTTAATACCGCCCTTGCCGAGGTATAAGACCCAGAGCCTCATACCGTGCTTTTCCAGCTTGCAAAAGGTATCCTCCCCACTTCCGAATTCAGAGATTGTATCGACAGAAAGCAACCTAAGAGTCTCGATGCTTTCTAAGAAAAGGTAGGGCAGTTCTTGCGTCAGGAAGAAGCAAGACATAACCGAATTTTCCGGACCAAGGGGAAGGTCCCTACAAATCAAAGGGAAATAGGTTGGAGAACCTTTCGGTATGGACAAGGGGAAGGTCCCTACAAATCAAAGCCGAGTAAAGCAGGCAGGGTGGCCGCAACAACAATTAGGTTCCAGCAGATCCAAGAAGCCCTGCCGCTACCAAGCTTATGAGACCTACACTCTGTTGAATGAAGACTTGGAAACAATCTACTTGGAAACGTGTAACACATTCTAATATACGAAAAAACACTCTAGGGAGTCCACTAATCGCGAGAAGAACACCAACAAGTACTGTCGATATCACGACATGTATGGGCACAATACCAATGGTTGTCATCAACTCAAGGACACAATCAAAAAGATTATCCGTGAAAGGCGCCTTGAGCAGTACGTTCAAGACCCTCTTCCTCCCAAAGCAAACTGGGGTCCTTATGTGCCCGCACCTCCGGCACCTGCCAAAGCTGCTTCTGGTCTGTCTAGCCAAAGGTGGGGCATTTTGATCAACACCATCTGTGGTGGGCCTTACCCCACGTACGAAAGTTTTCAAAAAATCGAGGAGTACGTGAGCTCTATAAAGCACGCCACCTATGAAGAATGCTCCACTCTGACGAGTCCATCCCCGCTAAACTCCAGAAGACAATGTGTGATGACATCATCTTTCGCGAAAGAGAGTCTATGGGAATTGAGATCCCGACCACAGACCCTCTCGTGATCACGGCTCAAATAGTTTTGCTTTTGTCCGGAGGATATTGATCGACTCAGGAAGTTCCGTCAACATCATCTTTAAAGCGGCCTACGATCAGATGAAATTGGAAACCAAGGACTTGAAACCCTGCCATGCCACGATGCACGGCTTCAACGGTCTTCCAGTCACCTAATGGGCGTGATCGACCTACCTTTTGAACTTGGGGACGCGGATCGAAGCCGGGACCTCATTTTCGTGGTAATCGACATTATCTCTCCCTACAACATCTTCTTTGGACATCCTTTCCGTACAGAATTCTGAGTCTGCATGTCACTTTGGTCTCTCCTGATGAAGTTCCAGATTGAGAATAGGATTCGGACGGTTAAAGGAGACCAAGCAACCGCTCAAGATTGTTACACAATAGAATGGAAGAACGCACGCAATAAGGACAAAGGCAAGACCGTGACCCTGCCTTCTTGTGCCAAGACCATCCCCGCATAGCAATATTAAAGGCGTTTGGGCCTTGGCTCAGGAGCCACTGCCGTCTTTCGTACGATCTCAATCTAAAGGAGGACGAAGAGCCCGACTACGAAAGGGCTACTCCAGTTGAACCTACGATGGACATTCCGATCAGCCCTGATGACCCATCAAAGGTCTTGAAAATCGGATTGCAACTCCACCCCGCAACAAAAGAGGATCTTGTGGATTTCTTAAGGCTAACCCAGACGTATTCACTTGGATCCACTCAGACATGAGGGGCATCAATCTCGCAATTTCTTACCACCAGTTAAATCTCAACCCCACACTACCTCCTGTCAAACAGAAACGCTGCTTCTTGGGACCCGAAATATCTACACACTCACGGAGGAGGTAAACAGGCTACTCAACAACAACTACATCCATGAAGCTGACCACCCTGAGTGGGTCTTCAACCCTGTTATGGTCAAAAAAGAGAATGGAAAGTGGTGAAAATACATCGACTTCTCCGACCTAAACAAGGCATGTCCCAAAGACATCTTCCCACTTTCAAAGATCGACCGGCTCGTTAATTCGACCGCCGGATACCAGCTCTTATCCTTCATGGACGCTTATTCAGACTACAATCAGATTCCAATGTATCTTCACGACCAAGATCACACCTCTTTCATGACCGATCTTGGGCTCTATTGCTATAGCGTCATGCCTTTCGGTCTCAAGAATGCAGGATTCACTTATCAACGGATGGTTAACCTCCTCTTTAAGAACCAGATTGAAAAATCCATGGAGGTATACATGGACGATATGCTGGTAAAATCTAAAATATCCATCAATCACGTCCGTGACCTCTCCGAAATGTTCGATGTCCTCTGCCAGTACAACATGAAACTCAATTCCTTGAAATGCTCCTTAGGAGTCGCCTCAAGAAAATTGTTGGGTTTCATTGTCAGTTCCCGAGGCGTCGAAGCCAATCCATACAATATCAAAGTTATACGGATATTCAAGTCCCTTAGAACATCAAAGGTGTCCAAAATTTAAACGGGAAGGTCACCGCTGTAAGCCGATTCATCTCCAAAGCCACTGACAAATGCATTCCCTTTTTCAACTTTCTTTGGAAAGGGAAGCGCAACTTTGAATGGACCCTAGAACGCGTTGTCGCATTCAAGGACTTATTGAATCACTTAAAGCGACTACCTATCTTTTCCACACCTATGGACCACGAGGACTTATACGTCTACTTCGCTATTTCCATGCAGGCAATTAGCTCGGCACTAGTACACATTGAAGATTGTGTCCGGCGACCCGTTTACTACATCAACTAAAGACTTACGGAGGCAGAGAAGAATTACCCGATGCTTGAGAAACTGGCCTACTGCTTATTGATCTCTTCCTAGAAGCTACGACCATACTTTTAGTCTCACCCATAAAGGTTTACACTAACCAGCCACTACGATAGGTCATGTAATGACCTGATGCATCCGGAAGACTATTAAAGTGGAATATAAAGTTGAGTCAATTCGAGATAACATTCATCCCCCGTTGAGCTGTCCTCGGACAAGCTCTCGCGATTTCATAGTGGAATTCACCGCCCACGAGGAGTATCCTATAGTAGACATTGAAGCTCCCGACATTCGGTGGAAACTATTTATGGATGGGTCTACCAAAAATTGAATGCTCTGGAGTTGGAGTCGTGCTCATCACTCCAGACTCCCAAAGGAGCGCCCGATATGTTATGCTTTAAAGCTCAACTTCCCTGCTACCAAAAACAATGCAGAATATAAGGCCTTAATAGACATACTTAGAATCGCACTCAAACTTAACTTAAAAGCCATCTGAATCTTCTCTGACTCGCAGCTCATCGTGCGCCAGGTACAGGGGGAATACTAAGCCAAGGGGGCACGACTCGCTCCCAATGTATCCCAGGTTCAGGAATTGCTCGCCAACTTTGACCACTTTGTCATCATACATATCCCCTGAGAACAGAATGAAAAGGCAGACTCGTTGTCTAAGTTAGCAAGCTCCGAGGATGCCCAGCTTATGGGGCTCGCCCAAATCGAAGTGCTATATTCTCCAAGCATTAGCCAGATGTAGTCTGATTCAGTAAGAACACCGGGGCCGAACCTGAATCTTAGATGACACTGATCAAGAACTATCTACAACACGGAACCCTCCTGGGACGTTAAAAGGAAATACGGGATTTAACTCGCCAGTCATCTTGATACATCATTCTAGATGGAGTGCTCTACCGCAGAGGCTTCTTTATCTCGCTACTCCGATGCATAGCACACGACGACGCCAACAGCGTGCTGATAGACATACATGAAGGCGAGTGCGGCAACCACACCAGTGGGTAAACCTTAGCAAGAAAAATCGTTAGGCATGGCTACTTTTGGCCTGCGCTTGATCAAGACGCCACGAACTATGCCAACAAGTGCGACAAATGCCAGCACTTCTCAAAGATTCCAAGAGCCTCACCTATCGAACTGACACAAATGGCCAGTCCCTGGTCGTTTTCCATATGGGCAGTAGACATTATTAGGACTCTTCCGATGGCTAGAGGCGGGGCACGTTATGCCATCGTCACAGTTGATTATTTCACCAAATGGGAAAAAGCTGGAGCTCACACCACGATCACCTCCAAGAAGGTAATTAATTTCGTCGTTCGTAGTATCATCACCCGTTTCGGAGTCCCCCAGGCCATCATCTCGGATAATGGGACCCAATTTGAGATTGTAGAATTCAAAACCTTTTGTCGACGGCACAACAACGAAAAGAGATTCTCGACGGTTGCTCACCCTCAAGCCAGTGGGCAAGTCGAGGCTGTTAATAAAGCGATTAAATCCATCATCAAGAAGCATCTGGAAAAAGCTGGAGGCTTGTGGGCTGACGAACTCCCTCTGGCCCAATGGGCCTATCGGACCACCCATAAGTCAGCAGCCGGCCACACTCTATTTGCCCTTGCCTATGGATCTGAAGCCATCATCCCATTGAGCTAAAGCTTCAATCCCATCGAATTACCTAGTATGATCCGAAAACCAATCAAGATTTACTTATGGAATTGCTCAAATTACTCGAGGAGAAGAGGAGCGAAGCTGAGCTCAGGGCTACCGCCCAGCGATACAGAGTAGCCCGATACTTCGACTCCAGAGTCCGCCATAAGGATCTCAATGTCAGCTTGTCCTGAAATGGGTCTTTCCCCCACCGACAGGCCTCAATCCTCGCTGGGAAGGCCCGTACGCCATACAATGTAAGCTCAGAGATGGAACTTTCAAGCTAGCAACCGTAGACGAGCCGAGCTTCTAAGGGAATGGAACATCGAACGTATCCGTCGCTAATTTACATAACTTAGTATATAGTTTTTCCTTCTTTCCAACGATGTTTTGTTTTCATGAAAGTCAAGGGATTGTAAAGGCTGTTAATGCCAAAGTTAACAGTAAAAATGATGTTCAATTTCCTATGTCCTCTCTATGTTTTCTACTTGCATGATATGTTTGATTGACCATCGCATCTAGCTTGCATACACAAACACTCGATTGCTGCATCAGCACCCTGGGCACCGGAGCCGATGCCGCTATTCGAACCTCGAACCAACATTGAGGGCAAACACCAATGGCACTGATTCATCCCCTAAGCATGGGAGTCGGCATTGCTACTTGAGTCCCTAGCCCATGATGCAACCGAGTATAAACAACCCCACTTGAACCTCGGCCCAGTACTTAGACCGAGTATAAATCGTTCCTCTCCCATGTCCCCAGACTTAGGGGGCAGCCTGCCAGCCAACCTAGTGCGATGCTAACTACTCGCACAGCTCCATCCAACTCTTTGGGTCAAGATCCGGGTACCTATCGAATCTCGGCCCAGCACCGAGACTGAGCTTAAATTGTTCAGGATCCTAAGCCCCAGGGCTTGGGGCAGCCCATCGTCCATGATCCAAGCTCCAGGTCTGGATCCGGTTAGCCTTAGGCGAATAAACGATGTCCCCATGCTCTAAAACCGAATGAACGATGGGAGAGCCGGGAGTCGAACGAATCACAACGTCCACGCCTTCAACCTACTTGGAACCAACTCCAGGCAGTCCAAGGCAGAAGGCGCCTGGCCTGGTTTCCACACCCCGCAGGATTCCTGAACAAAGGAAACTCTCCGAATGGAACCAGCGCTAGATCTCCACATAAATGGACTTCCCCAAAGCGAGATCCCTGATTACATTTCTGTAAGTGTAACAATAAGTACGCTTGTGCAAGTACAGGATGCTGTAAAGCATAAGAAGAACATTCGAACACTTAACATGAAATGTGATTTCAATAACTAATATTTCCTTTTACACACACACAAAACAAACTATTTGTCTAACATATTTTCTTATTAATAACAGGGTTTACATGAGAACCACACCGTGCCTTTAAAAACCAAAATCAAGGGCATTACTCGCGTATACTATCTGCCAACATAACCAAAATATCGACCACAGCTATAGTAATTACTAATACTACTCATCCTTCTTCTTTCTTTTCCTTTTTTGGACAGATTCAGTACTCGGTGGATCGCCATATGTGGATCTCTTTCTTCCATAATTGCCATCGCTTCTCCCTCCTCTGCCCTTCGGAGGGGTTACGACTCATGAGAAATATAGGCGCGCCTTCCGCCTTCATCCTCACAGCTCGTAATTTCTGTAATCACGGTAGGGACGATGCATTGCACTGGCTTGGGGCAGCACCAGAAGCAAGAGCTAACACAGTGTCACCCTTCCCCGCGACTTCCTTTGCCTTTAGCTCTGCTTTCTTCTTGGCCTCTCTGGCAGCTTTCCGGTCAGTCAGCTTCTTGGATTTGAGCTTTATGATGTCATCGACCTTGAGCTTCTTATAAGTCGTTGTGGCTCTCTGCTTAGCGTCATCAGCCTCTTTCTGTTCAGCCTCTGTGGCAACCCTCTCCTCCTCAGCGTCATCCGCGACCTTCTTTTGCCTAGCCTCTTCGGCCACCCTCTCTGCCTCGACATCAGCTTTCTCCTTCTCCACTACAACAGGGACCCTTCTCTCGGCATCTTGCTTGGCCTCGGCCTGGGCCTTCTTCCTAGCGGCTTCATCCTACCTTCTCTTCTCTTCTTGGTCTTCATATTTTGCCACCATCTACATCTTTTAGGCCTCCACCATGGCTTGCATTGAGGACACGTTGGCCTCCACAAGACCCATCATATGAGCACTCTGTTCATCCACAACTCTCCTTCTTCGAAAATGCCCTTATAAATACTAGACCCTAGCTCAACATCTGAGATAGTGTCCATCTGACTGCTTCCCTCTCCAAACTACATCCCTTGTTGTCCTAACTAGATTCCGTTGTTTGGGGATGCATGTGGGCAAAGCTTGGTGTCATAGCAGCTCCAGGAAGGGATGCATAATAAAAACATAACCTTTTAGTCCATGAACTCGGTAATTACATCATCTTTCGGAATTCACGGTAAACAAAATTTACCTTTGGACAGGGATGGTGTGGGTAAGATGGGGAGCGTGCTCACCATAGCAGTCAAAGTGCATCCAGTCACTCCCAGTCTCGGGTTCTCGGGGTCATACTCAATTGAGACCCGTACCGGGGCAGTGGGATTGTTGGTTATGAAAGACTTAGGAACTGGTGGCTGATAAGAGCTTCCCTTTGCAAATGTTTCATCCACAACCACGCTCTTCGTGGGCACACACTTCCCCTTTTCCACAATGCGCTTTGCCAGTCTCTCCTTTTCTGCATCCTCCTCTAACAGTCTCCTCCCTTCTCCCAGTTTCTCACTTTCCTCGTCATTCAGGAGCTCTATCATCAACCGGTGCTCATTTAAACTTCCCACATCCACCTGACGTAGACAAGCCTCATACGACACCAGTCTCTCCCATTTTTGGGCTAGCACTCGAGAGTAATCCTCAACCCATGAGAGTTTGCAGAACCTTTGAACTTTGACGTACATATTTCAAATATTTTCCTCTAAGGATGCCTCCACCCGAACCTCGGCATCCTCAATCTCCTCTCTCAATTGTTCCACCTCCCTAATATGCTCAGCCTTTAGCCCGTCCACCGAACTCAATACATCCTTACTACTATCCTCGACTTCCTCCTTTTCCTTCCTTTCCACCTCTAACTGCCTTTTCATCTCGGCGACCTCCGCATTCTCAGCTCTCGACCTCTCATTCTCTGCCCTTAGGGCCTCGTTATCAGTCTGAAGCTGAGATACCCATTCGTTATCTTTTTTAGTTCGTCATTCGCTTTCTCCATCTCGGCCTTATCCCTTTTCAAGGTCGTGTTCTCGATTGTTAGCGAGGCAGCGGTATCCTTGAAGGTCGAAGACGCATGCTCCACCTCCTTCTTTAGCCTCTCGTGCGCCTCCTTCAGCTCCGCTAAAACAACAAAGATAAAAAGTTAACACTCAAAGGTACAAACGTGAGTAATGAAGTAGTTGCATTACAGGATGCAGACATACCTATCTCATTCTCCAAATTACGGATAGTGGTCCGTTCGCGTCCATGACCAACCCCTAGTTTTTGATCTCCACATTCTTCCTTTTGATCAGTTCTGAAAGGTGAAAGGAATACTTGGTAAGCACTTTGGCCTGGAACTACGCAGCCTTCACCTGCATCCATATCTCTTCGATGTCTTCCCGAGGAATCGGGCTAATGTTAGGAAGGAATACCAGGTCATCGAAGTAATGGTGGGGGATCTTATGCTTTAGCAACGCTTTCCTTTCCTCAATGGAAAGGTCTTGGGTCTCAAGCACCATTAAATCCTTCTTCTTCTTCATCGTTAGCTCTTTCTTTTTCGAGTGACGGGTCTCATGTTCCTTTTCTCTAGGCTTAGAGGCAGGAGCCCAAGCCGTAGTATGAGAAGGAGCTATCGACGAAGAGTGCCGAGGGCCCGCTACGTCGAATCGGGAATCTGTCCCGAATGATCTGATGGGAGGAGGAGCGCGAGATCACCGAGATCGGTCTCTATGGCGATGCTGACTATCGTGATCCTGCGGAGGTGGAGAGTCGCTAAACAGACCAGTCCTTCTTCTAAAGCTGTCAAGAAAAGTGTTTCTCGGGGGACGTTAGCGCCTTGATCCATAACCATGACCTCTGCCTCTAGCCATGTCACCTGTCAAAGAAACAATTGGAAATTTAGACTCGAGCTCCCTACATGTACGAACAAGTGTTGTGTAATGCAGTGCTTATGAGTATGTGTACCCTAAGTGTTCTCTCAATAGACCAGATAGTGGTCCGCACGAAGGAATGAACTCCCCCGCAGCTATAGCGAGCTCTTCCATACTTGTTGTACCAAGCCAAGGAGACAAGTCTAGAGGGAGTTTGTTAAGATTATCAAACTTTCCCTCTCTCTCGAGTTAGATGGCGGTCTCTGATGGAGTCGCTAGAGATTGTGGTCTCGTCAACGCTTCTACTCCCACCTCGTTTATCGAAGGCACAACAGGGGCATTTAATGGGCCCTCATCCCCAGCTGTCACCTCCTCGCCACCAGTCTCAACCCCACTGGTTTCCTCCTGAGTCCTAGCAACCTTGTATGGCATATGCTCGGCAGGGGGCATCTTCATCTTCCGACTCGGAGAGCTCGCCTTCTTTCCAACATTCGGTGTCGTTCCAGCACCGGCGATCATCGGTCTAATTATTACTCAATCAACAGGGAGTCACCCCGCACGACAAAGGCGATCTTGACTTAGGAATTTCTCGGTAGAACGCGACTCAGTCGGTATAGCCAATAAAGCCTCAAGGCGTCGTTGGTACTCAACGTTTGTGGGCGCTTCAGGATTTCCTGTCATATGGGAACGAAGTCAAACATAAGTCGTCGAACCCACGAATTTTAAGGAAAAGCAAAGCTCGAAGAAGATGGAGTAATACCTTCCAACCATCTCCTCGCAAATCCAGGAGGGCAGCACAAAAAAACCCATCATTCTTAAATACGGTCAGTTTGGGCCACGTTCGGGCAAAAAAATTAGTGGTGGACGAAGCCTCCAAAAAGTACTGAGATGACGAGATATTATCTCTCCTCTTTAACTGAAACAAATACCGAATGTTCTATTTGGTGGGTTCTAACTATAGATACTTTCTGCAGAGTAAGTAGGTACCTAGGAGGGAAGCGTACGCATTTGGATGAAGCTGCGATGGCGCAAACCAAAGGTAGTATAGCATTTCCCGAATAAAGCAACTAGTTGGGGGCACACACCCAGTAAAACAGACCTGCCTATTTCAGGCGGTATACCCCCCCCCCCCCCGGAGATGCGTGCGCCCTACCATAGTCTCCTGGCAAGATAGCCTCTTCTTTGGGATTGTGAAACCTCAAGGCCATGCGCCTTACCGAATCCCATGGATTTTCAAGGATAACTGCATCCGCCAACGTATCTGGCGCCACTTGTGCACCTCCCTCAACAATATCTACATTCTCTACCTCCTCGTGCACAATCGGGGAATGGTGTCCTTCTGGTTGTTCCCCGTGATCAAACGCTTCTGGCAAGCTTATCGTCTAAGAAGGAGTGGACCTCCCGGAAGTCTCAATCTCACTGCCCGTCGAGTTAGCGTTACTAGTTGAATTAGATGTGTGTGATGAGGGAAGAGAAATCCCCGTTTTCAAAGTTTGCTTTGTCATAGATCTTGTCTTCATCGCTAGCTATACTTTTAACACACTAACATTTGACATCGTAGTTGAGTAACTTGTACACCTTATGTTGCTGTAAACAAGCATGTGCGTGCAGTACGATGCAGTGTTAGAATAATACGGCTTATAAGTCAAATACTTAAGACACGGCGACAACTACACGTCCATGCGACTGTAATTATCGTCGTCATCAACCAACTTGCCCGGGTTTACACCAAATTGCGACTACGTTACGGTTGGAATCGATAAAGTAGGTTCAATGATTCTATAAGTTTAGTCACAGTCCTAGTGTATATGCTTTGATCCTTTATGTAAGTTCCAGTCACCAATCGTGCAGTTGTCAACATATATGCCAGTTCGGTCATGTAAAAAATGTAGAAACATGGAAAATCCAGAAGAAGTAAGTCGAGAACATGGATTTTCGAGAAAAATGCACAACACGGTAGCTAAGGTCGAAGCTCCAAGGAAAACATGAAGACTCTGTACCCTAATGGGTGTACGAAAACTCGCACCCCACGGGGTACGAAATCTCGTACCCTATGGGATATGAATTTTGTACACCATTGGGTGTCTCATACCTCACGGGGTACGAATTTCATACCACGATAGGGATACGAAGTTTCGTACCTCCAGGCCAGTGGAGTATGAAATTTCGTACCCTCAGCGGGCATGAAATTTCGTACCTCCGGGCCTAGAGGTACGAACTCCTCATCCACCATTCCCAAAAACTTCCTCTCTTCCTTCACCATTGTGTGCCATTTCGGGCGCTCGACTCCCCTCTTCTCTTTTGCTCTCTGAATTCCCTCTCACGTGATTTCCTCTCTCCAACTTCAAGCTTACGCCTGCGTGAAATTCCAGAATCGGCCTTGACCAAGAATAGGGGTTCAATCCAAAGCTCCGGAGCATGGTCGACCCTAATTCGATTGAGATTTGTCTCGAGTTCTCTCTCGGGTACCATGGTCGAGCTCGCGAGTGGAAGCTCGCGCCTCTAGTTGCATTTGAACCCACCTACTCGAGTTGTTCCTTGTGTTCCATTTTCAGGTCTCAAGTCACATGTCCAAGTTGCAGGTGAGTAGAAGAAAGGAGAGAAGAGAGGGGGACTGCTCAAATTTATATATGGGGAGAAAGGCGGGTTCGACCAACCGACCCTTCGTGCCCCCTCAGGGGGACACAAGCCTTTGTACACCTGCGGGGTATGAGATTTCGTACCCTACTTGGGTACAAGCACCCATGTTTGGGTATGAAATTTTTGTAATGACCCAGGTAATTTGACGCCTGAATTCCGACAATAATACATAAAACCCATATTACTTGCCAAAACTCAAGTATCGAAAACACCAGATAGTTAATGAAGGAAAATAGAGGGTGAGATAAGAAAGAAAGAAATATTAGAATAGAAGAAGAAGAAGAAAAAGACATAGGAACAAATCAGAGTCTCACATCGCAGCAGAAAAAATATAATATAGAAATAAAACTTTATTGAGAGCTTTGAATATAAAACTTACAATCATCAGAGTACATCGATACATCTGGACGTTATAATAATCTGTCCTCATATACAACATACGGTGGAATAACTACTAATACGTCTGAACTCCTCCAGCACGTCTTCTTAACTTCGTAGTGTCCAATAACCTAAACCCGTAAAACTAGGTCTAACCCGAGCATTTACAAAACACCGGATCAGCCTGGTGAACCAGAGTGAGAAACCCACTAAGTTTAAAATATCATCCAACTTGATTTTAAAGTCAAACCATTTTTTTTCAGAAGAAAAGGATAATCATAAGACCAATCAACACATAAACACGGACAATTTTTACCTTACGATAACCCAAACCATTTTGTAATTATATATTTTTGTGATATTATAATAGTGTATAAATACAAATTAATATCAATCTAGCAGAACGCTTGCATCTCACGCTCCACATATATAGTATACAATCAAAATCGCGGGTGCTTATTGGAGATTGGATTCTAACTATGACAAGATGTGGAACCACCTACCGATAGTGTATCTCCAGAGGCGAATACACTGGGTTCAACAAGAACATATTGCAACCCAGGCACACAAGATCGACCACTTATTTTGCTTAAGTGTATCGAATGTATATCACCAACGGTTGGGATCAGCAACCGTTTCCCGAAAAGGGACAGCATCAAATAGAATAAAGAAGGAAATGGATTTTCTTTAGATAGGTGATTAGACACCCTAATGGGAGCGACCCACTTAGCCATGTTGCCTGCACGATTTCTGTCATTTCTCAGTTGTGAGGCTTGAGGTTATAATCATCTCTTTGAACAACTGGCCACCGTTTCACTTTGAATGCCACATTTTCATATTCGCCAAAACATTAATTGACATCCACAAAAATACTTTGGTCGTCAAGCTAAAAGAAGGGTCATTCTCTGGCACTAACAAAAATACATTTGAAAAAATCAACCTACGTGGTTTTTAGGGAATACTCTGTCAAACATTTGTCCATACAAGTCATTCAGGTACAGGATGAACCGAAGGTACCCTCTTACTACATCCTAGGTATCACCCTATAGATCAGTAGAGAGAAGTCCTTGCAATCCGTAGATTCCAACCACGATAGAATCACAGTATGTATGCGGGCGCGAATCCAGAGGTTTTAAGTAATTCTTCCATTTTATGAAGATCGACGGTCTTTATTTGCTCCGTCTTGATCAGCATTCGATATCTTCTTCATTTCGTATTTGTTGGCCGGAATGGTTGTAGAATATAAGTTCGATCCTGGTCTTTCCGTACCAACAATCGTATATGTAAGATTTGATAGTCGGTTATTTAACTATCAAATAACATCCATTCAACCATGAAAATAAAATGGTTTCACTAGTTCAGTACTCAACATCACTTTACCTTCTTAATTTAAAAATAATTAAACTCCTTAATCATTAATGATTAAAACACATTATTTACCTCTTGTTTTCATTATAAGAGTATTTTTTTAAAACTGTTTTAATTACTTTATAATTAAATCATATATATATATATATATATCCTGCTTTGGGTTTTAACAAATTCCATTTATGAACATCGTTACGAAATCTCTTTTGTTTCATTTCTCAAAAAAATAACTAGCACTTCCCTTTTTTATAAACTTATTCAAACACATCTCTTTAATTTACTAAATATTGAAAATGTCATTACACTCTCACATTCTCTTTCTATTCCTATTACTTCAACATTCATTAGTCCCTAACCGAAAACTAGTAAGAGAAAACTCCCTAAATATCAATCCCAAAGGCCTAAACCAACATTAAATCGACACTCAAGAAGTCGTTCAACTCAACTAATCTTTAGTCAGTTTTTAATTTCCTTAAGTCCATTCGAATCTACAAAACGTTTGCTTTTAAACCATTTCCCGCTTTGAAAATCTCATTTCAGTTCCATTTATTTCACTTAATTTCATTATTAAGTATTTCCAACTCAAAATGATCATTTAACTTAACTGATCTTTTATAAACCTTATTTGTAAAACTCGGTTTTAATATAAACCCTTTTACCTCGATTCCATCTTACTTAATTCAAATGTTATATAACCATTTACTTCAAACCATCGTACTCACTTAAAATCACTTTTATAACTTCATTATATAAGCTTTGATTCAATACAAAAACTCGTTCATAATCTCTTTTTAAAACTTAACTATATTCCATTCTAAAACCATTTGCTTACTTAAATGGGTTTCATTTAAGAAGCACTTACTTAAATTATTAATTAAATTAATAATTTATTAAATACATATTAAATTTCTTTTTAAATTCTTATTAATAATTAATCAAATATTTGTTAAATTATTTCATTAATTAATTAACAACAAATAATAAATAATCAATTCCAGTTAAAACGGTTGACTTATTCAACTCAAGCCATGATATTTCTTTAACCAGTTCTAATTAATCCTTCCTTTTAAATTAATTAAAAATGTAATTAATTCAGATCATTCCAATTAATTGTTTCTTAGAAACAATTAACCCAACTCTTAACCATTACATTAATTTCTGCTTATTCGCTTATACTTCTTGTTAACATAAGCAATTTGCTTTACAAAATCATTAAATAATTACTTATAAACTTAAATGATAAATAATAAATATTTATTTCCTTTTTAATAAACTTTTTTCAAAATAATAATTTCAAATCCCTCTTCAGTTATAAAATAAATTTTATAACTTCATTACTGTCGATTCAACTAATGGTAAATCAATATTTATAAACCGATATATTTTGGCCAAGTGCTACCAATTACTCAACCAATACTGTCCATTGGTTAAAACAAACCAACTATTGAATTTTAAATCAATGATTAATAACCAAATCAAGCATCCAAACAGATCAGTTCATATAATGATAATACGGAAATAAAGACATTAATATATTTGAGGAATCTAGTTAGATCCCTCCAACCTGTTTTCCCAGCATCCAAATACGTTACCTCAAATAAAACCATCTATTTAAAAAACAGATATAATATTCAACAATCAAACAATATCAACAATCCAAACCTCCATATTTCAATTTAATATGTTTATATCATTATAAATGTAACCAACGAGATAAGTTACCTCATTTGGAAATAATCATTAAAACTAACGATTGGTTTTAAATTAAATTAAACAAACGTTTAATTTAATCAGTTTAGTCAACACATATAAATATAAATTCAGCAATTATCCAATAATAAATAGCCATAGCACACAAACATTAAATCCGACTTATAAAATATAAACGGAATAAAACTGAGTGAGTTGAACTCACCTTGATTTCATCTTCCGTTGAAACAATTCACTTTAATTAAATTAAACGGGCATTTAATATAATTAAAGACCCCCGTAGCTATCAACTCTGACCAAACCTGCACCAAAATATTATTTCTGTCGATATGGTCCCAACGCCCTTTGGTTTGTTCCATTCTTTATGGTATGACCAAGATATAATTTAATACAGTGTTTACTTTATAATTTAGAACTTAGATAATATTACCTTACTAATTTACGCTCATGTTCATTTTAAAGTTTCAGTCATGTTATGTGTTACCTACGTTAGGCACATTTGCATGTAAAGGCAAAATAAATACACATGTCATGTTAGCATCTTAGGTGTATTTTAAAACCAATTAGGCATGATTTAAATACCCATTGTTTTACCTCTTTCAACTTCAAGTATTCCACGCCATGCTTACTTAACAATATACATATATACATACATACATACATACATACATATATATATATATATATATGTATACACATCTAAATTTCTAGTTACGTTCTTAGGACCCGACTCGGTACAAATTTAAACTGACATATACAAAATCTAATGTAACTAGCTAGCCATGTTTTATATAAATAACTTAATATGACTATATTATTAACTAATTTGTACTTAATGTTAATTACTTGAGATTAGGAACCCTTAATACGTACTTTAACCTTTCTTCCTCACCTCGTACTACTTCCTCCCTCCCACTTATTCTTTCATGCACGCAAGCTCTCCCGTCTCCTCTTCTCTCATTCTTCCATACAAACAATACACTTCCATCTCCAAGTATACTACCACACACAGCGCATCCATTATTGGACCGCTGTTCACCCTCCCAGCATTTCCGAGCTCCACTCATTGATTCTGAGTTCGTGTTTGCCTACACTTATGTCTCTTCACCGCTACCCTACTACATGAGCCACTCCCACTGACTCCACTTTGTTTGGCCCATACACTTTTTTTTCTTTTAAAATCACGCAGCTTTGTACTGTTAATTCAGACTACCTAGGACAGCCGAGGCACCCTCCATTCTTTGTCGCGGCCAAACCAACTTCCTCTCTCACTGTTACATACCTCACCGCTTCCCGCCATGTATAAATTTTCATTTTATTTTTGACAACCTGTTTCTACCCTGATTCTCCATCCCATTTCGAAACCGTTCCATGCATTCATGCATTGCTAGCCCAACTGTCTCCCCTTTCTTCCCATACCACGTCAGTCCTTCCATTTTACTTCTTTCATACATCCTGCGGCTTTTAATTGATTTTGTTGAAATAACTTGTCTCCATTTTGCGGAAGGACGGAGTAAGGTATATATAGGCGGATGAACAAGATGATAGGATCAACGTCAATTAGTTAGTACACCATAGCATGTGCGAATATATATGGGTTTGCAGGCATTAGTTTAGGTGAGCAGTTAACTTCGGAATGAAGAAATAAGTTTGCAGGCTTGTGTATTTCTTTTCATTAGTCATGAGTCATGCATGAAATCAGAATATAAGGGAGAAGAAAATAGTACTGTTGTGCATGTTGTCTTGTAAACAGGGAGGTTACTAGATGAGTTTATGTATGTGTATTACATTTTAGGGTAGCTGCTCGATTTAACTTTGCATAAGCTAGCTAGGCTTTTAGTTTTCAGCGTTTAGTCTTTAGGCTCTGTGGGCTCATATAAAAGGAAGCATGTGCGTTTCTCAGATGTAGTTTATTAACTTTTAAGCTTTTGTATTTTATCCATTTTAATATGGTATGAATTTTACCGGTAACCCGTCACACACGAGTTCTAAACAAAATGAAAATGGATGCACTATTACGTCTCAACCTTCTGATCCAAATGAAATTTGTTTTCATTGAAAACTAACTCCGTTTGCACAACGACATTATTTTAATTTATCGGTTCACCTTTAAATTACACGCACAGATAAAATAACTCTGATTGGCTTCAAACTGGAAATCTAACAATAATTAGCTATGCGTATTTTAATAAAATTTGTTTTGCTGGAAACAGAGGTTATAAAAGAAAGCTATTTCTAACCCTTATAATATCGATATAATATAATTAAATCAACAACAATTTAGTTAAAATAAAAATAAATTATTATTATCGTATATTTCCACATAAAATAATATACAACTTCAAGATAAACAAATATTTAATTTTAACACAATATTTAAAATAATATTCAAATATATATATACATATAAATCCTTTTATATTTATTAAATAAACGTTATATTTTATTAATGAATTCCATAGCGACTATTTGAAAGTTTGAATTGGACATAACTCATAATCTATAATATGAAATCCCCATTTTTCTCTTCCGTTAGAAAATTATAATCAAATCAATTCAAACGTTTCTTGTTTCTATATCAGATGCTGTATATTCAGTTGAAGCTCAAATCGTAAATTACGAACTACCACGGCGTTTTGAGTTCCTTTTTAGAATTATATATAATTTAACGTTCAAACTTCATTATATAAACAAATTATATATTATAAATCCATTTATAACTCTTATTTTGATATTTATTATAATAAAGTATATTAAAATCTGACTACCAAAAATACAGGACGTTACAGTTTTCGTACCCCAAGCCAGGGTACGACAAAAAATATATCAAAATAATAATAATAATATATGAGTATGCAAATGCACGAATCTACGCGTGCATATATGTATGCATGTAACAACGTGCACGCGAATTCGATGTAATGTGTATATGTAACAACGTAAACATGACGTCACACCAATGATGACTCGTTTACGATTACAACATACACGAGCTCAACGGCTAACATCTATTTTTATGAGTTTATAGGAAAATTGACGACTCAACAAATACGTCTACCGACTCAAAGCACATTATGTCAAGACAAGAAGAACTTTGGAAGGCAAATGTTAACCGGTCTTTCGGTCCGGTTACCAAAAGTATGCAAAGACATTCTCGACTCAACGTATCACGTGATGTTAAAGGCGGTTGTGTTGCCAAGGAGTTAAGAAAATAAGCCCAGAAGGGGTCGTGTAGTCAGGAACCAATGCACTATAAATACCCCCCCCCCCCAAGTTCACACTTCAAGGGGGTTAGAATTTAGTTGATTTGACATTTCTTGAGAGCTCCAAGTGACCTCTTTAATGGCATCCATGCTTTGAGGAAGAAGAAGGGAATGTCTTTTTCCTAATATTCGTATATGACAATTATTGTAATTGCCTGCATTTTATGTATCGGAAGATCATAAAATATTTTTATTTTATTCCCTGTGCGTTGTATCATTCTCATAATGTAATATGTTGTTTATGGGGATGTGAGACATGTCCATAATTTTTACCAATTTTATTTGTGATCATTTTGTCCCTGTCAGTCTTGTACAGGGCATAACTTTTGACTTGGATCGAATCAGGTGTTCAAACTTGTGCCATTGGACAGGAAATGATGTTTCCCATTCCATAGAGTGGTTACATTAAAGTTTTGGCTCAGCGGTTCGGGGGGAATCGCTGTTTTGAGATTTTACTGTAGGTTGTTCAAGTTTTGAACCATTAATGGACTGATTTGAAGAGGCTCATGAGTGGGCTGGTGGGAGGCTATAAATAGGGTGTTAGAGGCATGAAGAATAGTTTACTTTCTTCATTCTCTCATTTGGTTGAGCTCATGATTCTCGTTGCTCAAAAAAATACACCTTTCCACCATTAAAATTCTAGATCTATATGTGAAGATTGAAGATCCACATCGTTTGAAGCTAGATCTACATTAATCAAAGAAAGTTTGACCGAATTGAAGAGTTTGAAGCTAGATCTACATTATTGGTGATTCGCTGAAGTGTTAGATTGATTTGGATGATCGTAATGAGTTGTTTGAATCATTGTTGTCGTTTGGCGAAAAATTGGTCAAGTTTGGAGTTGTTTTAGTGCATTTGGAAGTCATGCCGCAAATCGACATGGTGAGGCAACCCGTAACCGACATGGTGAGTTGAGTGGTGAAACCGACATGGAGACTCAACCCGTAACCGACATGGCGAGTTCAGTGGTGAAGTCGACATGGAGTTGCGACATGGTGAAGCCAATATGGAGTTGCGACATGGTCAAGCCGACATGGAGTTGCGATATGGTGGAAACCGCCATGGTTGAGATAACGGACTGGAGAGTCATGTCGGGTTCGGATTGAAGAGTCATGTCGTGATCCAATGGAAGAGTCATGTCGTTTCTTCCTTTCCAAGTCGCAGAAGGCCAAGTAAGTCATGCAATGACATAGGTGGTACGACATAATGGTGCGATATGGGTGGTGCAACATGGGTGGTGTGACATGGGTGGTACGACATGATGGTACGACACAGGGTCATTTCTGAAGAAAAAAAAATATTTCGGGTACGATCCAGATTTAAATAAAAAGGGTCTGAAAAAAATATTTTTTGGGGGCAACCCTCCGAACCCTAACCGCAGCGCAGTGATAGTATGACTTCAAAGTAAATTCAAGTAGGAAGATTCGAAGTGTTGAAATGTGTTCGTTGATCGGTGTAGAACAGTGAATGAGGTGACAACTCAAAGGTCGTGAGTTGGTGGATAATGGTTGCTTTAGAAGGTTGCTTAAGCTATGAAAAATCGTCAGGTTGGATGACTAGAGATGCAAAGACCGACAGATTATCGTTGTCGTAAGTTCTAGCAGGCTCGAAACAGAGGTACAATAGAGACATCTAAAAGACAGGTTGTAGATCGAGTACCCCGGGTATCGTTGAAAGACCTAGCTGTCAAGGTTGGACAAACATACATATCGTTGAAAGGCGTATGGAGTTTATGCTAGAACTGGGGTTACCATTATCCCTTGACATTTGGCAAGGTTGGTCGTCATACGATTAACGATGGTTTCGAAGTAGGATTGGACGTGATAGCCGGAGTCTGTCATGGTTGATTAGTTGCCTTGTTTGAACCGTCTCATGTAGATTGTCCAACATCGAAAGAGATGTTCCTTGGGTGCTTGTCTGATATTGGTTAGGCCTCTAAGGCTTGTGCTTGAGGGATGTTGAGTTTGATTAGGATGGCTTACATAAGATATATAATTTGGATGTTATGAGTGCTTCCCCATGATCGAATGGGTGTTCTGGTTTCCATGGATGTATGGTTGAAATGTTATTGTAAAGGCTATCACTGTCAGATTTTGGGGAAGATAAGATTGAGTTCTTCTCTGGTGTTGTGGGTAGATTAATACATTTATCTATCCATTCTCATATACTTTATTGTTGACGTTCGTTAGTTATTTTATCGCTCACTAAGACTATTGTCTGACTTAAGGTTTTATGTTTCCCTCTTATTACCTTGGGTTGTTCATTCGGTTGTGGATTGGCAGACTAGATGGCAGGTGATAGGTGATAACTTAGTGAGGATGGTGTTGTAGTTCGAAGGTGACTAGGAGGTCGGCGTACTATCATTCTACTATATAGTACTTGGATTTTGATGTTTGTTATTCTCTGAGTGTTGTAGTGAGGCAATTTGTATAAACACTATTGTAGCAATCCAAGTGTATGGATATTACTTTCTAGTTGTTATGACAGTCCAGTGTTTTCTGGTTCACTAATAATACATGTTGTGTATGTTCTATTATATTTTATCATTGCACTGTGAGTTCTACGATAGATTGCGATGTTGTTTCCCCACTCTGATGATCGTCCATAGCTGCCTGGAACACCTTTCAGCGCATTATTCCTCTTGTTTAGTGTTGGGGTTGCGGGTGGTCGTCACATTTATGACCTCATATTACTAAGAAATGTATGTCATAGGATGTCATGTGATAGTCTCAAACTTGTAACTCGTTGTTATCAATAATATTCCAGTGAATCTTCCAAAGTGGACGTAGACCCCTCATGGGACCGAACCACTATAAATCTCTTGTATTATTTACTGCTTTCCGCACTTACATTTCCACGCGAAACTATAATTATTAAGTAACAAAGAATCTTGGGTGTTTACGACATATTATGCCATCGACAGTTATTAATATTGTAGAGGCCTCCAAGCAGACTCTGTAGTTTTCTAATGCTTCACTTTGGTGTTAACCCAAAAATAATTTAATCGAGGAAAAAGAAGAATAAAATGTAAGAAGATGGACTTCGAGGACATCCGGAAATAAGGGAAAGGGAAGAGAAATTTTATGACATCGTAAAATGCACTCGTACACCACCGACTTTGACTCCAGTGACGTATATGGAAATAGGTCGTTAGTGGCAAAATGTGAAGAGGC
Organism: Allium sativum; assembly: GCA_030737875.1. Classification (NCBI taxonomy): domain Eukaryota; kingdom Viridiplantae; phylum Streptophyta; class Magnoliopsida; order Asparagales; family Amaryllidaceae; genus Allium; species Allium sativum. The sequence continues at coordinate 109,090,565 of CM060923.1, forward strand.
TACGAATCTAGGGCCGAACCCCTTAAAACAACGACAGTTCAGAAAAGCCACAGGCTGCTGTATGGTCGCCTCCTCCGTATCCGTCTAGGAGGTTCCCTCGTTGAGGACCATGGAAGCATCTACATGAACCAGCTTTCACAAGTGAAAAAACAAAGATAGGAGGCCTGCTAAAAGGGGAAAATATCAAAAATAAAGAGCCCATGGACCCCGTCGACTTAAAGAAGGCATCAATATGAAGGGAAAGACTTCATGTGACTTTTGAAAGGGCCACTGAAGCGATGATCGACTGAAACCATTAAAGATGAAGGGAAAGCCTTCGCGTGACTTTCGGAAGGCCCATCTAAGCGATGATCGACCGAAATCATTAAAGACGAAGGGAAACCGGTTGCCTTTATAAATAAGACATGAGAAGGCCGCGACCAGGTTTTTATTCTTCTTTTCCTCCCTTTAAAAAAGGAAAGAATCTAGAATGGCGGATAAAACACTAATTTCAAGATCAAATTATAGGATATTTCTGATTCCCTGTAATCTTGCAATTTTAATCAGCAATAAAGTGGATTCAAGAAGTTTACTATTAGTTTTTAATTTTAAGAAAAATGAAACATGATTATCATGGCTATTAACCCTTAGCAATTAATCACAGACGATTTACCTTCTACTTTCTTACTTTTGTTCATTGGAATCTGCCAAAGTAAGATTCGAAAAGAGTAATTACACTGATGAAGATAGTAAATTCTCATGAATAAGAGAGTTAATCATTGTTTCCAATAGAATTAGCTCCATAAGGGAAGCTTATAAAGAGTGAGCCCCAATTTTTTATGAGATTTTACTTAGTAAATTAAGTTTGTTTTCTTGATTCAATGTCAACGACTATTAGAGGACAAACATTATAACGTAAGTTGAGAATTGAAAGGACATGTCTCGGAATCCTTTAAAGGAGTGATGAATTTATCTCAAATTAACAGAAGGTACAAGTTCGAAGGTGTTGTCCAATTCCCTGGATGATAGATTACTTGTCTAAGGCTAGTTCTGAAAGTTAACCATTTTTATGGCTAACATTTTTAGCGCTAGATGGAGGGCTTGAACCTCCGACTTTGTAATCAATGTGAGTTAACTTAATCTTTGTGTATGATTGAACACAGTAAAATCATGAAAAGTAAATCAAAGAAGTTGGATATAATCGATGAAAATGAAATTCATAGCTCAAGAGTCGAGGAGGATGTTGTCGCTACATTCAATCAAGCAAATGCTTTGCGAGGAGAACAATTTGATATAGAAACTTACGGGTAAACAAGGAAAAAATCAATCAATTAGAAAGCCAGCTTGGTGGGATGAAAAAACTAATATACGATTTTCTTGCTCAAAAATCAATAAAAATAAAAGTAACACAAAGAAAACAGTCCAGGAAGGTGAGTGTAAGAAGGAGGGGTCTAAGGTTGTTCACTCCGAATAATGAACCGGTGAGGAACAATAATGCAAAGGTTGATTATCAAGGAAAACTATAAAGCAAGGTGGAGCAGTTCAAAAGCTCTGCCACCGAAGGGTATAAACCCCACCAAAGGAAATACCATAATAAAGATGCATCCATCGGTGATTTAATAGCGAAAGCACTGAATGATTCGCTCAACGCAAAGGGAAAAGGACCTATATGATGCAGAGGTGAACAGAAATGAAAAGACTGCTCCATTCACAAATGAGATCAAGTCCGCCACTATCCCCTCGTAAGTCAAAATCCCGATAATTAAGTATTAAGGGACTACGGATCCAGATGATCATCTAATGGCCTTTGATAGCCAGATGGATTTGTACAACGTCTCTAGATTTGTTCACTGTAGACTTTTTCCCAGGACTTTGCATGGCACCGTTGCTGCTATAAAATGATATCGACAGTATCGAGATATGACCGTATACTCCTAAAGGCAATTCTATTACAAGTTTGCTGCCTAAATCTGTGTCAGTAAACATCCCATTATGCATTATCCGACAGTAGCGAACATCAAGCAATAACCAGGAGAACTTTTAAGAGAATATCTAAAGAGATTTAATGTTGAAGCAATAAAGGTAAGGGGAATGAATGATGAGTCAAAGCTAATTAGTGTCCATGCAGGACTTTAGAATGACACACCCATCTAGAGGGATCGCATGATAAATGAGGTTGGAAACCTGCAAGACTTTCATGTTTGTGCTAACAAATTCATTCGGATGGATGAAATTTATCACGCTAAGAAAAAGGTTGAACACAGGGATAGATCGAAACCAGGGTTTGATCGAAACAACAAATGTGTGCGATGGGTAGAGTCTGGTAGCAATTTGGTGACATTAAACAAACCAATGGCTTTTATTTACACAACAATGAGAGGGAAAGTAAATTTCCCTACCCCACTCAAAGCTCAAGTAAATCTGAAGCCCAAGAAAAGTGAAAATTACTACAGTTATCATAGGGTAAATGGTTATAAAACTAATGATTGTAAAGTTTTAGATGGAATTATTCAAAAACTAATTTCATAGAGATAGCTACAAGAGTTTGTCTAGAATTTACAGAGTTTTGTTTTGGATAATTGGAAATATTCGAAATCCTCTGTTGGAGCTACTGTCAACGTCGCTTAAGAAGAAAATGCGGAGGAAATGAGTCCACCTGTTAATCATGTCAATGTAATCCACGGAGGACAGCATGTGGCGGGAAACATTCGAAGTTTTAAAGATCGGTATATAAGAGAAGCCAAAGTAGGGATTATTTTTTAATCCAAAGTGGGGTTTCGGATCATCCTCCAAGGGGATCAATATGCACCCGTTGGTTATAACACTGGTTTAACTTTAGAAAGGAATCCATCACCCTTTACCCATGATCCACTTATGGTCTCTGCACAAATACGAAAATCAGTGGTATCCAAAATACTGATAGATACAGGAAGCATTGTGAATGTTAATTTCAAACATGCTTTCGATCACATGAATGTTCCTAAGGGGAAATTGGAGTCGAGTCCTAAGCTTATATTCAGATTTAACAATAAAGGTTCAACGCCCATTGGCGAAATAAAGATGAAAGTTCAATTAGCGCTCCCACCCTGCTGTCATACTTTCGAAACCGTCTTCGTCATTATCAACCAACCATCCTTCTACAATGCTTTCTTCGGGTGCCCTTCATTAGACGAAGTGGACGCTTTTATCTCCTCTAAGTATTTGATGGTGAAACTCCTAAGAAAGAAAGGTTGTGAATCTATTAAAGGTAAGCAGTTCATTTCTAGGGGAATGTATTTTTCCACTATGGATAAATATGAAAGGGGGGTACTTTGCTTATGGTGACGCCTCTACCAAGTTAAAGCCTTTGGATGATGGCCATTCAAGCCCAACATTCGTAGCAAAGGTAAGGGAGGTAAGAAATAGTCAATTTGTTAAGCATAAAAATAACAAGTGCAGGTCTAAGGAGAAGAAACGGAAGAAACAGGAAGTTAATGTGATAGAGGAAGTGGAAATTATAACCAAATTAGATTGTCGAGGAGAGGTTGAAATAATTGAGCTAATCGAATAAATTAAGGAAAATATTGACCCTATCGATACCGAGAAAACCCTAAAAAAGACGAAACATAAGGCCAAAATTAAGAGAAGAAACAATCCATTTTCTTAGGGAAACTAGGACATCTTTGCTTGTATGCATTCTGACATAGTTGGAATTAACCCAAAAGTCATGTGCCATTCCCTCAACATTGACCCTAATACAAACCCAGTTCGACAGAAGAAAAGTTAGTTTAAGAAGGTGCAATCGGAAGCCCTGAAGGAAGAAGTAAGGAAACTACTTGAAAATGGATTAATTAGGCAAGTTTACTACCTTAAGTAGTTGGTAAACCCTATTTTAGCAAAAATATCCAATGGAAAATGGAGGATATGTGTCGACTATACGGACCTAAATAAGGCATGTCTGATGGACTATTATTCCCTGTCTAGAATAGATCAACTAGTGGATACCATAAACATGAACAAACTATTGTTGCTTATGGATGCCTATTCAGGGTACAATCAGATTCCCATGTTCAAACATGATGAATAGCAAACGAGTTTTATTACCGATAATGGAACATATTGTTACCAAGCCATGCCCTTCGGGGTAAAAAATGCTGGAGTAACTTACTAGAGGCTTGTAAACATGATGTTTTACGAACGACTCAGGAAGAATATGGAAGTCTATGTCGATGATATGTTGATAAAATCTCAAAAGGAAGACAGCTATCTATAGGATTAAGTGGAAATGTTTGAGATAATGAGAAATTTTCAAATGAAATTAAATCCTTAAAATGACACTTTCGAGTCTGTTTAGGAATTTTTTTGGTTACATTATTAGCTAACGAGGAATAGAGGCAAGTCTCGCATAGGTTAAAGCTATAAGGGAAATGGCGGTACCTAAGACAAATAAGGGTGTAATGAGTATTAACGGAAACATAGCAGCCTTAAGTAGGTATATCTAAAAAGATACTGATAATTTTATATTGTTCTTTGATGTAATTAAGAAAAAGAAAAAAAAAATCATGGGGAGAGGAATGTCGACGAGCCTTTCAAGAGCTGAAAGATCACTTGGAAAACCCCTATATAATGTCAAGTCCAAAGGATAGAGAAATCATGTATCTTTATCTAGTTGTATTGGAATTTTTCGTTAGTTCGGTCCTGATACGGGAAGAAAATGGCACTCAACTCCAGGTTTATTACGTAAGTCAAAGACTAGAGGACGCCAAAACTCGTTACCCAGCTATTGAGAAGTTGGCCTATGAGTTAATTATAACTGCAAGAAAATTGCGTTCATATTTTCAAGCGCATCATGTTAAGGTCCTAACTAGCCAGCCTCTTAAGCAAGTCTTCAGCAAACCAGAGAGTTCTGAGAGGCTCATAAAATAGGGAATTGAGTTAAGTTGGTACGATATAGAGTTCAAGTCACGAATGGTAATAAAGGCCAAGCATTAGCTGATTTTGTAAATGAATGTACTGGATTTATTGAACAACGATCAGAAAAGGAAAAAAGACTTAAAACTGAAGTGGCAATTGTCCATTGATTGAGCGTCTAATGAGCAAGGGGTTGGCGCTGGATATGTATTTATAACATCCGACGTGCATCAGTTACATTACGCCATGAAGTTAGGGTTTCTGATAACCAATAATGTAGTAGAGTATGAATTGATGGTGGCAGGTTTGACTGTAGTAAAAGAACTCTAGATTCCAGGAATCTAAGTTTTCACTATTCTTAACTCATGGTGAACCAGCTCAAGCAGACATACCATACTAAGAATCCAAAATTATCGCGGTATGTCAAGAAAATATTAGAAATGCTAGAAACAATTGAAGATTTATGAATACATCAAATCCCAAGAGGAGAAAATTCTCTAGCAGATTCACTAGCCAAGCTTGCTAGCCTAAGAGGGTCACTGAAAAATGAATAATCCCTGTCAGATATCAGGATACTCCTGGTATTGAAGGGAAGGAATCTATGATATTGACCAGGTCGCAAGTAAGGACCCGAGACAAGGAAGAGAGGGAATACCACCTGAATTTCTACCCAAAAGCGAAAGTCCACCCGACAACATTAATAAAAATAACTGGGTGGCACCAATACTAGAATACATAAATAAGGAAATACTTCCTTCGGACAAAGTGAAAGTTAGGAAAGTTAAAAGGCAAGCTTCCAATTTTTTTGTAATGAATCGAATTTTGTACAAAAAAGGATATATGTTCCCATACCTTAGATGCGTAAACCCAGAGGACAATGTGAAGAACCACATGAAGGATTCTATGAAGACCATTCGAATGGAATAACATTAGCCAAAGGAATTGTACGATAAGGATTTTTCTAGCATCAAATGACCAAACAGGCTATTTATTTGGTTAAAAGGTGCAACAAGTGTCAAAATTTTGCTAAATTCCTCGCTTACCCCCAAACGAATTGACCCCAATAACAAGTCCATGGTCGTTTGGTGCATGGGGAATAGATCATATTGGACCCTTTCCTTATTTCCAAAGGAGGATCAAAGTACGCCGTAATAGCAATAGACTATTTTACTAAATGGGTGGAAGCAGAACCACTGCCAAAAATAACTTCCGAAAAGGTTGTGAGGTTTGTAATCAACAATATAGTAACCAGATTTGGGATACCCATAAAACTGTATCATATAATGGAACTCAGTTCAAAAGCAAGGAATTATTGTAGTTTTATTTCAAAAATGGAATATTAAGAGTTTCTCGTCGGTCTTACATCCAAAGGCCAATGGAGTGGTAGAAGCCGCAAGTAAGACCACCAAAACCATACTAAAGAAATGATTGAGTAGAGCGAAATGAAATTTAGTGGATAAGCTACCCCTAGTCCTTTGGGCATATCGAACATCAATCAAAATGGCTACAAGACATACCCTTATTTTTTTAATTTTTGGATGTAAATGATTCTTCCAGTTGAAATAGAAGTGCCATCTGATAGAAGAATTGTGTATGCCTTTGATAAAAACTAGGAATTAAGGCATAAGTCCTTAGATTTGCTTCCAGGTTTATGAGATGAAGCCGCAATCCGAACAGAAAGGAATATCAAAGAAGGATGACCCAACACTATAACACTCTAGTAAAGCCTAAGATGTTTAAAGAAGGGGATCTAGTTCTCCCAAGGGTAATGGTTAATACCAAAAATCCAACAGACAGAGCATTAAGCCCAAATTGGGAGGGACCATTAGTAAGTCATAAAATAATACCCTCAACAGCCTACCGGCTATGTCATCTAAACGGAAATATGGTCCCAAGGACTTGAAATGTAGAACATTTAAAGTAGTACTTCCCCACTAAAGTTGCAGAATAAGTAAAGGAAACAATTGTCTGCAAAGGTTTAAGTAAATGGACCACAGAAAAAAATGGGAAGGAAAAATAAGATCAAAAGTTTAGAAATCTGTTTACATGAACAAAATTATGATGGAATATCTTACAAACCAAAAGAAAAAGGGTTTTCTACTTGGACAAGGGAGAAGTTCCCTCCTTAAATGGATTAGTTTAGAAATTCCTGGGTATATCCTGAGCCTTTCCCCCAAAAAGAGAAGGGGGGTAAGCCCACGAAATCTCGCCCCTAGAATTAAGCCTAAGGTATATCCCTGGCTCCTCCTAGAGGGAGCAGGGTAAGCCACCATCCGTGCACAAGGGCCAAGGTGGATGCACCAAAGCTCTTAACTACATCCAAGAACCGGTTATGGCGCCCTCTAGAGGAGGGACGGGTAAGCCCAAGGACATGCGCCCAGCTCCAATTAGGAGCACGCTCTGCCTTTGATCATTACATAATCAAGCCCTTCCTCTAATTTTAGCATATGTACACACAGTCTATGCTTATGTCCTATTTCAGTGAAGGGATCAAAAGCTAAAAAGGAGCACTAAAGTACGCTAATGCATTTACTCTTTAAAATGCCTAAAATGGCCAAAAGTAAATCAAAACCAAAAGCGCTTTTGTATCCAAACCAGAAGATGACATTCTGGATTCTCCTTAATATGCCAAGAAATGGCACCATCAAAATCAGAAGAGGACATTTCGATTGTTATTAAGACGAAAGAGGCATCACTCTTCTTTATTACCCGAATCTGGGATTATAAAGCCAAGTGAAGCTTTATATTTCTAATACCTGAATCTGGGTTTCTTAAGCCAAATGAGGCTTTGTATTTTTAATACCTGAATCTAGGTTTCTTAAGCCAAGTGTGGCTTCATTTTCTAATACTCGAATCTAGGTTTGTTAAGCTAAATGAGGCTTTGTATTTCTAATAGTCGAATCTGGGTAAGCTAAGCGAGGCTTCATATTTCTAATGCCTGATTATGGGTCCATTAAGCCAAAAGAGGATTCGGTTTTCCTTATTGCTCAAATCTGGGTCTATTAAGCCGAAAGAATCTTAGTTTTTCCTTATTTCCTAAATTTGAATCTATCAAGCCAAAAGAGGCTTCATGTTTCCTTATTGCCTTAATCTAGTTCTATTAAGCTGAAAGAGGATTCGTCTTTCCTTATTGCTCGAATTCGGTATCAAACGATAAAAGGATCTCGTTCTTTCTTATTGCCTAAATCTAGGTTTGTTAAGCCAAGAAGTCTTTGCTTTTCATAATACCTGAATCTGGATTTGTAAAGCCAAAATGGGCTTTGTATATATATTACTTAGATATGGGTTTCTTAAGCAAAACTGCTACATATTTCTATTACACGAAACTGGCTCTACCAAGCTCGAGAGGCTTTGCATTTCTTTTGCAAAGGGGGACGGTCCCAGCCAACAATTACTTCCTGAATATGAATTTCGGGCTCCACAAAATATTTGCACTAACGGTTCACTCTAGCAGGGCCTTGGCGAACTACACCCGAGATATAATTTCCTTATTTACATTTAGGCCCTCAGATCGAAGAGTGACTTTGCAGGTTTGCAGATGGAAACGAAATTATTGGCATTTAATGTAATTTTCCCGAAAGGACAAAAGAACTTCTTTCACACTATAGGAGGGCTAAATGTTAACCCAAAAATTATTTGACCAAGGTGAAAGAAGAACAGAACATAAGAAAAGGGTCACTAAGGACATCCGAAAAATTAGGGAAAGGGAAGAAATTTTTTTCTATGGCATCACAAGCGCAGTCTTACACTGCCAGCTCCGACTCCAATGAAGTATAATTCAACCGTTAGCGAAGTCCCTCCGAAGGAGAACATGCAAGGCTTTCAATCCATATCTCTAAAGCTTATGGAAATAAGTCATGACTGACATAATGCGAAGGGGCTACAAATCTAGGGACGAAGACCTTAAAACAACGAAAGCTCAGAAAATCAGAAGTTGTTATATGATCGCCTTTTCCATATTCATCTAGAAGGCTCTCTCATTGAGGACCACGGAAGCATTTACACGAACCTGCTCTCAGGGGGAAAAGCATAGAGAAGGCCTGCCAAAATGGGACGAATATCAGAAAGGAAGAGCCCATGGACCTTGTCGGCTTGGAGAAGGCATCAATATGAAGGGAAAGCCTTTGCTTGACTTTTGAATGGATCAACGAAGCGATGATCAACCGAAACTATTAAAGACGAAGGGAAAGCCTTTGCTTGACTTTCGAAAGGCCCACCGAAGCGATGATCGGCCGAAACCATTAAAGATGAAGGGAAACAAGTTTGCCCCTACAAATAGGACAACCGAAGACCGCAATCGGGGCTTTTTTCTTATTTCCCTCCCCTTAAAACAAAGAAAGAATCTAGAATGGCGGGATGAAACCCAAATTTCAAGATTAAATTAGGGGATATCTCCAATTCCTTGCAATCTTGTTATTTCAATCAGCAATAAAGTGGATTCAAGGAGTTTGGCTATTGGTATTTAATTTTAAGAAGAATGAAGCATGATTATCATGACTGTTAACCTTATTAATAACTAATCACAAATGATTTACCTTCTACTTTCTTATTTTTATTCACCTGAATCTGCTAAAGTAAGATCCAAAAAGAGTAGTTACATGGAAGGAGACAACAAATTCTCCTAAATAGACGAGTTAATCGTTGTTTCAATTAGAATTAGCTGCATAAGGGAAGCTTATAAAGAGTGTAGCTCCTTTTTTTAATGAGAATTTACTTGGTTGATTGAATTTGTTTTCTCAAATCTATGTTAATAACTATCAGAGTGACGGACATTATACGTAAGTTAAGAAGTGAAGGACATGTGTCAGAATATTTTAAAGGAGTGATACATGGATCTCAACTTCATATAAGGAACAAGTTCAAAGGTGTTTTCCAATTCCCTGGACGACATCTTGATTGTCCAAGGCTAGTTCTGAATGTTAACCATTTTTATGACTAACATTTGGTTTACACAAACTTGTTTATCCAACACAACTTTGAGAAATTCTCGTATTCTCCAGCGTTTTTTCCATGTAGTTTGTATATATTATTGCTTCAATTTTTTCGAGCAACACCTCCCTAATACCATTCCAAACTCTTGTAACTCTATGTCAAGGTGAAAAAAATGCATCTTTTACCTCTTTATGTCCTACTAAAATAAGATTCTATGTAATTTCTATGATATGCCTAACTCCTGTAAGCTTCACCACTCTTTCGGCATGCATCTTTAGTCTAACTAAACCTACGCCCTTAACATCCAGATTCCTACCATTAGCAGATTCTATCTTATTATCCAGAACTTCATAATCAATAAATTATTCTCTTCGATTGCACATATGTTAATAACCACCTGAATCAAGTATCAATTTTTACATTTTTCTTTATTTACACACAAGATGTTTTAATCAAAATTTTCATCAAAATTCACCTTATCATCGCCATTACCATTTTGTTTATTTTGGTTTCTTCCTTCTTTCTCTCTTTGCACTTTAAAACTTATTGCAAAATCTCAACTGTTGGCCATGTTTTTCACAATAATAGCATACGAAATCACATTTTATCTTAGACTTATTCAAGCTTCCTTATATATTTAGATAGTCACGCCGCCTTGCAAGACATGTCTCTTCAATTAGATTTACACTTTCCTATTACTCTTTATCATTTCCTTCTGTTAAGTGTCTCTTTATTAAGAGGACTGCTAATCACCAAACTTAATAGAACAACTACATCCAAATTCGGATTTCAATGCAACCACAAGCATTTTCCAACTCTCTAATTATGAACTCATCATCACTAAGACTTGTGTCTCATCATGGACATTGTAATTTATGGCAATCAATTGGTTCTCAACAACTTGGAAATCATTTAGATGCTTTCTAATTGGCTTTATTTCTTGAACTTCATATTCACCAATATTCTCATTGGAAGAGTCTTATTTGTTGTAGAGTTATTTTCATAAATAACTTTTAAATTCTTTCGAATTCCAAAGCATAAATTTTAATAATATAAAACATTATATTCTAAAAAAATACCAAATAGCTACTACGATCCTCATATAAAATGTCTTCCAATTCACTTTAGGTTGATTAACATGTTTGTCCCCTTTGTTCTACAATGATTGATGAAGATAATTAAGATATGTAAAGTCCTTCATCATCACTTTTCATAGTCCCTATTTTCTCTCATTAAGTTTTCAACACTCATTCTACACATTGGACATTGATACCAACTGTTATGTTTTTTCTAGTATCTCTACACAATTATATTTTATAAGAAATAAATAGTAATGAAAAAATAACAAAAAAATTCCTCGTAAACATAAAATTTGAGACTGATCTTAGTCCTCAACGCACAACAAAATACAGTTTTCAGCACAAACATATAATAAACCATATATGTGCCTATTTATAATACATTGACGAAAAAAATCATTAATCAACATGTAACATCTCTCATTCTTGGTGAACATTATTAGAGATATTTAATTGAAAAAATTAGATAAGAATAATGTAATCAGATTATTGAGTTGATATTTGTACATAAAAATATGTAATAGGTTGGCCTTAGAAACTAAGTAAAATAAATTAAAAATAAGTAGGATTATGTAAGCGAAAAGGTACGAAACATTTGACCTTCTATATTGTAACAACCCGGAAAATTTGAACCAATTTAAAATTTTTATTTTGGCAATTTTAATGAATTTTGTATATTTAAAATGAATTATTTTAAATAATAACGACAAAAAGTTTATTTTTGAATAGAATTAAAATGTATATATTTATTTGAATCGATGTTAGAATATAAAATAAAACCAGTTGTTTGTTTTTCCCTTGCAAACTTGGGTGCCCCTATTTTCCACACGGGCAGCTAGTATTTTTGGTTTTGCAGATTTATATTCACGGGATCCTGGTTTACACCTGGAATGATATTCGGAAAGTTCTGTATCTGTATATTCCTTTCAGTTGTGTTTTGTATTATTTTCCGCTGCATTGTAATTTGTAAGTCTTTGATATTTAGTAAACGTGTAATATTTATTCATACTCTGTATATTCTTGTATTCTGATGAAATTGTTGTAATAAGCAATGAAATGTTCTTCTGTTTGTGTTCTAATTCGTCGTGTTCTCAATTCAATCCATTCTTTCCTTCACGGGGAAGTTCGGGTCGCTTCATATATAGTATCTTTTCCTACATATCTACCCTCGTTATCTTCATTCACTTAAAACCTAAAATTATATTGAAGGGGCTGGTCATTTGAGTTCACAAGAAGAAAAAATTCAGGAAAAATTAGGAAGATTCAAGCTTTAGGATCTATAGCCATTAATCTCATTGACCCAACAACTAATCAAAGTGAATAATAATTCTAAAACCTATATTTGAATTGACTGTAGGTAATATCCGAATGGTTTTGTGATGTACATTATCATTTATACGTTTGTTTGTATGCTAATGTGTTGTTTGGGTAGAGCAATGCTTCAATGGCTTAACACATATGATTCGCACATAAAACGATTGGTTTTAGGGTAAAACCTATGTTCAAACATTTCCAATTGACTTGAAACTTTAATATGAAGTTCTTAAGATCTTTGGGGAGAAGGTTATTTAATTTCATAATTTTCTAAGCTTATACGAATCTCCAATAAATTTTCTAAGTATCATTACAAGTTAATTATAGAAAAAAGCAATCAAAGGGTTTAATTATTTATTTTAGACTTCATATTTTTTAGAATGATAGAGGAGGATATCCATAAACCTATCATTTTTCAAGATTCTTCCCTCAAAAGGATTAAATGATATGAATTTTCTATGTTAGCAGGACGTAGGGTTTAATTAACATTGATTAAGATATTAACAATATTAATTAATACATTTTTATTTTGTAAAACCTAGAATATCGAAAAAGTCTGCTTGGGATCAGACCCAATTGAATGAACTAATAGGATTTTAAGATTCACATTGGAGATCGTGAAAAATACATTTATAAATGAAAATAAATCATTTTTCTCTATATTTACGGTTTGTGCCATCATACGATAAATATCAAGCATCTTTCACACCTTTCACAACTATAGGGAGAATCTTCCACTTCTTTCTGATAAGCTTCAAATACTTATAACATCATATGCTGGAATATGAAGCATTCGAGTCTCTACTTTCGTACATAAGTTTTCAGCCTCCTCCTTTTGTTTTAGGTCCTTGGCATCTAGGTTTAGGTTTTTAAAGCTTTATTTTCAGAAAAAGTCTATCACCTTTGCATATGGGCTTCATTTGCTGTGCTTAGATATGACTATTTTTGGAAGCATAATATGAAGGTGGAAACCTCTATTGTTTTAAACCTTTGAGGCTTCTGCCTCATTATCTTTCGGTTGAGCCGAAAGGGAATATTTTCCTTTAACCTGGTTTTATAAAAGAAGCAGAGAGGCTATCGCCTCCGGACCCTCCGATAATGTCGAAATAATCCTATTTGGAACCATACTTTAACTTAGAGGCCTTCACCTTCCCGCCTAACGAATGTATCGTAGGGATTATTTTTGGACCTCAAACTACAATGAAAAGAAAAGGTTTCTCCCTTATATTTTAAATAAACCTGGTGGGTATTGCCTTAGTACCTTTTGCAGGATTCGAATAAACCTATTTTACATAAGCTTTGTTGTGTAAAGTAAGAGAGGTCGTCACCTCGCTTCCTTTAGAAAGACTGAAAGGAGTTGTTTTGTGAACAATTATTTCTAAAGGGAAAGGGTTTATCGCTTCCATACCTTTCGGGGTAACTGAAAGGGTTGTTTTAAATGGAAGCATTATTCCAATAATTAATTTGCATGTGAATGCTTACTTAGGCTTATTTGCTTGCATTGTTGCTTGCACTTTGTTTCCATGAGGTTTTACCATGATTTCTTTCGACATCACGGAAGGAGTCGAAAGGGGGATTTGGGTCGAAGGGATTTTGAATCTATTGCATATGTATGATGCTTTCGATAGGGAACCAATACATCATTATAAATGCGACACCCTGCTTAGCAAAAGCTTGGGATTTAACCTAAACTTGGTTTGGAAACTTGTAATACTCTTTATGCATGTATGAACTCATTGGGTTAACAGTGCGATAAACCAAAGGGATGTTTGGGATACAAATAAAATTTGAAACACACTGGTATGGTTAATCCCATTAATCGAAATAAAGAAAATGAAAGGTAATCATCATCCGTCAACTAGTAGGAAATTAGTATGATACTACACATAATGTGAAACTGTAAAGATAGCTGGTTATGGTAAGTGGGATGGACTTTATAACTGTTGTTATATTATTATGTTCTAATCATTGAAAGTGCACGAGCAAATATTTGGTTACGTTGCGATGGATACTATGAGGGAAAACAGGTTCTGCTATGCAATGTGGTCTCGCTAGATATTCGCGATTCAAGTAGATAGATTATTATTCATACCAGTCTTTTGGCCGACCCAAAAATTTTGTTTTCCATTTTTTACTCTTAGGTACTCATTTGAGTATGCTGAATGTTGAGATTATCAGGTTTTTCTTCTACGAATAATCTTTCAAAGTCGTGCAAGAGGCAGTAGTTATTCCAAGAGCTCTTTTTCACTATACATTTATTTTGGATGTATTTAAATGAATAAAAGTTATGGTTGTACATATTTGACTCTAATAAACCAAGGGGGAATCTTCACATATTGCTTTTGAAGGTTATATTTTCTAATAATTATATTTTATCTGAAAGGGTTTCTGCGATGAAAATGTAATGAATGAATATTGTCAACGAATGTGTTTTAAAATTCTTTCACATTCCCTTTTTATCTAATGATCTTCCTTTTTAACTTGCTATATCATATCGTTGGAAGTTAATATTATAGATGATTGCAACATCTGCAGCGCTTAGTTTTGATCCTTAAAAAATGGTATGTTACAATTTGGTATTAGAGCATAGGTTTATGCAACTTAAAAAGCTTTTTCTTACAAAGGTTTTCAAACTAAAACCCAAAGATCATAGTAAAATACCCCGGGTACGGGATAAGGATTCTATAACATAATTGTATTATATAAGTACATACGCATCCAACAATCTTAGTGTTACCTTTGGGTTTCTTGCAAAGGTTTATCTACCGGTACAACGTAAGATATGGAAAGAAGGAGTACAAATGTGACACCCACATCCCTTAACGTCACCCAAATGAGGATGGCCAAAGGTTTGTGAAGTGCTTAGGAATAAAGTAACAACACAGAGACTAAAATTCACAGGGCAAAAATGTAAAACACAACAGAAACTTCTAAAAACATTTATTAAATAAGAAAGTCAAACCACAATACTTATTACATTTCAAAACACCAGATAGTCATCATCATAAAACAAACACACTTTCTCGTGGAAAATATCAGAGTACATAAGTAAAAACCACAAAAGTTATCCCTTTCATAAGTCAATACAATGATCAGAAAACAAGAACTGAACCAATACAAGAATCTAAAAAGAGTCTGAATCCAAGCTGAAGCAAATAATCAAAAATCACTACTGAGATCCTTCACCCTGCAAACCCAGGGGGAGGGGAAGGAAGAGAGGAGAAGAAAACAAACTAGGTCAGACATATGTCTATTGAGTTCTTGTAATTTCTAGCATGAGCATAAGATAAGGAAGCATTTAGACAAACGAATAGTTCTAAGAGCAATGGACATAAAAGCATAAATGAAATAGCAGGAAAGATAAACACTAATAAAGATAGGCTTCTCATTCATATCCGAAAATTTCTACACCAACTACCAAAATATCACAATTAGGCTTTATCTAATTTCTACCCGTCGATCGGCTTCTTTACAAAAAATGTGATACTTGTGCCAGCTATAGTATTCGGAGTTATCAATCCTAGACCCATCAACTAAAAGGACACAGCCGTTAATCATACACATTACAGCAGCTTATCTTCCCCAATCAGAACGATGCACGCTCATCGTTCCATCGGAACGCGCACGTATCCACCTCGTTTGAACCACTTACTATCAAGTTCAGTAAAGCGTGCCCTAGCCTCTATCTAGTGTGAGACTCCATGATAACAAAGGGATACCGATTGATATGGGTTTCCAACGAAAAAAATGCAAGTGACACAAGTCACCCTTAGACATGGTACCCAGTTCATAACTAGGATTTCATTATACTATTAGTCCTTTTATCTTCCCAATAAGCCCCATGCTACCGGAACGGACCTAATCTAAAAGCCATTTATCTTCCCCAATCGTCCTCATGCTGCCGGAACGAACTCCCTCTATCTTGGCTTATTAATCTCATAAATTTAACTTAGCACGTTTAAGTTTATTTAATAATCCCAATATAACCACATGTTATGTTCCTAAGTTGTAAATAACATTTCTAATTAATGTAATCTTTTTATATAACTCTTCTCCTCGTTACTTAATGTCCAATTAAGTGCAGTTTATTCCAGTTTACATGTTTTCCAATTACATTTTACTTATTGTCCAATTAAGTTTAATCTACTTCATTTCATAAGTTTGAATATTCTTCAATTCAGGTTTACCCCAATATATAGTCCATTATTTGAACATAATATTCATCAATTTACATCATGCCCAAAATCCCCTTAACTTACTTTCAACATTATTCCAATTTTTATGCAAATTAATGGATAAAGGCCTAGGCTCTTGTTAGGCTTAGGCTGAACGAAAAAATACTAAAAAGGGAAAATTTCGTATAGGCTACTTGTAAGGCCTAAACTCAGAAATGAACAAAATAAATAAAGAGCATTGCAAGATTGTAAATAAAATCATAGCAGAGAAGGTGATAAAGAAGAAGAATTGCTTATAATTAATAAACAACTGAAAAGGAATAGACACCAAATATATTATAATAACTTACAGAAAAACAATCTTATAAATACAATAAATATAGAACTTGTAGATCCAAACTATTTTACTTTTACATCTTTCCTATACAAATAGATGATCTAAAAATTACATAAGACTCACAGGAAAAGATTGCAAATCCAGAAAAGGATGCGGTAGAATAAGAATCCTTCCGATCTACAATTGGATAGTACTCTGAACTATTCCCCTGATTTTATTCTATTTTAGAACATAGTAGAGTGGAGGCTAAGGAAATGAAGAAGGAGAGGTGGGGGAAAATGAGGAGCACAAGTCAATCTATAGGTGTAGAAGGATGATCTAAGTCATAGGATTATTAGGTTTTCAATCACAGATCTCAAAAACACGTCAGTAGAGTTCTCTAGAATGTTACAGTAATGTCGATCTCGTGCTAAGCAAGAAATCGCGCCTGGTATTGATATGGGTCGACCCACCTGCCTATGTGGGTCAACACATGGATCACCCCACATGGGTCCAGGGTCGACCACGTGGTTGACCCAGTTATGGGCTGGGTCGCTTATTGCTCCGTTGATTCTAGCTTAAATATTTATTTATTTTCTGAATTTAAATTTCAAACTTCAACTTATCATATCTTGTTCGTTTTTCATCCGTTTTACCCAAACTAAAAGTCTATCCGAACCAGAATTTCGTAACGGACCCAATGATGAAATTCTCTTTTCTTGATTCTGAATATTATTCTAATTAATATCTAGTTCATTACTCTTTTCTATTTAATTATTTTTTATTAAAATTTGGGTTGTTACATTCTCTTTTCCTTAAAGAACTTCGTACCCAAAATCTCTGAGGCTAGAAAATGTTATAAATGTTACCAACCATTATCTACAACCATCTACTTGACCATCAACTATGGGCATCGATTGTCCTTAGATTTTTTTAATGCTTTTCATGAACATATGCAAAGGTATCGTGAATATGTCTCTAAGATAATGTGAAGACCAGGCGGTCCACGGATTCAGTTGACCTCCTTGATGTAGTTCATGCTTGTGCTATGCATCCAATATGTATGCAAAGGAATCCAAATGATACATATATAAAAATCTATATGCGTAAAAAAACCATTCATCAAAATGCAACATTTAAGTGATGATTCAACCATTTTCCATCCATAATTAAAATAAATTAAAATGCGCACATTCATATGCAATATATAAGTGTCTTAGTTCAGCCGATCTCTAACTAGTGCCTAGTGTGTGTATATGCATACATTGCATCCACTAGCGGACACTTGCATCCACGTGAATACATTCAGTCATAACATGTTCTATTAACATGTTTTAAACTATTTCCTACCATCCTAGGCTTCTACTTAAGATTTATGATTCAAACGATAGAAAAAATAGATTCAAATTCAGAGCTTAGGAAAGAATTAAGAGCATAGTCTCAAAGAGAAATAGAGAAGAAGAATGAATCATATCTTCCTGTTACCAAGTTGCATCTTCGTTATCTTCTCCCTACTGAATCTTAACTAATGATCTCTTTATTCTGTAGCTTCTTAATTTCAGATCCTAGTATCCGAGTAGGAACTCTGCTAACTAATGCCTCTCTCTCTACCTCGATATCCTCTAGAGGCTCGGCTTAACTACTACCATGGAATCATGTAGACACTTCCATAAGTGTGAAACATGGAACACATCATGAACTCCTACCAATCTATCTGGTAGTCTAACTCTGTAGGCTATCTAACATATCCTCTCTACTATAGGGAATGGCCCTACAAACCTCAGCGCCAATTTCCCTACCGAAGTAAATTGAACAACACTCCTCAAAGGTGACACCTTAACAAAAACCATATCTTCTATCTCTAACTCTAGGTCTGTCCTCCGTTGATCTGCGTATGACCTCCGACCATCCTGAGTTGTCTTCATTCGCCTCTGAATCAGTCTATCTTCTCTGAGGTCTCTCTAACCATCTTAGGTCCAAATAGAAGTCTATTTGTGGACTCTCACCAATATGTAGGTGATCTGCAGGTCGTCTGTATAATGCATACCAATACACGTATGATAGCTATTATTATATGCAAAATCTACCAACGAAAGATGCTCTTCCCAAGTGCCTCTGAAGTCTAGGATACACAAACGTGATAAATCCTCATGAATCCTATTAACCTTCTATATTTGTCCATCTGTCCAAGGGTGATTGTAACACCCCGTATTTTCTATGAACATAAAGTAACAAAACAAAGTATAATTAATTTTAAGAGAATAATTAGGGAAAATGGGTTATGCCATTGCGTTCGTCTTGGAATTATGCTTGAGATAGAGTCCGATTTTGCGTAAATCGGACTCCGTATGAAGAAGTTATGGCACTTAGAAGTTTCAGGAGTTTAAAATAAAGGCCAGCCCGAATTCAAATTCAAAGTTTCAAAATTCAAATCACACATCTAGGTTGGGCGGGAAAATTCCCGCCCAGGACCTAGGTCGACCAGGGGGTCGACCTGGGTAGAACAGGTCGACCTGGGAGTCGACCTCCCCCTCCCCCCCCCCCCTTTTTCCAGATCCGTGGACAGATTCGTTTTTCTATATTTAGACGCCCGTTCTGACCAGATTCGTTGCTCCTAAGCTATTTAAACACCCCCAAACCTCACTTTCTCTCCACACAATTTCATTTCGCCTATATTCTACCCTAATTCATATTAAAATAAATCAATGGCGTCGTTACTCTGCTGAAACCTAAGCTAGAACAAGTGCTTCTTCTTCTTCCAATCTGAATAGGATTAAAAGAGAACAACTACGATCACCTTTTCTTTTAGAATCCAACCAAGGTGAGTACAGTTATTTTCAGATATGAAATTTAATTATGATCTTGACATGGTTATAAATCTGAATTGGAGATTATGCATATTCTTGTTTATCAGATCTTTTTTTCTATGTAGATCTCTCTTATTAATGTTATTGTAACTATTTTTTATCTCTTCCTTCCTTCTGTTCTATAGCCAGGCTACCACGAGCCTGAGCCAAATCTCATAAGAGATTGACGCACGAACGCTAAATTTAGGGAAAATAATGAATGATGTATAATTGGACATGACTGATTTGTGACTGATTTAAGAAAAGTGCATATGTTGTAAATTAAGATCTAGATCTAGGCGTACTATATATGACAGTTATGATTCGGAAGAAGGAGAATTATTGTATGACAACATATGACTTGTAATTTGGGAACATAATGCATGTTATAATTCAAGATCTAATTTTGAGGACATAATACATGTTGTAATTTAAGATCTAGATTTGGGGCATATTTTTTATGACGATCTATGACTTGGAAGAAAAAGGATATATGATTTAGGCATAAAAGATTTATATTAAAATAGGATAACTATTAATTGTGAATACGCCTAAATGGGGATTTTGGATATTTGATATACGCTGAAATTAAAGTCTATAATTTGGCATAATTCATATTGCATATCATGATTTGGGGTTTTTTGGAGAATATTCTATACGATGCAAATTTAACTAAAAATTTGGGATGTATGTTATACTGTGAATTATGACCATAATTTAGGTATCTAAAATTAGGCTTAATTTTATGATTATGCGAGGTATGTCAATGGAATTTTAAGGGATGATTAAATCTATTAAATTGTCTAATCTGCTAAATTTGTTGAAACTGAATACGGTAATTTGGGGTATGAAAATATGTAGGCTCGATCTAAAATTGAGCAAAACACGTTAATAGAAATTTGGATATTCTGTTGTAACTTGTAAGGAAGTTAATTTGTTGAATTGGCATAATTAGTCTGATATTGGCATAATATGTGAATGAATACTTTAGCTAAAAATAAGAATGCTGAGACACGAGGTTAGACTCTGTTTGCGGTAGAAGCCAGCCCGGACCCAACCGGCTTAACCAGCAACCGCAAACTGTCAGTCTAATGTGAGAGGTCATAGGCATAAAGTGCTTAGACACGAGGTTAGGTCTGGCTTGTGGCAGAAGTCTGCCCAGAACTACCCAGCACATCTAGCCTACAAGGTTAGGTGAAACAATCTGCAGGTCTGTTAATCTGTATATCTGATCCGTTAGTCTGAAAACTTGTTAACTTGTATGTCTGATCTGAGAACTAGTTAGTCTAAACTTTGTACATCTGAAATCTGTAAGAAAGTTAATCTGAAATCTGTTAGTCTGGGGACATAAGGTTAGGAGGGTTAATTACTTGTGTCATCTGTTGTTTGGGACCCATATTAGTCAGTAACCCTTTCTGGTATCAGTACTATGACCCAACACTAGCTAGGGGTCCAGGGCACGTTTACTTAACTAATTGTAAGAGGTTCACTCTGATAATGGCGAGGGGTGTCGATAACGCATTCCAACCGGGTCATGTGCATGCATGGATCCGGTCTACTCTGAGGATGTAAGACACCATGACATCTGTAAATAGGTCTGTGTCTATAGGTTGCCACTTTAGGGAGTGATACACCCTTCTGTGGGGCCGGCACAGGGTATTTATGTATTAGGGAGCTGATCGCTTGGGGTAGAATTTAGGGTACACTTAGTTATGTCTGTTTCTGTTGGGGCACCGGCCATTTCTGTGTGGTACCGTCTGTTGGGGTGGTAAAGGCCCATTACTAGTGTACACATAATTCCAACATTTTGTTTCCGTAGGGAATATTCTGTTTCCATCTCTGATTCTGTTTCTGCTTCTATTTCTACACCGTCTGTCTCTGTTCGGGTGGTAAAGGCCCATTACTAGCATTCTGTTTCTGTAACTGTCTGTCTCTGTTCGGGTGGTAAAGGCCCATTACTAGCATCGTTTTCTGAAGAGATCGTTCTGTTTTCTGTTTAGATAGCAACACCTAATTCTGTTATACTAGTATTAGTGCAGAGAAGTGAAAACCAAGTAAGAAGCTTAGTTTAGCCTATATCATTCTGTCTCTTCTGTTAACCTGCTACTCCTATTATGGTTATCCATCATCCAGTTTTATTTACATGTCATGATACTGTTATCTGTTTATATGCTGAAAGTCACTGGACTCACCAGACTTATGTCTGACCTAGTTTGTTTCGCCTCTCTTCTTCCGTTACCCCCCCCCCCCAAGTTCTCAGGGTGGAAACATAGGAGCTTGATTCAGATTCCATCTGCTTGAAGTGCTTGAAATATTGCTTGGCTTTGATTCTACCTATTTATGGCATTCTTTATTGGGGATTATGGCTTTAAAATTATGCATTCTGAAGGATTTTGTATAAGACTGAAATTTGTATACTTGGGTTTTGTTATTGTGATGTAACCAAACTTATTTCAGTTTTTGTTGTAATAAATATATAAAATTTTCAAGTACTACTATACATATATGTCTTGTAAATTTCTGTTTTGTTTACTTATAACGTTCCACTGAATTTAAGGCATTCTCTTTGTTACTGACCTTAACGGAAGTGGGGTGTTACACTTGGTATCAGAGCTGAAGGTTACCAGTTTGATAAAAAGTTTTTGGAAACTATTTTCAAAAAGGTTTTAAAAAGGAAGTATTTTCAAAAGTAAAGTTTATTTTGAAAAACATAATCCCCAAAAGCCATATATATGTCTTTCGAATTCTCCATTTTGAATCTCTTCATTTTCTTTTCAGCAAGTCTGGGTTACCCGAGATACCCGAGGGCATACCGATACCAACTTGGTTCAGAAGGTATCTGGAGGCTAGGGCCACTACTGCAGGCCTAACAGACGTTCCTCCTCCTCCTCCCCCCCCCCCCCCCACGTTGATACTTTTTCGAAGATATGCAAGGACTTTCGGGCAATGGGTGGGAAACCTTTTCACGGATCAGAGACGTTTGTTGAAGCTCGGAATTGGCTTAAGGAAGTGGAAGATTTGTTTGGTATCTTCGAGATAGGAGATGGAAGGAGGTCCAATTAGTCTTGGTTAATGAAGGACGAAGCCTCGTTTTGGTGGGAGGTCACAAATGGAGAGCGTCTGGTAGAAACATGGATGGATTTCTGGCATAGGTTCGAGATGAAATTCCTCTCATGAGCAGAAGAGAATTTATACATGGAGAGGTTCTTAGCATTAAAGCAAGGGAATTCATCAATGAAGGAGTACGTCAACAAGTTCAATCAGTTGGCGAGATTCGGCTTAGACTTGGTGAACACACCTGAGAAGAAGGCCCCGAGATTCGTTAAAGGTTTGAATGAGCCGCTACATGGGTTGGCTATGACCCACATTCCTATGGGGGCTACGTTCGAGAAATTGGTTGACATGGCGTTAATGCATGAAGAGGAAGCCAAAAGTGAGAAGAAAGAGGAAAAGCTCGAAGGACCACAGAACAAGAAAGCGTGGCCCAAAGAGGAAACACAAAAGAAGAATGAAAGTCTGAAGATAAGAAGGAGAAAAAGTGCTTTATCTATGGAAGCTTGACTCATTTGAATAAGGACTGTAGAGAGAAGGAAGGGTGCTTGCTTCAACTGTGGAGAAATGGGACACTTCACTAGGGACTGCCCGAAGAAACGTGGGCAAGGGCAGAATCTACTTCTGGAGGGTAGGCGAATGCTCACATGACTGGTAGATAGGGTGGAGATAGGAAAATTTATGTATAAGGTTTAATTTCCTTATCTGATTATTGAGATAAAACTCTTTTTGATTCTGTAATTAAGACTTTGCCCTTTAATACTAGTCTTGTTTCTGATCCCGCTATGGTCTCAAACCCCATAAGGGTTACGAATCATATGTTTGTGATGAGTTGGGGTTTGAGGGTATCTGTGTTAGGCGTTAAGTTGACTATGATGCATACATTCTGGTTTTATGGGGTATGGTGCAGTTTTATCATGCTTAGTTTCCTAAGAATCATTTGATAATCTGATCTATACCAATAGTCTATAAGTATATTTCTGAAAAGGAAAGGGATTTTTACTAGAAGCATGAAGTAGATTTCCAGTTTTGACATTGTTTAATAGGAGTAATTCTCTGAGTGTCAATCTGGTGTTGATTTCGGTCTTCGGGGTTGATACTTTGGGATTTATTCTATTAACCGATGTCTAATGGGAACAGAACTTTTATACTTACTTCTATCACTCGGATGTATCCTATCGATCGATTCTTCGACCTTTAGGTAGAAACTAAAGGGTGTAAACATGTGTTTGAGACATGTTATGTTTGATGGTTGCAAGTGGATGCAAGTGGTTGCTAGTGGTTTGCAACACCCCACCTCCATTAAGGTCACTCACAAAGGGAATGCCTTAACTTCAGTGGAGCATTTTTGGTAAATAGACACATAATATCACAAGACAGATATAAAATTTTTGCAGCGGAAAACAACTTTATTAAATCACCAAAATATTTTGTTACATAATACCATGAGTCATAAAACCCTTACAACGAAATACTTCTATCTTATATTATCAGAGTACATAGGTAGGTATTTAAAAGAAAACATCATTCCCCATATCAAAGAGCAAGCCATATAAGAGACTCGAGCCATACTTCAGAAGTAGCTCCTAGAAGGTGATATCCAAATCCTGACTAAACCTGGGTGTTTCCTCCCTGAGAACCTGGGGGGAGGGAAACGGAAGAAAAGAGGCGAAACAAACTAGGTCAGACATACGTCTGGTGAGTCCAGTAACTTTTAGCCAGTAAATAAATAAAGGTAAACATGACAGGCATACAAAGTGGATAAGAGGATCACGGTACAGATGACAGGTATGACAGGACAAATAAGGTAAGGTGTATGCATAATTCACTACTAACTACTCTGCACTATTACTAGTCAAATCAATATGGGATGATCCCTTCCGCGAATGATAACGATGGTGGTAGATTCGTGTATTCCTAGCTGCTGACATAGGTGCTGCATGTTCTTATCTCAACTAGTCATACCCACTACCCTCCTACTATAAATTGGTAGACTTAGGGCATATGTCCGGATATACCCTAATCGATCGGCTCCCTACTCGGTAGATACCCTATGCTGGTCCCACAACTAGGGGGTATCACTTCCCTAAAGTGGCAACCTAAGGTGTGCACAGTTATACCTACTGGTGTCACGGTCGTCTTGTCCCACTCTGCTCGGTCCATGCACGCACATGTCCCCGGTCGGTTTGTGCCGCCCACACCATCCGTCTCGTTTTGGATCTCTTACAATCAATCAGTAAGCATGCCCCTTCCTCGCTTAGTACGAAGATCTTTACTTTGATACCCCTCCGGGTTACTGACTGAAATGGGTCCCACACAACGTGATACAAGCTCTCCTCTATGTCTTGTATCCCCATTAAGTTTTCTACTGACTATGTATACCCTAAGGTGTCTTTAATTACATAGCCCTCAATCAGTTATGCGTACCTATAGGTGTCTTTAATACATAACCCATATTCTATCTATCAGTTATGCGTACCTATAGATGTCTTTAATACATAACTTTACCTACTCCCATTAGTTATGCGTACCCCTGAGGGTGTCTTTAATACGTAACTTTACCTATTCCCATTAGTTATGCGTACCCCTAAGGGTGTCTTTAATACATAACTTTACCTACTCCCATTAGTTATGCGTACCCCTAAGGGTGTCTTTAATACATAACTATATCTATCCCCATTAGTTATGCGTACCCCTAAGGGTGTCTTTAATACATAACTTTACCTATTCCCATTAGTTATGCGTACCCCTAAGGGTGTCCTTAATACATAACTCTATATATCCCCATTAGTTATGCGTACCCCTAAGGGTGTCTTTAATACATAACTCTATCTATCCCCATTAGTTATGCGTACCCCTAAGGGTGTCTTTAATACATAACTTTACTATTCTTTCCCCGATTATGTATACCATTAGGTGTCTTTAATTACATAACCCTTTTTATCCGGTTAAGTTTGTGGGCCTATATATATTAATATTACCCACCTACCCTTCAGTTGTACTTAACCCTCCCACTAATTTAATCCTATTTATTTAATGGTTAAGTTTGTGGGCCTATATATACTAATATTACCCACCTACCCATCAGTTGTACTTAACCCACCTACTGATTTAACCTTGTTTAGTTAATGGTTAAGTTTGTGGGCCTATATATATTAATATTACCCACCTACCCATCAGTTGTACTTAACCCACCCACAATGCAATTCGTTTTACTTAACCCTAACTTATGTCTATCATCATACAGTCCATATGTATTAAGTTAGGTTAAGTAGTCCATATGTATTAAGTTAGATTAAATCTATTATATTGTCTAATCTGTTAAATCTGTTGAAACTTAATACGGTAATTTGGGGTATGAAAATCTGTAGGATCGATCTAAAACTGAGCAAGACATGTTAATAGAACTTTGGATAATCTGCTTTAACTTGTAAAGAAGTTAATTTGTTGAATTGGCACAATTAGTCTGATATTGGCATAATCTGTGAATGAATACTTTAGTTAAAAATAAGAATGCTGAGACACGAGGTTAGACTCTGTTTGCGGTAGAAGCCTGCCCGAACCCAACCGACTTAACCAGCAATCTCTGTCAGTCTAATGTGAGAGGTCGTAGGGATTAAATGCTTAGATACAAGGTTAGGTCTGGCTTGTGGCAGAAGTCTTCCCGGAACCGTCCGACACATCCAGCAGCCACAAGCTACCGACCTAATGTGAGAGGTCTGTGCATTTATATTTAATTATTGCAAATCTATGATAAATATGATGCCTAAAACATATTGGATAGATAAGGTTAAGTCAACTGGACTGGTGAATCTAATAAACCCGTTTGAAAATCTGTAGGCCCAATACAAGGTTAGGTGAAACAATCTGTAAGTCTGTTAATCTGTATATCTGATCCATTAGTCTGAAAACTTGTTAACTTGTATGTCTGATCTGAGAACTAGTTAATCTGAACTTTGTACGTCTGAAATCTGTAAGCAAGTTAATCTGAAATCTGTTAGTCTGGGGACACAAGGTTAGGAGGGGTAATTACTTGTGTCATCTGTTGTTTGGGACCCATATTAGTCAGTAACCCTTTCTGGTATCAAAACTATGACCCAACACTAGGTAGGGGTCCAGGGCACGCTTACTGAACTAATTGTAAGAGGTTCACTCTGATAATGCCGAGGGGTGTTGATGGTGCATTCCAACCGGGTCATGTGCATGCATGGATCCGGTCTACTCTAAGGATGTAAGACACCGTGACATCTGTAAATATATCTCTGTCTATAGGTTCCACTTTAGGGAGTGATACACCCTTCTATGGGGCCAGCATAGGGTATTTATGTATTAGGGAGCTGATTGCTTGGGGTAGAATTTAGGGTACACTTATTTTTGTCTGTTTCTTTTGGGGTGTCGGCTGTTTCTGTTGGGGTGGTAACACCTGTCTGTTTCTGTGTGGTGCTGCCTGTTGGGGTGGTAAAGGCCCATTACTAATGTACACCTAATTCCAAAATTTTGTTTCCATAGGGAATATTTTGTTTCCGTCTCTGATTCCACTTCAGCTTCTGTGTCTGTCTCTGTTCGGGTGGTAAAGGCCCATTACTAGCATTCTGTTTCTGTAACCGCCTGTCTCTGTTCGGGTGGTAAAGGACCATTACTAGCATCGTGTTTCTGAAGAGATCGTTCTGTTTTCTGTTTAGATAACAACACCTAATTCTGTTATACTAGTATTAGTGTAGAGAAGTGAAAACCAAGTAAGAAGCTTAGTTTAGCCTATATCATTCTGTCTCTTTTGTTAACCTGCTACTCCTGTTATGGTTATCCATCATCCAGTTTTATTTACATGTCATGATACTGTTATCTGTTTATATGCTGAAAGTCACTGGACTCACCAGACTTATGTCTGACCTAGTTTGTTTCGCCTCTTTTCTTCCGTTCCCCCCCCCCCCCACCCCAAGGTTCTCAGGGTGGAAACACAGGAGCTTGATTCAGACTCCATCTGCTTGAAGTGCTAGAAGTGCTTGAAATATTGCTTAGCTTTGATTCCGCCTACTTATGGCATTCTCTGTTGGGGATTATGGCTTTAAAATTATGCATTCTGAAGGGTTTTGTATAAGACTGAAATTTGTGTACTTGGGTTTTGGTATTGTGATGTAACCAAACTTATTTATGTTTTTGCTGTAGTAAAGATATAAATTTTTCGAGTACTACTTTACATATTTGTCTTGTAAATTTCTGTTCAGATTACTTATAACGTTCCACCGAAGTTAAGGCATTCCCTTTGTGAGTGACCTTAACGGAAGTAGGGTGTTACAATGATAGGTGGTGCTAAGTCGTAGTTGTGTCCCAATGTCGTATGCAAGCTCCTCCAAAACTCTCTCATGAAGATGGGGTCTCCATCACTAACAATACTAGAGGGTACTCCATGAAGTCGGGCGATCTCTTTAAGATACACAGATACCAACCAATTTGTCGTTTTCTTACTCTTAACCAAGCTAAAATGAGCACTCTTAGTCAACCTATCGACTATAATCCAAACAAAGGTGTTATCCTTCCTTAATCTGGGCACTCGAACTATAAAGTCCATCGAGACGCTCTCCCACATCCACTATGGCACATCCAAATGCTGGAGCAATCCACTAGGCTTCCTCTACTCAGCCCTCACTCGCTGACAAGTCATACATTGAGCTACATACTCTGCCACGTCCTTCTTCATCCCTATCCAATGAAAAACTGTAACGACCCAACTTTTCCATACTATTTAAGCAAATATTTAACTGCTCTAGTGCAACTCAAACGGCAAAGGAAAGCAGATTGTTAATAGAAAGAAGTTAGAGGGTGAGAAAGAAAGAAATATTAGAATAAGAAGAACAAAGTCTCATGGCGGAACAAATAAAATGTAATATATCAAAAAATTTAAATAAAAAGAAACTGTGTATATATGATTACAATCAGAGTCACATTCATTTCAATACAACACACATAGCTGAAAATAATATATTATCAGAAAATACGGATATATATCTTGACTCCAGTTTCCCTTCTGAATTTCCAAGCGAAACCTAACCAGATTATATACTCGGTCTAACCAGAGCACATTTGAAGCAAAGAAAAATTCACCCAAATCAGTCTGTAATACTTTCAGCGATAAATTCATATTAGAAACAACTTGTTTAACTTTAGAAAATCCTCTGACATAATGGAACTCTCGTAAGACACGACCACACATAAACATGGCACGTATTTTTACCTTACGATAACCAAAATCACTTTTTATATCAAAATCCAGTGATATTATAATAATGTATATTAATCCCCAAATATGTAGGAATATAGCCGGAAAGCTTGCATCTCACTTTCCAATATACTTGGTTTCGACTAAAAACATGTGGCTCGTATTGGAGTTTAGATTTCCAACATGACAGGGTATGGGACCACCTCTCGATTAGTGTACTTTAGAGAGGATACACTGGGATTCAACAATAACATCTTGCAACCCGGCCACACATAACCATCTACTCATTCAACCCGAATGTATCAAATATTTTGTCACCTATGGTTGGTAGCAACCCAAATTGTATTCCGTAAGATATAGAAACGATTGAAGAAGAATATAATGAAATTTCTCTAGATGGTGACAATAAACCCTAATAGGAATGACCCATATAGCCATGCTGCATGCCCGACTTCTGTCATTTCCCCGTTGATGAGGTTTGAGGTTACGATTACCTTTCCGAGGACATCACATTATTTCTTTGAATGCCACATTGTCAGATCTATCAAATCACTAATCGACGTCCACAAATATGCTCTATGTGCAAATGTGATGACCCGTATTCTACGTATCGGAGGATTGTAGAGTATTTATTTTATTTCCGTACAAAGTCAAATGGACGTGTGACTTTGGGAAACGACTACTGGGATCATTTCCAACATTCACAATTTTTGCCAGATTTTAAAATGGCCATTTTGCCCCTATAAAATCTTGTTTTGCCTATAACTTTTGATTGGTAAGGAGTTTTGACCTACAACTACTTCCGTTGGATTTAGATGATGGTTTCCCATTCCATAGAGTAGTCACATTAATCAAATGGACTTACCGTTTGGGAGACATGGCTAAAATAAGATTTGAAAACGGAAAAACAACCTAATTGAGCTTAATTAAGTGATTAGCAGCTAGGCCCATAACCCAATTCGGGATTAGGTTTATGGGAGGGCTGAAAGGAGTTGGAGAATCATCTCCTTTCATTTTTCTAGCCTCCACAAACCTTTCTCAAACCCTAATCATGGCTTCCATCTTCTAAATATCTCTCTAATCACAAATTAATAAATTCTACATCAAATCAAATCGGATTAACACCAAATTCGAGGTAGAACTGCTACACCACATTGGAATTAGAGCCAAATCAGTAAAAGTTTCAGATCTATCATTTATTATTGGCTAAGGTGAGTGATTAGCATGTTTATTTACTAATTATGGCTAATTAGGGGTGATTAGTGGTAATTAGCGAAATTATACACTTAAAAATTCTAGATAAATATGCATAAATTCTAGAATCATATTTTATGTCACATATATGGATTTGGGTTGATTTGGATTAAGTTTTCTAATCCCTGAATTTAGGGGGTTAAGGGGAAAATCTTGGATTTGGGTATGTTTGATCTAGAATAGTATATGTGATTGATGTTTTAATCTTTTTGGTTGAATCTATATGTTGCTACTACTATTTGGTATGTTTTATGATTGCATAGGAAAGTTAGAATGGTTGAAAACACCTTCATTTGGCGAAAATAGCTTGCTGGAAAACTTGCAGGGTTCTGGTTTGGATCGGATGAGGGTGAGCTAGTCAGATCGGCTAGCCGAACCGGATTGGGAGTCTGGACGGGACGGACCGAACTAGAGCTTAAGCATAAGGAAGCATGATAAAAAGGAAGGCCATTCGAATCGAGTTGGAGTTGGGATCCAGGTGGAGCTTAGCATGGAATCAGACAAGAGCTAGGATGGGGATCATATCGGATTAGAACAGGAGATGGCGAGTCGAGCTGAAGAACCCGCACCGACCCGCACCGAACTGGGATCGGGAGATGAGGAAGCCAATCCGAACCGAACAAGGGACTTGAGCACCATATATTCGAACCGAGCTGATGGAAGGAAGCCGAACCAAACCGTATTTGAGCTTCTACCACTACCATGCGACGATGATCGTGAACTCTTCTGAAGACCAACTCCAATTCAACCAAAACTCGAGATGTAAAGGAAGTCTAAGTGGGAAGTTATCACTCAGGATCCAAATGGGAATCAACGAGTTAACTTCTAGAGTTGGGCTTTGTCGTGGGACGTGTGCAAAGAAGTTATCGATATCTATTACTTTGGTTCACCGTTGAAAGAGGGGGTATGTAGACGAACCAGAACCAAGGCGGTGTGGACTGGTTGTCCCGTACCCCAGAGCCAGGGTGGTGTGGACTGGGTAGGGTTATTGACTATAGAACAGGGCATTGTGGTCATAGAAATAGTTGTATGAAGTCCAGGGTGGTGTGGACCCGTCATGGCCCTAATGGATCTGGTGATCAAAGACGTAGATATCGTATGCTTTACGCACTAGGTGAGAGATGTGTGAGGATGATTGCTATGTTTGATGTTTGCTATCACCAGGACACGCACACTTCTATTTTACACACTATGTTAGTGTTACCTTAGAATATTGTACATTTTGTTGTGCTAATTCTTTGGTTGCAGGTCCAGGTCAGATATGATTATTTATACATGTTATTGCTTTATTCAGTTACATAGATTTGTTATCGCTCATACCAGACTTTCGTCTGACCCATAGTTTTATGTCTGTTCTTATTACTCTGTGTGCTCCTAAACGAGCTAACTAGAGGAAGGTTAGGTGATTATGCACGAGTAGTTGTCCAGAGACGAGCAGCGGGCTTCCACATACTTTATACATATCCTCCTGTGTTGTTGCTGCTCACTGCTTTGGGCATTGGTAGTTTACCTCTTCTATTTCCTTTTAGAGACAGTATTTTAAAGTTGTAATAATTGGATATGAAGCTGTATTTTGGTTTCCGCTACTATGATGGATATGGTTTAGTTTTCAGCTTATGTACTTTCTCGCCTGTTTTATATCAAGTTATGTTATTATTATATTTTATTCCGTGGACTGTGAGATATGCTACAGGTTCTTTAGTAATTCATTGTTTCAACCCTTTTGACGATCGTCCCGTGCTAGTTGGGCATTGGCACAACGCATTTCGGGGAAATGTCGGATGGTACGGGGAGGCGATTACACTTGGTATCAGAGCCTAGGTTGCATAGTTTAACCTAGGGGAAGACATTAGGGAGAGATAGTATATGTAGATGAGAGAGCGTATTTGTGATATTTTGGTTTTCAAAAACTATATATATACTATTAGTATATCTAAGGTAAAGTCGCACTGCATTGGCACCACTAAAAAGATGGTTAATCGTTTCTCTTTACAGATTTAACGATGAGCCGATATACGAGGAGTAAGGAACTTTGCACCATGAATTGAAGAGGGAGCGGGTTTAGAGGCCAACAATGGGAATGTCCCTGATATAAGGATGACATTTACTGCCTTCATGCGAGAGATGCTTAGGGATGCTCAGGGAGCAGTTCCTAACGCTGCTAACGGTGGTGGTGCAGTAGTGCAGGCACCTAGAGTCGATTTCGCCAAACTTAACAAGGATTATACTAGTCTTCGTGGGAAGCTGTTCCATGGAACGGAATCGGCTACGGAGGCTCAGGATAGGCTTGATAGTTGTGAGCACATCTTCAAGGATTTAGGCATCGATGATGCAATTAAGAGAAAGCTAGCATTGCGTCAGTTTCAAAGACGGGAAATGAATTTGTGAAATGTTATTAAAGCGGCTACTTCTGAAGATCAAGTTACTTGGGATCAATTTAAGACTCGCTTCGGTGATAGGTTTATTCCAGCTGCTCAGAAATCAGAATTGTTCAAGGAGTTTTTGGAGCTTAAGCAGAATGGTAGGGCAGTCTCGGAATATATTGCTGAATTCGATACCTTATCGAAATATGATTATCTCTTATCGATAATGCCAAGAAGAAGAACAAGAAGTTCATAACAGTCCTAGATGAGTACTTGGGGTGAAAGATTTATAAACCATATCGATGAGACCTTCGAATCTATTGTGGGAAAGAAATTAAGATCAGAGGGCCTTTACCCTAAGTCGAAGACCGAAGTTGCTATTACATCTGCAGAGGAGCCAAAAACGCAGAAAGCGGTGAAGGAAAGAAGAATTCCCAGAACAAGAGAAAATAGAACCAAACCAAGGATGGTCAGAAAAAGAAGAATAAGAAAGATATCGAGTGCTTTGGCTGCGGCAAGAAGGGCCACTATATCAAAGATTGTCGCGCGAAGCTAGGGGAGAAGAAGTGCTTCAACCGTGACCAAGGTGGACATTTCACGATTAAATGTCCATAACCCCCCAAGAAGAAACAGATCATGAAATCATACGCTATCAACGTTGTTCCTTCTTTATCAAATGCCCCAACAGCGGCGAAGAAGGGAAAGGGTGTCATTATTCAAGGTATGCTTTCTATTTATGATGTTCCTATTTGGGTATTGTTTGATACCGGGGCTTCCCATTCCTTCGTATCTAGTGACCTGGTAGATAGGTTAGAATTGAAACCCGAGATTGTTGATAAACCTTTAGCTGTGACGAACCCGATCGGTGGTTAGACTAGCCTTTGTATGATTTGTCGTAATTTGGTCTTATCGAGTCATGGATGTATGTTTGCTTGTGATTTCTTTGTTTTGGGCTTTACTGGGTTTGGCATTGTTCTGGGATTCGATTGGCTCCAAAGGTATAGGGTGGTGGTGGACTATGAGGGGTCTTCGGTGACCAATAGAGTGGATGATGGGCGGAGGGTGGTATTGGGTTGCCTACCTAGTGATGGGGTGATGGCTAGTTTTCTAAATTCCCTCGACATCCCGCATGATGAGTTATCAGATGTGCCTATTGCGGGCGAGTATCCGGACATCTTTGAGGGAGTGACCGAACTTCCACCACACCGAGAGATCGAGTTTCGGATTGATTTAGTGAAAGATGCCAGACCTATAATGATGCCTCTTCGTCGTATGGTGCCAAGGGAGCGGCGAGAGCTCGAAGTGCAAGTAGGCGATCTTTTGAAGAACGGATTTATCCGAAGAAGTGTTTCCGAGTGGGGAGCACTAGTTGTATTTGCTACCAAGGCCGACGGTTCCCTTTGCTTATGCGTGGACTACCGCGAGTTAAACAAGGTGACTAGGAAGAATAGTATCCTATTCCACGTATAAATGATTTATTTGATCAACTAAATGGAGCAAGAGCGTTTTCCCGGTTGGATCTCATGATAAGATTTCATCAGCTTCGAGTAGCAGCTGAGAGTATACCTAAAACTGCATTATGAACGTCGTCTGGGTTCTATGAGTGGTCGGTCATGCCATTTGGGTTGACCAATGCACCCGCATATTTTGTGGATCTTATGAATAGGGTTTTCAGGGATCAATTAAGTAAGTTTGTTCTTGTGTTTGTGGATGATATCTTGGTTTACTCAAGGCCAGAGGAAGAGCATAAGGAACATTTGAGGGTAGAAATGGGGGTGCTGAGGAAACACCAATTAAAAGCAAAATTTTCTAAGTGTCACTTTTAGAGGAGGGAAGTGAGGTTCTTAGGCCATGTTGTTTCAGAGAATGGTATTGTCGTGGATCCTGCGAAGGTGGCTACGGTGCAAGATTGTTCTATGCCCAATAATGCAACGAACATGAGAAGTTTCTTGGGTTTAGCTGGATATTATCATAAGTTTATCCAAGACTTCTCCAAGATAGCAGCACCGTTAACTCAGTTGACCAAAAAGAATCAAGCTTTCACTTGGGACGGAAGGTGTGAGAATGCATTTAAAAGTCTAAAGGAGAAGTTGACGTGTGCACCAGTGTTAATTATTCCTAAAGGGAATGAAGAGATGACGGTATACACGGATGCCTGTGGTACCGGACTAGGTGCTGTACTGATGCAAGGAGGTAAGGTTGTAGCTTATGCTAGTCGACAACTGAAACCACATGAGAAAAGATATCCTACTCATGACTTGGAATTGGTAGCGATCGTGTTCGCGTTAAAGATGTGGAGACACTATCTCTTAGGAGAAAGTTGCTTACTGATCATAAGTCATTGAAATATCTTTTCTCTCAAAAGGATTTAAATCTTCATCAGTAGAGATGGTTAGAGTTCTTGGCTTCATATGATTTCAATATCGCATATACACCCGGGAAGGGCAATGCAGTAGCTGATGCATTAAGTAGGCGACATGCCAGTTTGGGGGCTATGTTTCTTGAATGGAAGCAACTAGAGTATATCGCGGGATATGATTTCAGACCTAAGTGTGAATTCGGCCCAGAGATGCTAGCAAGTTTGACGATCAGACCGAGTTTAATTGAGCGGATCGGTTCCAATCAGAGGGACGATACTAAACTATCGGAAATCATCTCCAAGGTAGAGATGGGTATCGATGGTGAGGGAATGACAAGTATGGACTTGATCGAGAAGGATGTCTTCGAAAGAATGGGAGACTAGTTGTACCCAACGTTAGTGGATTGAGAGATGAAGTGCATAGAGAGTGTCATCACTCGAAACGGACTATACATCCCGGAGGTAACAAAATGTATGGAGACATGAAGCAGACCTACTACTGGGAAGGGATGAAAAGAGACGTTGGGAAGTTTATATCTAAATGCATGAACTTCCAGTTAGTTAAAGCCGAGCAAAACAAGCATAGTGATTTATTGCAACTGTTGGAAATTCCCAAATGGAAATGGGAATAAGTCTCAATGGATTTCATCGATGGTTTACCAAGGACTAGATCGGGTCATGATAATATTTAGGTGATTGTGAATCGATTGACCAATAGTGCAAGGTTTATACTGTTCAAGTCGAATAGAATGGCAGCTAAGTTAGCGGAACTATATATGAAGTGGGTAGTGAGATTTCATGGAATACCTAAAGGTATTGTGAGTGAGCAAGATCCATTATTTACTAGTGGGTTTTGGAAGAGCTTACAAGAGGCCTTAGGATCAGAAACCACGTACCATCCTCAAACCGACGGTCAAACAGAGAGGATGAATCATGTTATTAGAGGATCTCTTGAGAGCTTGTATATTGGATTTTTGGGGGGGGGGGGTCATGGGATGACCATTTGCATCTGGTTGAGTTCGCATATAATAATAGTTATCAGTCCAGTATTGGTATGGCTCCATTTGAAGCTTTGTACGGAAGACAGTGAAACTGACCATCATGTTGCTTAGAAACCGGTGAGAAATTTGTGCTTGGGTCGGATATAATAAGAGAAACTTCAGATAAGATCAAGGTTATTTAACAACGAATGAAGATCGCCCAAGATAGGCATAAGAGTTATGCTAATAAAAGACGAAGAGATTTGAAATTCTCCATTGGTGACTTGGTATTCATCAAGATTTCTCCGTTGAAGAGTGCGAATCGGTTTGGTAGGAGAGGTAAGTTGGCATCAAGGTTTTTTGGTCCATTTCTAGTTCTCGAACAAGTTAGGAATTTAGCGTATAAAGTTGGATTACCAGACAAGATGGCGGGAGTACACAATGTATTCTCAATTAAGGAAGTTCGTACACGATTCTGATATAACTATTTCACCAGATCAGTTGGATGATATCGAGGTAGAATTCGAGGCAATTAGAAATCGCAAAACGATTCGTATTGTCGCACACGATACGAAACAACTTCGAAGGAAAACGGTGAAACTGGTTAAGGTCCAGTGGGGTGATATGAGAATGACTGTACTTGGGAAACTGAGGAGAACATAAGCAAATCATATCCAGAGCTCTTTACCTGGTAAGATTTTAATCGCGATATAGTTATTCCCTTGTTAGTAAACTGCATGCTAGGACAAGCTAGTTGTGTCTATTATATATGTTTGATTGTTTGTAAATGGTTGATAGGCATGCGGGACACTATTGTATGTTTTCTTGGTTAAGGAATTTCGAGGGCGAAACTTCTTAAATAAGGGGGGAAGAGTGTAACGACCTATATTCTACGTATTGGAGGATCGTAGAGTATTTCTTTTATTTTCATAAGAAGTCATATGGACATGTAACTTTGGGAAACGACTACTGGGGTCATTTACCATATTCACGATTTTTGCCGGGTTTAAAAATGACAATTTTGCTCCTAGTGAATCTTGTTTCGCCCATAACTTTCGATTGGTAAGGAGTTTTGACCTGAAACCACTTCCATTGGATTCAGATGATGGTTTCCCATTCCGTAGAGTGGTCACATTAATCAAACGGACTTACCATTTGAGAGATATGGTTGAAATAACATTTGAAGATGGAAAAACAACCTAATTGGGCTTAATTAAGTGATTAGCAGCTATGCCCATAACCCAATTCGGGATTAGGTTTATGGGAGGGCTGAAAGGAGTTGGAGAATCATCTCCTTTTATTTTTCTAGCTGCCACAAAGCTTTCTCAAACCCTAATCACGGCTTCCAACTTCTAAATCTCTCTAATCACAAATTAATCAAATCTACATCAAATCAAGCTAGATTAACATCAAATTCAAGGTAAAGTTGTTGCACCACATTGAAATCCGAGCCAAATAAGTAAAAGTTTTAGATCTATCATTTATTATTGGCTAAGGTGAGTGATTAGCATGTTTATTTACTAATTATGGCTAATTAGGGGTGATTAGTGATAATTAACGAAATTATACACCTAAAAATTCTGGAAAAATATGCATAAATTCTAGAATTATACTTTATGTCACATATATGGATTTGTGTTGATTTGGATTAAGTTTGCTAATCCCGGAATTTAGGGGGTTAAGGGGAAAATCATGAATTTAGGTATGTTTGATCTAGAATTGCATATATGATTTATGTTTTAATCTTTTTTGGTTGAATCTATATGTTGCTACTGTTGTTTGGTATGTTTAATGATTGCATAGGAAAGTTAAAATAGTTGAAAACGCCGTTGTTTGGTGAAAATAGTTTGCTGGAAAACTTGCATAGTTCCAGTTTGGATCGGATGAGGGTAAGCTGGTCGGATCGGCAACCAGACTAAAAGTCTGGAAGGGACGGACCAAATTAGAGCTTAAGCATAAGGAAGGATGATAAAAAGGAAAACCATTCGATTCGAGTCGAAGTTGGGATCAAGCTGGAGCTTAGCATGGGAACGGATCGAATTAGAGCTAGGATGGGGATCGGATTAGAACAGGAGATGGCGAGTCGAGCTGAAGAACCCGAACCGAACCGGGATTGGGAGATGAGGAAGCCGAACCAAACCGAACAAGGGACTTGAACACCATATATTCGAACCGAACCATGGGAAGGAAGCTGAACTGAACCGGATTCGAGCTTCTACCACTACCACGCGACGACGATCGTGAACTCTTCTGAAGATCAACTCTAATTCAACCAAAACCCGAGATGCAAAGGAAGTCTAAGTGGGAAGTTACCACTCAGTATCCAGATGTGAACCAATAAGTTAACTTCTAGAGTTGGGCATTGTTGCAGGACGTGTGCAAAGGAGTTATCGATATCTATAACTTTGGTACATCATTGAGAGAGGAGGCATGTAGACGAACCAGAGCCAGGACGGTGTGGACTGGTTGGCTCGTACCCCAGAGCCAGGACGGTGTGGACTGGGTAGGGTTATTGACTATAGACCAGGGCGATGTGGTCATAGTAATAGTTGTACAGAGTCCAGGGAAGTGTGGACCCATCATGGCTCCAATGGATTTGGTGATCAAAGCAGTGAATATTGTATGCTTTACGCACTGACATGCACACTTCCATTTTACACTCTATGTTAGTGTTACCTTAGAGTATTGTACATCTTGTTGTGCTAAATCTTTGGTTGCAGGTCCAGGTCAGGTATGATTATTTATACATGGTATTGCTTTATTCAGTTACATAGATTTGCTATCGCTCATACTAGACTTTCGTTTGCCCCAGAGTTTTATGTCTCTTCTTATTACTCTGGGTGCTCCTAAATGAACAGACTAGATGCAGGTTAGGTGATTAAGCATGAGTAGCTGTTAGGAGACGAGTAGGAGGCTTTCACGTACTTTATACATATGCTCCCTGTGTTGTTGTTGGTCACTGCTTTGGGCTTTAGCAGTGTACCTCTTTTATTTCCTTTTAGGGACAATATTTTAAAGTTGTAATAATTGGATATGAGGCTGTATTTTGGCTTCCGCTACTCTGATGGATATGGTTTAGTTTTCATCTTATGTACTATCTTGCCTGTTTTATATCAAGTTATGCTATTTGTTAACGATATTTTCCATCAACGCCCGGATTAAGTTATTTAAGACATGTTTTCATGGGATTTAACACCGTTATGACTCAGAGTTATTGAAGAACATTCTAAAGCCTACGAATCTAAGCTAGTCTACCTTCCCTCAGTTATCGAAATTCTGATTCTAACAATTAATTATCGTACCCCTGAAGAATGGACATTACACATATTGTGCGATGGCATTCCGAAATGACCCTGGGAAGGTTAGTGTTAACTCCCTGTTTCAACATTATGGCACAACAAGATTATCAAATCGCAAGATGTTTAAGACCCAGAATTCTCCATTCATAAATCGTAGATGTATTACAAGAGTTGAGGATTTGCTCCTTTTTTAGAAGAAAAGAACTAAATTGAGAAATAAAAAGTTTTGTCACCCTCTATGTGGCTCTTAGGGTCCTATTTATAGTGAATTCGAGGACTCCTCTACTGCTGGGCTATTGGGCCTGCATGGGCCTTTGCCGGCCGCTTTTTCCCTTGATCTTGGGCGTTTGGCTCTTGGTCGTCCTTACGGTGCTAATTATAGTCTTCAAAGTGAGGGTCCCGGTCAACTTGGGCTTCTCCGAGACTGATACGGGTTTGTTGCCATGGCGGTTTTCGGATGGCATTTGAATTCCCGGTAGTAGCTCCTGGGTGAAGGCTTCCGGATGCAAGCTTCTAGATGTAGGCTTTCGGCTTTCTCTTGGATACTTAGAGGAGCTTGCCCTCATGTCGTATGTAGATAGCTGCCGGTTTGAAACCGTTATTGGTTTCTGTACTAGGTAAATTCGTAAGGATAGCATGTATCTCTACTAGGGTCCCAGTTAGCCTTCTGGTGGGGTTTTTGGGATGGCCTGGATTTTCGGAAGGTAACTTCTGGTGATGTTTTCATTGTCTATCGATGGGACCTTTCATCATTCATGAAGTAGCTCCTTCAGAAGTGGGTTCCGGTTAGTCTTTCCGTATTTCTGGCATGGTATCTTTCACTTCCGGGTTTTCTTGTCGAGAGTATGCTATTGGATAGACTCGGTCAGATAAAATTCGCTATCATTCTATAGGCTCTGAACTCCTTACTTCCTGGGGGTGATGGTTTATTTTTCTCTCAAATCATTCTTTCCCACTTTCGGTTTTCTCCATTGGTTTTTTCGGAAGGTTCTTTTGTGTTTGTGTTCCTCCGATACCCCTTCACTATCAGCCTATGCTAGGGGTTCATTTTGGTAGTAACATTTTCCCCCCTAGTGAAGGGATGTCTTCAACTTTCCAACTCAAACTTTTCTTTCTAGATTCTTTCTCTATTGAATCGTTCTTCAATGCTATATTTCTTTATGAAACCTTGACAGTGGTTTTAAGCCAACCATCGCTTTGTTAACCTGAAGGTTGAAGATCAGAGATCTCCTTTTGGCATTTGTGGAGAACCAAATTGGCCCAGACTAGGGTATTGGTAGGGGTCCGGAAGTCCCTTCCGGTATTTGTGAAGAATCGAATCAACCCAAATTCGGGTATTAATATTGATAGAAGACTGATAACCGCTTCCGACATTTGTGAAGAACCGAATCGACCAGATTCGGGTATTAACATAGATAGAAGACCGGAAACCTATTCCGGCATTTGTGGAGAGCCGAATCGACCCAGATTCGAGTATTAATATATAGAAGACTGGAACCCCCACCAGTATTTGTAAAGAACTGAATCGACCCAGATTCGGGTATTAATATATAGAAGACCAGAACCCCCTCTGGTATTTATGAAGAACCGAATCGACCCAGATTCGGGTATCAATATAGATAGAAGACTGAAACCTCATCTGGCGTTTGTGAAGAGTTGAATCGACCCAGATCTGAGTATTAATATATAGAAGACCGGAACCCCCTCCGGTATTTTTGAAGAATCGAATCGACCTAGACTTGGATATTAATATATAGATGATTGGAACCCCCTCCGGTATTTATGAAGAAATGAATCAACCCAGATTCAGGTGTTAATATAGATAGAAGACCGAAAACCTCTTCCGGCATTTTTGAAGAGCCAAATCGACCCAGATTCGGGTATTAATATATAGAAGACCAGAACCCCCTCCAGTATTTGTGAAGAACCGAATCGACCTAGATTTGGGAATTAATATAGATAGAAGATCGGAAACCTCTTCCGACATTAATTGTTTTGGCATCCCTTTTGGATTTGATTTGTGAAACAGACGCTGTATGTGCTTCCTGAGCCACTCCTTGGGATTTTAATGTCAAAGCAAAGGATGTACGTGCTTTGTTGGCCACTCTTTAGGCATGTGCGTCTGGTGCGTTTGGCTAGCTTATCCGCAAGCAGGGCCCAAGGACTTACCCGACCTCCCTCTAGGAGGTGCCTTATCCTGACCATCGTAGGCGATGATAAGGTCTAAGAAACTTAGACGGGGACACTGTGGGCACAGAACTAAGTTTTATTCTTATGATGCTCTATACTGACCATCGTAGGTTCTGATAGAGGCTTATACGCCACCCCCCCCCCCCCCCGAGGGGTGCCTAATCCTGACCATTGTAGGCGATTATAGGGTTCTGCGTTCCCATTTGTGGGTAACGCGGAACATAAGCAGAGGTAGGACGTGCTCTTTTGCGAGCAGAGGAAGGACATGTTAGTTCTAGCAGAGGCAGGGCATACTCTTCTACGAGTAGAGGTAGGGTGTGCTAATTTTAGATGCACCACCACGACCATTTCTGTTGTGAAACGGAGGTGAACGCTTTTGATGCTTTAACCTAAGCCCCTCTGATTGGGGCATGGAGAAAGACTAATACATCATCCCCCTATGTTGGATGCCTCATCCTAACCAATTTGGCGATGACGAGGGATTTGATCCTTTTTTCAGCTTGACCCCCTTTTGGGTCTCTATTGTGCTACTGGAAAGGTTTCCGTGCCCTTAGTTACGTAATCATCTTTGGTGGAAAGTCTTTTTCCTTATTCCTTTATCGTTGATAAATATGGTCTTAAATGTTCCGAGTTCCATGTTCTCGAAACAAGATCACCATTGTGTCTGCATAGCGGATACGTTCCGGGCATAACTTCTTGATGGATGATCAGAGGTCCTTCCCAATTTGGACCGAGAAGGCCATCCGTTGGGTTCTTCATGTTAGACATCACTCTTCGTAACATGAACTCTCCTTTTGTGAAGGTTCTAGTCCTAACCTTTGAGGTGTAATATTTCGTAATCCTCCTTTAATACTCAACGGTTCTAATTACAGCCTCATCTCTTAATCCTTGTATTAAGTATAGTGATTCCTTCCTCAACTCTTGATTGGGGTCAAACGCATATGCTATCCTTCTATGCGATGGGATTTCGATCTCAACCGGAAGCGCGGCTTTGCATCCATATGTCAACGAGAAAGGGGTGTGTCCCGTGGCTATTTTGGAAGAGGTTATGTACGCCCAAAGTACTAAAGGCAACTCTTCAGCCTAATTTCCTTCGGCTTGATTTAGGCGTTTTTTAAGAATTGTCTTTATGATTTTGTTGGAATCTTCCACATCTCCGTTAGCTTTCGGATGGGCTACCGAGGAGAAACTTTTGATAATTCCATTTTTCTTGTAAAATTGGGTGAACTCTTCGCTCTCGAACTGTGTCCCATTATCTGATATGATTTTGTGAGGGATTCCGAAGCAGGTAACGATATTTTTTATTATGAATCTTAACACCTTTTTGGATGTGATTGTCGGAAGGGGTTCTCCCTCCACCGACTTGGTGAAGTAGTCGATAGCTACCACAACATACTTAGATCCACCTCTGGAGATTGGTAAAGGCCCAATTAAATCTATTCCCCATATATTAAATGGCCAGGGGCTTGATATAGTGATTAGTTCGCTAGGAGGAAGTCGGGGTACCTTAGAGTACTTTTGACACTTATCACATTTCTTGACGTACTCAACTGCTTGACTAACCATCCGCGGCTAATAATAGCCTTGTCGCATGACCCTTTTGGCCAGCTTAACTCCAATGTAATGGTCCCCACACCATTCCTCATGAACTTCTTTTAATAGGCTAAGTCCATCTTTGGAACTTACAAATCTTAAATAAGGAAGCGAATGTCCCTTTTTATAGAGTATATTATCCATGATCACAAATGTAGGAGCTTGGTGCTTTATCTTTCTCACGTTTTGCTTACTAAGGGGTGAAATCTCGTTTAGTAGGTAATCTACCATGGGAGTCATCCATGTAACTTTACGATGGCAACTTGTTTCCATTAAGGGAGGTTCCCCATTGGGGTTTCCCTCCTTGTTTCCTTTATTCTCCCTTCTCAAAGCTTGGGATCTAATTAATACCAATAACTCTTTCCCCCTTTCTGATTCCTCCCGCTCGACACTAGGCCTTTCCCGATATCCTATAGGAATTATTCGAGTTTCGGGCCCTCCCGGGAACTAGCTAACGTGGCCAGTGAATCTGCTTGGGCATTCTCTCCACGGGGTATTTGATGAACTGAGAAGTCCTCAAATTGGGAAAGCATCTTTAATACCCTTTTCATATATAAGACTAGCCGCTCATCCTTGGTTTGATATGTCTGTTTTATTTGGTTTACCATTAATTTTGAATCACTAAAGATTTCTATTCGTGGTATCTTCAATTGTAGTGTCAAATTCAAGCCAGTTATCATTGATTCATACTCGGCCATGTTGTTAGTTGCCGGGAATCCCAACTTCATGGCGTAGTGCAAGCAGTGTCCTTCAGGGGTGATTATAACATAACCTGCTCCTGCTCCTTGTTCGTTAGAAGCTTCATCTACAAAGAGCTGCCACTTCGTCTTTGCGTCATTTTCTTTAATTGATTGTTCTAGAATGAAGCTCGTGCATTCATTCATGAAACCTACTAGAGCTTGTCCTTTAATCGCTGCTCGAGGATGGAACTCAATCTCATATTGGCTAAGCTCAACACTCCATTTGATTAGCCTCCCTGTGGTTTTTGGTTTGCTGAACACTTGCCTGAGCGGAAAAC
This sequence comes from Allium sativum, assembly GCA_030737875.1. Lineage (NCBI taxonomy): Eukaryota > Viridiplantae > Streptophyta > Magnoliopsida > Asparagales > Amaryllidaceae > Allium > Allium sativum. The sequence goes on from CM060923.1 coordinate 109,134,420, forward strand.
TAGTTAAAACTCTAACAGGGTGAGCTTGAAAGTAACCTCTGAGCTTTCACGCGATAAGGATTAGACAATACGCCAGTTTCTCTATAACAGGATATCAGGTTTCTGCATCCTTTATCCTTTGGCTAACATAGTAAATGAGGTGCTGAGTCCTACTCTCTTATCAGGACTGATCTTACCGCATGTTCTGAAACAGCCATACATAGGTATAGCTCTTTTCCCTTCTCGAGACTGGATAAAACAAAAGGCGTCCCCGTATAAACTTTCAATTCTTGAAATGCTTTCCTACACTCTTCATTCCGTTCGAAATTCTTCTTTTTCTTTATAACATTGAAGAAATGGATGCATTTGTCAGTTGCCTTGGAAATGAACCTACTGAGGGCTGCTACCTTCCCATTCGGACTCATGACCTCTTTGCTTGTCCTGGGCTCTTCCATGTCTCTTATAGCTTGTATTTGGTCAGGGCTAGCTTCAATCCCCTTCTCACTTACCACATATCCTAGAAACTTCCCAGATTGAGCTCCAAAAGAACGCTTTTGAGGGTTTAGCTTCATTTGGTAGCTCCTTAAAACATTGAACATTTCCTCCAAATCTTTTAGATGGTTTTCTATTTTGGTGGACTTCACTAGTATGTCATCCACATATACCTCCATATTGCGCCCAATTTGTTCTTGGAACATCCTATTTACCAGTCTTTGGTATGTTGCCCCCGCGTTCTTCAAACCGAAGGGCATCACTTTATAGCAAAATGTTCCCCAATCATTGATAAAGCTTGTATGCTCCTCGTCTGGTTTATGCATCGGAATTTGGTTGTACCCCGAGTAAGCATCCATAAGGGATAGTATCTTATGACCACTTGTGGCATCAAATAATTGGTCAATCCACGAAAGGGGATAGCAATCTTTCGGACAAGCCTTGTATAAATCTGTGTAATCAACACAAGTTCTCCACTTTCCATTGGACTTCTTCACTAGTACGGGATTGGCTAACCATTTCGGGTAAAGGACTTATCAGATAAACCTGTTAGTTTCCAACCTATTGACTTCCTCCTTCAAGGCCTCTATTTGGTCTCTATTATAGTCTTTTCTTTTGCTGGACCGGGGTTACCAAAGGGTCAATGTTCAAGGCATAGCTCGTAACAGAAAGGTTGATACCAATCATGTCTGAATGGGTCCAAGCGAAAACATCATAGTTGAGCTGTAGGAACCGGATTAGGTCACTTCTGAGGGGTTCTGTCAGTCTTTTCCCTATGTTGACGAGGATTGATTTATCTTCTGAATCAATATTTACCTCTTCTACGTATTCTATCGGTTTTATTCTTTTAATGTCCCCTCTGGAGTCCAAGTCCGTGACAATTTCTCCCTCTTCAGTCAGATTTACATCATCGGAACTTTTCCTTTTTCTTCTCAAAGAAATGTACCTACCATTTGCACGTTTGTTAGCCTTATTAATTTTTATTTTAGCTTCGAATGTGGGATGTAAGGATCCCTTATCCGAAGGTATAAAAATAATAGAAGAATCAAAGTACGAAGAATTCTCCCTTTTGTATTTGTCCATCATTGCAAAGTACAATTCGTGGGAACTAAACTGTTCTCCCCTGATGGTACCACATCCCTGTTTGGTTAGTAATTTTAACATAAGATACTTAGAAGAAACAAAAGCGTACATATCTTCCAAAGCTGGTCGCCCGAAGAAGGCGTTGTAATAGGACGGTTGATCAATTACAACAAAGAAAGTTTCAAAGGTCCCATGGAGATAAGATAGTCCAACTTTAACCAGAAGGTAGATTTGCCCCACCGGAGTCGACCCCTCGTTCTTGAAGCCAAAGATTGGTTCGTACTTTTTCACGGAAATCCCCATCTGATCGAAAGCGTGCTTAATGATGACATTGACGGCACTCCCTGTATCCACAAGAATCTTTGAAACAATAGAGAGCCCTATTTTTGATGTTATCATAAGAGGATCATTATGAGGATGGCAGACTTCTTCCTTTATTTCTTCTGGAGGAACGACTAGGTTGTGCATTTTGAGGGCATAACGTGCGTTTTTCAACGATGGTTCTTTTTGAATAGAGAAGATTCCCTCCATGGCTTCTTTCATATATTGGCTCCTAGCTCTCGGACAACTTCCGGTAGCTTGTTGCCCCCCATGGATCACATTGATTCGATTTATGGATGGCCCCAAATCTAGGTTGCTTTCTTCCATAGAAACTCCTATCACATTTACCGAAACCTTCTGTTGTCCATTTGCATGCTGAGCTGATGTTGTCTTGTTTAAAACAAATTCCTTAAGGTATCCCTCTCGGATCAGTTTCTGAATAATCCCGTCCAATACCTTGCACTCGTTAGTCTTGTGTCCATTGGTTTTGTGGAATTCACAATACTTAATGTCGGAAAAAGGTTCGGGGCAATTCTTGGCCTTGAACGAGACAGGGAAGTTATTAACCTTTTTTCTTGCAACAGCGTACACATATGAGATGGGCTTGTTAAGAGCAACCGAGTTGGTATTAGAATCTTACCACTTTGACCTCTTTTGATTTCCCTTTGGGAGCTTTCATCCAAAGTTCGGCCTTCCTCCTTCCCTTCAAGTCCCGAACTTCCTCTTCGTAAAATATAATTCATCCATTCGAATAAACTTGTCAGCTTGTAAATGAAAGTCCTGCAAGTCCTTACAACCGTGAATATGTAGCTCCTTCCAGAAGGGGGTGTTTCCAATTAGCCCTGAGTGTATGACAATCAATTTGTCACGGTCGTTCATATCCTTGGCCTTCAGAGCCTCGATGTTGAATCTCTTAAGATAATCTCCTAGAGACTCCCCTTGTCTCTGTTTGATGTTAGAAATGATGGTGTAGTCAACTGCCGGATCTTTGCAGATGCAGAACTGCGCAGAAAGTTCATCGGAGAACTGTTTCCATGAGTAAATGGTGTTTTCCCTATACTGGAGATACCACTTTGCTACCGCCCCTTGAAAGGTAACCCGGAAAAGGCGGCATCTGACGGCTCCGGAAGCATTGTAGAGATCCATCTGGCTGTCTAAATCCATCAGATGATCGTCAAGGTCAGTTGTCCCAAGACACTTTATGGTTGGAACCTTAAATCTTGATGGTATTATGGTGTTAATAATTTCATTAACGAACAGAGCTCCTCTTTCGTTGTCTTTAACTCTGTCATCTTGGGTCCTCTTCCCCTTGCTTCCCAACAAGTACGCGACGGTCTTCTTGGTGAGGTCTTTGATGTAAGCTTCTGTGTTGTCATAGTTTACCCTCTTGGGATCATAACCTTTGGAGGTGGAACTCCCGGACCGTTCCTGCTCGCACTAATTCCCTTGATGGTCTATTCCCGTTAGATGGGACTTCTTCTTCTTGGAAGAAGTCGCCTTAAGCTTCTCCTTTGCTTCTGAATGCTGAATGGGAGCCTTTTTTGGGATATTCATTCATCTCTCTCTGACTAGATCTAGTGAGCCTTGAGGACTTTTGTGCCTGGACAGCGTTGACCTGAGCCTGCATTTCTTGAAGCTGCTTCTCCGAGACCAAGATTCTTGCAACATTATCTTCCATGGCGTTTGAGTTTGGTGGTTGTTGTGGATTGGATGTGGCTCCCCTTTCGTTATTATTTGGGTTGACTGTTGGATCCACATTTCCTTCAATGGCTGTATTAGGATCCAATTCCTTGTTTTGCTCCTCTAATCTTTTTGATTTCATCTTTCCCGCCATGGAGAAATAAATTCATCAAATTAATTTTGACAAATTAACCATAAGGACGGAGGTTCAAGCCCTCCTTTTAGTGCCAAAATGTTAACGATATTTTTCGTCAACACCCGGATTAAGTTATTTAGGACATGTGTTCATGGGATTTGACACCGTCATGATGCAGAGTTATTGAAGAACATTCTAAAGCTTACGAATCTAAGCTAGTCTACCTTCCCTCAGATATCGAAATTCCGATGTTAACGATTAATTATCGTACCCCCGAAGGATTGACATTACACATATTATGCGATGGCGTTCCGAAATGACCCTGGGAAGGTTATCTAGCTTGATACTACTATACTTTATGAAATAAATTGCTCCCTAAATCATGAAAGTGATGCTATGTATTGTGATAAGAAGAAAACATGCTAACACATCCCCCTATTTAAGGAAAGAAGACATCGCAATGTTCATTAACTCAGACAGTCATTCCACGACAGACCAATACCAAAAAGGGGTCCGGATCGCGTCAGAGATCGATTTACAAGCTCATAGAAGACGCACTTTTTCCTGAGGTTAGGAAGCGTTAGGCTCGTCATGAGAGTGTCGATCAATATGGCAAACCCTCGAGGTCGGGAGAAGGAGACTTCGCATTTCTACAAAGCTCCTCATCCATTGTTAAGGTGCTATGATTGATATTCTCATTAGAAAGGTTAGTGTTAACTCTCTATTTCATCATTACGGCACAACAAGATTATCAAATCGCAAGATGTTTAAGATCCAGAATTCTCCATTTACAAATCGTAGATGTATTACAAGAGTTGAGGATTTGCTCCATTTTTTAGAAGAAAAGAACTAAATTGAGAAATAAAAAGTTTTGTCTCCCTCTATGTGGCTCTTGGGGTCCTATTTATAGAGAATTCGGGGACTCCTCTACTGTTAGGCTATTGGGCCTGTTTGGGCCTCTACCGTCCGCTTTTTTCATTAGTCTCGGGCGTTTGGCTCCCAGTCGTCCTTTTGTGCTAATTATAGTCTTTAAAGTGAGGGTCCCGGTCAACTTGGGCTTCTCCGAGACTGATACGGGTTTGTTGCCATGGCGGTTTTCGGATGGCATTTGAATTCCCGGTAGAAGCTCCTGGGTGAAGGCTCCCGGATGCAAGCTTGTAGATGTAGGCTTCTGGCTTTCTCTTGGATACTTAGAGGAGCTTGGCCTCATATCATATGTAGATAGTTGCCGGTTTGAAACCGTTATTGGTTTCTGTACTAGGTAAATTAGTACGGATAGCCTGTATCTCTGCTAGGGTCCTGGTTAGCCTTCTGGTGGGGCTTTTGGGATGGCCTGAATTTTCGGAAGGTAGCTTCTGGTGATGTTTCCATTGTCTATCGATGTGACCTTTCGTCATTCATGAAGTAGCTCCTTCGGAGGCGGGTTCCGGGTATTCTTTACGTATTTCTGACTTGGTATCTTTCACTTCCGGGCTTTCTTGTCGGGAGTACCCTATTGGATAGACTCAGTCGGATAAACTTTGCTATCGTTCTGTAGGCTCTGAACTCCTTTCTTCCTGGGAGGTTCTGCTTTATGTTGCTCTCAAATCATTCTTTCTCACTTTCGGTTTTCTCCATTGGTTCTTTCGGAAGGTTCTTTGGGTTTTGTGTTCCTCCGATACTCCTTCACTGTCAGCCTATGCAAGGGGTTCATTTTGGTAGTAACATTATCATTATATTTTATTCCATGCGCTGTGAGATATGCCATAGGTTCTTTGGTAATTCATTGTTTCAACCCATCTGACAATCGTCCTGTGCTAGTTGGGCATTGGTACAACGCATTTTGGGGAAATGTCTGATGGTACGGGGCGGTCGTTACAGCAAAGCTAAGAGAAGTTTTCTTCTCCGTCACCAATCTTGGTAGATTTGTAAAAAAAACAACAAACATAATCCTCAGGAAATACTCTGTCAGACATTCGTCTATATGAGTCATCCAGGAATAGGGTGAATCGAAGGCACTCTCCTACCGCATCCTATACAGGAATCACCCCAAGGATCAGTAGCAAATTCCTTGCAATCCGAAGATTTCAATAACGATAGAATCACAAGTCATAATAACTCTGGTAGCTAGCCATATAAAATTAACGAGTAGTTCTTTCCCTCATGAAGAATCCACAGTCTTCAATGCTCTATCTTTATAACATCCCTGCAAATTAGATTCGAATGCACAGTTGGTTCTAAGTAGTTTTGGGACTAGTTCTCATCCTGGTGTCTTTGAACTAACTCGTCAAAGGTCCAATTGGATACTGATTTGATAGTCGGTTCTTTAACTACCAAATTCAACAGCATTGATAAGTATATCAATAACTCAGGCCCTTAAAACCATTTATTAAAAACATCGTATCGATTCTTAGAAATTGATCGTATATATTTATCTTAATGAATATTTCATGCGTTGTTACTTGAAAACATAAATCAATATTATCTCTTCAGAATAAACATATTTACCAGACTCCTCTTATTTCCTTTATCTCAAATTATTGCTATATTCCGAAAAACCTCTTTCATTTCCTTTACTTTGGAAATATTTTTATATATTCACACATCTCCTTTTTTACCTTTACCATTACAAACTAATACCATCTCTGGATAACGGTGAAGTCGTTCAAGTTGGTGTATTTTATTTACCTTTCAGACCTTGATCGACACCGTTCTTATCTTGAGATAAATAAAAGTTCATAACTTCAAAACTGATATCAATCACAATATTAATTTCATTCACTATTCCAATTTAGATGGTTTTATAACCCATTTCTCACGTCCTTTTTACAATTTAATTAAACGTCTTCCTTGTATTTTTAAAAACTACAATAGTCCTTATTTGCTTTAAACTCTTTTATGTGCTTCATTCGTAAAACTTAAGAAGAATTCTTTCATAATCCTTCCGTTAAGATATCATTATAACTCGATTGCTTTTTAATAAAGGATTCCAATGAAAAAGTAATCAAAATAATAAACTTCATTGTTAGTTAAAATAAAAAGTAGTTAACTTTGTTATTAACTCAAAACTGAACAATTATTTTAAAAGGTTATTAAAATAATAGTTAAATTTATTAATGACAACTCTCTTAAATTATGATTAATTAACCTTTAAGAACATTTGTTAAACTGACGATTATTCGCAAGAACTATTTCTATTAGATAAAATTTAAAATAAATTAATTTAGAAACCAATTAAATAGTTAAAACTGTTGACTTAGTCAACTAGTAAACATCAGTTAACTCGTTAACTAATTTCCATTTATCTTTTCCATTAAATAAAATAATAATTTAATTAATTTAATAATACCACTTAATTGTTTTCTCAAAACAATTATTTCAAACCATTAACCCTTGGGTTAATTCTAACTTCATTGCTTGTAAAATTGATTAAAATGTCAAAGCGAATCATTTATAATTACATATAAAATCAACTATAAAGTATTAACTTATAAAACTTACGATAGAAAATTGAAATCCCACTTCAGTTATAAAAATAAATTTTATAACTTCAATTGCGTTAATTCACCTAAAGGCAAATCAATGCCTAGAAAAACGGGTTTTAGGCCATTCGCTGCCAACCACTTAATCGATACGATCTATTGATTAAAAACATAACAATCGTTGAATTCCAATTCAACGATCAACATCTAATCAACAATCAACATTCAAATCGGATATAACGTAACCTGGGATGAACAATTCATATATAAATAAGCTGAAAACAAATGACATACAATTTATTTAAGGAATCTAATCGGATCCCTTCAACCTGTTATTTCCTGCATCACAGCTCATAATATCATATTATAACTACATATGAAATAAATTTATTGACGGAATTATAAATATTGACAATCAATGAACAACAACAAACAACAATCATTTATAGCATGCAATCATTCGATTTATACTATCAATGATAAATTATAGTTATATGAGTTTAATAATATCATAGAATTCCAGAAAGCGTGAGAGTTAACTCACCATTTTGTTCTTAATTCTATGATGTTGCGTTATTTTATATAATTTGGAACATGCATTAGAAAAAAAAATCCAATCGCTTCCGAATCCTTCCGAACTAGCTCAGCAGCGTAGTATTCTACACTGCGATTCCATATTCTCTTGTTTGTTGAATTCTATATACATACGAAGGAAATATACCGATTACTACATTTAAATAAATTGAATGGTCATTAGTGATTTTATTAAAAATTAATTAAACTCTACTTACCTAATTATGTTAACCAATTCACACTAATCCTTTATTTACCCCGACATCTACAATCTTGCACAACCCGGATTCCTCCAATCCATCACTGCGCCTGTTAGAGACCATCGAAGACAACCTCCATACCTGTGTCGACACCGTCGTTGCCCTTTCCTCCTTCGCCAGTGACGTCGCCTTCCAAAAATTTCCCATCGTCTGGAATTAAGTTTCAGACGAAATCACTTCAAACTAAAATTTCGACCACCATCGACAACGACCGTTGACGACACCATCACCATCCTGACAGACGTTCATCCCTCTACAATCGCCCTTCTGGCACCCTGACCTGAAATCGCTTCCTCCTCCACCAAGTTGACCAAATCCAATCGCAACCCTCAAAATAACCCAACTTCGATTATCTCGACACCACCGACGCCACAGGCTATTTCAAGTGATTTGACCAACACCAAAGTTGTCGACCTCCCTTCCCTCTCCAATTTTCCTTCAGACCACATCACCCAAAACCACCTCCTCGAAAATAGCAAAACACGAAAAGCCTTAATCTCGCTTTTTCGATGATTCCAGCCACCATAGGTGATTATTTCCACTAAATTTCACATTTAGGTTTGTCTCGCTACGCTAAACAACTTTCCAGTTAATGAATTTCGCCAATTCCTAACAGATTGAGAGTTAAAAATTAAAGTTTGAAACTGGACTAAAATGTAAAATAGGCGCTGCTGATTTGTGAATTTGGGGTTATGGTTAGGGTGTTTATATAGAGGGGATTTATAATTTTTCCCTTAGAGTGACTAACGATATTTTATTGAAAATGTTTGAAGATATTTTAGATTTATTGTATTTAAATTCATTAGTGCCTATCGCCATTTCCATTTGACGTTTATTGATTCGTATAATCACATATGAAATCCGATTGCGTTGAAAATGGACATTATGCTATGGTTTGACATTCCAGACCAAATGAAATTTGTTTCATCGAACACCGAGTCCGTTTGCAAAATGGCGCAAGTTTGAGTTTAAATTATCGATTAATTTATATTTTAATTTGCATATGCTCACAAAATAACTCCGATTGGCGCAAAAATTGAAATCTAGCAATAATTAGCCATTACGGATTTAATAAATTTGTTTCATTGAAATCCGAGGTCGTTTGAATAATGTTGCTTTTTAAAGGTCCATTGTAAATCGAAATAAATCAATTTCAAAACACTTTAATATAGTAATATTAAATTATTATTATCATAGTTTCAAAATAAATTACTCTAGAATGAATTGCAAGATAAATTGATATTCAATATATTAAAAACTCTTTTATTTTAATATATATTTCATTATGGTTTGTAACAGTGACCTTTGGAAAATGTTTTTTGGACATACTAGAAATCGATAAGAAAAATCTTGATTTTTCTCTTTTATTATAAAATTATTACACAACAGATTTGGACGATTCTTTAGGATTCTGACTTATATTGGATTCAATACATTCAGTTGAAGTTCAAAACATAAAGCTACGAACTACCGCGACACTGCGGGTTCATTTATAATTAAATATAAATTATACGTTCAAACATCGTTTAATTAACGAATTCGTTATTATAATTCATGTCTAACCCCAAATAAATCTTTTATGTTGTCCAATTCTTACAGTATTGCAAATCCAACATATTTTGACTATTTCAGAATTAAATTATTATTCTATTTACTTATATTAATAAAATATTCAAAACCATTAATTCGAGTTATTTAATTTCCAATCAACATTTAAAGCCGATTTCAAATATACAACTGAACGGTTAAAAATCCCAGGTCGTTACATTCCTCCCTCTTAAAAGAATTTTGTCCTCGAAATTACTAAGGTAGGAAAAATGCAACAAAACCCATTATCTTTCAAAAATCCACTTTAGTTAAAATCCTAGGTTTCACTTTCTAAATTTTTAATTCCAACTAATCCAATTTTAATCGAAAAACCAATTCATTATTGTTAACAAAAAAAATTCAAAATGATTCAAAAAAATTCTTAACACTTATAAATTTGTAAAACTTCGCATCCATCACATTTTCATCCATAATCACTTGTATCGCATTTACATGTAATATGGGTTCAACGTTCGGATTATCTATTTCAATATGTTTAATTTTCTATACAATTCATATGAAATTTATATATAACCAACTTATTAACAATCCATTCAGATTCATTATACTTGAATTAATTCAATAAGTTTAATTCAAAACAACATTGGTTAATTCGAGAAAATTATTACTTTTATCCTTTTTACAAGATATACTAGGCAAAAATAATTTAAAATAATTTCATATTCAATTACAAATGTGTGCTCTCATATATAAACACTCAAACTCAATCTAAGTATCACTAACCCCATCTCTATTGAGTTATGTTACAGAGCCAAGGTTATCACCAAACCTTATGTTCTAATACCAACTGTAACGACCTGACTTGTCTGTACTATTTAAGCTGACATTTAACTGTTGATGTCCAACTCAAAGTGCACAGGAAAGCGGATTGTTAATAGAAAGAAGTTAGAGGGTGAGAAAAGAAAGAAAAAAATATATTAGAATAGAAGAATAAGAAGATCAGAGTCTCAAAGCAGAACGAATAAAATATAATATATCAAAATTCTTTACACAAAAAGAAACTATATATGTTTGTGTGATTATAGTCAGAGCATACATTCATTTCAATACAACACACATAGCGGAAAATAATTTATTATCAGAAAATACAGATATACGTCTTGAATCCAATTTCCCTTCAAAATCTTGTAGCCAAACCTAACCTTATAATTTACTTGGTCTGACCCGAGCACATTTGAAGCAAAACAAATTTCACTTGGATCTGTCAGGGTTCTTTCAGTGATAAATTCATATTACAAACAACTTGTTTAACTTTAGAAATTCATTTAAAAGAATGGAACTCTCGTAAGACATGACCACACATAAACATGGCACGTGTTTTTACCTTACGATAACCAAAATCACTTTTTATATCAAAATCCAGTGATATTATAATAATGTCTATCTTTCCACAAATAAATAGGAATGTAGATGGAAAGCTTGCATCTCACTTTCCAACATACTTGGTTTACAACTAAAAATGTACAGCTCGTATTGAAGCTTACATTTCCAACATGACAAGGTATGGGACCAACTACCGATCAGTTTACTCTAGAGAGGATACACTGTGGATTCAACAAGAACATATTGCAACCCGGCCACACATGGCCAAACACTCATTCAACTTGAGTGTATCGAATATATTGTCACCCACATTTGGTAGCGAGATGTAAGACCCTGTAAATTTAAAACATTAAAATTAACAAATTAAAGAATACTTACTTTTTAGAAGAAGAATTAAGGGAAGCGGGTTATGCCATTGCGTTCGTCTCGGAATTCTGCTTGAGATAGAATCCGAGTTTGCGTAAATCGGGCTCCGTATGAAAAAGTTATTGAGCTTAGAAGATTTAAGTTTGAATCGGAATTAAATAAATAATTAATAAATCAAAATTCGAATTCAAACCAGCGAAAAGAAGTGGGTGGGAAAATTCCCGCTAGAGGGTGTCGACCCCCCTTAAGGGGTGTCGACGCTGGTGTCAACCCCTCTATAAGGTTGTCTACATAGGTGTCGACCCCCCCATATGGGTCGACCTCTGCTGACTGTTCTGGACAGTGACGATTTTCTGAGTCGTAGGGCTACGTGGTGACTTCTGATTGGCCTGATGACGCATTTTCTTGGACTGGATGGTTTGGATGGATCCTAGGTTGATCTAAAGGCTCAAATTAATCCTATACTTCTATATAATCACAACAAACCTAAACCCTAATTGAAACTAAATTGATTCTTGAGCCACCATGCTGTTGCATCCGAAACTAATCTAGCCTCCACCTTAAATAATCAAATTCAAGATTAAAGATAAAGATCAAAGCCTACCTCAATGGATTAGCTTATCAACTTCAGAAATTAGATTCCAGATCTTCTCTTCTTTCTTAATCTCTGTGAGTTCATGTAGCTTTCACAAGATAACTAAACTAAAGGAATTATGATAAGTTGTAAATTTTGATCATATGATGATGCCTATAATGGATCTTATCAAATTTGCAAGTTGTCATTTTTTTGATTCATGCCCTATGATTTTCTGATCAATTATGTCAGTTCATGCCTGTTCGTGCTCGTATATTTATGCCTATTTTGATACCATGATTCTCTTCCCTCTTCCTTTTTACTTTTTCTTTTTTATGAGTTAGGCTAACTTCGAGCCTAACATATTATGCGAAATTTGCGCAAGTATAACGCTTTAATGATAAGGGAAAAGTTTGGGAAATGTTGAATAACTTGAGATTTGGAAAAAGGCATAAATTGATGATGGCTATGGTTTGGGAAAAATTGTATATAATAAGCAAACATGAGACTTGACGTAAATGGGTTTGGGTGTAAACTTGTGATAATTTGGTAATTTCAGTTATTTCTCAGATTTGGAACATGCAATAGGAATCATGACTTGTAATGAATCGAATCTAGAACTATGCCTAACTGTAAGATAATCAATTTTGATTCATGCTTATCCTTTTTGTCAAAACTGAATTACCTATGCCTATGAGACTGTTGTGATGGAACCTATCATGTTGTACACCAAATTGGTGATTCTTTTATGTTCAATTCTATCAAATCTTTATGCCTATGATGTAACTTGCTTAGTTTAGCCATACTTATTGTTAATGTACAACATGTCTATTGGAAACATGATTCTTGAGTTGGGTACACCTTTACATGCCTATTGTGATAACCCCAAACTTCCGTAGAACGAAAGCAAGAGTAATCATTGGAATATGTCATATTTACAACAAAAACAGATCTTAGATAATATCATAACACATAAATCATTGCAGCGGAAACAAAATGTCATCAGCATCATAATATCCAATACATCAGAGTACGCAGACAAAGGATACACTTAGCAAAATAGAAAGTTTGAATGAAAAGGAAATAAATCTCAAACTCCATAACGTACATCAAAACCCAAAGATGAATACAAGTCTCAAAGAAAAATAAAAGATAGAAGACAGGGTCTTCGTCTTCCTCTCAAAGTAGTCTTCAATCCAAAATGTGTCCCCTAAAAATCTGTCACTTGGCTGCCCGTGGAAAGAGGGCACCCGAGTTTGCAAAGTGAAACAAACTTGGAGTCAGTCATGGGACTGGTATGAGAAATCTTCTACTATATTATCTAATAAGGTGGCAAATCACAGGACCACGCCGCTAATGCGGAACGGGTTTACTCCATTAGATTGCCAGTGCATAATTTAAACAAATTTTATTCAAAACAACGCAATGTCTTTTTAGAAAAATGAAATCATTATAAGACTCAAGTCCCATCACACAATGCAATGCAAACCAGAGGATAGAGTTTTACCTTATAATGATCAAACATGACTTAATATGTATAAAATAATATTTTAATATTATTATTAGTGTCTAATCAGTATTAAAATACTTCAAAGTAAATGTATTAATCCCAGACGGCATAGGTACCATATACTATGTCGCCATATATAGGTTTACAATCAAAACCGCGGTGTCGTATTGGAGATTTGGTTTCCATCAAGAGTCAAGGCTAGGGGCGGTCTCCTTACCGATTCGAGACACTCTAGCAAATGCCTCAGGATCACACCTATGGGCAAACCATGGATATCTGCAGGGTCGGTCCACACTTAACGTTAGTAGATTAGTTATGCCTGAATTATTTAATTTAATATTTAAATCATTTATTAAATTAATTCGAACGTATAATTAAATTCACCAAGGCCACATACAGACTCAGAAAATTCCAGAAAAAATATATTTGGCTTTGTTATGACGAAAATTAATTTCGTCGAATTCTGAGACAGTTTGAAAAATGGCTATTTTTCAGTCGATTAAATTTGACTGAAATGAATAAAACACATTTTCCTTTGCCACTCTCACATATTAATTCGAAAAATTCTGGAAAATTAAACTTAACAATAATTTGACATTCCGGTTCCAACAAAAGTGGTTTCGTCGAAAACAGAGGTCGTTTGAAAAATGGCATTTTATATGGGCTATCGACTATACTATAGCGACTATTCTGAATATTCAACTGGTCATAACTTTTGATTCCCGCTATGAAATTTCGATTTTTCGGATTCGTTGGAAAGATATTTACAAACATATTTAGATATTTTTGGTTTTACTGAAATCCGTTAAATTTTGAATCCGGTATATTCAGTCAAAGTTCATCTTTGACTTTTCAAACTGCCATGCTAATTCCAATTCTTTTTGGAATTAAAATAAATATATTTGTTCTATCTTCGATTAAAATAAATTATTAATCATTATTATATAAAATAAATATTTTAACTATTCCAAATTCACCGAAATAGCCAAAATAAAATTGGCTCTGATTTTCCAGGTTGTTACACCTATTTTGTTCCTTATGTCAATTCTTGTGTTTCTCCTCTATCCCTCTCCGTTTTATTTTTGGACCTTGTTGTACATGCGATAGAAACTCGGGGAATTGGGTAAAACTTAATTAAGTAATTTTTTGCATAATAAGTAAATGTGGCATAGCTTGAATTGAACACACTTATGGATAATTTACATATAAATCTAGACTTGGACAGTAAATATGTAAATTGGCTAAAAGATGAACGCCTAAGACACGAGGTTATACTTGGTTTGTAGTATAAGACTGCCCGGAACCGCCTGGCATATCTAGCAACCGCAAACGAAAGTCTAATGTAAGAGGTTAAAGGCATAAATTAGATGCTTAGACACGAGGTTAAGTCTGGCTTGTGGTGGAAGCCTGCCCGGAACTGCCCAGCATACCCAGCGGCCATAAGTGATCGACTTAATGTGAGAGGTATGTGCATTAATAACTAATTAATGTTGAATATGATACCTAAATGAGTCAGGTGGGTGGGGTTAAGTTAACATGGGTAAGAAGATAACTTAACCAATATTACATGAACAAAGTGGACAGGGTTAAGGCAAGCTTAACTAATAATACATATGGACTTGATAAGTAAAAGGGTTAAGTAAATCTTGGGTAGGTGGGTAATATTAGTATATATAAGCCCACAAACTTAACCGTTAAATAAACATGCATGAATAAGTGGGAAGGTTAAGTGACATATGGATAGGCGACACTCAACCAATACAACATGTTCGTTAAACAAATGGGTGGGGTTAGGTTAAATTGAGAACACTTAACCATTATAACATGTTAGTTAGGAAACCCTAGTAACGGGGACCCATTTCAGCAGTAACCCACATAAATGTATCACGGTACCCTGAACTAGGCAGGGTGGGGCACGATTACTGGGCTGATTACAAGCGGTCAAAATAGCGGCGGGTGGTGCATCAGTGTAGGTTCTGACGGAGTATGGGCGTGCACGTGCTCGGGAGTGGAAAAATCAGGCATTGGGCATTAATAGTTATACACTATGCATCTTGAATTGTGTCGGGTTGCCATCATAGGGATTGATACACCCCATGGTGGGACCAACACAAGTATCTACAAACGAGTGGGGCCGAATGACACAAGTAATGAATACATACGAGTTAAGGAGCCGATCGATTAAGCGATAAGGGGGTAGTGTGGGGACATCTAGTATTTAGTAGGCTGTCAAGGATTGTATGGGGTGGATACCTTTTACTAGATAGTATGCCTGAGGGCTGCGAATAGCGGGGTTGGGATAAACTTTCAGTATGAAACTAGTAATGGTGCGATATATTTAGCATTGATGCAGTGTAGTAATTACCCTATAGTGATTAGAAGCGCAATCAACGTTTATCTTATTCATCTTGACTACCTTGTCATGCATGCTTATGTACAGTCATTTCTTATTTTTCCAGTTTATGTTCTTATCCTGTTACTTTAATGATTATATTGTTAAAGTTACTGGACTCACCAGACTAATGTCTGACCTAGTTTGCTTCGCCTCTTTTCTTTCGTTCACCCCCTCCCCACAGGTTCTCAGGGAGGAAATACTCAAGCTTAGTTCAGATGTCTCTTCCTTCCAGCTTGAAGTTGAAAGATGTATTGCTCGGCTTTGGTTCTGCTTATGGCATTTTCTATTGGGGATTATGGCTTTAAAATTTTGTACTCTGAAGGCTTTTGTACAAGACTGATATTATGTACTTGGTTTTGTTTTGAAGGTGTAACCAAACATATTTCTGATTCTGCTGCAATAAAGTCGTAAATTTTTCAAGTACTACTTTATCCGTCTTGTAATATTTCGTTTTGTTTACTTATAACGCTCCACGAAACTTAATGCATTCCCTTTGTGAGTGACAGTAACGGACGTGGGGTGTTACACTTGGTATCAAAGCTGAAGGTTACCAGAATAGATAAAAGAATTTGAAAATCGTTTTCGAAAGCATTTTTATAAAGAAGTATTTTCAAAAAAGACATGTTTTAAAGAAGGAGTTTTCAAGAGAAAGGTTTATTATGAAAAACATAATCCCCAAAAAGCCATATATCTTTATTTCGATTCTTTGTTTCGAATCTCTTTCTTTTTCCTTCTTTAGTCTCTTTCCCTGCATGTAGATGTTTTTTCTAAGATATGTAAGGACTTACGTGCGATGGGCGGAAAATCGTTTCATAGGACTGAGACGTTTGTCGAAGCTAGAATTGGCTCAAGGGAAGTGGAGGACTCGTTTGGTATCTTCAAGATAAACGATGGAAGGAAGGTTCAGCTAGCTGCTTGGTCAATGAGGGAGTTTAGGCTAAGGAGCACAACCCAAGGATGAGGAATTTGTTGATATGGCTTTAATCCACGAAGAAGGTAAAGGAGAAAGAGGAAAGAATAATTAACCCCGTGAAAAAAGAAGGCATCTTTATTATGGTATAACGGGCCATGTAATTAAGGACTATAGGAAGAAGAAGAAGCCTGGTTGTTTTCATTGCGATGAGGCAGGACATCTGATTAAAGACTGCCCAAGGAGGCAAGGACAAGGACAAGGGCAAGGGCAGAGGACAGGACCTACTTCCGGAGGACAGGTTCTTGCTCTTATGGCACCAGGACAGGAGAGAGATAAAAACATTTTTATTGAAAGTTTGATTTTTCCTTTTTGATCATCATGTTTGAACTTTGTTTGATCCTGGCGCTTCATACTCATTTGTATCTACTTCATTAGTTGAAACACTACACCTAAATAACTAGTCTAGTTGTGGATCCCATTGTAGTCTCGAATCCTATCAGAGGTTCGACTCATTTATCTATACTTTGTTAGGATTTGAGAGTGTCTATCTTGGGCATTGGGTTTGAATGCAACGCCCACGTTCTTGGTTTCATGGGCTACGGCATGATTCTAGGAGTGGATTGGCTAGTCAGGTATGGTGTCATCCTAGACTGTGACAGGAGGGTAGTTAGATTGTTGATTCGTTGTGGAAGAACCCTTGATATTTCTTGTGACCCTAAAGGTCCGGTGATGCTTAGCTACCTAGAATCTCTTGACGCATCCATCGATGATTTGGAATTTGTTCATGTAGTCTGTGAGTATGGTGACGTCTTTGATGCGGTTCGGGGTTTAACCCCAAGGCGCGAGATAGACCTCCGTATATACTTAGTAGGTAATGCCAAGCCAGTTGCATTACCAATGCTCCACAAGGCTCCAAGAGAGAGGAGGGAACTCAGTAAGCAAGTAGGGGAGCTACTTGAGGAAGGGTTCATAAAAAGAAGTATTTCGGAATGGAGTGCTCCAATTGTTTTTGCTACAAAGGCCGATGGTTCGCTTAGATTGTGCATGGACTATAGGGAGCTGAACAAGCTCACGAAGAAGAACGGACACCCATTGCTGAGGATAGATGACTTGTTCGATCATTTGGTTGGCGCTTCGGTTTTCTCGCAGTTGGATTTAGCTACAAGATTTCATCAGCTAAGGGTGACTGAGGATAACATAGATAAGACTACATTTAGGACTCCCGACGGTTTCTTCGAGTGGCTCGTCATGCCTTTTTCATTTAACAAATGCACCCGCATATTTCGTAGACTTGATGAGTAGGGTGTTTAGGGAATTTCTAAACAAGTTTGTGGTAGTCTTTGTAGATGGTATTTTGATTTTCTCTAGAAGCGAGGAAGAGCATGCCCTACATCTAGGGAAGTCTTAGAGACCCTACGAGCACATAAACTCAAAGCTAAGTTCTCCAAATGTCATTTTTGGAGGAAAGAAGTGAGGTTCTTAGGACATGTGGTCTCTAAGGAAGGGATAACAGTGGACCCTGCGAAGGTGGTGGCAATCCAAGATTGGAAATTTCTCAGAGAAGCAACGAAAGTAAGAAGTTTTCTAGGGTTGGCGGGCTATTATAAAAGCTCGTTAAGGACTTTGTGAAGATATCAGCCCCAGTTTTGACTTTGCTAGATGAGAGCAAACCGTTCGCAGTATGGTGCTTGCTGGATAGGGCTTGGAGCAGTTTTCGATGCAAGAGGAAAAGGTGATATGCCAAAGGTGGTAGGTACGCAATTATGTTTGAGCATCGCGTATCGTCCACAGACAGATGGACGGACAGAAAGGGTGAATACAATCCTTGAAGATCTTTTGAGGTTATGTATCCTAGATTTTGGAGGGACATGAGAAGAGCACCTTCCATTTGTGGAGTTCGCTTATAACAATAGTTATTAAGCTAGTATTAAGGTTTTTATGGACGACCGTGTCGATCACCAGCTTGTTGGTGGGAGTCTACGGATATGATTTTGCTTAGAGACGAGCTGATCAGAGAGAAACTTCAGGGAAGATGGACTTGATTCGAAGGCGAATGAAAACGGCACACGACCAACAAAAGTCGTACGCTGATAAGAGATGAATCGATCTTGAGTTCGATGTTAGAGACATGATTTTTATTAAGGTGTCACCGTTGAGGAAAGTAGTTTGATTTGGAACTGCAGGGAAATTAGCACCAAGGTTTGTAGGATCCTTTCCCATTACAGAGAGGATTGGACAGATGGCGTATGGAGTGAAGTTGCTAGAGAATCTTAGTAGTGTTCATGACGTGTTTCACATGTCGTATTTGCAGAAGTGTTTACATGATACCGCGGAAGTAGTGGAGCCGAGCATGCTTAGAGAAGTGGAGCGAGATGCCATGATTAGACGAGCTCTTACATGCATCCTTGGATCGGAGATTAAGAAGTTACGCAACAGAGAGGTCAAGTGGGTTAAAATCCAATGGGGAGATGATCAAGGAGACACGACTTAGGAGACGGAAGACATGATACATCCGTCGTACCCTTTCCTTTTGTGAGGATATGTTCTTAATTTCTCCATTTTCTACCGATTTGTTTATACTTGTTCTATCATTTAGTATGTCCTCCCATCTACATCCTCGATCTTTTGATAGGAAAATTCAATGGTTGTAAACATGTGTTTGAGACATGTTATGTTTGGTGGATGCAAGTTTTTGCTACTGGTTGCTCGTGGATGCATTTACACACACATTAGGCACTAGATCGGCTCAATCACTTTCATATTGCATATGAATATGTATGCATATTTAATTAAATGGATGTACATTGAATGTGTTATCATATGGATATTGCATTTGAATGAATAGTTGTGCACTCATGTAGAAATAATATGTATAATTAGGATTCTTTTGCATACATAATGGACGCATGGCACTATCATGATTTGCATAAAGGAGGTCAACTGAATCAGTAGACCGCCTGATTTTGCATTTGGGTAAGGACATATACACACACTATGCATATGTTCATGAAAAGCATTAGAAACCTTTTTAAGGACAATGGATGTCTATGATTGAATGGTTGAGTAGATGGATGTTGGATGGTAGGATATACATTCTTCTTGACTTGGAGATTTCGGGGATGAAATCATTTAAGGAAGGGAGAATGTAACACCCGTCAATTTTAAAATATTAGAATTAACAAATTTAAGAATACTTAATTTTTAGAAGAAGAATTAAGAGAAGTGGGTTACGCCATTACGTTCGTCTCGGAATTCTGCTTGGGATAGAGTCCGAGTTTGCATAAATTGGGCTCCATATGAAGAAGTTATGGAGCTTAGAAGATTTAAGTTTAAATCAGAATTAAATAAATAATTAATAAATCAAAATTCGAATTCAAATCAGCGAAAAGAAGTGGGCGGGAAAATTCCCGCCAGAGGGTGTCGACCCCCTTTAAGGGGTGTCGATACTGGTGTCGACCCCCCTATAGGGGTGTCGACATAGGTGTCGACCCCCCTGTAGGGGCTGACCCCTGCTGACTGTTCTGGACAGTGACAATTTTCTGAGTCGTAGGGCTACATGGCGACTTCTGCTTAGCCTGATGACGCATTTTCTTAGACTGGACGGTTTGGATGGATCCTAGGTTGATCTAAAGGCTCAAATTAATCCAATATTTCTATATAATCACATCAAACCTAAACCCTAATCAAAACTAAATTGATTCTTGAGCCACCATGCTGCTGCATCCCAAACTAATCTAGCCTCCACCTTAACTAATCAAATTCAAGATTAAAGATAAAGGTCAAAGCCTACATCAACGGATTAGCTTATCAACTTCAGAAATCGGATTCCAGATCTTCTCTTCTTTCTTAATCTCTGTGAGTTCATGTAGCTTTCACAAGATAATTAAACTAAAGTAATTATGATAAGTTGTAAATTGTGATCATGTGATTATGCCTATAATGGATCTTATCAAATTTGCAAGTTATCATCTTTTTTGATTCATGGCCTATGCTTTTTCTGATCAATTCTATCAGTTCATGCCTGTTCGTGCTCGTATATTTATGCCTATTTTGATACCATGATTCTCTACCCTTCCTTTTTCCTTTTTCTTTTTTATGAGTTAGGCTAACTTCGAGCCTAACATATTATGCGAAATTCGCGCACATATAACGCTTGAATGATAGGGAAAAAGTTTGGGAAATGTTGAATAACATGTGATTTGTAAAAAGGCATAAATTGGTGATGGCTATGGTTTGGGAAAAATTGTATATAATAAGCAAACATGAGACTTGACGTAAATGGGTTTGGGTGTAAACTTATGATAATTTGGTAAGTTCAGTTATTTCTCAGATTTGGAATATGTAATAGGAATCATGACTTGCAATGTATCGAATCTAGAACTATGCCTAATTGTAAGATAATCAATTCTGATTCATGCTTATCCTTTTTGTCAAAACTGAATTACCTATGCCTATGAGACTGTTGTGATGGAACCTATCATGTTGTACACCAAATTGGTGATTCTTTTATGTTCAATTCTATTGAATCTTTATGCCTATGATGTAACTTGCTCAGTTTAGACATACTTATTGTTAATGTACAACATGTCTATTGGAAACATGATTCTTGAGTTGGGTACACCTTTATATGCCTATTTTGTTCCTTATGTCAATTCTTGTGTTTCTCCTCTATCCCTCTCCGTTTTATTTTTGGACCTTGTTGTACATGCGATTGAAACGCGGGGAATTGGGTATTACTGAATTAAGTAATTTTGGGCATAACAAGTAAATGTGGCATAGCTTGAATTGACCACACTTATGGATAATTTACATATAAATCTAGACTTGGATAGTAAATATCTAAATTGGCTAAAAGATGAACGCCTAAGACACGAGTTAGACTTGGTTTGTGGTATAAGACTGCCCTGAACCGCCCGGCATATCCAGCAACCACAAACGACAGTCTAATGTGAGAGGTCAAAAGCATAAATTAGATGCTTAGACACGAGGTTAAGTCTGGCTTGTGGTGGAAGTCTGCCCGGAACCACCCGGCATATCCAGCGGCCACAAGTGATCGACTTAATGTGAGAGGTATGTGCATTAATAACTAATTAATGCTGAATATGATACCTAAACGAGTCTGGTGGGTGGGGTTAAGTTAACATGGGTAAGAAGACAACTTAACCAATATTACATAAACAAATTGGAAAGGGTTAAGGCAAGCTTAACCAATAATACATATGGACTTGATAAGTAAAAGGGTTAAGTAAAACTTGGGTAGGTGAGTAATATTAGTATATATAGGCCCACAAACTTAACGTTAAATAAACATGTGTGAATCAGTGGGAAAGTTAAGTGACATATGGATAGGCGACACTTAACCTATACAACATGTTAATTAAACAAATAGGTGGGGTTAGGTTAAATTGAGAACACTTAATAGTTATGACATGTTAGTTAGGAAACCCTAGTAACAGGGACCCATTTCAGCAGTAACCCACATACATGTATCACGGTACCCTGAACTACGCAGGGTGGGGCATGATTACTGGGCTAATTATAAGTGGTCAAAATAGCGGCGGGTGGTGCATCAGTGTAGGTTCCGACGGAATACAGGCGTGCACGTTCTCCGAAGTGGAAAAATCAGGCACTTGGCATCAGTAGTTATACATTGTGCATCTTGAATTGTGTCGGTTTGCCACCATAGGGATTGATACACCCATGGTGGGACCAACACAAGTATCTACAAACAAGCGGGGCCGAATGACACAAGTAATGAATACATACGAGTTAAGGAGCCGATCGATTAAGCGATAAGGGGGTAGTGTGGGGACATCTAGTATTTAGTAGGCTGTCAAGGATTGTATGGGGTGGATACCTCTTACTAGATATTATGCCTGAGGGCTACCAATTGCGGGGTTAGGATCAACTTTCAGTATGGAACTAGTAACGGTGCGATATATTTAGCATTGATGCAGTGTAGTAATTACCCTATAGTGATTAGAAGCGCAATCAACGTTTATCTTATTCATCTTGACTACCTTGTCATGCATGCTTATGTACAGTCATTTCTTATTTTCCAGTTTATGTTCTTATCCTGTTACTTTAATGATTATATTGTTAAAGTTACTAGACTCACCAGACTAATGTCTGACCTAGTTTGCTTCGCCTCTTTTCTTCCGTTCCCCCCTCCCCACAGGTTCTCAGGGAGGAAATACTCAAGCTTAGTTCAGATGTCTCTTTCTTCCAGCTTGAAGTTGAAAGATGTATTGCTTGACTTTGGTTCTGCTTATGGCATTTTCTGTTGGGGATTATAGCTTTAAAATTTTGTACTTTGAAGGCTTTTGTACAAGATTGATATTATTTACTTGGTTTTGTTGTTTTGAAGGTGTAACCAAACCTATTTCTGTTTCTGTTGCAATAAAGTCATAAAATTTTCAAGAACTACTTTATCCGTCTTGTAATATTCCGTTCTGTTTACTTATAACGCTCCATGAAACTTAATGCATTCCCTTTGTGAGTGAGATTAACGGACGTGGGGTGTTACACGAGACAAGCCGTATTCCGTAAGATACACATACGATAGAAGAAGAACAAAATGAAATTTCTCTAGATAGTGACAATACACCCTAATGGGAATGACCCACATAGACAGATTTCTTGGCCGATTTCTATTATTTCCCAATTGATGAGGCTTGAGGTTACAATTACCCTTTCGAGAACATAACATCAATTTTTTGGATGCCACATCGTCAAATCCATCAAATCACTGGTTGACTTCCACAAATATACTATGTGTGTTAAGCTAAGAGAAGTTCCCTTCTCCCCCACCAAATTTGGTTTATTTGTAAAAATCAACATATGTGATCCTCAGGAAATCCTCTATCAGACATTTGTCCACACAAATCATCTAGGAAAAGGATGAGCCAAAGGCTTTCTCCTACCGCATCCTATATAAGAATTACCCCAAGGATCAATAGCTAGATGTCCTTGCAAACTGAAGATTCCAATTAGGATAGAATCATTAGTTATAATAACTCTAGTAGCTAGCCAAAGAAATTTAACGAGTAGTTCTTCGGCTCATGAAGATCCACGGTCTTCGATACTCCATCTGTAACGACTTGCATTCTACGCATCGGAGAATCGTAGAATATTTATTTCTTTTCTTACGAAGTCGTATGGTCGTGTAACTTTAGGGAACGGCTATTGGGGTCATTTCCCATGTTCATGATTTTTGCCGATTTCTAAATGACCGTTTTTTCCCTGGCAAATCTTATTTATCCAATAATTTTTGATTGGTAAGGAGTTTTGACCTGAAACCACCTTCCATTGGATTCAAATGATAGTTTTCCTTTCCGTAAAGTGGTCATATTAATCAAACAGACTTACCGTTTGGGAGAAATGGCTGAAATAAAGTTTGGAAGATGAAAAACAACTTAAATAGGCTTAATTGGGTAATTAGCAGTTAGGTCCATTAGGGATTAGGGGTATTTAAGGGCTGATAGGGGCTAGAGAAACTCCCTTTTGTCATTCCTCAGCCGCCACTTTCATTCTCCAAATCCTAGTAATGGCCTCCACTCAAAATTTTCATTTAAACACCTCCTAATTGCTTTCTAATCGAAGATTAAGCTATGCTACGTCAAATCAAGACAAATCAACACCAAATCAGAGTTGGAGCTGCTATGTTGCATAGGAATTCGACCCAAACAGTAGAAAAATTTCAGATCTAAGATTATTTGTGGCTAAGGTGAGTGATTTGCATTGTTTTTCACTAATTACGGCTAATTAGGGGTGATTAGTGTTAATTAGCTAAATTAAAACTCAGAAAAATTTGGAAAAATAATTATAAACCCCGAAATATTATTTTATGCCTCTGTTAGAAATTTGAGTTAATTTGAATATGTTTTGTTAATCCTACCATTAGTTATGGTTAAACTTGATTTAGGGGAAAACGTGGGTTTTGGGTACGTTTGATCCATATTAACATGTTAGATGGTTGTTTTGGTGTTTATGGTTGATTATGTATGTTGCTATTATTGTTTGGAATGCTTCAGGATTGTTTAGCAAAGTTAGAATAGTCAAAAACGTTGTCGTATGGTATCAATAGCTCGTAGGAAAAGTTGCAGACAATAGTACAGTATCCCGTTCATGAAGTACCCTCACGACCCGAACCCTAGGAGAGCGACCATGAGGAATAGGGAGAACCCTAGGAGGGCGATCGTAAGGAAGGGGGCGAACCCTAGGAGAGCGACCGTAAGGAATAGGGCGAACCCTAGGAGTGCAACCGTGAGGAAGAGTGCGAAACCTAGGATGGCGAGCCGTGAACCGCGCCAAGAAGGAAAGAGGACCACGTGCCGATGCCAGAGTGAGCCGAGGAATCTGACCACGAGCCGGAGCTTATGAAGCATCACGAACCGACCCAGGAGCCGTGAGCATGTGTCACAACCCAAACAAGGGTCCACGAGCAGATCACGAGCCGATGCAGGAAAAGGGGATCATGACCTGGACTGGAGAATCATGAACCACACATATCTGAACTAAACTGTGAACATGTACGGAAGCTTGGAGTTACGAAACGAACGGGGATGCTTACCAAAAACCCGAGATGCAAAGGTAGTCCAAATGAGAAGTTGTGACTTAGGATCCAGACGGGAACCAATGAGTTGACTTCATGATTGGACTTTGCTACGGGACGTGTGCAAAGGGGTTATCGACACCTATAACTTTGGTTCACCACTGAGAGACAGATTAGGGGCTTGTAGTGATAGTTTTACAGGGTAGGACTCCGTCATGGCCCAAAGACTAGGTGACCAAAGTAGTGGATATCATATGCTATACGCACTGAGTGAGAGATGTGAGGATGATTGATATGTTTGATGTATGCTATCACCATGTCATGCACACCCCATATTACTTTTACACTTTATGTTAGTGTTACCTTAGAGTACTGTACATCTTGCTGTGCTAACTCTTTGGTTGCAGGTCCAGGTTCAAGTATGATTGGATTATACCTGTTATTGTTATTGTTATGTTTTGTTGCTTATCGATCACACCAGATTTTTGTCTGACCCAGAGTTTTATGTCTCTTCTTATTACAATGGGTGCTCCTAAACGAGCAGACTAGAGACATGTTAGGTGATAATGCGCGATTAGCTGTCAGGAGACAAGCAGAAGGCTTCCACGTATGATATACATATGTACTCCCTGTGTTGTAGCTGGTCACTGTTGTAGCTGGTCACTGCTTGGGCAGTAGTAGTGTACCTTTTTTTTGTTTTGCTTTAGAGACAGTAATTTGAAGTTGTAATAATGTTGGATCATAAGCTGTATTATGGATTCCGCTGCTACGATGATTTAGTTTTCAGCTTATGCACTGTCTCACTTATTTTATGTCAAAGTTATGTTGTTATTATATATTATTCCATGCGCTGTGAGATATACTACAGGTTCCTTTGGCAGTTTTAGCTTCACACTCTTTTTATTTGGCGACCGTCCCGTGCTAGTTAGACATCGGCACAGCGCATTTCGGAGAAATGTCGGCTAGTCCGGGGCGGGCCGTCACATTTGGTATTAGAGCTCTAGGTTGCGTAGTTATCCTAGGGAAGACATCAGGGATAGATAGTACACGTATATGAGAGCGCGTATTTGTGATATTTTGGTTTTCAAAAACTATATATATATACTATTGGTATATCTAGGGATGAAGTCGTACTGCATGGGCATCACATTAAGATGGTTATTCGTTTTCTCTTTGCAGATTGAACGATGATCCGATATACGAAGAGGAGTACGGGTTCTTGGGGCCAATAGTAGGAATGTCCCTGATATAAGGGCGATGTTTACTACCTTCATGCGAGAGATGCTTAGGGATGCTCGGGAAGCAGTTCCTAATGCTGCTAACGGTGGTGGTGCAGTAGTGCAGGCGCCTAGAGCCGATTTCGCCAAGCTCAACAAGGATTATACTAGTCTTGGTGGGAAGCCGTTCCACGGAACGGAGTCGGCTACGGAAGTTCAAGATTGGCTTGATAGTTGTGAGCGCATCTTTGAGGATTTGGGGATCGAGGATGCAATGAAGAGGAAGCTAGCATCACGTCAACTTCAAGGACGGGCTATGAATTGGTGGAATGTTATTAAAGTAGCTACTCCTGAGGTTCAAGTTACTTGGAATCAGTTTAGGATTTGCTTCAGTGATAAGTTTATTCCAGCTACTCAGAGATCAGTACTATTCAAGAGATTTTTGGAACTTAAGCAGAATGGTAGGGCAGTCTCGGAATATATTGCTGAGTTCGATACTTTATTTAAGTATGGATTATCCTTTATCGACACTGCCAAGAAGAAAAACGAGAAGTTCATAACTGGCTTAGATGGGTATTTGGGGGAGAGACTTATAAACCACGTTGATGAGACATTTTGAATCTATTGTGGGAAAGGCATTGAGATCGGAGAGTCATTACCCTAAGTCAAAGACCGAAGTTGCTATTGCATTTGCAGGGGAGCCAAAACCGCAAGCAGGCGGTGAAGGCAAGAAGAATTCTCAGAATAAGAGGAAGCAGAACCGAACCAAGGATGGTCAGAATAAGAATGATGGCAAGTGCTTTAGCTATGGCAAGAAGGGCCACTATGCCAGAGATTGTCAGGAAAAGCTTGGGGAAAGGAAGTGCTTCAATTGCAGCCAAGCGGGACATCATAAGGATAAATGTCCATAACCCCTAAAGAGAAGCAGATTGTGAGAGCATATGTTATCAACGCTGTTCCTTCTTCATCGAATGACCCAACTGCAGCGCAGAAGGGAAGAGTGTCGTTATTCAAGGTATGCTTTATATTCATGATGTTCATGTTCGAGTTTTGTTTGATACCGAGACATCCCATTCCTTCATACCTAGCGACCTGGTAGATAGGTTGGAATTGGAACTTGAGATTGTCGATAGACCTTTAGTTGTGCTGAACCCGATCGATGGTTCAACTAGCCTTTTGCATGATTTGTTGTAATGTGGTCTTATCGAGTCATGGATGTATGTTTGCTTGTGATTGCTTAGTTGTTTTGCTAGTATCATCTCACGTAGATTGTCTGAATTTGGAGGAGATGTTCATTGAGTGCTTGTCTGATTTTGGTTTAGGCCATTGGGGCTCGTGCTTAGGGAATGTTGAGTTCGACTAGGATGGTTTGCGTGAGATATAAATAGTTGTTTTGATTTCCATTGAATGATATCTCGGCTTACTCGAGGAGTGATGTGCAGCCGTGACATGATAAGACTGTTCAATGGTATGGAGTGCCACGAGTTGGATTTGAAAGGGCCATGAGAGGACTCGAGTGGGACTCGAGAATGCTGCAAAGTAATGAATTGTTTAGTACCCTATGTTGATGTTCTCATTGGTTCAAGAATGGTAGAACTTTGAAGGGATAAGATGTGCTCGTTGATCGTGGAGATACAACGAAGGTTAGGACAATTCAAGTTGGACTTGAACTCGTAAAAGAAAAATCGGTGTTCGTTGATCGTGGAGATGCAACAAAGGCTAGGACGATTCAAGTTGGATTTGAACTCGTAAAGGAAAAATGGTTGTTCGTTGATCTTGGAGATGCAACGAATAAGGAGACGACTCATGTTGGACTTGATTTTGTGGGTAATCTATACTCGAGACTGGGTCTGAGTATGTGGGTAGCTCTTCTGATGAGAGTACGAAGAAATCGTCGATAGTTGGAGTGTTCTAGGCAGAGTCGAAGCAGGGGTATCTGGGGACGCCCGTTACCTGGATCCATTGGACGTGATCTAGTTATCCTTGGAGGATAAACGTGCCTTGGACATGCGGTAGTTCGTTTGGGACCAAGGCTTCCATTCGACCTTGGGATTGGTCGGACCAGTCAGGTAGGTGTCGACGTATTTATGGCTTTAGCAGGTGATAGATAGGACATGTTTGATGGATGCTATGGTTGTTATGTTTGTTCCTATTTTTACTCCCTTTAGTAGACTATCACATGCAGGATTCTGGTAATAGAGAATGAAGATGACGATATACACGGATGCATGTGGTACCAAACTAGGTGTTGTACTGATGCATTGAGTAGGAGACATGCTAGTTTAGACGCTATGTATCTTGAATGAAAGAATTGGAGTATATCGTGGGATATAATTTCAGACCTAAGTATGGATTGGATCCAAAAATATTAGCAAGTTTGACGATTAGACCGACTTTGATTGAGCAGATTGTTCCAGTCAAAGGGACGATCCTAACCTAATGGAAATCATCTCTAAGGTAGGGATGAATATCAATGGTGAGAAAATGAACAAGTATGGACTTGATAGAAAAGGATGGCTTCGAAAGAATGGAAGACTAGTTGTACCCGACATTAACGGATTGACAGATGAAGTACTTAGAGAACGTCATTACTCGAAATTGACTATACATCCCGGTAGTAACAAAATGTATTGAGACATGAAGCAAACCTATCACCGGGAAGGGATGAAGAGGGACGTTGGGAAGTTCATCTCCAAGAGTATGAATTGCCAGTTAGATAAAGAAGAGCAAAAGAAGCCTAGTGGTTTGTTACAACCGTTGGAAATTCCCGAATGGAATTGGGAATAAGTCTCAATGGATTTTGTAACACCCCACCTGGAATTGGGAATAAGTCTCAATGGATTTTGTAACACCCCACCTCCATTAAGGTCACTCACAAAGGGAATGCCTTAACTTCGGTGGAGCATTTTTAGTACAAGAGGCAGAAAAATTACAAGACAGACAAATAAAGCAGCGGAAGATAAATAACCTTTATTGATTAAAACAGCTTGTACAAAGTTTGTTTTACAACACCAATACTTATTACAAGAAAGCATCTGTCTTGTTTAATATATATTGTAATAACCCGGAAAATCTGGGCCAGTTTAAAATTTTTATTTTGGCAATTACAGCGAATTTCCTATATTTAAAATAGATTATTTTAAATAATATCGACGAGAAAATTTATTTTGAATATAATTCGAACGTATATATTATATACGCGTCGTCGTTAGAATATAAATATTTATATATAATTATAAATAGAATTGAAAATGGCGCGGTAGTTCGATAATTCGATTTCAAACTTCAATTGAATGTACCGGGTGCAAAACAATCCGGATTTTAGTGAAACCAAAAATAATGGAATCTAATAGTGAATATCTTTCCAAAGGGTCCGAAAAATCAAAAGTTCGTAGCGGGAATCAAAAGATATGTCCAGTTGAAAATTCTGAATAGTCGCTATGGAATTCAGGCCCTTAAAAATGGACATTTTGCAAATGACCTCGAATTTCGACTAAACCACTTTTGTTGGGTCCGTGATGTTAAATTATTGCTAGATTCCAAATTTCATAATTTTTCGAGTCAATATGTGAGCGTGGGAAAGGAAAACGCGTTTGACCAGTTTTAGTTGATTTTAATCGACTGGAAATTGGCCATTTTTCAAACGGTCTCAGAATTCGGCGAAACTAGTTTTGTTAGGACCGTATCGTCAATACGAAGCTAGAAAATATTTTTCTAGAATTTTTCTAGTTAGTATGTGACCCCAGTAATTCGAAATGTACGTTTAAAATTCAATATAAGGATTTAAATGTAAATTAAACTGAAACTAATCGAAACGATCAAATCAGCCTACGATACATATCCCATTGTGTTCAGAATGGGGGTGAAACGCTAAGGACGACAGGCGGTGGGTCTCGTTTCGAGGTCGAAAATAAAAGTTGTTTTTTTTAGAAATAAAATAATTAAATAAAAAATAATATTCTCCTTATATCATCAGACCCCCCCCCCCCCCCCCCGTTTACTTTTAAAATCGATTTCTTCAGAAAAAAAAAAAAAAAAAAAAGGAAAGCCCGCTCGAGCTCCAGACCTAGCCGCCAGAAACGCGCCGCCACCGCCGGCCGCGGCCTCCCCCAGTCCGGCGCCTCCTCCTGCTACGCCTCCTTCCCCCTTTTCCTCCTTTCCCTCACAGTTCGAAGCCTAAACCCGACGCCAAGCCTGACGCCACCCCGTTCAACCCAGACGCCGACCGCCTTGCCCCGCCCACACCCCCTCCGAGCTCAGACAATGGCTCTCCCCGCCCAGTCCCCAACCACAGTGAGTTTCTCTTTTGTTTTACATGTTCATTTAATTGTTTTAAACTGAAATCTTTTATTATGTTAAAACTGAAATCTTTTATTATGTTAAACTGAAATCTTTTATTATGTTAAAACTGAAATCTTTTATTATGTTAAAACTGAAATCTTTTATTATGTTAAAACTGAAATTTTTATTGTGTAAAAACTGATTTTTGTTCGCTTGTAAAAACTGATTTTAGATTTTAAATAGAAAAAGATTTAGATTTTAAATAGAAAATATTTAGATTTTAAATAGAAAAGATTTAAACTTTAGAATAGGAAAAGATTAGAACTTTAGGAAAAAAAATAAAGATCATATTTTTAAATAGAAAAGACGGAATTTTTATTGATTAGAAGAAGTAAAAATATGATTATTATATTTTTAAAGTATTAAAAATATAATCTTTACTATATAGAAATAGTAAAAATATGATTTTTATATTTTTAAAGTATTAAAAATATAATCTGTATAGGATAGAGAATATAAAAATATCATCTTTGTATATGTAGCGAAATAAAAATCTGATTTTTATTTTATATACGTTGAGATAAAGTGGTAATTTTTATAATGATGGAATCTATATTTTTATAAAGGCGAAAACTTTATTTTTATAAAGGCGAAAACTTCATATTAGAAAAGGCGAAATCCATATTTTTATAAGGGCGAAATCTATATTTTTGAAATGGAATTTTATCTATATAGTAGCAATGTAGAAATAGAATTTTTATCCATAGAGCGTGATAGTAAAAATATGATTTTTATATATTGAACATCGTAGTGAAAATTCGATTTTTAAATATATGAAGTGATTATAAAAATATGACTTTTAAATTGAAAGTGAATAAATAAAAATGTGATTTTTATTTTAAAGACATCGAAATATAAAAATATGTGATTTTTTATATATGTAGTGGCTACGGGCAACGAAGATGACGAAGATGCGATAACGATGGAGATTTCTATCAATGAAGTGCCGTGGAGCTAGGATAGCTATTAGTGAGAATTTCTCACCTTTCAATTTCTTTTTCTAGTTATATATATATACTAGGATGCAGACGGTGCTTAGTAGCACCCGACACAATCGTCCACAGATCATGGACTTGTTTGTTTGATTGCAAGAATTAATTAGATTATTTGATTGAATTGAATTGTTTGGTGAAATTGAATGGTTTGATTGATGTGTGAGTGGCGTGGGCCTTCACTAGACCGGGGATAAGGCTAGGCCTCGTCCCGTTTCTAGTATCGTGTCGTTATGCCGCCGAAATTTTCTAAAATATGTTAGAAAAATAAAAACATCATTTTATTTAAAGAACGAACTGAATAGAAATTCATATGTTAAAATAAAATGTTTTATCGTTAAAAATATAATTTTTAACGTGAATGTGAATAAATAAATATTCATTTACAAACTGGACGGTTTGTTTATGTACACTGATTTGACGGACATCGATTGGGTCGATAAATTTTACACATCGCCCAACTGCACAAATAAAATCTGTGTTTGATTGTTTGAAACCCCACACGGGTGTTGGGATGAAATTTAAAGTTCACTCATCCTGATTGATTAAATATGTCGATCGATTGATTGACAGGCTGTTATAAGCGTTAGATATTTATACTTGATGCTTATACAGTGTAGTGCACTTTGGTTGATGGTTGATTATTTTTCAATGCTATCTTATACATGTGATGTATGAAAAATCCATATAATTAACATTATATGGTAATTGATTGGGCCTCATTCCAATTTAGAAAATAAAGAATAATAAAATTTACATCTTTATCAATATAAAATAAAGGTTCATGTGTTGACTGTACTCATCCGTTGAGATTAGTCATGTGTTGAACGAATATTTTAATAATAAAATTTACATCTTTATCAATATAAAATAAAGGTTCATGTGTTGACTGTACTCATCCGTTGAGATTAGTCATGTGTTGAACGAATATTTTAATAATAAAATTTACATCTTTATCAATATAAAATAAAGGTTCATGTGTTGACTGTACTCATCCGTTGAGATTAGTCATGTGTTGAACGAATATTTTAATAATAAAATTTACATCTTTATCAATATAAAATAAAGGTTCATGTGTTGACTGTACTCATCCGTTGAGATTAGTCATGTGTTGAACGAAATATTTTAACAAAAATAGTCACACATGGACGGTACTCATTCGTTGAGATTAGTCGTGTGTTGACAAAAAGAAATATTTGAAATAGAATATATAAAGCCGTGTTGAATAGTGATGCGCCATTTTGACGCGAACGATATTTATATCGATTACATACGGAATTGAATATATAACGATTTTGAAATGAATTGAATATATAACGATTTCGAAATAAATTGAATATATAACGATTTCGAAATGAATTGAATATATAACGATTTCGAAATGAATTGAATATAAAACGATTTCGAAATGAATTGAATATAAAACGATTTCGAAATGAATTGAATATAAAACGATTTCGAAATGAATTGAATATAAAACGATTTCGAAATGAATTGAATATAAAACGATTTCGAAATGAATTGAATATAAAACGATTTCGAAATGAATTGAATATAAAACGATTTCGAAATGAATTGAATATATAACGATTTCGAAATGAATTGAATATAAAACAATTTCGAATTGAATGGAATAGAAAACCAATTTGATTTCAAATTGAATATATAATGAACTTGATTCAAATAGAAAACGAAACGAATTTAATTTGAATAGAAAATGAATTTGAATCGAATAGAAAACGACTTTGAAATTGAATTGAATTGAAAACGAATTCGAAATGAATTCAAATTTAATTGAAATTTGAATTGAATAGAAATGAATTTTAAAACGAATTTATAAAGAAGAATTCAATTTTGATTTGAATTGAAATGGAAGTGGAAATTGCTTTTGAAACGAATTTAAAACTATTTATATAATTCGTTTTAAATAGAAATCGACGAAATATATATTATATATATTATATATATAATATAATGGCCTGAATAGAACGCGCTGCGCCACGGCAGTTCGTGAATTTCGACCATTAACTTCAAACGGACATTACGGGAGATCCGACCGTCGGATTCTCCTAAAACCGGAACCGTTGGGTTCGTATCGAAAAGAGCTTTCTAACGAATATTTGAAATTCAAAATCTAACGGTTGGATTTGGAGATACGTCCAAATCAAATTCGAAAAAGGTCGCTATAGGTGCAGTTCGATGGCCGTTGTTGGAAATCGACTGTACGGGCCTTGATAAAATTATTAAAAATAGTAATAATTTATGTAAAATCATAAGAAATGATTTGGGAAGAATTGGGATGAAAAACTCCATATTTGAAAAGATAAAAATAGATTTTTATCGAAATGAACTAGTTTTGAACTAAATTTAAAACCTAATTATTTTTAAATAAATAAATTAGATTTAAAAGGGGTTTTAAATAATCGGGATTTCTAATATATTTGATAGAATGTGATATGGGTTTATCGTGAACAGTGTTTTAAATAACACTAGTTCTTTAACCCGATAACAAATAGAATGTGATATGGGTTTATCGTGAACAGTGTTTTAAATAACACTAGTTCTTTAACCCGATAACAAATAGAATGTGATTTGGGTTTGTCGTGAACTGTGTTTTAAATAACACCTAGTTCTTTAACCCAGTAAAAGGAGTTCTAACGAATCTGCAATTAGATTGAAATGTGAATCTATAATCTAAATTATCAAATTTAGAAATGAGCGGGAAGGGAGTATTACCAGTTTTGCTCCAAAGCGATAGTTAAATCTTTAATTAGATTTGAACGGGAAATGGTAATTAATTTTACCGATAACACCACGGTGTTAGTTATGGAGTATTACCAGTTTTGCTTCATGGGATGAATAGGTTGGGATTGGGAAATAAAATAAATAATTACTTCGTTACGGTTCGCTAATCTCGACTAGTTGGAAAAACCATAATGTGGTTTTAAATGACATCCAAAGGAAGATTTCAGGATAAATTTTAAAGAATTTATCTTGGATAAAATTAATGGGAACCTTTCCCTAAGAATGTGGAATTTAGAAACTAGCTGTAGGTTGGCTAAGAAGAATGATTTCCTGGGTATTGATCTGATGTTGGTTTCGGCCTTCGGGGTTAATGTTTGGGAAATTGTTCTCTTGCTTATCTGCGGTTAGTGACTAATGAATTGGAATGAGGCGTATGTTGTGTTTGTGTAACATTTGTTTTTAATATACGCGGGTTGTTCGGAAAGTCCGGGTTTATACCCATTCTGAATAACCGATTCGACGATAAGTCGAAGATGAAGACGGTGGTCGAAGACCGGAAGTCTTCACATCGTTTGGGTAATTACTGACGATCCTGATTGGGCTGTACACCCAAGAGGATGGAAATAGTTGGTGGTCGTCCAGACGTACTTGGAGATGGATGGATATGCGAGGAAAGTGCCTCCGGTTTCGTTCAGACCCAGAACGGACTTGTAAATGGATTGTGTGTCTGACATTGGATTTTATTCTGTGTTGATTGATTTCTATTAAATATACATCTGTTTGGCGGCGGAGAATTTATTCTTTTGCTTAACGCCCTTCTCTGAGACGTACGAGCTCAGAGGTTGTATATCGATGGACATCAGTCGCATGGCATGAATTGCCTATGTGGCACGCTAAGATGCAATGATCAAGGCTTTTGTTGAAAAGCAAAGTCTTGTGGTTGATGATCAAAGCACGCCTATGTGGCAGCTTTGTGTATAACGTGAATTCGCGAGCCTCACACCTCGGTATGAGTTAAAAACGGAATACAGGCCGTTGGGAGAACACGACGTTTCTTTCTAGCTTTGGTGGTGTCAGTGACTTACCAGCCCTGACATTTATATACTTTTCACCTTTGTGGTTGTTGGATGAGGCGCCTCGATTATAGGTCTGTAAGGACCGGGAAACGTGTGTTCAGGAATTGCCAATCCTCTAACGTAAGTGAGGACCGGCCCAACCGATCCAAGGGTTACCCAGTGTGCGTAGTCCTGAGCATTTGCTAGAGTGTCTCGAACGCGGAGAGGAGCTTGCCCCTTGCCTCGACTCATGACGGAAATCCAATTTCCAATACGTGTATTGCGGTTTTAATTGTAGAACTAGTATGGCGACATGATATATGGTACCCATGCCGTCTATGATTTATATTTATGATTGAAATGTTTTGACACTATACACATATTATAGTATCAAATGATTTGTTTTAAACGTACCAAGCATGTTTGGCTATTATAAGGGAAAACCCTATCCTCCGGCTTGCGTTGCATTGTGTGATGGGACCTGGGTCTTATAATAGCTTCATTTTTCGAAAAAGCATTGCGCTGTTTATTCTATGCACTGATATTCTTGGGAGGAAACCCGTTCCGTGTTATACGGCGTGGTCCCTTGAATCACCCTCTTTTAAAGTAAAGTTTTAAATAACTGTTTTAGTTCTCACACCAGTCACATGACTGGCCTGGAGTTTATTGTTTTAACCTAAACTCTGGGTGCCCCTATTTTCCGCACGGGCAGCTAGTAGTTTTGGTTTTGCAGATTTATATTCACAGGATCCTGGTTTACAGCTGGAATGATATCCGGAAAGCTCTGTATCCGTATATCACCTTCAGTTGTGCTTTGTATTATTTTCCGCTGCTATGTAATTTATTGTAATCTCTGATATTTATCGAATGTAATTTATTCATTTATACTCTGTATATTCTTGTATCTGATGGAATTGTTGTAATATACAATGAAACGTTCTTCTGTTTGTGTTCTGATTTGTCATGTTCTCAACGTTCAGGGGTTTCGAACGGTCTAGATCGGTTTAACGACTGATTCAGATCGAGAGAAATTCCAGGCCGTCACATTTGGTATCAGAGCTTTGGTTTACAGAGCTCGAGAACAAGACACATTAGAACCATACGAAAGAATTCATCAGATATTGGATTAGTAATATCCAATTAGAATGACTCGTTAGAGATAGGATCAGTAGTATCCTAGAACGAGTGTGAAGAGTATATTTTTCAATTGAAAACCATTTTGTTTTGAAATTTAAACCATTTTAAAACGTATTTGACTATTTATTTTGAATATGGACAATCGAGTATATAAAGATTTTGCATATACGCGTCATGAACGTATATTCGAAGTTTTAATATACTGGATAGATATAGAGTCATACTCTAGTGGCCCGAAGATGATTCTGATGATTGACTAGTCGTCATCAGTATTCATGTTCGAATAACGAAGGTGTGATATCTATATATTTCCATTAGACTGGTGTGAGAACCAAAACTTATATAGTTAGAACACATTGTTGTGAATTGGCATCAAAAACAAGATTTTTTGTATATGTATCAAAATTATGAATTTGAAAAATCTAATTCACTAATTGATTGATGTTTGTGTTGTATGTTTATTTGTTTGATAATTTTTAACCATTTAGCCTAATTAAACCAAATATTGAACTGTATTGAAAAATTGGTCGCATTTGCTTGCATATACATATACTTACATTGAACAGGTCATAGCAAGGAGGCTAGAGCAGAGAATAAAATTTGTTTGCCCGACAAATAGGTACATGTTTACTACATAATTTCCTGTTTTGTTTGGGTGATGATGATTTTGTGAGCCTATTGGCTAGCCGCTTGGCTTTTTCTTTTTCTTTTTGAGATTAGAAGGACCGGGAACGCTATTTGCAATTTCCCGATGCTCCCATTGCAGGGGAGGTTATGGCGAAATTTTTCGAAAATTTAGGGTGTTAGCCAAATTTTTGAAAATTTGAAAATTCTCAGAAACTGAAAAGTTGGAGAATGGAAGCCAGATCGAGCGTAGAGTTGAATAATCAAACCACTTTCGACTTTGTTCCTTTTCGGGGACGAAAAGTTTTAAGTGGGGGAGATTGTAATAACCCGGAAAATCTGGGCCAGTTTAAAATTTTTATTTTGGCAATTACAGCGAATTTCCTATATTTAAAATAGATTATTTTAAATAATATCGATGAGAAAATTTATTTTGAATATAATTCGAACGTATATATTATATACGCGTCGTCGTTAGAATATAAATATTTATATATAATTATAAATAGAATT
Source organism: Allium sativum (assembly GCA_030737875.1). NCBI lineage: Eukaryota > Viridiplantae > Streptophyta > Magnoliopsida > Asparagales > Amaryllidaceae > Allium > Allium sativum. Next base: position 109,172,272 of record CM060923.1, read on the forward strand.
GAAAATGGCGCGGTAGTTCGATAATTCGATTTCAAACTTCAATTGAATGTACCGGGTGCAAAACAATCCGGATTTTAGTGAAACCAAAAATAATGGAATCTAATAGTGAATATCTTTCCAACGAATCCGAAAAATCAAAAGTTCGTAGCGGGAATCAAAAGATATGTCCAGTTGAAAATTCTGAATAGTCGCTATGGAATTCAGGCCCTTAAAAATGGACATTTTGCAAATGACCTCGGATTTCGACGAAACCACTTTTGTTGGGTCCGTGATGTTAAATTATTGCTAGATTCCAAATTTCATAATTTTTCGAGTCAATATGTGAGCGTGGGAAAGGAAAACGCGTTTGACCAGTTTTAGTTGATTTTAATCGACTGGAAATTGGCCATTTTTCAAACGGTCTCAGAATTCGGCGAAACTAGTTTTGTTAGGACCGTATCGTTAATACGAAGCTAGAAAATATTTTTCTAGAATTTTTCTAGTTAGTATGTGACCCCAGTAATTCGAAATGTACGTTTAAAATTCAATATAAGGATTTAAATGTAAATTAAACTGAAAATAATCGAAACGATCAAATCAGCCTATGATACAAATCCCATTGTGTTCAGAATGGGGGTGAAACGCTAAGGACGACAGGCGGTGGGTCTCGTTTCGAGGTCGAAAATAAAAGTTGCTTTTTTTAGAAATAAAATAATTAAATAAAAAATAATATTCTCCTTATATCATCAGACCCCCCCCCCCCCCCCGTTTACTTTTAAAATCGATTTCTTCAGAAAAAAAAAAAAAAAGGAAAGCCCGCTCTAGCTCCAGACCTAGCCGCCAGAAACGCGCCGCCACCGCCGGCCGCGGCCTCCCCCAGTCCGGCGCCTCCTCCTGCTACGCCTCCTTCCCCCTTTTCCTCCTTTCCCTCGCAGTTCGAAGCCTAAACCCGACGCCAAGCCTGACGCCACCCCGTTCAACCCAGACGCCGACCGCCTTGCCCCGCCCACACCCCCTCCGAGCTCAGACAATGGCTCTCCCCGCCCAGTCCCCAACCACAGTGAGTTTCTCTTTTGTTTTACATGTTCATTTAATTGTTTTAAACTGAAATCTTTTATTATGTTAAAACTGAAATCTTTTATTATGTTAAACTGAAATCTTTTATTATGTTAAAACTGAAATCTTTTATTATGTTAAAACTGAAATCTTTTATTATGTTAAAACTGAAATTTTTATTGTGTAAAAACTGATTTTTGTTCGCTTGTAAAAACTGATTTTAGATTTTAAATAGAAAAAGATTTAGATTTTAAATAGAAAATATTTAGATTTTAAATAGAAAAGATTTAAACTTTAGAATAGGAAAAGATTAGAACTTTAGGAAAAAAAATAAAGATCATATTTTTAAATAGAAAAGACGGAATTTTTATTGATTAGAAGAAGTAAAAATATGATTATTATATTTTTAAAGTATTAAAAATATAATCTTTACTATATAGAAATAGTAAAAATATGATTTTTATATTTTTAAAGTATTAAAAATATAATCTGTATAGGATAGAGAATATAAAAATATCATCTTTGTATATGTAGCGAAATAAAAATCTGATTTTTATTTTATATACGTTGAGATAAAGTGGTAATTTTTATAATGATGAAATCTATATTTTTATAAAGGCGAAAACTTTATTTTTATAAAGGCGAAAACTTCATATTAGAAAAGGCGAAATCCATATTTTTATAAGGGCGAAATCTATATTTTTGAAATGGAATTTTATCTATATAGTAGCAATGTAGAAATAGAATTTTTATCCATAGAGCGTGATAGTAAAAATATGATTTTTATATATTGAACATCGTAGTGAAAATTCGATTTTTAAATATATGAAGTGATTATAAAAATATGACTTTTAAATTGAAAGTGAATAAATAAAAATGTGATTTTTATTTTAAAGACATCGAAATATAAAAATATGTGATTTTTTATATATGTAGTGGCTACGGGCAACGAAGATGACGAAGATGCGATAACGATGGAGATTTCTATCAATGAAGTGCCGTGGAGCTAGGATAGCTATTAGTGAGAATTTCTCACCTTTCAATTTATTTTTCTAGTTATATATATATACTAGGATGCAGACGGTGCTTAGTAGCACCCGACACAATCGTCCACAGACCATGGACTTGTTTGTTTGATTGCAAGAATTAATTAGATTATTTGATTGAATTGAATTATTTGGTGAAATTGAATGGTTTGATTGATGTGTGAGTGGCGTGGGCCTTCACTAGACCGGGGATAAGGCTAGGCCTCGTCCCGTTTCTAGTATCGTGCCGTTATGCCGCCGAAATTTTCTAAAATATGTTAGAAAAATAAAAACATCATTTTATTTAAAGAACGAACTGAATAGAAATTCATATGTTAAAATAAAATGTTTTATCGTTAAAAATATAATTTTTAACGTGAATGTGAATAAATAAATATTCATTTACAAACTGGACGGTTTGTTTATGTACACTGATTTGACGGACATCGATTGGGTCGATAAATTTTACACATCGCCCAACTGCACAAATAAAATCTGTGTTTGATTGTTTGAAACCCCACACGGGTGTTGGGATGAAATTTGAAGTTCACTCATCCTGATTGATTAAATATGTCGATCGATTGATTGACAGGCTGTTATAAGCGTTAGATATTTATACTTGATGCTTATACAGTGTAGTGCACTTTGGTTGATGGTTGATTATTTTTCAATGCTATCTTATACATGTGATGTATGAAAAATCCATATAATTAACATTATATGGTAATTGATTGGGCCTCATTCCAATTTAGAAAATAAAGAATAATAAAATTTACATCTTTATCAATATAAAATAAAGGTTCATGTGTTGACTGTACTCATCCGTTGAGATTAGTCATGTGTTGAACGAATATTTTAATAATAAAATTTACATCTTTATCAATATAAAATAAAGGTTCATGTGTTGACTGTACTCATCCGTTGAGATTAGTCATGTGTTGAACGAATATTTTAATAATAAAATTTACATCTTTATCAATATAAAATAAAGGTTCATGTGTTGACTGTACTCATCCGTTGAGATTAGTCATGTGTTGAACGAATATTTTAATAATAAAATTTACATCTTTATCAATATAAAATAAAGGTTCATGTGTTGACTGTACTCATCCGTTGAGATTAGTCATGTGTTGAACGAAATATTTTAACAAAAATAGTCACACATGGACGGTACTCATTCGTTGAGATTAGTCGTGTGTTGACAAAAAGAAATATTTGAAATAGAATATATAAAGCCGTGTTGAATAGTGATGCGCCATTTTGACGCGAACGATATTTATATCGATTACATACGGAATTGAATATATAACGATTTCGAAATGAATTGAATATATAACGATTTCGAAATAAATTGAATATATAACGATTTCGAAATGAATTGAATATATAACGATTTCGAAATGAATTGAATATAAAACGATTTCGAAATGAATTGAATATAAAACGATTTCGAAATGAATTGAATATAAAACGATTTCGAAATGAATTGAATATAAAACGATTTCGAAATGAATTGAATATAAAACGATTTCGAAATGAATTGAATATAAAACGATTTCGAAATGAATTGAATATAAAACGATTTCGAAATGAATTGAATATAAAACGATTTCGAAATGAATTGAATATATAACGATTTCGAAATGAATTGAATATAAAACAATTTCGAATTGAATGGAATAGAAAACCAATTTGATTTCAAATTGAATATATAATGAACTTGATTCAAATAGAAAACGAAACGAATTTAATTTGAATAGAAAATGAATTTGAATCGAATAGAAAACGACTTTGAAATTGAATTGAATTGAAAACGAATTCGAAATGAATTCAAATTTAATTGAAATTTGAATTGAATAGAAATGAATTTTAAAACGAATTTATAAAGAAGAATTCAATTTTGATTTGAATTGAAATGGAAGTGGAAATTGCTTTTGAAACGAATTTAAAACTATTTATATAATTCGTTTTAAATAGAAATCGACGAAATATATATTATATATATTATATATATAATATAATGGCCTGAATAGAACGCGCCGCGCCGCGGCAGTTCGTGAATTTCGACCATTAACTTCAAACGGACATTACGGGAGATCCGACCGTCGGGTTCTCCTAAAACCGGAACCGTTGGGTTCGTATCGAAAAGAGCTTTCTAACGAATATTTGAAATTCAAAATCTAACGGTTGGATTTGGAGATACGTCCAAATCAAATTCGAAAAAGGTCGCTATAGGTGCAGTTCGATGGCCGTTGTTGGAAATCGACTGTACGGGCCTTGATAAAATTATTAAAAATAGTAATAATTTATGTAAAATCATAAGAAATGATTTGGGAAGAATTGGGATGAAAAACTCCATATTTGAAAAGATAAAAATAGATTTTTATCGAAATGAACTAGTTTTGAACTAAATTTAAAACCTAATTATTTTTAAATAAATAAATTAGATTTAAAAGGGGTTTTAAATAATCGGGATTTCTAATATATTTGATAGAATGTGATATGGGTTTATCGTGAACAGTGTTTTAAATAACACTAGTTCTTTAACCCGATAACAAATAGAATGTGATATGGGTTTATCGTGAACAGTGTTTTAAATAACACTAGTTCTTTAACCCGATAACAAATAGAATGTGATTTGGGTTTGTCGTGAACTGTGTTTTAAATAACACCTAGTTCTTTAACCCAGTAAAAGGAGTTCTAACGAATCTGCAATTAGATTGAAATGTGAATCTATAATCTAAATTATCAAATTTAGAAATGAGCGGGAAGGGAGTATTACCAGTTTTGCTCCAAAGCGATAGTTAAATCTTTAATTAGATTTGAACGGGAAATGGTAATTAATTTTACAGATAACACCACGGTGTTAGTTATGGAGTATTACCAGTTTTGCTTCATGGGATGAATAGGTTGGGATTGGGAAATAAAATAAATAATTACTTCGTTACGGTTCGCTAATCTCGACTAGTTGGAAAAACCATAATGTGGTTTTAAATGACATCCAAAGGAAGATTTCAGGATAAATTTTAAAGAATTTATCTTGGATAAAATTAATGGGAACCTTTCCCTAAGAATGTGGAATTTAGAAACTAGTTGTAGTTGGCTAAGAAGAATGATTTCCTGGGTATTGATCTGATGTTGGTTTCGGCCTTCGGGGTTAATGTTTGGGAAATTGTTCTCTTGCTAATCTGCGGTTAGTGACTAATGAATTGGAATGAGGCGTATGTTGTGTTTGTGTAACATTTGTTTTTAATATACGCGGGTTGTTCGGAAAGTCCGGGTTTATACCCATTCTGAATAACCGATTCGACGATAAGTCGAAGATGAAGACGGTGGTCGAAGACCGGAAGTCTTCACATCGTTTGGGTAATTACTGACGATCCTGATTGGGCTGTACACCCAAGAGGATGGAAATAGTTGGTGGTCGTCCAGACGTACTTGGAGATGGATGGATATGCGAGGAAAGTGCCTCCGGTTTCGTTCAGACCCAGAACGGACTTGTAAATGGATTGTGTGTCTGACATTGGATTTTATTCTGTGTTGATTGATTTCTATTAAATATACATCTGTTTGGCGGCGGAGAATTTATTCTTTTGCTTAACGCCCTTCTCTGAGACGTACGAGCTCAGAGGTTGTATATCGATGGACATCAGTCGCATGGCATGAATTGCCTATGTGGCACGCTAAGATGCAATGATCAAGGCTTTTGTTGAAAAGCAAAGTCTTGTGGTTGATGATCAAAGCACGCCTATGTGGCAGCTTTGTGTATAACGTGAATTCGCGAGCCTCACACCTCGGTATGAGTTAAAAACGGGATACGGGCCGTTGGGAGAACACGACGTTTCTTTCTAGCTTTGGTGGTGTCAGTGACTTACCAGCCCTGACATTTATATACTTTTCACCTTTGTGGTTGTTGGATGAGGCGCCTCGATTATAGGTCTGTAAGGACCGGGAAACGTGTGTTCAGGAATTGCCAATCCTCTAACGTAAGTGAGGACCGGCCCAACCGATCCAAGGGTTACCCAGTGTGCGTAGTCCTGAGCATTTGCTAGAGTGTCTCGAACGCGGAGAGGAGCTTGCCCCTTGCCTCGACTCATGACGGAAATCCAATTTCCAATACGTGTATTGCGGTTTTAATTGTAGAACTAGTATGGCGACATGATATATGGTACCCATGCCGTCTATGATTTATATTTATGATTGAAATGTTTTGACACTATACACATATTATAGTATCAAATGATTTGTTTTAAACGTACCAAGCATGTTTGGCTATTATAAGGGAAAACCCTATCCTCCGGCTTGCGTTGCATTGTGTGATGGGACCTGGGTCTTATAATAGCTTCATTTTTCGAAAAAGCATTGCGCTGTTTATTCTATGCACTGATATTCTTGGGAGGAAACCCGTTCCGTGTTATACGGCGTGGTCCCTTGAATCACCCTCTTTTAAAGTAAAGTTTTAAATAACTGTTTTAGTTCTCACACCAGTCACATGACTGACCTGGAGTTTATTGTTTTAACCTAAACTCTGGGTGCCCCTATTTTCCGCACGGGCAGCTAGTAGTTTTGGTTTTGCAGATTTATATTCACAGGATCCTGGTTTACAGCTGGAATGATATCCGGAAAGCTCTGTATCCGTATATCACCTTTAGTTGTGCTTTGTATTATTTTCCGCTGCTATGTAATTTATTGTAATCTCTGATATTTATCGAATGTAATTTATTCATTTATACTCTGTATATTCTTGTATCTGATGGAATTGTTGTAATATACAATGAAACGTTCTTCTGTTTGTGTTCTGATTTGTCATGTTCTCAACGTTCAGGGGTTTCGAACGGTCTAGATCGGTTTAACGACTGATTCAGATCGAGAGAAATTCCAGGCCGTCACATTTGGTATCAGAGCTTTGGTTTACAGAGCTCGAGAACAAGACACATTAGAACCATACGAAAGAATTCATCAGATATTGGATTAGTAATATCCAATTAGAATGACTCGTTAGAGATAGGATCAGTAGTATCCTAGAACGAGTGTGAAGAGTATATTTTTCAATTGAAAACCATTTTGTTTTGAAATCTAAACCATTTTAAAACGTATTTGACTATTTATTTTGAATATGGACAATCGAGTATATAAAGATTTTGCATATACGCGTCATGAACGTATATTCGAAGTTTTAATATACTGGATAGATATAGAGTCATACTCTAGTGGCCCGAAGATGATTCTGATGATTGACTAGTCGTCATCAGTATTCATGTTCGAATAACGAAGGTGTGATATCTATATATTTCCATTAGACTGGTGTGAGAACCAAAACTTATATAGTTAGAACACATTGTTGTGAATTGGCATCAAAAACAAGATTTTTTGTATATGTATCAAAATTATGAATTTGAAAACTCTAATTCACTAATTGATTGATGTTTGTGTTGTATGTTTATTTGTTTGATAATTTTTAACCATTTAGCCTAATTAAACCAAATATTGAACTGTATTGAAAAATTGGTCGCATTTGCTTGCATATACATATACTTACATTGAACAGGTCATAGCAAGGAGGCTAGAGCAGAGAATAAAATTTGTTTGCCCGACAAATAGGTACATGTTTACTACATAATTTCCTGTTTTGTTTGGGTGATGATGATTTTGTGAGCCTATTGGCTAGCCGCTTGGCTTTTTCTTTTTCTTTTTGAGATTAGAAGGACCGGGAACGCTATTTGCAATTTCCCGATGCTCCCATTGCAGGGGAGGTTATGGCGAAATTTTTCGAAAATTTAGGGTGTTAGCCAAATTTTTGAAAATTTGAAAATTCTCAGAAACTGAAAAGTTGGAGAATGGAAGCCAGATCGAGCGTAGAGTTGAATAATCAAACCACTTTCAACTTTGTTCCTTTTCGGGGACGAAAAGTTTTAAGTTGGGGAGATTGTAATAACCCGGAAAATCTGGGCCAGTTTAAAATTTTTATTTTGGCAATTACAGCGAATTTCCTATATTTAAAATAGATTATTTTAAATAATATCGATGAGAAAATTTATTTTGAATATAATTCGAACGTATATATTATATACGCGTCGTCGTTAGAATATAAATATTTATATATAATTATAAATAGAATTGAAAATGGCGCGGTAGTTCGATAATTCGATTTCAAACTTCAATTGAATGTACCGGGTGCAAAACAATCCGGATTTTAGTGAAACCAAAAATAATGGAATCTAATAGTGAATATCTTTCCAACGAATCCGAAAAATCAAAAGTTCGTAGCGGGAATCAAAAGATATGTCCAGTTGAAAATTCTGAATAGTCGCTATGGAATTCAGGCCCTTAAAAATGGACATTTTGCAAATGACCTCGGATTTCGACGAAACCACTTTTGTTGGGTCCGTGATGTTAAATTATTGCTAGATTCCAAATTTCATAATTTTTCGAGTCAATATGTGAGCGTGGGAAAGGAAAACGCGTTTGACCAGTTTTAGTTGATTTTAATCGACTGGAAATTGGCCATTTTTCAAACGGTCTCAGAATTCGGCGAAACTAGTTTTGTTAGGACCGTATCGTCAATACGAAGCTAGAAAATATTTTTCTAGAATTTTTCTAGTTAGTATGTGACCCCAGTAATTCGAAATGTACGTTTAAAATTCAATATAAGGATTTAAATGTAAATTAAACTAATCGAAACGATCAAATCAGCCTACGATACATATCCCATTGTGTTCAGAATGGGGGTGAAACGCTAAGGACGACAGGCGGTGGGTCTCGTTTCGAGGTTGAAAATAAAAGTTGCTTTTTTTAGAAATAAAATAATTAAATAAAAAATAATATTCTCCTTATATCATCAGACCCCCCCCCCCCCCCCCGTTTACTTTTAAAATCGATTTCTTCAGAAAAAAAAAAAAAAAAGGAAAGCCCGCTCTAGCTCCAGACCTAGCCGCCAAAAACGCACCGCCGGCCGCGACCTCCCCCAGTCCGGCGCCTCCTCCTGCTACGCCTCCTTCCCCCTTTTCCTCCTTTCCCTCGCAGTTCGAAGCCTAAACCCGACGCCAAGCCTGACGCCACCCCGTTCAACCCAGACGCCGACCGCCTTGCCCCGCCCACACCCCCTCCGAGCTCAGACAATGGCTCTCCCCGCCCAGTCCCCAACCACAGTGAGTTTCTCTTTTGTTTTACATGTTCATTTAATTGTTTTAAACTGAAATCTTTTATTATGTTAAAACTGAAATCTTTTATTATGTTAAAACTGAAATTTTTATTGTGTAAAAACTGATTTTTGTTCGCTTGTAAAAACTGATTTTAGATTTTAAATAGAAAAAGATTTAGATTTTAAATAGAAAATATTTAGATTTTAAATAGAAAAGATTTAAACTTTAGAATAGGAAAAGATTAGAACTTTAGGAAAAAAATAAAGATCATATTTTTAAATAGAAAAGACGGAATTTTTATTGATTAGAAGAAGTAAAAATATGATTATTATATTTTTAAAGTATTAAAAATATAATCTTTACTATATAGAAATAGTAAAAATATGATTTTTATATTTTTAAAGTATTAAAAATATAATCTGTATAGGATAGAGAATATAAAAATATCATCTTTGTATATGTAGCGAAATAAAAATCTGATTTTTATTTTATATACGTTGAGATAAAGTGGTAATTTTTATAATGATGAAATCTATATTTTTATAAAGGCGAAAACTTTATTTTTATAAAGGCGAAAACTTCATATTAGAAAAGGCGAAATCCATATTTTTATAAGGGCGAAATCTATATTTTTGAAATGGAATTTTATCTATATAGTAGCAATGTAGAAATAGAATTTTTATCCATAGAGCGTGATAGTAAAAATATGATTTTTATATATTGAACATCGTAGTGAAAATTCGATTTTTAAATATATGAAGTGATTATAAAAATATGACTTTTAAATTGAAAGTGAATAAATAAAAATGTGATTTTTATTTTAAAGACATCGAAATATAAAAATATGTGATTTTTTATATATGTAGTGGCTACGGGCAACGAAGATGACGAAGATGCGATAACGATGGAGATTTCTATCAATGAAGTGCCGTGGAGCTAGGATAGCTATTAGTGAGAATTTCTCACCTTTCAATTTCTTTTTCTAGTTATATATATATATACTAGGATGCAGACGGTGCTTAGTAGCACCCGACACAATCGTCCACAGACCATGGACTTGTTTGTTTGATTGCAAGAATTAATTAGATTATTTGATTGAATTGAATTGTTTGGTGAAATTGAATGGTTTGATTGATGTGTGAGTGGCGTGGGCCTTCACTAGACCGGGGATAAGGCTAGGCCTCGTCCCGTTTCTAGTATCGTGCCGTTATGCCGCCGAAATTTTCTAAAATATGTTAGAAAAATAAAAACATCATTTTATTTAAAGAACGAACTGAATAGAAATTCATATGTTAAAATAAAATGTTTTATTGTTAAAAATATAATTTTTAACGTGAATGTGAATAAATAAATATTCATTTACAAACTGGACGGTTTGTTTATGTACACTGATTTGACGGACATCGATTGGGTCGATAAATTTTACACATCGCCCAACTGCACAAATAAAATCTGTGTTTGATTGTTTGAAACCCCACACGGGTGTTGGGATGAAATTTGAAGTTCACTCATCCTGATTGATTAAATATGTCGATCGATTGATTGACAGGCTGTTATAAGCGTTAGATATTTATACTTGATGCTTATACAGTGTAGTGCACTTTGGTTGATGGTTGATTATTTTTCAATGCTATCTTATACATGTGATGTATGAAAAATCCATATAATTAACATTATATGGTAATTGATTGGGCCTCATTCCAATTTAGAAAATAAAGAATAATAAAATTTACATCTTTATCAATATAAAATAAAGGTTCATGTGTTGACTGTACTCATCCGTTGAGATTAGTCATGTGTTGAACGAATATTTTAATAATAAAATTTACATCTTTATCAATATAAAATAAAGGTTCATGTGTTGACTGTACTCATCCGTTGAGATTAGTCATGTGTTGAACGAATATTTTAATAATAAAATTTACATCTTTATCAATATAAAATAAAGGTTCATGTGTTGACTGTACTCATCCGTTGTCCCTAAAAGGATTTCTAATGCTTTCATGATTCTATGCATAGTGTGTGTACATTCCTTATCTAATGTAAAATCAAGCGGTCTGCTGATTCAGTTGACCTCCTTAATGTGAATTATGTCAGTGCCATGAGTCCATCATGTATGCAATTATTCCTAGTCATGTAAGTACCATATGCGTGCGTATTCATTCATCCATATGCAACATCCATATGATAACACATCAAGTTTTAATCCATCTACAAATACATATATGCATATGCAAACATGAAAGTGACTGAGCCGATCTAGTGCCTAATGTGTGTATATGCATCCACAAGCAACCACTAGCAACCACTGGCAACCACTTGCAACCATCAATCATAACATGTCTCAAACACATGTTTACATCCATTGGCCTCTACCTAAGGATTGAGGATAGGACCGAGAGGATATACTTAAAAGCTAAAGACTAGCATGCAAATATATTTTACAGAAAAAGAGGAATCAAGGATATACCCTTAAAAAGGGTAAGATGCGCGTATCTAGTCTTCAGTCTTCTAAGTCGCATTTTCTTGAGCTTCACTCCACTGTACCTTATCTAATTTAACTTCATGGTTGCAAAGCTTCTTGACCTCCATTTCCAAAACCCACTAGTAAAGATAGACCCTCGATCACTTACTATGCTAGAGGGTATCCAATGTAGTCGAACTATCTTTCCAAGATAAACAGATATTAACCATGATATCGAGTGTATATCCTAAGATGATTAGAGGTCTCTCCTCTACTTAGCTTATCCATCATGCTGCAAGTCTGAGGGTCCAAAGCTAATGGTTACTATGTGCTTATTTCCTCTCTTAAGGTCAGTCTAACTTAGGGTGCTAGCCCCAACCATTTATTTCTCACGCAAACCATCCTAGTCGAACTCGACATCCCTCAAGAACAAGCCCCAAAGGCCTAAACCAATATCAAACAAGCACCCAAGGGATACCTCCTTTGAATTTGGATGATCTATGTGAGATGATACTAACCAAACAATTGAGCACTTTACTGACTCTGGCTATCCTTGCCAATCTTGCTCCAGAATTTTCGTTGATCGCATAACTGGCTTTGCAGTGTCATCAAGATACATGCGGAAGTCTATCTCTAGTTTTAGGGGGAAACCCTACCCTAATCAAAACACCTTACGTACTCATGGACTACTCCAACAGATCAAAAATCGTCGATACGTAAATAAAGTGATTCTAGGTAGCTAAGACAAACTGATCCCTTAGGATCGTACGAAATCTCAAGGGTATTCCCGAGGCAAGTCGAAAGTCTAACTACCCTTGTTTCATAAATTACTAGCTAACCAATCAATGCCTAAAATCAACCCATAGCCCAAAAAACATGAGCATAAATATAGCTATTCTCAAATCCTCACAAGTCAAAGATAAATGGGTCGAACCAACAAGTGGATTTGAGACTATAATGAGATCCTCTACTACACAATATCTAGGGTGCAGAGACTTAACTATGGAAGCAGATATATATACGGATGTGAAGCGCTAAAATCAGAAGGAGTACTAACAGGATA